>JAPDVU010000004.1:100436274-101083219 GCA_026230045.1 Corynorhinus townsendii | reverse complement strand
TACTTTTATAAAGTTATATGAGCTCTACAAAATAATTTCAGGTTTCACCAACTTTCAGCTTCAAAGGCCAAGTCATTTGTACTGAATTACAACAGGAAAGCGTAGCGCACTCACTTCTCTGTCTTTGAACACAACTTCCCAGTGACTGAGCCGTGTCCTTCTCACATTATGGCTCTATTAACTTGCATTCCTTTTGTTTCAGGACCCTTCCTACATATTTCCCTAGTCTTGCATTATGAATTTCAATGTTTGATTTCCTTGTGCACAGAGATGCAAGCTCATTCACTGTGAAAACCAAGTATGTATACAGCGTTTTCCAAAAGATAGCAGTTCTTAAATGTAAATTATTACCACTTTGATCACTAGGTTGACTCTCCTTTATTTTCCAAGAATTTTGAATACTTTTCTGCTACTACATCAGCTCTATGCAAATGAATTTATGTGTACCGACATTCTGCCTAAAACGCCAAAGCTTTTAGACCGAATTACAAAAGTAGAGTAGTGTACTGAATATTCTCCTCTATGAACTCAATGTCCCAGTGAGGAAACATTGTCTTCACATATTAAGGCTCTGTGAACTTGTATTCCTCCTGTTGAGGCTGCTTCACAAATATTTCCCCAGCAATTCATTGTGAATTTCCGTGTTTCATGCACTTTTGTCCAGGGATTCAAACTCATTCACTGTGAATTCAAAGCTATCTATAGTGCATTTAGCCAAAAAATACCAGACTTCAAATGTAAATTATTTCTCGTTTGAACACTAGCTTGACGATCATTTTGATTTCTAAGAGCTTTGCATACTTTTATGGCACTGCATCGGCTCTATGCAGATGAATTTTTGTTTCCCCAACTTTCTTGCTGAAACACCAACGCATTTACACTGAATTACAAAAGTGACGAGTATCACACTCACTTCTCGCCTCTTGGAACACAATTTGCCATTGGCTAAACAGTGTCCTTTACAATTAAGGCTCTATGAGCTGGTATTCCTACTGCTTCAGGCACCTTCTTAACAAATACCTCGTATTTCAACACTGCACTACAGATATTCAGGTTCTACAAAAGTATTCGAAGTGTAACCAGTATCACACTCACGTCTCCGCTCTGGCAATGCAACTTCCCAGTGAGGAAACAGTGTCCTTCACATGTTCAGGCTCTGGGAACTTGTATTCCTTTTGTTTCAAGACCCTTCCTACATATTTCCCTAATCTTCCCCTGTGAATTTCAATGTTGGATTCACTTTTGCACAGAGATGAAACCTCATTCACTTCTACAGCGTTTGCCAAAGATAGCAGACTTTAAATGTAAATTATTAGCACTTTGATCACCAGCTTGACTATCATTTTGATTTCCAAGAATTTTGAGTACTCTTATGCTACTACATCAGCCCTGTGCAGATAAATTTATGTGTGCCAACATTCCGGCTAAAACGCCACTCATTTAGACTGAATTATAAAAGTAGAGTAGCGTATTGAATTCTCTCCTCTGGGGACTCAGTGTCCCCGTGAGGAAACTGTGTCCTTCACATATTAAGGCTCTGTGAACTTGTATTCCTCCTGTTTGAGGCACCTTCTCACATGTTTCCTTAGTAAGTCATTGTGAATTTCCCTGTTTGATTCACTTTTTCCAGTGATTCAAGCTCATGGAAGTTGAATTCCAAGTATCTACAGCGGGTTTTGCGAAATATACCAGACTTTAAATGTAACTTATTACCGATTTGAACACTAGCTTGACTCAATTTTATTTCTAAGGGTTTTGAATACTTTTATAAAGTTATATGAGCTCTACAAAATAATTTCAGGTTTCACCAACTTTCAGCTTCAAAGGCCAAGTCATTTGTACTGAATTACAACAGGAAAGCGTAGCGCACTCACTTCTCTGTCTTTGAACACAACTTCCCAGTGACTGAGCCGTGTCCTTCTCACATTATGGCTCTATTAACTTGCATTCCTTTTGTTTCAGGACCCTTCCTACATATTTCCCTAGTCTTGCATTATGAATTTCAATGTTTGATTTCCTTGTGCACAGAGATGCAAGCTCATTCACTGTGAAAACCAAGTATGTATACAGCGTTTTCCAAAAGATAGCAGTTCTTAAATGTAAATTATTACCACTTTGATCACTAGGTTGACTCTCCTTTATTTTCCAAGAATTTTGAATACTTTTCTGCTACTACATCAGCTCTATGCAAATGAATTTATGTGTACCGACATTCTGCCTAAAACGCCAAAGCTTTTAGACCGAATTACAAAAGTAGAGTAGTGTACTGAATATTCTCCTCTATGAACTCAATGTCCCAGTGAGGAAACATTGTCTTCACATATTAAGGCTCTGTGAACTTGTATTCCTCCTGTTGAGGCTGCTTCACAAATATTTCCCCAGCAATTCATTGTGAATTTCCGTGTTTCATGCACTTTTGTCCAGGGATTCAAACTCATTCACTGTGAATTCAAAGCTATCTATAGTGCATTTAGCCAAAAAATACCAGACTTCAAATGTAAATTATTTCTCGTTTGAACACTAGCTTGACGATCATTTTGATTTCTAAGAGCTTTGCATACTTTTATGGCACTGCATCGGCTCTATGCAGATGAATTTTTGTTTCCCCAACTTTCTTGCTGAAACACCAACGCATTTACACTGAATTACAAAAGTGACGAGTATCACACTCACTTCTCGCCTCTTGGAACACAATTTGCCATTGGCTAAACAGTGTCCTTTACAATTAAGGCTCTATGAGCTGGTATTCCTACTGCTTCAGGCACCTTCTTAACAAATACCTCGTATTTCAACACTGCACTACAGATATTCAGGTTCTACAAAAGTATTCGAAGTGTAACCAGTATCACACTCACGTCTCCGCTCTGGCAATGCAACTTCCCAGTGAGGAAACAGTGTCCTTCACATGTTCAGGCTCTGGGAACTTGTATTCCTTTTGTTTCAAGACCCTTCCTACATATTTCCCTAATCTTCCCCTGTGAATTTCAATGTTGGATTCACTTTTGCACAGAGATGAAACCTCATTCACTTCTACAGCGTTTGCCAAAGATAGCAGACTTTAAATGTAAATTATTAGCACTTTGATCACCAGCTTGACTATCATTTTGATTTCCAAGAATTTTGAGTACTCTTATGCTACTACATCAGCCCTGTGCAGATAAATTTATGTGTGCCAACATTCCGGCTAAAACGCCACTCATTTAGACTGAATTATAAAAGTAGAGTAGCGTATTGAATTCTCTCCTCTGGGGACTCAGTGTCCCCGTGAGGAAACTGTGTCCTTCACATATTAAGGCTCTGTGAACTTGTATTCCTCCTGTTTGAGGCACCTTCTCACATGTTTCCTTAGTAAGTCATTGTGAATTTCCCTGTTTGATTCACTTTTTCCAGTGATTCAAGCTCATGGAAGTTGAATTCCAAGTATCTACAGCGGGTTTTGCGAAATATACCAGACTTTAAATGTAACTTATTACCGATTTGAACACTAGCTTGACTCAATTTTATTTCTAAGGGTTTTGAATACTTTTATAAAGTTATATGAGCTCTACAAAATAATTTCAGGTTTCACCAACTTTCAGCTTCAAAGGCCAAGTCATTTGTACTGAATTACAACAGGAAAGCGTAGCGCACTCACTTCTCTGTCTTTGAACACAACTTCCCAGTGACTGAGCCGTGTCCTTCTCACATTATGGCTCTATTAACTTGCATTCCTTTTGTTTCAGGACCCTTCCTACATATTTCCCTAGTCTTGCATTATGAATTTCAATGTTTGATTTCCTTGTGCACAGAGATGCAAGCTCATTCACTGTGAAAACCAAGTATGTATACAGCGTTTTCCAAAAGATAGCAGTTCTTAAATGTAAATTATTACCACTTTGATCACTAGGTTGACTCTCCTTTATTTTCCAAGAATTTTGAATACTTTTCTGCTACTACATCAGCTCTATGCAAATGAATTTATGTGTACCGACATTCTGCCTAAAACGCCAAAGCTTTTAGACCGAATTACAAAAGTAGAGTAGTGTACTGAATATTCTCCTCTATGAACTCAATGTCCCAGTGAGGAAACATTGTCTTCACATATTAAGGCTCTGTGAACTTGTATTCCTCCTGTTGAGGCTGCTTCACAAATATTTCCCCAGCAATTCATTGTGAATTTCCGTGTTTCATGCACTTTTGTCCAGGGATTCAAACTCATTCACTGTGAATTCAAAGCTATCTATAGTGCATTTAGCCAAAAAATACCAGACTTCAAATGTAAATTATTTCTCGTTTGAACACTAGCTTGACGATCATTTTGATTTCTAAGAGCTTTGCATACTTTTATGGCACTGCATCGGCTCTATGCAGATGAATTTTTGTTTCCCCAACTTTCTTGCTGAAACACCAACGCATTTACACTGAATTACAAAAGTGACGAGTATCACACTCACTTCTCGCCTCTTGGAACACAATTTGCCATTGGCTAAACAGTGTCCTTTACAATTAAGGCTCTATGAGCTGGTATTCCTACTGCTTCAGGCACCTTCTTAACAAATACCTCGTATTTCAACACTGCACTACAGATATTCAGGTTCTACAAAAGTATTCGAAGTGTAACCAGTATCACACTCACGTCTCCGCTCTGGCAATGCAACTTCCCAGTGAGGAAACAGTGTCCTTCACATGTTCAGGCTCTGGGAACTTGTATTCCTTTTGTTTCAAGACCCTTCCTACATATTTCCCTAATCTTCCCCTGTGAATTTCAATGTTGGATTCACTTTTGCACAGAGATGAAACCTCATTCACTTCTACAGCGTTTGCCAAAGATAGCAGACTTTAAATGTAAATTATTAGCACTTTGATCACCAGCTTGACTATCATTTTGATTTCCAAGAATTTTGAGTACTCTTATGCTACTACATCAGCCCTGTGCAGATAAATTTATGTGTGCCAACATTCCGGCTAAAACGCCACTCATTTAGACTGAATTATAAAAGTAGAGTAGCGTATTGAATTCTCTCCTCTGGGGACTCAGTGTCCCCGTGAGGAAACTGTGTCCTTCACATATTAAGGCTCTGTGAACTTGTATTCCTCCTGTTTGAGGCACCTTCTCACATGTTTCCTTAGTAAGTCATTGTGAATTTCCCTGTTTGATTCACTTTTTCCAGTGATTCAAGCTCATGGAAGTTGAATTCCAAGTATCTACAGCGGGTTTTGCGAAATATACCAGACTTTAAATGTAACTTATTACCGATTTGAACACTAGCTTGACTCAATTTTATTTCTAAGGGTTTTGAATACTTTTATAAAGTTATATGAGCTCTACAAAATAATTTCAGGTTTCACCAACTTTCAGCTTCAAAGGCCAAGTCATTTGTACTGAATTACAACAGGAAAGCGTAGCGCACTCACTTCTCTGTCTTTGAACACAACTTCCCAGTGACTGAGCCGTGTCCTTCTCACATTATGGCTCTATTAACTTGCATTCCTTTTGTTTCAGGACCCTTCCTACATATTTCCCTAGTCTTGCATTATGAATTTCAATGTTTGATTTCCTTGTGCACAGAGATGCAAGCTCATTCACTGTGAAAACCAAGTATGTATACAGCGTTTTCCAAAAGATAGCAGTTCTTAAATGTAAATTATTACCACTTTGATCACTAGGTTGACTCTCCTTTATTTTCCAAGAATTTTGAATACTTTTCTGCTACTACATCAGCTCTATGCAAATGAATTTATGTGTACCGACATTCTGCCTAAAACGCCAAAGCTTTTAGACCGAATTACAAAAGTAGAGTAGTGTACTGAATATTCTCCTCTATGAACTCAATGTCCCAGTGAGGAAACATTGTCTTCACATATTAAGGCTCTGTGAACTTGTATTCCTCCTGTTGAGGCTGCTTCACAAATATTTCCCCAGCAATTCATTGTGAATTTCCGTGTTTCATGCACTTTTGTCCAGGGATTCAAACTCATTCACTGTGAATTCAAAGCTATCTATAGTGCATTTAGCCAAAAAATACCAGACTTCAAATGTAAATTATTTCTCGTTTGAACACTAGCTTGACGATCATTTTGATTTCTAAGAGCTTTGCATACTTTTATGGCACTGCATCGGCTCTATGCAGATGAATTTTTGTTTCCCCAACTTTCTTGCTGAAACACCAACGCATTTACACTGAATTACAAAAGTGACGAGTATCACACTCACTTCTCGCCTCTTGGAACACAATTTGCCATTGGCTAAACAGTGTCCTTTACAATTAAGGCTCTATGAGCTGGTATTCCTACTGCTTCAGGCACCTTCTTAACAAATACCTCGTATTTCAACACTGCACTACAGATATTCAGGTTCTACAAAAGTATTCGAAGTGTAACCAGTATCACACTCACGTCTCCGCTCTGGCAATGCAACTTCCCAGTGAGGAAACAGTGTCCTTCACATGTTCAGGCTCTGGGAACTTGTATTCCTTTTGTTTCAAGACCCTTCCTACATATTTCCCTAATCTTCCCCTGTGAATTTCAATGTTGGATTCACTTTTGCACAGAGATGAAACCTCATTCACTTCTACAGCGTTTGCCAAAGATAGCAGACTTTAAATGTAAATTATTAGCACTTTGATCACCAGCTTGACTATCATTTTGATTTCCAAGAATTTTGAGTACTCTTATGCTACTACATCAGCCCTGTGCAGATAAATTTATGTGTGCCAACATTCCGGCTAAAACGCCACTCATTTAGACTGAATTATAAAAGTAGAGTAGCGTATTGAATTCTCTCCTCTGGGGACTCAGTGTCCCCGTGAGGAAACTGTGTCCTTCACATATTAAGGCTCTGTGAACTTGTATTCCTCCTGTTTGAGGCACCTTCTCACATGTTTCCTTAGTAAGTCATTGTGAATTTCCCTGTTTGATTCACTTTTTCCAGTGATTCAAGCTCATGGAAGTTGAATTCCAAGTATCTACAGCGGGTTTTGCGAAATATACCAGACTTTAAATCTAACTTATTACCGATTTGAACACTAGCTTGACTCAATTTTATTTCTAAGGGTTTTGAATACTTTTATAAAGTTATATGAGCTCTACAAAATAATTTCAGGTTTCACCAACTTTCAGCTTCAAAGGCCAAGTCATTTGTACTGAATTACAACAGGAAAGCGTAGCGCACTCACTTCTCTGTCTTTGAACACAACTTCCCAGTGACTGAGCCGTGTCCTTCTCACATTATGGCTCTATTAACTTGCATTCCTTTTGTTTCAGGACCCTTCCTACATATTTCCCTAGTCTTGCATTATGAATTTCAATGTTTGATTTCCTTGTGCACAGAGATGCAAGCTCATTCACTGTGAAAACCAAGTATGTATACAGCGTTTTCCAAAAGATAGCAGTTCTTAAATGTAAATTATTACCACTTTGATCACTAGGTTGACTCTCCTTTATTTTCCAAGAATTTTGAATACTTTTCTGCTACTACATCAGCTCTATGCAAATGAATTTATGTGTACCGACATTCTGCCTAAAACGCCAAAGCTTTTAGACCGAATTACAAAAGTAGAGTAGTGTACTGAATATTCTCCTCTATGAACTCAATGTCCCAGTGAGGAAACATTGTCTTCACATATTAAGGCTCTGTGAACTTGTATTCCTCCTGTTGAGGCTGCTTCACAAATATTTCCCCAGCAATTCATTGTGAATTTCCGTGTTTCATGCACTTTTGTCCAGGGATTCAAACTCATTCACTGTGAATTCAAAGCTATCTATAGTGCATTTAGCCAAAAAATACCAGACTTCAAATGTAAATTATTTCTCGTTTGAACACTAGCTTGACGATCATTTTGATTTCTAAGAGCTTTGCATACTTTTATGGCACTGCATCGGCTCTATGCAGATGAATTTTTGTTTCCCCAACTTTCTTGCTGAAACACCAACGCATTTACACTGAATTACAAAAGTGACGAGTATCACACTCACTTCTCGCCTCTTGGAACACAATTTGCCATTGGCTAAACAGTGTCCTTTACAATTAAGGCTCTATGAGCTGGTATTCCTACTGCTTCAGGCACCTTCTTAACAAATACCTCGTATTTCAACACTGCACTACAGATATTCAGGTTCTACAAAAGTATTCGAAGTGTAACCAGTATCACACTCACGTCTCCGCTCTGGCAATGCAACTTCCCAGTGAGGAAACAGTGTCCTTCACATGTTCAGGCTCTGGGAACTTGTATTCCTTTTGTTTCAAGACCCTTCCTACATATTTCCCTAATCTTCCCCTGTGAATTTCAATGTTGGATTCACTTTTGCACAGAGATGAAACCTCATTCACTTCTACAGCGTTTGCCAAAGATAGCAGACTTTAAATGTAAATTATTAGCACTTTGATCACCAGCTTGACTATCATTTTGATTTCCAAGAATTTTGAGTACTCTTATGCTACTACATCAGCCCTGTGCAGATAAATTTATGTGTGCCAACATTCCGGCTAAAACGCCACTCATTTAGACTGAATTATAAAAGTAGAGTAGCGTATTGAATTCTCTCCTCTGGGGACTCAGTGTCCCCGTGAGGAAACTGTGTCCTTCACATATTAAGGCTCTGTGAACTTGTATTCCTCCTGTTTGAGGCACCTTCTCACATGTTTCCTTAGTAAGTCATTGTGAATTTCCCTGTTTGATTCACTTTTTCCAGTGATTCAAGCTCATGGAAGTTGAATTCCAAGTATCTACAGCGGGTTTTGCGAAATATACCAGACTTTAAATGTAACTTATTACCGATTTGAACACTAGCTTGACTCAATTTTATTTCTAAGGGTTTTGAATACTTTTATAAAGTTATATGAGCTCTACAAAATAATTTCAGGTTTCACCAACTTTCAGCTTCAAAGGCCAAGTCATTTGTACTGAATTACAACAGGAAAGCGTAGCGCACTCACTTCTCTGTCTTTGAACACAACTTCCCAGTGACTGAGCCGTGTCCTTCTCACATTATGGCTCTATTAACTTGCATTCCTTTTGTTTCAGGACCCTTCCTACATATTTCCCTAGTCTTGCATTATGAATTTCAATGTTTGATTTCCTTGTGCACAGAGATGCAAGCTCATTCACTGTGAAAACCAAGTATGTATACAGCGTTTTCCAAAAGATAGCAGTTCTTAAATGTAAATTATTACCACTTTGATCACTAGGTTGACTCTCCTTTATTTTCCAAGAATTTTGAATACTTTTCTGCTACTACATCAGCTCTATGCAAATGAATTTATGTGTACCGACATTCTGCCTAAAACGCCAAAGCTTTTAGACCGAATTACAAAAGTAGAGTAGTGTACTGAATATTCTCCTCTATGAACTCAATGTCCCAGTGAGGAAACATTGTCTTCACATATTAAGGCTCTGTGAACTTGTATTCCTCCTGTTGAGGCTGCTTCACAAATATTTCCCCAGCAATTCATTGTGAATTTCCGTGTTTCATGCACTTTTGTCCAGGGATTCAAACTCATTCACTGTGAATTCAAAGCTATCTATAGTGCATTTAGCCAAAAAATACCAGACTTCAAATGTAAATTATTTCTCGTTTGAACACTAGCTTGACGATCATTTTGATTTCTAAGAGCTTTGCATACTTTTATGGCACTGCATCGGCTCTATGCAGATGAATTTTTGTTTCCCCAACTTTCTTGCTGAAACACCAACGCATTTACACTGAATTACAAAAGTGACGAGTATCACACTCACTTCTCGCCTCTTGGAACACAATTTGCCATTGGCTAAACAGTGTCCTTTACAATTAAGGCTCTATGAGCTGGTATTCCTACTGCTTCAGGCACCTTCTTAACAAATACCTCGTATTTCAACACTGCACTACAGATATTCAGGTTCTACAAAAGTATTCGAAGTGTAACCAGTATCACACTCACGTCTCCGCTCTGGCAATGCAACTTCCCAGTGAGGAAACAGTGTCCTTCACATGTTCAGGCTCTGGGAACTTGTATTCCTTTTGTTTCAAGACCCTTCCTACATATTTCCCTAATCTTCCCCTGTGAATTTCAATGTTGGATTCACTTTTGCACAGAGATGAAACCTCATTCACTTCTACAGCGTTTGCCAAAGATAGCAGACTTTAAATGTAAATTATTAGCACTTTGATCACCAGCTTGACTATCATTTTGATTTCCAAGAATTTTGAGTACTCTTATGCTACTACATCAGCCCTGTGCAGATAAATTTATGTGTGCCAACATTCCGGCTAAAACGCCACTCATTTAGACTGAATTATAAAAGTAGAGTAGCGTATTGAATTCTCTCCTCTGGGGACTCAGTGTCCCCGTGAGGAAACTGTGTCCTTCACATATTAAGGCTCTGTGAACTTGTATTCCTCCTGTTTGAGGCACCTTCTCACATGTTTCCTTAGTAAGTCATTGTGAATTTCCCTGTTTGATTCACTTTTTCCAGTGATTCAAGCTCATGGAAGTTGAATTCCAAGTATCTACAGCGGGTTTTGCGAAATATACCAGACTTTAAATGTAACTTATTACCGATTTGAACACTAGCTTGACTCAATTTTATTTCTAAGGGTTTTGAATACTTTTATAAAGTTATATGAGCTCTACAAAATAATTTCAGGTTTCACCAACTTTCAGCTTCAAAGGCCAAGTCATTTGTACTGAATTACAACAGGAAAGCGTAGCGCACTCACTTCTCTGTCTTTGAACACAACTTCCCAGTGACTGAGCCGTGTCCTTCTCACATTATGGCTCTATTAACTTGCATTCCTTTTGTTTCAGGACCCTTCCTACATATTTCCCTAGTCTTGCATTATGAATTTCAATGTTTGATTTCCTTGTGCACAGAGATGCAAGCTCATTCACTGTGAAAACCAAGTATGTATACAGCGTTTTCCAAAAGATAGCAGTTCTTAAATGTAAATTATTACCACTTTGATCACTAGGTTGACTCTCCTTTATTTTCCAAGAATTTTGAATACTTTTCTGCTACTACATCAGCTCTATGCAAATGAATTTATGTGTACCGACATTCTGCCTAAAACGCCAAAGCTTTTAGACCGAATTACAAAAGTAGAGTAGTGTACTGAATATTCTCCTCTATGAACTCAATGTCCCAGTGAGGAAACATTGTCTTCACATATTAAGGCTCTGTGAACTTGTATTCCTCCTGTTGAGGCTGCTTCACAAATATTTCCCCAGCAATTCATTGTGAATTTCCGTGTTTCATGCACTTTTGTCCAGGGATTCAAACTCATTCACTGTGAATTCAAAGCTATCTATAGTGCATTTAGCCAAAAAATACCAGACTTCAAATGTAAATTATTTCTCGTTTGAACACTAGCTTGACGATCATTTTGATTTCTAAGAGCTTTGCATACTTTTATGGCACTGCATCGGCTCTATGCAGATGAATTTTTGTTTCCCCAACTTTCTTGCTGAAACACCAACGCATTTACACTGAATTACAAAAGTGACGAGTATCACACTCACTTCTCGCCTCTTGGAACACAATTTGCCATTGGCTAAACAGTGTCCTTTACAATTAAGGCTCTATGAGCTGGTATTCCTACTGCTTCAGGCACCTTCTTAACAAATACCTCGTATTTCAACACTGCACTACAGATATTCAGGTTCTACAAAAGTATTCGAAGTGTAACCAGTATCACACTCACGTCTCCGCTCTGGCAATGCAACTTCCCAGTGAGGAAACAGTGTCCTTCACATGTTCAGGCTCTGGGAACTTGTATTCCTTTTGTTTCAAGACCCTTCCTACATATTTCCCTAATCTTCCCCTGTGAATTTCAATGTTGGATTCACTTTTGCACAGAGATGAAACCTCATTCACTTCTACAGCGTTTGCCAAAGATAGCAGACTTTAAATGTAAATTATTAGCACTTTGATCACCAGCTTGACTATCATTTTGATTTCCAAGAATTTTGAGTACTCTTATGCTACTACATCAGCCCTGTGCAGATAAATTTATGTGTGCCAACATTCCGGCTAAAACGCCACTCATTTAGACTGAATTATAAAAGTAGAGTAGCGTATTGAATTCTCTCCTCTGGGGACTCAGTGTCCCCGTGAGGAAACTGTGTCCTTCACATATTAAGGCTCTGTGAACTTGTATTCCTCCTGTTTGAGGCACCTTCTCACATGTTTCCTTAGTAAGTCATTGTGAATTTCCCTGTTTGATTCACTTTTTCCAGTGATTCAAGCTCATGGAAGTTGAATTCCAAGTATCTACAGCGGGTTTTGCGAAATATACCAGACTTTAAATGTAACTTATTACCGATTTGAACACTAGCTTGACTCAATTTTATTTCTAAGGGTTTTGAATACTTTTATAAAGTTATATGAGCTCTACAAAATAATTTCAGGTTTCACCAACTTTCAGCTTCAAAGGCCAAGTCATTTGTACTGAATTACAACAGGAAAGCGTAGCGCACTCACTTCTCTGTCTTTGAACACAACTTCCCAGTGACTGAGCCGTGTCCTTCTCACATTATGGCTCTATTAACTTGCATTCCTTTTGTTTCAGGACCCTTCCTACATATTTCCCTAGTCTTGCATTATGAATTTCAATGTTTGATTTCCTTGTGCACAGAGATGCAAGCTCATTCACTGTGAAAACCAAGTATGTATACAGCGTTTTCCAAAAGATAGCAGTTCTTAAATGTAAATTATTACCACTTTGATCACTAGGTTGACTCTCCTTTATTTTCCAAGAATTTTGAATACTTTTCTGCTACTACATCAGCTCTATGCAAATGAATTTATGTGTACCGACATTCTGCCTAAAACGCCAAAGCTTTTAGACCGAATTACAAAAGTAGAGTAGTGTACTGAATATTCTCCTCTATGAACTCAATGTCCCAGTGAGGAAACATTGTCTTCACATATTAAGGCTCTGTGAACTTGTATTCCTCCTGTTGAGGCTGCTTCACAAATATTTCCCCAGCAATTCATTGTGAATTTCCGTGTTTCATGCACTTTTGTCCAGGGATTCAAACTCATTCACTGTGAATTCAAAGCTATCTATAGTGCATTTAGCCAAAAAATACCAGACTTCAAATGTAAATTATTTCTCGTTTGAACACTAGCTTGACGATCATTTTGATTTCTAAGAGCTTTGCATACTTTTATGGCACTGCATCGGCTCTATGCAGATGAATTTTTGTTTCCCCAACTTTCTTGCTGAAACACCAACGCATTTACACTGAATTACAAAAGTGACGAGTATCACACTCACTTCTCGCCTCTTGGAACACAATTTGCCATTGGCTAAACAGTGTCCTTTACAATTAAGGCTCTATGAGCTGGTATTCCTACTGCTTCAGGCACCTTCTTAACAAATACCTCGTATTTCAACACTGCACTACAGATATTCAGGTTCTACAAAAGTATTCGAAGTGTAACCAGTATCACACTCACGTCTCCGCTCTGGCAATGCAACTTCCCAGTGAGGAAACAGTGTCCTTCACATGTTCAGGCTCTGGGAACTTGTATTCCTTTTGTTTCAAGACCCTTCCTACATATTTCCCTAATCTTCCCCTGTGAATTTCAATGTTGGATTCACTTTTGCACAGAGATGAAACCTCATTCACTTCTACAGCGTTTGCCAAAGATAGCAGACTTTAAATGTAAATTATTAGCACTTTGATCACCAGCTTGACTATCATTTTGATTTCCAAGAATTTTGAGTACTCTTATGCTACTACATCAGCCCTGTGCAGATAAATTTATGTGTGCCAACATTCCGGCTAAAACGCCACTCATTTAGACTGAATTATAAAAGTAGAGTAGCGTATTGAATTCTCTCCTCTGGGGACTCAGTGTCCCCGTGAGGAAACTGTGTCCTTCACATATTAAGGCTCTGTGAACTTGTATTCCTCCTGTTTGAGGCACCTTCTCACATGTTTCCTTAGTAAGTCATTGTGAATTTCCCTGTTTGATTCACTTTTTCCAGTGATTCAAGCTCATGGAAGTTGAATTCCAAGTATCTACAGCGGGTTTTGCGAAATATACCAGACTTTAAATGTAACTTATTACCGATTTGAACACTAGCTTGACTCAATTTTATTTCTAAGGGTTTTGAATACTTTTATAAAGTTATATGAGCTCTACAAAATAATTTCAGGTTTCACCAACTTTCAGCTTCAAAGGCCAAGTCATTTGTACTGAATTACAACAGGAAAGCGTAGCGCACTCACTTCTCTGTCTTTGAACACAACTTCCCAGTGACTGAGCCGTGTCCTTCTCACATTATGGCTCTATTAACTTGCATTCCTTTTGTTTCAGGACCCTTCCTACATATTTCCCTAGTCTTGCATTATGAATTTCAATGTTTGATTTCCTTGTGCACAGAGATGCAAGCTCATTCACTGTGAAAACCAAGTATGTATACAGCGTTTTCCAAAAGATAGCAGTTCTTAAATGTAAATTATTACCACTTTGATCACTAGGTTGACTCTCCTTTATTTTCCAAGAATTTTGAATACTTTTCTGCTACTACATCAGCTCTATGCAAATGAATTTATGTGTACCGACATTCTGCCTAAAACGCCAAAGCTTTTAGACCGAATTACAAAAGTAGAGTAGTGTACTGAATATTCTCCTCTATGAACTCAATGTCCCAGTGAGGAAACATTGTCTTCACATATTAAGGCTCTGTGAACTTGTATTCCTCCTGTTGAGGCTGCTTCACAAATATTTCCCCAGCAATTCATTGTGAATTTCCGTGTTTCATGCACTTTTGTCCAGGGATTCAAACTCATTCACTGTGAATTCAAAGCTATCTATAGTGCATTTAGCCAAAAAATACCAGACTTCAAATGTAAATTATTTCTCGTTTGAACACTAGCTTGACGATCATTTTGATTTCTAAGAGCTTTGCATACTTTTATGGCACTGCATCGGCTCTATGCAGATGAATTTTTGTTTCCCCAACTTTCTTGCTGAAACACCAACGCATTTACACTGAATTACAAAAGTGACGAGTATCACACTCACTTCTCGCCTCTTGGAACACAATTTGCCATTGGCTAAACAGTGTCCTTTACAATTAAGGCTCTATGAGCTGGTATTCCTACTGCTTCAGGCACCTTCTTAACAAATACCTCGTATTTCAACACTGCACTACAGATATTCAGGTTCTACAAAAGTATTCGAAGTGTAACCAGTATCACACTCACGTCTCCGCTCTGGCAATGCAACTTCCCAGTGAGGAAACAGTGTCCTTCACATGTTCAGGCTCTGGGAACTTGTATTCCTTTTGTTTCAAGACCCTTCCTACATATTTCCCTAATCTTCCCCTGTGAATTTCAATGTTGGATTCACTTTTGCACAGAGATGAAACCTCATTCACTTCTACAGCGTTTGCCAAAGATAGCAGACTTTAAATGTAAATTATTAGCACTTTGATCACCAGCTTGACTATCATTTTGATTTCCAAGAATTTTGAGTACTCTTATGCTACTACATCAGCCCTGTGCAGATAAATTTATGTGTGCCAACATTCCGGCTAAAACGCCACTCATTTAGACTGAATTATAAAAGTAGAGTAGCGTATTGAATTCTCTCCTCTGGGGACTCAGTGTCCCCGTGAGGAAACTGTGTCCTTCACATATTAAGGCTCTGTGAACTTGTATTCCTCCTGTTTGAGGCACCTTCTCACATGTTTCCTTAGTAAGTCATTGTGAATTTCCCTGTTTGATTCACTTTTTCCAGTGATTCAAGCTCATGGAAGTTGAATTCCAAGTATCTACAGCGGGTTTTGCGAAATATACCAGACTTTAAATGTAACTTATTACCGATTTGAACACTAGCTTGACTCAATTTTATTTCTAAGGGTTTTGAATACTTTTATAAAGTTATATGAGCTCTACAAAATAATTTCAGGTTTCACCAACTTTCAGCTTCAAAGGCCAAGTCATTTGTACTGAATTACAACAGGAAAGCGTAGCGCACTCACTTCTCTGTCTTTGAACACAACTTCCCAGTGACTGAGCCGTGTCCTTCTCACATTATGGCTCTATTAACTTGCATTCCTTTTGTTTCAGGACCCTTCCTACATATTTCCCTAGTCTTGCATTATGAATTTCAATGTTTGATTTCCTTGTGCACAGAGATGCAAGCTCATTCACTGTGAAAACCAAGTATGTATACAGCGTTTTCCAAAAGATAGCAGTTTTTAAATGTAAATTATTACCACTTTGATCACTAGGTTGACTCTCCTTTATTTTCCAAGAATTTTGAATACTTTTCTGCTACTACATCAGCTCTATGCAAATGAATTTATGTGTACCGACATTCTGCCTAAAACGCCAAAGCTTTTAGACCGAATTACAAAAGTAGAGTAGTGTACTGAATATTCTCCTCTATGAACTCAATGTCCCAGTGAGGAAACATTGTCTTCACATATTAAGGCTCTGTGAACTTGTATTCCTCCTGTTGAGGCTGCTTCACAAATATTTCCCCAGCAATTCATTGTGAATTTCCGTGTTTCATGCACTTTTGTCCAGGGATTCAAACTCATTCACTGTGAATTCAAAGCTATCTATAGTGCATTTAGCCAAAAAATACCAGACTTCAAATGTAAATTATTTCTCGTTTGAACACTAGCTTGACGATCATTTTGATTTCTAAGAGCTTTGCATACTTTTATGGCACTGCATCGGCTCTATGCAGATGAATTTTTGTTTCACCAACTTTCTTGCTGAAACACCAACGCATTTACACTGAATTACAAAAGTGACGAGTATCACACTCACTTCTCGCCTCTTGGAACACAATTTGCCATTGGCTAAACAGTGTCCTTTACAATTAAGGCTCTATGAGCTGGTATTCCTACTGCTTCAGGCACCTTCTTAACAAATACCTCGTATTTCAACACTGCACTACAGATATTCAGGTTCTACAAAAGTATTCGAAGTGTAACCAGTATCACACTCACGTCTCCGCTCTGGCAATGCAACTTCCCAGTGAGGAAACAGTGTCCTTCACATGTTCAGGCTCTGGGAACTTGTATTCCTTTTGTTTCAAGACCCTTCCTACATATTTCCCTAATCTTCCCCTGTGAATTTCAATGTTGGATTCACTTTTGCACAGAGATGAAACCTCATTCACTTCTACAGCGTTTGCCAAAGATAGCAGACTTTAAATGTAAATTATTAGCACTTTGATCACCAGCTTGACTATCATTTTGATTTCCAAGAATTTTGAGTACTCTTATGCTACTACATCAGCCCTGTGCAGATAAATTTATGTGTGCCAACATTCCGGCTAAAACGCCACTCATTTAGACTGAATTATAAAAGTAGAGTAGCGTATTGAATTCTCTCCTCTGGGGACTCAGTGTCCCCGTGAGGAAACTGTGTCCTTCACATATTAAGGCTCTGTGAACTTGTATTCCTCCTGTTTGAGGCACCTTCTCACATGTTTCCTTAGTAAGTCATTGTGAATTTCCCTGTTTGATTCACTTTTTCCAGTGATTCAAGCTCATGGAAGTTGAATTCCAAGTATCTACAGCGGGTTTTGCGAAATATACCAGACTTTAAATGTAACTTATTACCGATTTGAACACTAGCTTGACTCAATTTTATTTCTAAGGGTTTTGAATACTTTTATAAAGTTATATGAGCTCTACAAAATAATTTCAGGTTTCACCAACTTTCAGCTTCAAAGGCCAAGTCATTTGTACTGAATTACAACAGGAAAGCGTAGCGCACTCACTTCTCTGTCTTTGAACCCAACTTCCCAGTGACTGAGCCGTGTCCTTCTCACATTATGGCTCTATTAACTTGCATTCCTTTTGTTTCAGGACCCTTCCTACATATTTCCCTAGTCTTGCATTATGAATTTCAATGTTTGATTTCCTTGTGCACAGAGATGCAAGCTCATTCACTGTGAAAACCAAGTATGTATACAGCGTTTTCCAAAAGATAGCAGTTTTTAAATGTAAATTATTACCACTTTGATCACTAGGTTGACTCTCCTTTATTTTCCAAGAATTTTGAATACTTTTCTGCTACTACATCAGCTCTATGCAAATGAATTTATGTGTACCGACATTCTGCCTAAAACGCCAAAGCTTTTAGACCGAATTACAAAAGTAGAGTAGTGTACTGAATATTCTCCTCTATGAACTCAATGTCCCAGTGAGGAAACATTGTCTTCACATATTAAGGCTCTGTGAACTTGTATTCCTCCTGTTGAGGCTGCTTCACAAATATTTCCCCAGCAATTCATTGTGAATTTCCGTGTTTCATGCACTTTTGTCCAGGGATTCAAACTCATTCACTGTGAATTCAAAGCTATCTATAGTGCATTTAGCCAAAAAATACCAGACTTCAAATGTAAATTATTTCTCGTTTGAACACTAGCTTGACGATCATTTTGATTTCTAAGAGCTTTGCATACTTTTATGGCACTGCATCGGCTCTATGCAGATGAATTTTTGTTTCCCCAACTTTCTTGCTGAAACACCAACGCATTTACACTGAATTACAAAAGTGACGAGTATCACACTCACTTCTCGCCTCTTGGAACACAATTTGCCATTGGCTAAACAGTGTCCTTTACAATTAAGGCTCTATGAGCTGGTATTCCTACTGCTTCAGGCACCTTCTTAACAAATACCTCGTATTTCAACACTGCACTACAGATATTCAGGTTCTACAAAAGTATTCGAAGTGTAACCAGTATCACACTCACGTCTCCGCTCTGGCAATGCAACTTCCCAGTGAGGAAACAGTGTCCTTCACATGTTCAGGCTCTGGGAACTTGTATTCCTTTTGTTTCAAGACCCTTCCTACATATTTCCCTAATCTTCCCCTGTGAATTTCAATGTTGGATTCACTTTTGCACAGAGATGAAACCTCATTCACTTCTACAGCGTTTGCCAAAGATAGCAGACTTTAAATGTAAATTATTAGCACTTTGATCACCAGCTTGACTATCATTTTGATTTCCAAGAATTTTGAGTACTCTTATGCTACTACATCAGCCCTGTGCAGATAAATTTATGTGTGCCAACATTCCGGCTAAAACGCCACTCATTTAGACTGAATTATAAAAGTAGAGTAGCGTATTGAATTCTCTCCTCTGGGGACTCAGTGTCCCCGTGAGGAAACTGTGTCCTTCACATATTAAGGCTCTGTGAACTTGTATTCCTCCTGTTTGAGGCACCTTCTCACATGTTTCCTTAGTAAGTCATTGTGAATTTCCCTGTTTGATTCACTTTTTCCAGTGATTCAAGCTCATGGAAGTTGAATTCCAAGTATCTACAGCGGGTTTTGCGAAATATACCAGACTTTAAATGTAACTTATTACCGATTTGAACACTAGCTTGACTCAATTTTATTTCTAAGGGTTTTGAATACTTTTATAAAGTTATATGAGCTCTACAAAATAATTTCAGGTTTCACCAACTTTCAGCTTCAAAGGCCAAGTCATTTGTACTGAATTACAACAGGAAAGCGTAGCGCACTCACTTCTCTGTCTTTGAACACAACTTCCCAGTGACTGAGCCGTGTCCTTCTCACATTATGGCTCTATTAACTTGCATTCCTTTTGTTTCAGGACCCTTCCTACATATTTCCCTAGTCTTGCATTATGAATTTCAATGTTTGATTTCCTTGTGCACAGAGATGCAAGCTCATTCACTGTGAAAACCAAGTATGTATACAGCGTTTTCCAAAAGATAGCAGTTTTTAAATGTAAATTATTACCACTTTGATCACTAGGTTGACTCTCCTTTATTTTCCAAGAATTTTGAATACTTTTCTGCTACTACATCAGCTCTATGCAAATGAATTTATGTGTACCGACATTCTGCCTAAAACGCCAAAGCTTTTAGACCGAATTACAAAAGTAGAGTAGTGTACTGAATATTCTCCTCTATGAACTCAATGTCCCAGTGAGGAAACATTGTCTTCACATATTAAGGCTCTGTGAACTTGTATTCCTCCTGTTGAGGCTGCTTCACAAATATTTCCCCAGCAATTCATTGTGAATTTCCGTGTTTCATGCACTTTTGTCCAGGGATTCAAACTCATTCACTGTGAATTCAAAGCTATCTATAGTGCATTTAGCCAAAAATACCAGACTTCAAATGTAAATTATTTCTCGTTTGAACACTAGCTTGACGATCATTTTGATTTCTAAGAGCTTTGCATACTTTTATGGCACTGCATCGGGCTCTATGCAGATGAATTTTTGTTTCCCCAACTTTCTTGCTGAAACACCAACGCATTTACACTGAATTACAAAAGTGACGAGTATCACACTCACTTCTCGCCTCTTGGAACACAATTTGCCATTGGCTAAACAGTGTCCTTTACAATTAAGGCTCTATGAGCTGGTATTCCTACTGCTTCAGGCACCTTCTTAACAAATACCTCGTATTTCAACACTGCACTACAGATATTCAGGTTCTACAAAAGTATTCGAAGTGTAACCAGTATCACACTCACGTCTCCGCTCTGGCAATGCAACTTCCCAGTGAGGAAACAGTGTCCTTCACATGTTCAGGCTCTGGGAACTTGTATTCCTTTTGTTTCAAGACCCTTCCTACATAGTTCCCTAATCTTCCCCTGTGAATTTCAATGTTGGATTCACTTTTGCACAGAGATGAAACCTCATTCACTTCTACAGCGTTTGCCAAAGATAGCAGACTTTAAATGTAAATTATTAGCACTTTGATCACCAGCTTGACTATCATTTTGATTTCCAAGAATTTTGAGTACTCTTATGCTACTACATCAGCCCTGTGCAGATAAATTTATGTGTGCCAACATTCCGGCTAAAACGCCACTCATTTAGACTGAATTATAAAAGTAGAGTAGCGTATTGAATTCTCTCCTCTGGGGACTCAGTGTCCCCGTGAGGAAACTGTGTCCTTCACATATTAAGGCTCTGTGAACTTGTATTCCTCCTGTTTGAGGCACCTTCTCACATGTTTCCTTAGTAAGTCATTGTGAATTTCCCTGTTTGATTCACTTTTTCCAGTGATTCAAGCTCATGGAAGTTGAATTCCAAGTATCTACAGCGGGTTTTGCGAAATATACCAGACTTTAAATCTAACTTATTACCGATTTGAACACTAGCTTGACTCAATTTTATTTCTAAGGGTTTTGAATACTTTTATAAAGTTATATGAGCTCTACAAAATAATTTCAGGTTTCACCAACTTTCAGCTTCAAAGGCCAAGTCATTTGTACTGAATTACAACAGGAAAGCGTAGCGCACTCACTTCTCTGTCTTTGAACACAACTTCCCAGTGACTGAGCCGTGTCCTTCTCACATTATGGCTCTATTAACTTGCATTCCTTTTGTTTCAGGACCCTTCCTACATATTTCCCTAGTCTTGCATTATGAATTTCAATGTTTGATTTCCTTGTGCACAGAGATGCAAGCTCATTCACTGTGAAAACCAAGTATGTATACAGCGTTTTCCAAAAGATAGCAGTTCTTAAATGTAAATTATTACCACTTTGATCACTAGGTTGACTCTCCTTTATTTTCCAAGAATTTTGAATACTTTTCTGCTACTACATCAGCTCTATGCAAATGAATTTATGTGTACCGACATTCTGCCTAAAACGCCAAAGCTTTTAGACCGAATTACAAAAGTAGAGTAGTGTACTGAATATTCTCCTCTATGAACTCAATGTCCCAGTGAGGAAACATTGTCTTCACATATTAAGGCTCTGTGAACTTGTATTCCTCCTGTTGAGGCTGCTTCACAAATATTTCCCCAGCAATTCATTGTGAATTTCCGTGTTTCATGCACTTTTGTCCAGGGATTCAAACTCATTCACTGTGAATTCAAAGCTATCTATAGTGCATTTAGCCAAAAAATACCAGACTTCAAATGTAAATTATTTCTCGTTTGAACACTAGCTTGACGATCATTTTGATTTCTAAGAGCTTTGCATACTTTTATGGCACTGCATCGGCTCTATGCAGATGAATTTTTGTTTCCCCAACTTTCTTGCTGAAACACCAACGCATTTACACTGAATTACAAAAGTGACGAGTATCACACTCACTTCTCGCCTCTTGGAACACAATTTGCCATTGGCTAAACAGTGTCCTTTACAATTAAGGCTCTATGAGCTGGTATTCCTACTGCTTCAGGCACCTTCTTAACAAATACCTCGTATTTCAACACTGCACTACAGATATTCAGGTTCTACAAAAGTATTCGAAGTGTAACCAGTATCACACTCACGTCTCCGCTCTGGCAATGCAACTTCCCAGTGAGGAAACAGTGTCCTTCACATGTTCAGGCTCTGGGAACTTGTATTCCTTTTGTTTCAAGACCCTTCCTACATATTTCCCTAATCTTCCCCTGTGAATTTCAATGTTGGATTCACTTTTGCACAGAGATGAAACCTCATTCACTTCTACAGCGTTTGCCAAAGATAGCAGACTTTAAATGTAAATTATTAGCACTTTGATCACCAGCTTGACTATCATTTTGATTTCCAAGAATTTTGAGTACTCTTATGCTACTACATCAGCCCTGTGCAGATAAATTTATGTGTGCCAACATTCCGGCTAAAACGCCACTCATTTAGACTGAATTATAAAAGTAGAGTAGCGTATTGAATTCTCTCCTCTGGGGACTCAGTGTCCCCGTGAGGAAACTGTGTCCTTCACATATTAAGGCTCTGTGAACTTGTATTCCTCCTGTTTGAGGCACCTTCTCACATGTTTCCTTAGTAAGTCATTGTGAATTTCCCTGTTTGATTCACTTTTTCCAGTGATTCAAGCTCATGGAAGTTGAATTCCAAGTATCTACAGCGGGTTTTGCGAAATATACCAGACTTTAAATCTAACTTATTACCGATTTGAACACTAGCTTGACTCAATTTTATTTCTAAGGGTTTTGAATACTTTTATAAAGTTATATGAGCTCTACAAAATAATTTCAGGTTTCACCAACTTTCAGCTTCAAAGGCCAAGTCATTTGTACTGAATTACAACAGGAAAGCGTAGCGCACTCACTTCTCTGTCTTTGAACACAACTTCCCAGTGACTGAGCCGTGTCCTTCTCACATTATGGCTCTATTAACTTGCATTCCTTTTGTTTCAGGACCCTTCCTACATATTTCCCTAGTCTTGCATTATGAATTTCAATGTTTGATTTCCTTGTGCACAGAGATGCAAGCTCATTCACTGTGAAAACCAAGTATGTATACAGCGTTTTCCAAAAGATAGCAGTTCTTAAATGTAAATTATTACCACTTTGATCACTAGGTTGACTCTCCTTTATTTTCCAAGAATTTTGAATACTTTTCTGCTACTACATCAGCTCTATGCAAATGAATTTATGTGTACCGACATTCTGCCTAAAACGCCAAAGCTTTTAGACCGAATTACAAAAGTAGAGTAGTGTACTGAATATTCTCCTCTATGAACTCAATGTCCCAGTGAGGAAACATTGTCTTCACATATTAAGGCTCTGTGAACTTGTATTCCTCCTGTTGAGGCTGCTTCACAAATATTTCCCCAGCAATTCATTGTGAATTTCCGTGTTTCATGCACTTTTGTCCAGGGATTCAAACTCATTCACTGTGAATTCAAAGCTATCTATAGTGCATTTAGCCAAAAAATACCAGACTTCAAATGTAAATTATTTCTCGTTTGAACACTAGCTTGACGATCATTTTGATTTCTAAGAGCTTTGCATACTTTTATGGCACTGCATCGGCTCTATGCAGATGAATTTTTGTTTCCCCAACTTTCTTGCTGAAACACCAACGCATTTACACTGAATTACAAAAGTGACGAGTATCACACTCACTTCTCGCCTCTTGGAACACAATTTGCCATTGGCTAAACAGTGTCCTTTACAATTAAGGCTCTATGAGCTGGTATTCCTACTGCTTCAGGCACCTTCTTAACAAATACCTCGTATTTCAACACTGCACTACAGATATTCAGGTTCTACAAAAGTATTCGAAGTGTAACCAGTATCACACTCACGTCTCCGCTCTGGCAATGCAACTTCCCAGTGAGGAAACAGTGTCCTTCACATGTTCAGGCTCTGGGAACTTGTATTCCTTTTGTTTCAAGACCCTTCCTACATATTTCCCTAATCTTCCCCTGTGAATTTCAATGTTGGATTCACTTTTGCACAGAGATGAAACCTCATTCACTTCTACAGCGTTTGCCAAAGATAGCAGACTTTAAATGTAAATTATTAGCACTTTGATCACCAGCTTGACTATCATTTTGATTTCCAAGAATTTTGAGTACTCTTATGCTACTACATCAGCCCTGTGCAGATAAATTTATGTGTGCCAACATTCCGGCTAAAACGCCACTCATTTAGACTGAATTATAAAAGTAGAGTAGCGTATTGAATTCTCTCCTCTGGGGACTCAGTGTCCCCGTGAGGAAACTGTGTCCTTCACATATTAAGGCTCTGTGAACTTGTATTCCTCCTGTTTGAGGCACCTTCTCACATGTTTCCTTAGTAAGTCATTGTGAATTTCCCTGTTTGATTCACTTTTTCCAGTGATTCAAGCTCATGGAAGTTGAATTCCAAGTATCTACAGCGGGTTTTGCGAAATATACCAGACTTTAAATGTAACTTATTACCGATTTGAACACTAGCTTGACTCAATTTTATTTCTAAGGGTTTTGAATACTTTTATAAAGTTATATGAGCTCTACAAAATAATTTCAGGTTTCACCAACTTTCAGCTTCAAAGGCCAAGTCATTTGTACTGAATTACAACAGGAAAGCGTAGCGCACTCACTTCTCTGTCTTTGAACACAACTTCCCAGTGACTGAGCCGTGTCCTTCTCACATTATGGCTCTATTAACTTGCATTCCTTTTGTTTCAGGACCCTTCCTACATATTTCCCTAGTCTTGCATTATGAATTTCAATGTTTGATTTCCTTGTGCACAGAGATGCAAGCTCATTCACTGTGAAAACCAAGTATGTATACAGCGTTTTCCAAAAGATAGCAGTTCTTAAATGTAAATTATTACCACTTTGATCACTAGGTTGACTCTCCTTTATTTTCCAAGAATTTTGAATACTTTTCTGCTACTACATCAGCTCTATGCAAATGAATTTATGTGTACCGACATTCTGCCTAAAACGCCAAAGCTTTTAGACCGAATTACAAAAGTAGAGTAGTGTACTGAATATTCTCCTCTATGAACTCAATGTCCCAGTGAGGAAACATTGTCTTCACATATTAAGGCTCTGTGAACTTGTATTCCTCCTGTTGAGGCTGCTTCACAAATATTTCCCCAGCAATTCATTGTGAATTTCCGTGTTTCATGCACTTTTGTCCAGGGATTCAAACTCATTCACTGTGAATTCAAAGCTATCTATAGTGCATTTAGCCAAAAAATACCAGACTTCAAATGTAAATTATTTCTCGTTTGAACACTAGCTTGACGATCATTTTGATTTCTAAGAGCTTTGCATACTTTTATGGCACTGCATCGGCTCTATGCAGATGAATTTTTGTTTCCCCAACTTTCTTGCTGAAACACCAACGCATTTACACTGAATTACAAAAGTGACGAGTATCACACTCACTTCTCGCCTCTTGGAACACAATTTGCCATTGGCTAAACAGTGTCCTTTACAATTAAGGCTCTATGAGCTGGTATTCCTACTGCTTCAGGCACCTTCTTAACAAATACCTCGTATTTCAACACTGCACTACAGATATTCAGGTTCTACAAAAGTATTCGAAGTGTAACCAGTATCACACTCACGTCTCCGCTCTGGCAATGCAACTTCCCAGTGAGGAAACAGTGTCCTTCACATGTTCAGGCTCTGGGAACTTGTATTCCTTTTGTTTCAAGACCCTTCCTACATATTTCCCTAATCTTCCCCTGTGAATTTCAATGTTGGATTCACTTTTGCACAGAGATGAAACCTCATTCACTTCTACAGCGTTTGCCAAAGATAGCAGACTTTAAATGTAAATTATTAGCACTTTGATCACCAGCTTGACTATCATTTTGATTTCCAAGAATTTTGAGTACTCTTATGCTACTACATCAGCCCTGTGCAGATAAATTTATGTGTGCCAACATTCCGGCTAAAACGCCACTCATTTAGACTGAATTATAAAAGTAGAGTAGCGTATTGAATTCTCTCCTCTGGGGACTCAGTGTCCCCGTGAGGAAACTGTGTCCTTCACATATTAAGGCTCTGTGAACTTGTATTCCTCCTGTTTGAGGCACCTTCTCACATGTTTCCTTAGTAAGTCATTGTGAATTTCCCTGTTTGATTCACTTTTTCCAGTGATTCAAGCTCATGGAAGTTGAATTCCAAGTATCTACAGCGGGTTTTGCGAAATATACCAGACTTTAAATGTAACTTATTACCGATTTGAACACTAGCTTGACTCAATTTTATTTCTAAGGGTTTTGAATACTTTTATAAAGTTATATGAGCTCTACAAAATAATTTCAGGTTTCACCAACTTTCAGCTTCAAAGGCCAAGTCATTTGTACTGAATTACAACAGGAAAGCGTAGCGCACTCACTTCTCTGTCTTTGAACCCAACTTCCCAGTGACTGAGCCGTGTCCTTCTCACATTATGGCTCTATTAACTTGCATTCCTTTTGTTTCAGGACCCTTCCTACATATTTCCCTAGTCTTGCATTATGAATTTCAATGTTTGATTTCCTTGTGCACAGAGATGCAAGCTCATTCACTGTGAAAACCAAGTATGTATACAGCGTTTTCCAAAAGATAGCAGTTTTTAAATGTAAATTATTACCACTTTGATCACTAGGTTGACTCTCCTTTATTTTCCAAGAATTTTGAATACTTTTCTGCTACTACATCAGCTCTATGCAAATGAATTTATGTGTACCGACATTCTGCCTAAAACGCCAAAGCTTTTAGACCGAATTACAAAAGTAGAGTAGTGTACTGAATATTCTCCTCTATGAACTCAATGTCCCAGTGAGGAAACATTGTCTTCACATATTAAGGCTCTGTGAACTTGTATTCCTCCTGTTGAGGCTGCTTCACAAATATTTCCCCAGCAATTCATTGTGAATTTCCGTGTTTCATGCACTTTTGTCCAGGGATTCAAACTCATTCACTGTGAATTCAAAGCTATCTATAGTGCATTTAGCCAAAAAATACCAGACTTCAAATGTAAATTATTTCTCGTTTGAACACTAGCTTGACGATCATTTTGATTTCTAAGAGCTTTGCATACTTTTATGGCACTGCATCGGCTCTATGCAGATGAATTTTTGTTTCCCCAACTTTCTTGCTGAAACACCAACGCATTTACACTGAATTACAAAAGTGACGAGTATCACACTCACTTCTCGCCTCTTGGAACACAATTTGCCATTGGCTAAACAGTGTCCTTTACAATTAAGGCTCTATGAGCTGGTATTCCTACTGCTTCAGGCACCTTCTTAACAAATACCTCGTATTTCAACACTGCACTACAGATATTCAGGTTCTACAAAAGTATTCGAAGTGTAACCAGTATCACACTCACGTCTCCGCTCTGGCAATGCAACTTCCCAGTGAGGAAACAGTGTCCTTCACATGTTCAGGCTCTGGGAACTTGTATTCCTTTTGTTTCAAGACCCTTCCTACATATTTCCCTAATCTTCCCCTGTGAATTTCAATGTTGGATTCACTTTTGCACAGAGATGAAACCTCATTCACTTCTACAGCGTTTGCCAAAGATAGCAGACTTTAAATGTAAATTATTAGCACTTTGATCACCAGCTTGACTATCATTTTGATTTCCAAGAATTTTGAGTACTCTTATGCTACTACATCAGCCCTGTGCAGATAAATTTATGTGTGCCAACATTCCGGCTAAAACGCCACTCATTTAGACTGAATTATAAAAGTAGAGTAGCGTATTGAATTCTCTCCTCTGGGGACTCAGTGTCCCCGTGAGGAAACTGTGTCCTTCACATATTAAGGCTCTGTGAACTTGTATTCCTCCTGTTTGAGGCACCTTCTCACATGTTTCCTTAGTAAGTCATTGTGAATTTCCCTGTTTGATTCACTTTTTCCAGTGATTCAAGCTCATGGAAGTTGAATTCCAAGTATCTACAGCGGGTTTTGCGAAATATACCAGACTTTAAATGTAACTTATTACCGATTTGAACACTAGCTTGACTCAATTTTATTTCTAAGGGTTTTGAATACTTTTATAAAGTTATATGAGCTCTACAAAATAATTTCAGGTTTCACCAACTTTCAGCTTCAAAGGCCAAGTCATTTGTACTGAATTACAACAGGAAAGCGTAGCGCACTCACTTCTCTGTCTTTGAACACAACTTCCCAGTGACTGAGCCGTGTCCTTCTCACATTATGGCTCTATTAACTTGCATTCCTTTTGTTTCAGGACCCTTCCTACATATTTCCCTAGTCTTGCATTATGAATTTCAATGTTTGATTTCCTTGTGCACAGAGATGCAAGCTCATTCACTGTGAAAACCAAGTATGTATACAGCGTTTTCCAAAAGATAGCAGTTTTTAAATGTAAATTATTACCACTTTGATCACTAGGTTGACTCTCCTTTATTTTCCAAGAATTTTGAATACTTTTCTGCTACTACATCAGCTCTATGCAAATGAATTTATGTGTACCGACATTCTGCCTAAAACGCCAAAGCTTTTAGACCGAATTACAAAAGTAGAGTAGTGTACTGAATATTCTCCTCTATGAACTCAATGTCCCAGTGAGGAAACATTGTCTTCACATATTAAGGCTCTGTGAACTTGTATTCCTCCTGTTGAGGCTGCTTCACAAATATTTCCCCAGCAATTCATTGTGAATTTCCGTGTTTCATGCACTTTTGTCCAGGGATTCAAACTCATTCACTGTGAATTCAAAGCTATCTATAGTGCATTTAGCCAAAAAATACCAGACTTCAAATGTAAATTATTTCTCGTTTGAACACTAGCTTGACGATCATTTTGATTTCTAAGAGCTTTGCATACTTTTATGGCACTGCATCGGCTCTATGCAGATGAATTTTTGTTTCCCCAACTTTCTTGCTGAAACACCAACGCATTTACACTGAATTACAAAAGTGACGAGTATCACACTCACTTCTCGCCTCTTGGAACACAATTTGCCATTGGCTAAACAGTGTCCTTTACAATTAAGGCTCTATGAGCTGGTATTCCTACTGCTTCAGGCACCTTCTTAACAAATACCTCGTATTTCAACACTGCACTACAGATATTCAGGTTCTACAAAAGTATTCGAAGTGTAACCAGTATCACACTCACGTCTCCGCTCTGGCAATGCAACTTCCCAGTGAGGAAACAGTGTCCTTCACATGTTCAGGCTCTGGGAACTTGTATTCCTTTTGTTTCAAGACCCTTCCTACATATTTCCCTAATCTTCCCCTGTGAATTTCAATGTTGGATTCACTTTTGCACAGAGATGAAACCTCATTCACTTCTACAGCGTTTGCCAAAGATAGCAGACTTTAAATGTAAATTATTAGCACTTTGATCACCAGCTTGACTATCATTTTGATTTCCAAGAATTTTGAGTACTCTTATGCTACTACATCAGCCCTGTGCAGATAAATTTATGTGTGCCAACATTCCGGCTAAAACGCCACTCATTTAGACTGAATTATAAAAGTAGAGTAGCGTATTGAATTCTCTCCTCTGGGGACTCAGTGTCCCCGTGAGGAAACTGTGTCCTTCACATATTAAGGCTCTGTGAACTTGTATTCCTCCTGTTTGAGGCACCTTCTCACATGTTTCCTTAGTAAGTCATTGTGAATTTCCCTGTTTGATTCACTTTTTCCAGTGATTCAAGCTCATGGAAGTTGAATTCCAAGTATCTACAGCGGGTTTTGCGAAATATACCAGACTTTAAATGTAACTTATTACCGATTTGAACACTAGCTTGACTCAATTTTATTTCTAAGGGTTTTGAATACTTTTATAAAGTTATATGAGCTCTACAAAATAATTTCAGGTTTCACCAACTTTCAGCTTCAAAGGCCAAGTCATTTGTACTGAATTACAACAGGAAAGCGTAGCGCACTCACTTCTCTGTCTTTGAACACAACTTCCCAGTGACTGAGCCGTGTCCTTCTCACATTATGGCTCTATTAACTTGCATTCCTTTTGTTTCAGGACCCTTCCTACATATTTCCCTAGTCTTGCATTATGAATTTCAATGTTTGATTTCCTTGTGCACAGAGATGCAAGCTCATTCACTGTGAAAACCAAGTATGTATACAGCGTTTTCCAAAAGATAGCAGTTCTTAAATGTAAATTATTACCACTTTGATCACTAGGTTGACTCTCCTTTATTTTCCAAGAATTTTGAATACTTTTCTGCTACTACATCAGCTCTATGCAAATGAATTTATGTGTACCGACATTCTGCCTAAAACGCCAAAGCTTTTAGACCGAATTACAAAAGTAGAGTAGTGTACTGAATATTCTCCTCTATGAACTCAATGTCCCAGTGAGGAAACATTGTCTTCACATATTAAGGCTCTGTGAACTTGTATTCCTCCTGTTGAGGCTGCTTCACAAATATTTCCCCAGCAATTCATTGTGAATTTCCGTGTTTCATGCACTTTTGTCCAGGGATTCAAACTCATTCACTGTGAATTCAAAGCTATCTATAGTGCATTTAGCCAAAAAATACCAGACTTCAAATGTAAATTATTTCTCGTTTGAACACTAGCTTGACGATCATTTTGATTTCTAAGAGCTTTGCATACTTTTATGGCACTGCATCGGCTCTATGCAGATGAATTTTTGTTTCCCCAACTTTCTTGCTGAAACACCAACGCATTTACACTGAATTACAAAAGTGACGAGTATCACACTCACTTCTCGCCTCTTGGAACACAATTTGCCATTGGCTAAACAGTGTCCTTTACAATTAAGGCTCTATGAGCTGGTATTCCTACTGCTTCAGGCACCTTCTTAACAAATACCTCGTATTTCAACACTGCACTACAGATATTCAGGTTCTACAAAAGTATTCGAAGTGTAACCAGTATCACACTCACGTCTCCGCTCTGGCAATGCAACTTCCCAGTGAGGAAACAGTGTCCTTCACATGTTCAGGCTCTGGGAACTTGTATTCCTTTTGTTTCAAGACCCTTCCTACATATTTCCCTAATCTTCCCCTGTGAATTTCAATGTTGGATTCACTTTTGCACAGAGATGAAACCTCATTCACTTCTACAGCGTTTGCCAAAGATAGCAGACTTTAAATGTAAATTATTAGCACTTTGATCACCAGCTTGACTATCATTTTGATTTCCAAGAATTTTGAGTACTCTTATGCTACTACATCAGCCCTGTGCAGATAAATTTATGTGTGCCAACATTCCGGCTAAAACGCCACTCATTTAGACTGAATTATAAAAGTAGAGTAGCGTATTGAATTCTCTCCTCTGGGGACTCAGTGTCCCCGTGAGGAAACTGTGTCCTTCACATATTAAGGCTCTGTGAACTTGTATTCCTCCTGTTTGAGGCACCTTCTCACATGTTTCCTTAGTAAGTCATTGTGAATTTCCCTGTTTGATTCACTTTTTCCAGTGATTCAAGCTCATGGAAGTTGAATTCCAAGTATCTACAGCGGGTTTTGCGAAATATACCAGACTTTAAATGTAACTTATTACCGATTTGAACACTAGCTTGACTCAATTTTATTTCTAAGGGTTTTGAATACTTTTATAAAGTTATATGAGCTCTACAAAATAATTTCAGGTTTCACCAACTTTCAGCTTCAAAGGCCAAGTCATTTGTACTGAATTACAACAGGAAAGCGTAGCGCACTCACTTCTCTGTCTTTGAACCCAACTTCCCAGTGACTGAGCCGTGTCCTTCTCACATTATGGCTCTATTAACTTGCATTCCTTTTGTTTCAGGACCCTTCCTACATATTTCCCTAGTCTTGCATTATGAATTTCAATGTTTGATTTCCTTGTGCACAGAGATGCAAGCTCATTCACTGTGAAAACCAAGTATGTATACAGCGTTTTCCAAAAGATAGCAGTTTTTAAATGTAAATTATTACCACTTTGATCACTAGGTTGACTCTCCTTTATTTTCCAAGAATTTTGAATACTTTTCTGCTACTACATCAGCTCTATGCAAATGAATTTATGTGTACCGACATTCTGCCTAAAACGCCAAAGCTTTTAGACCGAATTACAAAAGTAGAGTAGTGTACTGAATATTCTCCTCTATGAACTCAATGTCCCAGTGAGGAAACATTGTCTTCACATATTAAGGCTCTGTGAACTTGTATTCCTCCTGTTGAGGCTGCTTCACAAATATTTCCCCAGCAATTCATTGTGAATTTCCGTGTTTCATGCACTTTTGTCCAGGGATTCAAACTCATTCACTGTGAATTCAAAGCTATCTATAGTGCATTTAGCCAAAAAATACCAGACTTCAAATGTAAATTATTTCTCGTTTGAACACTAGCTTGACGATCATTTTGATTTCTAAGAGCTTTGCATACTTTTATGGCACTGCATCGGCTCTATGCAGATGAATTTTTGTTTCCCCAACTTTCTTGCTGAAACACCAACGCATTTACACTGAATTACAAAAGTGACGAGTATCACACTCACTTCTCGCCTCTTGGAACACAATTTGCCATTGGCTAAACAGTGTCCTTTACAATTAAGGCTCTATGAGCTGGTATTCCTACTGCTTCAGGCACCTTCTTAACAAATACCTCGTATTTCAACACTGCACTACAGATATTCAGGTTCTACAAAAGTATTCGAAGTGTAACCAGTATCACACTCACGTCTCCGCTCTGGCAATGCAACTTCCCAGTGAGGAAACAGTGTCCTTCACATGTTCAGGCTCTGGGAACTTGTATTCCTTTTGTTTCAAGACCCTTCCTACATATTTCCCTAATCTTCCCCTGTGAATTTCAATGTTGGATTCACTTTTGCACAGAGATGAAACCTCATTCACTTCTACAGCGTTTGCCAAAGATAGCAGACTTTAAATGTAAATTATTAGCACTTTGATCACCAGCTTGACTATCATTTTGATTTCCAAGAATTTTGAGTACTCTTATGCTACTACATCAGCCCTGTGCAGATAAATTTATGTGTGCCAACATTCCGGCTAAAACGCCACTCATTTAGACTGAATTATAAAAGTAGAGTAGCGTATTGAATTCTCTCCTCTGGGGACTCAGTGTCCCCGTGAGGAAACTGTGTCCTTCACATATTAAGGCTCTGTGAACTTGTATTCCTCCTGTTTGAGGCACCTTCTCACATGTTTCCTTAGTAAGTCATTGTGAATTTCCCTGTTTGATTCACTTTTTCCAGTGATTCAAGCTCATGGAAGTTGAATTCCAAGTATCTACAGCGGGTTTTGCGAAATATACCAGACTTTAAATGTAACTTATTACCGATTTGAACACTAGCTTGACTCAATTTTATTTCTAAGGGTTTTGAATACTTTTATAAAGTTATATGAGCTCTACAAAATAATTTCAGGTTTCACCAACTTTCAGCTTCAAAGGCCAAGTCATTTGTACTGAATTACAACAGGAAAGCGTAGCGCACTCACTTCTCTGTCTTTGAACCCAACTTCCCAGTGACTGAGCCGTGTCCTTCTCACATTATGGCTCTATTAACTTGCATTCCTTTTGTTTCAGGACCCTTCCTACATATTTCCCTAGTCTTGCATTATGAATTTCAATGTTTGATTTCCTTGTGCACAGAGATGCAAGCTCATTCACTGTGAAAACCAAGTATGTATACAGCGTTTTCCAAAAGATAGCAGTTTTTAAATGTAAATTATTACCACTTTGATCACTAGGTTGACTCTCCTTTATTTTCCAAGAATTTTGAATACTTTTCTGCTACTACATCAGCTCTATGCAAATGAATTTATGTGTACCGACATTCTGCCTAAAACGCCAAAGCTTTTAGACCGAATTACAAAAGTAGAGTAGTGTACTGAATATTCTCCTCTATGAACTCAATGTCCCAGTGAGGAAACATTGTCTTCACATATTAAGGCTCTGTGAACTTGTATTCCTCCTGTTGAGGCTGCTTCACAAATATTTCCCCAGCAATTCATTGTGAATTTCCGTGTTTCATGCACTTTTGTCCAGGGATTCAAACTCATTCACTGTGAATTCAAAGCTATCTATAGTGCATTTAGCCAAAAAATACCAGACTTCAAATGTAAATTATTTCTCGTTTGAACACTAGCTTGACGATCATTTTGATTTCTAAGAGCTTTGCATACTTTTATGGCACTGCATCGGCTCTATGCAGATGAATTTTTGTTTCCCCAACTTTCTTGCTGAAACACCAACGCATTTACACTGAATTACAAAAGTGACGAGTATCACACTCACTTCTCGCCTCTTGGAACACAATTTGCCATTGGCTAAACAGTGTCCTTTACAATTAAGGCTCTATGAGCTGGTATTCCTACTGCTTCAGGCACCTTCTTAACAAATACCTCGTATTTCAACACTGCACTACAGATATTCAGGTTCTACAAAAGTATTCGAAGTGTAACCAGTATCACACTCACGTCTCCGCTCTGGCAATGCAACTTCCCAGTGAGGAAACAGTGTCCTTCACATGTTCAGGCTCTGGGAACTTGTATTCCTTTTGTTTCAAGACCCTTCCTACATATTTCCCTAATCTTCCCCTGTGAATTTCAATGTTGGATTCACTTTTGCACAGAGATGAAACCTCATTCACTTCTACAGCGTTTGCCAAAGATAGCAGACTTTAAATGTAAATTATTAGCACTTTGATCACCAGCTTGACTATCATTTTGATTTCCAAGAATTTTGAGTACTCTTATGCTACTACATCAGCCCTGTGCAGATAAATTTATGTGTGCCAACATTCCGGCTAAAACGCCACTCATTTAGACTGAATTATAAAAGTAGAGTAGCGTATTGAATTCTCTCCTCTGGGGACTCAGTGTCCCCGTGAGGAAACTGTGTCCTTCACATATTAAGGCTCTGTGAACTTGTATTCCTCCTGTTTGAGGCACCTTCTCACATGTTTCCTTAGTAAGTCATTGTGAATTTCCCTGTTTGATTCACTTTTTCCAGTGATTCAAGCTCATGGAAGTTGAATTCCAAGTATCTACAGCGGGTTTTGCGAAATATACCAGACTTTAAATGTAACTTATTACCGATTTGAACACTAGCTTGACTCAATTTTATTTCTAAGGGTTTTGAATACTTTTATAAAGTTATATGAGCTCTACAAAATAATTTCAGGTTTCACCAACTTTCAGCTTCAAAGGCCAAGTCATTTGTACTGAATTACAACAGGAAAGCGTAGCGCACTCACTTCTCTGTCTTTGAACACAACTTCCCAGTGACTGAGCCGTGTCCTTCTCACATTATGGCTCTATTAACTTGCATTCCTTTTGTTTCAGGACCCTTCCTACATATTTCCCTAGTCTTGCATTATGAATTTCAATGTTTGATTTCCTTGTGCACAGAGATGCAAGCTCATTCACTGTGAAAACCAAGTATGTATACAGCGTTTTCCAAAAGATAGCAGTTCTTAAATGTAAATTATTACCACTTTGATCACTAGGTTGACTCTCCTTTATTTTCCAAGAATTTTGAATACTTTTCTGCTACTACATCAGCTCTATGCAAATGAATTTATGTGTACCGACATTCTGCCTAAAACGCCAAAGCTTTTAGACCGAATTACAAAAGTAGAGTAGTGTACTGAATATTCTCCTCTATGAACTCAATGTCCCAGTGAGGAAACATTGTCTTCACATATTAAGGCTCTGTGAACTTGTATTCCTCCTGTTGAGGCTGCTTCACAAATATTTCCCCAGCAATTCATTGTGAATTTCCGTGTTTCATGCACTTTTGTCCAGGGATTCAAACTCATTCACTGTGAATTCAAAGCTATCTATAGTGCATTTAGCCAAAAAATACCAGACTTCAAATGTAAATTATTTCTCGTTTGAACACTAGCTTGACGATCATTTTGATTTCTAAGAGCTTTGCATACTTTTATGGCACTGCATCGGCTCTATGCAGATGAATTTTTGTTTCCCCAACTTTCTTGCTAAAACACCAACGCATTTACACTGAATTACAAAAGTGACGAGTATCACACTCACTTCTCGCCTCTTGGAACACAATTTGCCATTGGCTAAACAGTGTCCTTTACAATTAAGGCTCTATGAGCTGGTATTCCTACTGCTTCAGGCACCTTCTTAACAAATACCTCGTATTTCAACACTGCACTACAGATATTCAGGTTCTACAAAAGTATTCGAAGTGTAACCAGTATCACACTCACGTCTCCGCTCTGGCAATGCAACTTCCCAGTGAGGAAACAGTGTCCTTCACATGTTCAGGCTCTGGGAACTTGTATTCCTTTTGTTTCAAGACCCTTCCTACATATTTCCCTAATCTTCCCCTGTGAATTTCAATGTTGGATTCACTTTTGCACAGAGATGAAACCTCATTCACTTCTACAGCGTTTGCCAAAGATAGCAGACTTTAAATGTAAATTATTAGCACTTTGATCACCAGCTTGACTATCATTTTGATTTCCAAGAATTTTGAGTACTCTTATGCTACTACATCAGCCCTGTGCAGATAAATTTATGTGTGCCAACATTCCGGCTAAAACGCCACTCATTTAGACTGAATTATAAAAGTAGAGTAGCGTATTGAATTCTCTCCTCTGGGGACTCAGTGTCCCCGTGAGGAAACTGTGTCCTTCACATATTAAGGCTCTGTGAACTTGTATTCCTCCTGTTTGAGGCACCTTCTCACATGTTTCCTTAGTAAGTCATTGTGAATTTCCCTGTTTGATTCACTTTTTCCAGTGATTCAAGCTCATGGAAGTTGAATTCCAAGTATCTACAGCGGGTTTTGCGAAATATACCAGACTTTAAATGTAACTTATTACCGATTTGAACACTAGCTTGACTCAATTTTATTTCTAAGGGTTTTGAATACTTTTATAAAGTTATATGAGCTCTACAAATAATTTCAGGTTTCACCAACTTTCATCTTCAAAGGCCAAGTCATTTGTACTTAATTACAACAAGAAAGCGTAGCGCACTCACTTCTCTGTCTTTGAACCCAACTTCCCAGTGACTGAGCCGTGTCCTTCTCACATTATGGCTCTATTAACTTGCATTCCTTTTGTTTCAGGACCCTTCCTACATATTTCCCTAGTCTTGCATTATGAATTTCAATGTTTGATTTCCTTGTGCACAGAGATGCAAGCTCATTCACTGTGAAAACCAAGTATGTATACAGCGTTTTCCAAAAGATAGCAGTTTTTAAATGTAAATTATTACCACTTTGATCACTAGGTTGACTCTCCTTTATTTTCCAAGAATTTTGAATACTTTTCTGCTACTACATCAGCTCTATGCAAATGAATTTATGTGTACCGACATTCTGCCTAAAACGCCAAAGCTTTTAGACCGAATTACAAAAGTAGAGTAGTGTACTGAATATTCTCCTCTATGAACTCAATGTCCCAGTGAGGAAACATTGTCTTCACATATTAAGGCTCTGTGAACTTGTATTCCTCCTGTTGAGGCTGCTTCACAAATATTTCCCCAGCAATTCATTGTGAATTTCCGTGTTTCATGCACTTTTGTCCAGGGATTCAAACTCATTCACTGTGAATTCAAAGCTATCTATAGTGCATTTAGCCAAAAAATACCAGACTTCAAATGTAAATTATTTCTCGTTTGAACACTAGCTTGACGATCATTTTGATTTCTAAGAGCTTTGCATACTTTTATGGCACTGCATCGGCTCTATGCAGATGAATTTTTGTTTCACCAACTTTCTTGCTGAAACACCAACGCATTTACACTGAATTACAAAAGTGACGAGTATCACACTCACTTCTCGCCTCTTGGAACACAATTTGCCATTGGCTAAACAGTGTCCTTTACAATTAAGGCTCTATGAGCTGGTATTCCTACTGCTTCAGGCACCTTCTTAACAAATACCTCGTATTTCAACACTGCACTACAGATATTCAGGTTCTACAAAAGTATTCGAAGTGTAACCAGTATCACACTCACGTCTCCGCTCTGGCAATGCAACTTCCCAGTGAGGAAACAGTGTCCTTCACATGTTCAGGCTCTGGGAACTTGTATTCCTTTTGTTTCAAGACCCTTCCTACATATTTCCCTAATCTTCCCCTGTGAATTTCAATGTTGGATTCACTTTTGCACAGAGATGAAACCTCATTCACTTCTACAGCGTTTGCCAAAGATAGCAGACTTTAAATGTAAATTATTAGCACTTTGATCACCAGCTTGACTATCATTTTGATTTCCAAGAATTTTGAGTACTCTTATGCTACTACATCAGCCCTGTGCAGATAAATTTATGTGTGCCAACATTCCGGCTAAAACGCCACTCATTTAGACTGAATTATAAAAGTAGAGTAGCGTATTGAATTCTCTCCTCTGGGGACTCAGTGTCCCCGTGAGGAAACTGTGTCCTTCACATATTAAGGCTCTGTGAACTTGTATTCCTCCTGTTTGAGGCACCTTCTCACATGTTTCCTTAGTAAGTCATTGTGAATTTCCCTGTTTGATTCACTTTTTCCAGTGATTCAAGCTCATGGAAGTTGAATTCCAAGTATCTACAGCGGGTTTTGCGAAATATACCAGACTTTAAATGTAACTTATTACCGATTTGAACACTAGCTTGACTCAATTTTATTTCTAAGGGTTTTGAATACTTTTATAAAGTTATATGAGCTCTACAAAATAATTTCAGGTTTCACCAACTTTCAGCTTCAAAGGCCAAGTCATTTGTACTGAATTACAACAGGAAAGCGTAGCGCACTCACTTCTCTGTCTTTGAACACAACTTCCCAGTGACTGAGCCGTGTCCTTCTCACATTATGGCTCTATTAACTTGCATTCCTTTTGTTTCAGGACCCTTCCTACATATTTCCCTAGTCTTGCATTATGAATTTCAATGTTTGATTTCCTTGTGCACAGAGATGCAAGCTCATTCACTGTGAAAACCAAGTATGTATACAGCGTTTTCCAAAAGATAGCAGTTCTTAAATGTAAATTATTACCACTTTGATCACTAGGTTGACTCTCCTTTATTTTCCAAGAATTTTGAATACTTTTCTGCTACTACATCAGCTCTATGCAAATGAATTTATGTGTACCGACATTCTGCCTAAAACGCCAAAGCTTTTAGACCGAATTACAAAAGTAGAGTAGTGTACTGAATATTCTCCTCTATGAACTCAATGTCCCAGTGAGGAAACATTGTCTTCACATATTAAGGCTCTGTGAACTTGTATTCCTCCTGTTGAGGCTGCTTCACAAATATTTCCCCAGCAATTCATTGTGAATTTCCGTGTTTCATGCACTTTTGTCCAGGGATTCAAACTCATTCACTGTGAATTCAAAGCTATCTATAGTGCATTTAGCCAAAAAATACCAGACTTCAAATGTAAATTATTTCTCGTTTGAACACTAGCTTGACGATCATTTTGATTTCTAAGAGCTTTGCATACTTTTATGGCACTGCATCGGCTCTATGCAGATGAATTTTTGTTTCCCCAACTTTCTTGCTGAAACACCAACGCATTTACACTGAATTACAAAAGTGACGAGTATCACACTCACTTCTCGCCTCTTGGAACACAATTTGCCATTGGCTAAACAGTGTCCTTTACAATTAAGGCTCTATGAGCTGGTATTCCTACTGCTTCAGGCACCTTCTTAACAAATACCTCGTATTTCAACACTGCACTACAGATATTCAGGTTCTACAAAAGTATTCGAAGTGTAACCAGTATCACACTCACGTCTCCGCTCTGGCAATGCAACTTCCCAGTGAGGAAACAGTGTCCTTCACATGTTCAGGCTCTGGGAACTTGTATTCCTTTTGTTTCAAGACCCTTCCTACATATTTCCCTAATCTTCCCCTGTGAATTTCAATGTTGGATTCACTTTTGCACAGAGATGAAACCTCATTCACTTCTACAGCGTTTGCCAAAGATAGCAGACTTTAAATGTAAATTATTAGCACTTTGATCACCAGCTTGACTATCATTTTGATTTCCAAGAATTTTGAGTACTCTTATGCTACTACATCAGCCCTGTGCAGATAAATTTATGAGTGCCAACATTCCGGCTAAAACGCCACTCATTTAGACTGAATTATAAAAGTAGAGTAGCGTATTGAATTCTCTCCTCTGGGGACTCAGTGTCCCCGTGAGGAAACTGTGTCCTTCACATATTAAGGCTCTTTGAACTTGTATTCCTCCTGTTTGAGGCACCTTCTCACATGTTTCCTTAGTAAGTCATTGTGAATTTCCCTGTTTGATTCACTTTTTCCAGTGATTCAAGCTCATGGAAGTTGAATTCCAAGTATCTACAGCGGGTTTTGCGAAATATACCAGACTTTAAATGTAACTTATTACCGATTTGAACACTAGCTTGACTCAATTTTATTTCTAAGGGTTTTGAATACTTTTATAAAGTTATATGAGCTCTACAAATAATTTCAGGTTTCACCAACTTTCAGCTTCAAAGGCCAAGTCATTTGTACTGAATTACAACAGGAAAGCGTAGCGCACTCACTTCTCTGTCTTTGAACCCAACTTCCCAGTGACTGAGCCGTGTCCTTCTCACATTATGGCTCTATTAACTTGCATTCCTTTTGTTTCAGGACCCTTCCTACATATTTCCCTAGTCTTGCATTATGAATTTCAATGTTTGATTTCCTTGTGCACAGAGATGCAAGCTCATTCACTGTGAAAACCAAGTATGTATACAGCGTTTTCCAAAAGATAGCAGTTCTTAAATGTAAATTATTACCACTTTGATCACTAGGTTGACTCTCCTTTATTTTCCAAGAATTTTGAATACTTTTCTGCTACTTCATCAGCTCTATGCAAATGAATTTATGTGTACCGACATTCTGCCTAAAACGCCAAAGCTTTTAGACCGAATTACAAAAGTAGAGTAGTGTACTGAATATTCTCCTCTATGAACTCAATGTCCCAGTGAGGAAACATTGTCTTCACATATTAAGGCTCTGTGAACTTGTATTCCTCCTGTTGAGGCTGCTTCACAAATATTTGCCCAGCAATTCATTGTGAATTTCCGTGTTTCATGCACTTTTGTCCAGGGATTCAAACTCATTCACTGTGAATTCAAAGCTATCTATAGTGCATTTAGCCAAAAAATACCAGACTTCAAATGTAAATTATTTCTCGTTTGAACACTAGCTTGACGATCATTTTGATTTCTAAGAGCTTTGCATACTTTTATGGCACTGCATCGGCTCTATGCAGATGAATTTTTGTTTCCCCAACTTTCTTGCTAAAACACCAACGCATTTACACTGAATTACAAAAGTGACGAGTATCACACTCACTTCTCGCCTCTTGGAACACAATTTGCCATTGGCTAAACAGTGTCCTTTACAATTAAGGCTCTATGAGCTGGTATTCCTACTGCTTCAGGCACCTTCTTAACAAATACCTCGTATTTCAACACTGCACTACAGATATTCAGGTTCTACAAAAGTATTCGAAGTGTAACCAGTATCACACTCACGTCTCCGCTCTGGCAATGCAACTTCCCAGTGAGGAAACAGTGTCCTTCACATGTTCAGGCTCTGGGAACTTGTATTCCTTTTGTTTCAAGACCCTTCCTACATATTTCCCTAATCTTCCCCTGTGAATTTCAATGTTGGATTCACTTTTGCACAGAGATGAAACCTCATTCACTTCTACAGCGTTTGCCAAAGATAGCAGACTTTAAATGTAAATTATTAGCACTTTGATCACCAGCTTGACTATCATTTTGATTTCCAAGAATTTTGAGTACTCTTATGCTACTACATCAGCCCTGTGCAGATAAATTTATGTGTGCCAACATTCCGGCTAAAACGCCACTCATTTAGACTGAATTATAAAAGTAGAGTAGCGTATTGAATTCTCTCCTCTGGGGACTCAGTGTCCCCGTGAGGAAACTGTGTCCTTCACATATTAAGGCTCTGTGAACTTGTATTCCTCCTGTTTGAGGCACCTTCTCACATGTTTCCTTAGTAAGTCATTGTGAATTTCCCTGTTTGATTCACTTTTTCCAGTGATTCAAGCTCATGGAAGTTGAATTCCAAGTATCTACAGCGGGTTTTGCGAAATATACCAGACTTTAAATGTAACTTATTACCGATTTGAACACTAGCTTGACTCAATTTTATTTCTAAGGGTTTTGAATACTTTTATAAAGTTATATGAGCTCTACAAAATAATTTCAGGTTTCACCAACTTTCAGCTTCAAAGGCCAAGTCATTTGTACTGAATTACAACAGGAAAGCGTAGCGCACTCACTTCTCTGTCTTTGAACCCAACTTCCCAGTGACTGAGCCGTGTCCTTCTCACATTATGGCTCTATTAACTTGCATTCCTTTTGTTTCAGGACCCTTCCTACATATTTCCCTAGTCTTGCATTATGAATTTCAATGTTTGATTTCCTTGTGCACAGAGATGCAAGCTCATTCACTGTGAAAACCAAGTATGTATACAGCGTTTTCCAAAAGATAGCAGTTCTTAAATGTAAATTATTACCACTTTGATCACTAGGTTGACTCTCCTTTATTTTCCAAGAATTTTGAATACTTTTCTGCTACTACATCAGCTCTATGCAAATGAATTTATGTGTACCGACATTCTGCCTAAAACGCCAAAGCTTTTAGACCGAATTACAAAAGTAGAGTAGTGTACTGAATATTCTCCTCTATGAACTCAATGTCCCAGTGAGGAAACATTGTCTTCACATATTAAGGCTCTGTGAACTTGTATTCCTCCTGTTGAGGCTGCTTCACAAATATTTCCCCAGCAATTCATTGTGAATTTCCGTGTTTCATGCACTTTTGTCCAGGGATTCAAACTCATTCACTGTGAATTCAAAGCTATCTATAGTGCATTTAGCCAAAAAATACCAGACTTCAAATGTAAATTATTTCTCGTTTGAACACTAGCTTGACGATCATTTTGATTTCTAAGAGCTTTGCATACTTTTATGGCACTGCATCGGCTCTATGCAGATGAATTTTTGTTTCACCAACTTTCTTGCTGAAACACCAACGCATTTACACTGAATTACAAAAGTGACGAGTATCACACTCACTTCTCGCCTCTTGGAACACAATTTGCCATTGGCTAAACAGTGTCCTTTACAATTAAGGCTCTATGAGCTGGTATTCCTACTGCTTCAGGCACCTTCTTAACAAATACCTCGTATTTCAACACTGCACTACAGATATTCAGGTTCTACAAAAGTATTCGAAGTGTAACCAGTATCACACTCACGTCTCCGCTCTGGCAATGCAACTTCCCAGTGAGGAAACAGTGTCCTTCACATGTTCAGGCTCTGGGAACTTGTATTCCTTTTGTTTCAAGACCCTTCCTACATATTTCCCTAATCTTCCCCTGTGAATTTCAATGTTGGATTCACTTTTGCACAGAGATGAAACCTCATTCACTTCTACAGCGTTTGCCAAAGATAGCAGACTTTAAATGTAAATTATTAGCACTTTGATCACCAGCTTGACTATCATTTTGATTTCCAAGAATTTTGAGTACTCTTATGCTACTACATCAGCTCTGTGCAGATAAATTTATGTGTGCCAACATTCCGGCTAAAACGCCACTCATTTAGACTGAATTATAAAAGTAGAGTAGCGTATTGAATTCTCTCCTCTGGGGACTCAGTGTCCCCGTGAGGAAACTGTGTCCTTCACATATTAAGGCTCTGTGAACTTGTATTCCTCCTGTTTGAGGCACCTTCTCACATGTTTCCTTAGTAAGTCATTGTGAATTTCCCTGTTTGATTCACTTTTTCCAGTGATTCAAGCTCATGGAAGTTGAATTCCAAGTATCTACAGCGGGTTTTGCGAAATATACCAGACTTTAAATGTAACTTATTACCGATTTGAACACTAGCTTGAGTCAATTTTATTTCTAAGGGTTTTGAATACTTTTATAAAGTTATATGAGCTCTACAAAATAATTTCAGGTTTCACCAACTTTCAGCTTCAAAGGCCAAGTCATTTGTACTGAATTACAACAGGAAAGCGTAGCGCACTCACTTCTCTGTCTTTGAACCCAACTTCCCAGTGACTGAGCTGTGTCCTTCTCACATTATGGCTCTATTAACTTGCATTCCTTTTGTTTCAGGACCCTTCCTACATATTTCCCTAGTCTTGCATTATGAATTTCAATGTTTGATTTCCTTGTGCACAGAGATGCAAGCTCATTCACTGTGAAAACCAAGTATGTATACAGCGTTTTCCAAAAGATAGCAGTTCTTAAATGTAAATTATTACCACTTTGATCACTAGGTTGACTCTCCTTTATTTTCCAAGAATTTTGAATACTTTTCTGCTACTTCATCAGCTCTATGCAAATGAATTTATGTGTACCGACATTCTGCCTAAAACGCCAAAGCTTTTAGACCGAATTACAAAAGTAGAGTAGTGTACTGAATATTCTCCTCTATGAACTCAATGTCCCAGTGAGGAAACATTGTCTTCACATATTAAGGCTCTGTGAACTTGTATTCCTCCTGTTGAGGCTGCTTCACAAATATTTGCCCAGCAATTCATTGTGAATTTCCGTGTTTCATGCACTTTTGTCCAGGGATTCAAACTCATTCACTGTGAATTCAAAGCTATCTATAGTGCATTTAGCCAAAAAATACCAGACTTCAAATGTAAATTATTTCTCGTTTGAACACTAGCTTGACGATCATTTTGATTTCTAAGAGCTTTGCATACTTTTATGGCACTGCATCGGCTCTATGCAGATGAATTTTTGTTTCCCCAACTTTCTTGCTAAAACACCAACGCATTTACACTGAATTACAAAAGTGACGAGTATCACACTCACTTCTCGCCTCTTGGAACACAATTTGCCATTGGCTAAACAGTGTCCTTTACAATTAAGGCTCTATGAGCTGGTATTCCTACTGCTTCAGGCACCTTCTTAACAAATACCTCGTATTTCAACACTGCACTACAGATATTCAGGTTCTACAAAAGTATTCGAAGTGTAACCAGTATCACACTCACGTCTCCGCTCTGGCAATGCAACTTCCCAGTGAGGAAACAGTGTCCTTCACATGTTCAGGCTCTGGGAACTTGTATTCCTTTTGTTTCAAGACCCTTCCTACATATTTCCCTAATCTTCCCCTGTGAATTTCAATGTTGGATTCACTTTTGCACAGAGATGAAACCTCATTCACTTCTACAGCGTTTGCCAAAGATAGCAGACTTTAAATGTAAATTATTAGCACTTTGATCACCAGCTTGACTATCATTTTGATTTCCAAGAATTTTGAGTACTCTTATGCTACTACATCAGCCCTGTGCAGATAAATTTATGTGTGCCAACATTCCGGCTAAAACGCCACTCATTTAGACTGAATTATAAAAGTAGAGTAGCGTATTGAATTCTCTCCTCTGGGGACTCAGTGTCCCCGTGAGGAAACTGTGTCCTTCACATATTAAGGCTCTGTGAACTTGTATTCCTCCTGTTTGAGGCACCTTCTCACATGTTTCCTTAGTAAGTCATTGTGAATTTCCCTGTTTGATTCACTTTTTCCAGTGATTCAAGCTCATGGAAGTTGAATTCCAAGTATCTACAGCGGGTTTTGCGAAATATACCAGACTTTAAATGTAACTTATTACCGATTTGAACACTAGCTTGACTCAATTTTATTTCTAAGGGTTTTGAATACTTTTATAAAGTTATATGAGCTCTACAAAATAATTTCAGGTTTCACCAACTTTCAGCTTCAAAGGCCAAGTCATTTGTACTGAATTACAACAGGAAAGCGTAGCGCACTCACTTCTCTGTCTTTGAACCCAACTTCCCAGTGACTGAGCCGTGTCCTTCTCACATTATGGCTCTATTAACTTGCATTCCTTTTGTTTCAGGACCCTTCCTACATATTTCCCTAGTCTTGCATTATGAATTTCAATGTTTGATTTCCTTGTGCACAGAGATGCAAGCTCATTCACTGTGAAAACCAAGTATGTATACAGCGTTTTCCAAAAGATAGCAGTTCTTAAATGTAAATTATTACCACTTTGATCACTAGGTTGACTCTCCTTTATTTTCCAAGAATTTTGAATACTTTTCTGCTACTACATCAGCTCTATGCAAATGAATTTATGTGTACCGACATTCTGCCTAAAACGCCAAAGCTTTTAGACCGAATTACAAAAGTAGAGTAGTGTACTGAATATTCTCCTCTATGAACTCAATGTCCCAGTGAGGAAACATTGTCTTCACATATTAAGGCTCTGTGAACTTGTATTCCTCCTGTTGAGGCTGCTTCACAAATATTTCCCCAGCAATTCATTGTGAATTTCCGTGTTTCATGCACTTTTGTCCAGGGATTCAAACTCATTCACTGTGAATTCAAAGCTATCTATAGTGCATTTAGCCAAAAAATACCAGACTTCAAATGTAAATTATTTCTCGTTTGAACACTAGCTTGACGATCATTTTGATTTCTAAGAGCTTTGCATACTTTTATGGCACTGCATCGGCTCTATGCAGATGAATTTTTGTTTCACCAACTTTCTTGCTGAAACACCAACGCATTTACACTGAATTACAAAAGTGACGAGTATCACACTCACTTCTCGCCTCTTGGAACACAATTTGCCATTGGCTAAACAGTGTCCTTTACAATTAAGGCTCTATGAGCTGGTATTCCTACTGCTTCAGGCACCTTCTTAACAAATACCTCGTATTTCAACACTGCACTACAGATATTCAGGTTCTACAAAAGTATTCGAAGTGTAACCAGTATCACACTCACGTCTCCGCTCTGGCAATGCAACTTCCCAGTGAGGAAACAGTGTCCTTCACATGTTCAGGCTCTGGGAACTTGTATTCCTTTTGTTTCAAGACCCTTCCTACATATTTCCCTAATCTTCCCCTGTGAATTTCAATGTTGGATTCACTTTTGCACAGAGATGAAACCTCATTCACTTCTACAGCGTTTGCCAAAGATAGCAGACTTTAAATGTAAATTATTAGCACTTTGATCACCAGCTTGACTATCATTTTGATTTCCAAGAATTTTGAGTACTCTTATGCTACTACATCAGCTCTGTGCAGATAAATTTATGTGTGCCAACATTCCGGCTAAAACGCCACTCATTTAGACTGAATTATAAAAGTAGAGTAGCGTATTGAATTCTCTCCTCTGGGGACTCAGTGTCCCCGTGAGGAAACTGTGTCCTTCACATATTAAGGCTCTGTGAACTTGTATTCCTCCTGTTTGAGGCACCTTCTCACATGTTTCCTTAGTAAGTCATTGTGAATTTCCCTGTTTGATTCACTTTTTCCAGTGATTCAAGCTCATGGAAGTTGAATTCCAAGTATCTACAGCGGGTTTTGCGAAATATACCAGACTTTAAATGTAACTTATTACCGATTTGAACACTAGCTTGAGTCAATTTTATTTCTAAGGGTTTTGAATACTTTTATAAAGTTATATGAGCTCTACAAAATAATTTCAGGTTTCACCAACTTTCAGCTTCAAAGGCCAAGTCATTTGTACTGAATTACAACAGGAAAGCGTAGCGCACTCACTTCTCTGTCTTTGAACCCAACTTCCCAGTGACTGAGCTGTGTCCTTCTCACATTATGGCTCTATTAACTTGCATTCCTTTTGTTTCAGGACCCTTCCTACATATTTCCCTAGTCTTGCATTATGAATTTCAATGTTTGATTTCCTTGTGCACAGAGATGCAAGCTCATTCACTGTGAAAACCAAGTATGTATACAGCGTTTTCCAAAAGATAGCAGTTCTTAAATGTAAATTATTACCACTTTGATCACTAGGTTGACTCTCCTTTATTTTCCAAGAATTTTGAATACTTTTCTGCTACTTCATCAGCTCTATGCAAATGAATTTATGTGTACCGACATTCTGCCTAAAACGCCAAAGCTTTTAGACCGAATTACAAAAGTAGAGTAGTGTACTGAATATTCTCCTCTATGAACTCAATGTCCCAGTGAGGAAACATTGTCTTCACATATTAAGGCTCTGTGAACTTGTATTCCTCCTGTTGAGGCTGCTTCACAAATATTTGCCCAGCAATTCATTGTGAATTTCCGTGTTTCATGCACTTTTGTCCAGGGATTCAAACTCATTCACTGTGAATTCAAAGCTATCTATAGTGCATTTAGCCAAAAAATACCAGACTTCAAATGTAAATTATTTCTCGTTTGAACACTAGCTTGACGATCATTTTGATTTCTAAGAGCTTTGCATACTTTTATGGCACTGCATCGGCTCTATGCAGATGAATTTTTGTTTCCCCAACTTTCTTGCTAAAACACCAACGCATTTACACTGAATTACAAAAGTGACGAGTATCACACTCACTTCTCGCCTCTTGGAACACAATTTGCCATTGGCTAAACAGTGTCCTTTACAATTAAGGCTCTATGAGCTGGTATTCCTACTGCTTCAGGCACCTTCTTAACAAATACCTCGTATTTCAACACTGCACTACAGATATTCAGGTTCTACAAAAGTATTCGAAGTGTAACCAGTATCACACTCACGTCTCCGCTCTGGCAATGCAACTTCCCAGTGAGGAAACAGTGTCCTTCACATGTTCAGGCTCTGGGAACTTGTATTCCTTTTGTTTCAAGACCCTTCCTACATATTTCCCTAATCTTCCCCTGTGAATTTCAATGTTGGATTCACTTTTGCACAGAGATGAAACCTCATTCACTTCTACAGCGTTTGCCAAAGATAGCAGACTTTAAATGTAAATTATTAGCACTTTGATCACCAGCTTGACTATCATTTTGATTTCCAAGAATTTTGAGTACTCTTATGCTACTACATCAGCCCTGTGCAGATAAATTTATGTGTGCCAACATTCCGGCTAAAACGCCACTCATTTAGACTGAATTATAAAAGTAGAGTAGCGTATTGAATTCTCTCCTCTGGGGACTCAGTGTCCCCGTGAGGAAACTGTGTCCTTCACATATTAAGGCTCTGTGAACTTGTATTCCTCCTGTTTGAGGCACCTTCTCACATGTTTCCTTAGTAAGTCATTGTGAATTTCCCTGTTTGATTCACTTTTTCCAGTGATTCAAGCTCATGGAAGTTGAATTCCAAGTATCTACAGCGGGTTTTGCGAAATATACCAGACTTTAAATGTAACTTATTACCGATTTGAACACTAGCTTGACTCAATTTTATTTCTAAGGGTTTTGAATACTTTTATAAAGTTATATGAGCTCTACAAAATAATTTCAGGTTTCACCAACTTTCAGCTTCAAAGGCCAAGTCATTTGTACTGAATTACAACAGGAAAGCGTAGCGCACTCACTTCTCTGTCTTTGAACCCAACTTCCCAGTGACTGAGCCGTGTCCTTCTCACATTATGGCTCTATTAACTTGCATTCCTTTTGTTTCAGGACCCTTCCTACATATTTCCCTAGTCTTGCATTATGAATTTCAATGTTTGATTTCCTTGTGCACAGAGATGCAAGCTCATTCACTGTGAAAACCAAGTATGTATACAGCGTTTTCCAAAAGATAGCAGTTCTTAAATGTAAATTATTACCACTTTGATCACTAGGTTGACTCTCCTTTATTTTCCAAGAATTTTGAATACTTTTCTGCTACTACATCAGCTCTATGCAAATGAATTTATGTGTACCGACATTCTGCCTAAAACGCCAAAGCTTTTAGACCGAATTACAAAAGTAGAGTAGTGTACTGAATATTCTCCTCTATGAACTCAATGTCCCAGTGAGGAAACATTGTCTTCACATATTAAGGCTCTGTGAACTTGTATTCCTCCTGTTGAGGCTGCTTCACAAATATTTCCCCAGCAATTCATTGTGAATTTCCGTGTTTCATGCACTTTTGTCCAGGGATTCAAACTCATTCACTGTGAATTCAAAGCTATCTATAGTGCATTTAGCCAAAAAATACCAGACTTCAAATGTAAATTATTTCTCGTTTGAACACTAGCTTGACGATCATTTTGATTTCTAAGAGCTTTGCATACTTTTATGGCACTGCATCGGCTCTATGCAGATGAATTTTTGTTTCACCAACTTTCTTGCTGAAACACCAACGCATTTACACTGAATTACAAAAGTGACGAGTATCACACTCACTTCTCGCCTCTTGGAACACAATTTGCCATTGGCTAAACAGTGTCCTTTACAATTAAGGCTCTATGAGCTGGTATTCCTACTGCTTCAGGCACCTTCTTAACAAATACCTCGTATTTCAACACTGCACTACAGATATTCAGGTTCTACAAAAGTATTCGAAGTGTAACCAGTATCACACTCACGTCTCCGCTCTGGCAATGCAACTTCCCAGTGAGGAAACAGTGTCCTTCACATGTTCAGGCTCTGGGAACTTGTATTCCTTTTGTTTCAAGACCCTTCCTACATATTTCCCTAATCTTCCCCTGTGAATTTCAATGTTGGATTCACTTTTGCACAGAGATGAAACCTCATTCACTTCTACAGCGTTTGCCAAAGATAGCAGACTTTAAATGTAAATTATTAGCACTTTGATCACCAGCTTGACTATCATTTTGATTTCCAAGAATTTTGAGTACTCTTATGCTACTACATCAGCTCTGTGCAGATAAATTTATGTGTGCCAACATTCCGGCTAAAACGCCACTCATTTAGACTGAATTATAAAAGTAGAGTAGCGTATTGAATTCTCTCCTCTGGGGACTCAGTGTCCCCGTGAGGAAACTGTGTCCTTCACATATTAAGGCTCTGTGAACTTGTATTCCTCCTGTTTGAGGCACCTTCTCACATGTTTCCTTAGTAAGTCATTGTGAATTTCCCTGTTTGATTCACTTTTTCCAGTGATTCAAGCTCATGGAAGTTGAATTCCAAGTATCTACAGCGGGTTTTGCGAAATATACCAGACTTTAAATGTAACTTATTACCGATTTGAACACTAGCTTGACTCAATTTTATTTCTAAGGGTTTTGAATACTTTTATAAAGTTATATGAGCTCTACAAAATAATTTCAGGTTTCACCAACTTTCAGCTTCAAAGGCCAAGTCATTTGTACTGAATTACATCAGGAAAGCGTAGCGCATTCACTTCTCTGTCTTTGAACCCAACTTCCCAGTGACTGAGCCGTGTCCTTCTCACATTATGGCTCTATTAACTTGCATTCCTTTTGTTTCAGGACCCTTCCTACATATTTCCCTAGTCTTGCATTATGAATTTCAATGTTTGATTTCCTTGTGCACAGAGATGCAAGCTCATTCACTGTGAAAACCATGTATGTATACAGCGTTTTCCAAAAGATAGCAGTTCTTGAATGTAAATTATTACCACTTTGATCACTAGGTTGACTCTCCTTTATTTTCCAAGAATTTTGAATACTTTTCTGCTACTACATCAGCTCTATGCAAATGAATTTATGTGTACCGACATTCTGCCTAAAACGCCAAAGCTTTTAGACCGAATTACAAAAGTAGAGTAGTGTACTGAATATTCTCCTCTATGAACTCAATGTCCCAGTGAGGAAACATTGTCTTCACATATTAAGGCTATGTGAACTTGTATTCCTCCTGTTGAGGCTGCTTCACAAATATTTCCCCAGCAATTCATTGTGAATTTCCGTGTTTCATGCACTTTTGTCCAGGGATTCAAACTCATTCACTGTGAATTCAAAGCTATCTATAGTGCATTTAGCCAAAAAATACCAGACTTCAAATGTAAATTATTTCTCGTTTGAACACTAGCTTGACGATCATTTTGATTTCTAAGAGCTTTGCATACTTTTATGGCACTGCATCGGCTCTATGCAGATGAATTTTTGTTTCACCAACTTTCTTGCTAAAACACCAACGCATTTACACTGAATTACAAAAGTGACGAGTATCACACTCACTTCTCGCCTCTTGGAACACAATTTGCCATTGGCTAAACAGTGTCCTTTACAATTAAGGCTCTATGAGCTGGTATTCCTACTGCTTCAGGCACCTTCTTAACAAATACCTCGTATTTCAACACTGCACTACAGATATTCAGGTTCTACAAAAGTATTCGAAGTGTAACCAGTATCACACTCACGTCTCCGCTCTGGCAATGCAACTTCCCAGTGAGGAAACAGTGTCCTTCACATGTTCAGGCTCTGGGAACTTGTATTCCTTTTGTTTCAAGACCCTTCCTACATATTTCCCTAATCTTCCCCTGTGAATTTCAATGTTGGATTCACTTTTGCACAGAGATGAAACCTCATTCACTTCTACAGCGTTTGCCAAAGATAGCAGACTTTAAATGTAAATTATTAGCACTTTGATCACCAGCTTGACTATCATTTTGATTTCCAAGAATTTTGAGTACTCTTATGCTACTACATCAGCCCTGTGCAGATAAATTTATGTGTGCCAACATTCCGGCTAAAACGCCACTCATTTAGACTGAATTATAAAAGTAGAGTAGCGTATTGAATTCTCTCCTCTGGGGACTCAGTGTCCCCGTGAGGAAACTGTGTCCTTCACATATTAAGGCTCTGTGAACTTGTATTCCTCCTGTTTGAGGCACCTTCTCACATGTTTCCTTAGTAAGTCATTGTGAATTTCCCTGTTTGATTCACTTTTTCCAGTGATTCAAGCTCATGGAAGTTGAATTCCAAGTATCTACAGCGGGTTTTGCGAAATATACCAGACTTTAAATGTAACTTATTACCGATTTGAACACTAGCTTGACTCAATTTTATTTCTAAGGGTTTTGAATACTTTTATAAAGTTATATGAGCTCTACAAAATAATTTCAGGTTTCACCAACTTTCAGCTTCAAAGGCCAAGTCATTTGTACTGAATTACATCAGGAAAGCGTAGCGCATTCACTTCTCTGTCTTTGAACCCAACTTCCCAGTGACTGAGCCGTGTCCTTCTCACATTATGGCTCTATTAACTTGCATTCCTTTTGTTTCAGGACCCTTCCTACATATTTCCCTAGTCTTGCATTATGAATTTCAATGTTTGATTTCCTTGTGCACAGAGATGCAAGCTCATTCACTGTGAAAACCATGTATGTATACAGCGTTTTCCAAAAGATAGCAGTTCTTGAATGTAAATTATTACCACTTTGATCACTAGGTTGACTCTCCTTTATTTTCCAAGAATTTTGAATACTTTTCTGCTACTACATCAGCTCTATGCAAATGAATTTATGTGTACCGACATTCTGCCTAAAACGCCAAAGCTTTTAGACCGAATTACAAAAGTAGAGTAGTGTACTGAATATTCTCCTCTATGAACTCAATGTCCCAGTGAGGAAACATTGTCTTCACATATTAAGGCTATGTGAACTTGTATTCCTCCTGTTGAGGCTGCTTCACAAATATTTCCCCAGCAATTCATTGTGAATTTCCGTGTTTCATGCACTTTTGTCCAGGGATTCAAACTCATTCACTGTGAATTCAAAGCTATCTATAGTGCATTTAGCCAAAAAATACCAGACTTCAAATGTAAATTATTTCTCGTTTGAACACTAGCTTGACGATCATTTTGATTTCTAAGAGCTTTGCATACTTTTATGGCACTGCATCGGCTCTATGCAGATGAATTTTTGTTTCCCCAACTTTCTTGCTAAAACACCAACGCATTTACACTGAATTACAAAAGTGACGAGTATCACACTCACTTCTCGCCTCTTGGAACACAATTTGCCATTGGCTAAACAGTGTCCTTTACAATTAAGGCTCTATGAGCTGGTATTCCTACTGCTTCAGGCACCTTCTTAACAAATACCTCGTATTTCAACACTGCACTACAGATATTCAGGTTCTACAAAAGTATTCGAAGTGTAACCAGTATCACACTCACGTCTCCGCTCTGGCAATGCAACTTCCCAGTGAGGAAACAGTGTCCTTCACATGTTCAGGCTCTGGGAACTTGTATTCCTTTTGTTTCAAGACCCTTCCTACATATTTCCCTAATCTTCCCCTGTGAATTTCAATGTTGGATTCACTTTTGCACAGAGATGAAACCTCATTCACTTCTACAGCGTTTGCCAAAGATAGCAGACTTTAAATGTAAATTATTAGCACTTTGATCACCAGCTTGACTATCATTTTGATTTCCAAGAATTTTGAGTACTCTTATGCTACTACATCAGCTCTGTGCAGATAAATTTATGTGTGCCAACATTCCGGCTAAAACGCCACTCATTTAGAGTGAATTATAAAAGTAGAGTAGCGTATTGAATTCTCTCCTCTGGGGACTCAGTGTCCCCGTGAGGAAACTGTGTCCTTCACATATTAAGGCTCTGTGAACTTGTATTCCTCCTGTTTGAGGCACCTTCTCACATGTTTCCTTAGTAAGTCATTGTGAATTTCCCTGTTTGATTCACTTTTTCCAGTGATTCAAGCTCATGGAAGTTGAATTCCAAGTATCTACAGCGGGTTTTGCGAAATATACCAGACTTTAAATGTAACTTATTACCGATTTGAACACTAGCTTGACTCAATTTTATTTCTAAGGGTTTTGAATACTTTTATAAAGTTATATGAGCTCTACAAAATAATTTCAGGTTTCACCAACTTTCAGCTTCAAAGGCCAAGTCATTTGTACTGAATTACAACAGGAAAGCGTAGCGCACTCACTTCTCTGTCTTTGAACCCAACTTCCCAGTGACTGAGCCGTGTCCTTCTCACATTATGGCTCTATTAACTTGCATTCCTTTTGTTTCAGGACCCTTCCTACATATTTCCCTAGTCTTGCATTATGAATTTCAATGTTTGATTTCCTTGTGCACAGAGATGCAAGCTCATTCACTGTGAAAACCAAGTATGTATACAGCGTTTTCCAAAAGATAGCAGTTCTTAAATGTAAATTATTACCACTTTGATCACTAGGTTGACTCTCCTTTATTTTCCAAGAATTTTGAATACTTTTCTGCCACTACATCAGCTCTATGCAAATGAATTTATGTGTACCGACATTCTGCCTAAAACGCCAAAGCTTTTAGACCGAATTACAAAAGTAGAGTAGTGTACTGAATATTCTCCTCTATGAACTCAATGTCCCAGTGAGGAAACATTGTCTTCACATATTAAGGCTCTGTGAACTTGTATTCCTCCTGTTGAGGCTGCTTCACAAATATTTGCCCAGCAATTCATTGTGAATTTCCGTGTTTCATGCACTTTTGTCCAGGGATTCAAACTCATTCACTGTGAATTCAAAGCTATCTATAGTGCATTTAGCCAAAAAATACCAGACTTCAAATGTAAATTATTTCTCGTTTGAACACTAGCTTGACGATCATTTTGATTTCTAAGAGCTTTGCATACTTTTATGGCACTGCATCGGCTCTATGCAGATGAATTTTTGTTTCCCCAACTTTCTTGCTAAAACACCAACGCATTTACACTGAATTACAAAAGTGACGAGTATCACACTCACTTCTCGCCTCTTGGAACACAATTTGCCATTGGCTAAACAGTGTCCTTTACAATTAAGGCTCTATGAGCTGGTATTCCTACTGCTTCAGGCACCTTCTTAACAAATACCTCGTATTTCAACACTGCACTACAGATATTCAGGTTCTACAAAAGTATTCGAAGTGTAACCAGTATCACACTCACGTCTCCGCTCTGGCAATGCAACTTCCCAGTGAGGAAACAGTGTCCTTCACATGTTCAGGCTCTGGGAACTTGTATTCCTTTTGTTTCAAGACCCTTCCTACATATTTCCCTAATCTTCCCCTGTGAATTTCAATGTTGGATTCACTTTTGCACAGAGATGAAACCTCATTCACTTCTACAGCGTTTGCCAAAGATAGCAGACTTTAAATGTAAATTATTAGCACTTTGATCACCAGCTTGACTATCATTTTGATTTCCAAGAATTTTGAGTACTCTTATGCTACTACATCCGCTCTGTGCAGATAAATTTATGTGTGCCAACATTCCGACTAAAACGCCACTCATTTAGACTGAATTATAAAAATAGAGTAGCGTATTGAATTCTCTCCTCTGGGGACTCAGTGTCCCCGTGAGGAAACTGTGTCCTTCACATATTAAGGCTCTGTGAACTTGTATTCCTCCTGTTTGAGGCACCTTCTCACATGTTTCCTTAGTAAGTCATTGTGAATTTCCCTGTTTGATTCACTTTTTCCAGTGATTCAAGCTCATGGAAGTTGAATTCCAAGTATCTACAGCGGGTTTTGCGAAATATACCAGACTTTAAATGTAACTTATTACCGATTTGAACACTAGCTTGACTCAATTTTATTTCTAAGGGTTTTGAATACTTTTATAAAGTTATATGAGCTCTACAAAATAATTTCAGGTTTCACCAACTTTCAGCTTCAAAGGCCAAGTCATTTGTACTGAATTACAACAGGAAAGCGTAGCGCACTCACTTCTCTGTCTTTGAACCCAACTTCCCAGTGACTGAGCCGTGTCCTTCTCACATTATGGCTCTATTAACTTGCATTCCTTTTGTTTCAGGACCCTTCCTACATATTTCCCTAGTCTTGCATTATGAATTTCAATGTTTGATTTCCTTGTGCACAGAGATGCAAGCTCATTCACTGTGAAAACCAAGTATGTATACAGCGTTTTCCAAAAGATAGCAGTTCTTAAATGTAAATTATTACCACTTTGATCACTAGGTTGACTCTCCTTTATTTTCCAAGAATTTTGAATACTTTTCTGCCACTACATCAGCTCTATGCAAATGAATTTATGTGTACCGACATTCTGCCTAAAACGCCAAAGCTTTTAGACCGAATTACAAAAGTAGAGTAGTGTACTGAATATTCTCCTCTATGAACTCAATGTCCCAGTGAGGAAACATTGTCTTCACATATTAAGGCTCTGTGAACTTGTATTCCTCCTGTTGAGGCTGCTTCACAAATATTTCCCCAGCAATTCATTGTGAATTTCCGTGTTTCATGCACTTTTGTCCAGGGATTCAAACTCATTCACTGTGAATTCAAAGCTATCTATAGTGCATTTAGCCAAAAAATACCAGACTTCAAATGTAAATTATTTCTCGTTTGAACACTAGCTTGACGATCATTTTGATTTCTAAGAGCTTTGCATACTTTTATGGCACTGCATCGGCTCTATGCAGATGAATTTTTGTTTCCCCAACTTTCTTGCTAAAACACCAACGCATTTACACTGAATTACAAAAGTGACGAGTATCACACTCACTTCTCGCCTCTTGGAACACAATTTGCCATTGGCTAAACAGTGTCCTTTACAATTAAGGCTCTATGAGCTGGTATTCCTACTGCTTCAGGCACCTTCTTAACAAATACCTCGTATTTCAACACTGCACTACAGATATTCAGGTTCTACAAAAGTATTCGAAGTGTAACCAGTATCACACTCACGTCTCCGCTCTGGCAATGCAACTTCCCAGTGAGGAAACAGTGTCCTTCACATGTTCAGGCTCTGGGAACTTGTATTCCTTTTGTTTCAAGACCCTTCCTACATATTTCCCTAATCTTCCCCTGTGAATTTCAATGTTGGATTCACTTTTGCACAGAGATGAAACCTCATTCACTTCTACAGCGTTTGCCAAAGATAGCAGACTTTAAATGTAAATTATTAGCACTTTGATCACCAGCTTGACTATCATTTTGATTTCCAAGAATTTTGAGTACTCTTATGCTACTACATCCGCTCTGTGCAGATAAATTTATGTGTGCCAACATTCCGACTAAAACGCCACTCATTTAGACTGAATTATAAAAATAGAGTAGCGTATTGAATTCTCTCCTCTGGGGACTCAGTGTCCCCGTGAGGAAACTGTGTCCTTCACATATTAAGGCTCTGTGAACTTGTATTCCTCCTGTTTGAGGCACCTTCTCACATGTTTCCTTAGTAAGTCATTGTGAATTTCCCTGTTTGATTCACTTTTTCCAGTGATTCAAGCTCATGGAAGTTGAATTCCAAGTATCTACAGCGGGTTTTGCGAAATATACCAGACTTTAAATGTAACTTATTACCGATTTGAACACTAGCTTGACTCAATTTTATTTCTAAGGGTTTTGAATACTTTTATAAAGTTATATGAGCTCTACAAAATAATTTCAGGTTTCACCAACTTTCAGCTTCAAAGGCCAAGTCATTTGTACTGAATTACAACAGGAAAGCGTAGCGCACTCACTTCTCTGTCTTTGAACCCAACTTCCCAGTGACTGAGCCGTGTCCTTCTCACATTATGGCTCTATTAACTTGCATTCCTTTTGTTTCAGGACCCTTCCTACATATTTCCCTAGTCTTGCATTATGAATTTCAATGTTTGATTTCCTTGTGCACAGAGATGCAAGCTCATTCACTGTGAAAACCAAGTATGTATACAGCGTTTTCCAAAAGATAGCAGTTCTTAAATGTAAATTATTACCACTTTGATCACTAGGTTGACTCTCCTTTATTTTCCAAGAATTTTGAATACTTTTCTGCCACTACATCAGCTCTATGCAAATGAATTTATGTGTACCGACATTCTGCCTAAAACGCCAAAGCTTTTAGACCGAATTACAAAAGTAGAGTAGTGTACTGAATATTCTCCTCTATGAACTCAATGTCCCAGTGAGGAAACATTGTCTTCACATATTAAGGCTCTGTGAACTTGTATTCCTCCTGTTGAGGCTGCTTCACAAATATTTCCCCAGCAATTCATTGTGAATTTCCGTGTTTCATGCACTTTTGTCCAGGGATTCAAACTCATTCACTGTGAATTCAAAGCTATCTATAGTGCATTTAGCCAAAAAATACCAGACTTCAAATGTAAATTATTTCTCGTTTGAACACTAGCTTGACGATCATTTTGATTTCTAAGAGCTTTGCATACTTTTATGGCACTGCATCGGCTCTATGCAGATGAATTTTTGTTTCCCCAACTTTCTTGCTAAAACACCAACGCATTTACACTGAATTACAAAAGTGACGAGTATCACACTCACTTCTCGCCTCTTGGAACACAATTTGCCATTGGCTAAACAGTGTCCTTTACAATTAAGGCTCTATGAGCTGGTATTCCTACTGCTTCAGGCACCTTCTTAACAAATACCTCGTATTTCAACACTGCACTACAGATATTCAGGTTCTACAAAAGTATTCGAAGTGTAACCAGTATCACACTCACGTCTCCGCTCTGGCAATGCAACTTCCCAGTGAGGAAACAGTGTCCTTCACATGTTCAGGCTCTGGGAACTTGTATTCCTTTTGTTTCAAGACCCTTCCTACATATTTCCCTAATCTTCCCCTGTGAATTTCAATGTTGGATTCACTTTTGCACAGAGATGAAACCTCATTCACTTCTACAGCGTTTGCCAAAGATAGCAGACTTTAAATGTAAATTATTAGCACTTTGATCACCAGCTTGACTATCATTTTGATTTCCAAGAATTTTGAGTACTCTTATGCTACTACATCCGCTCTGTGCAGATAAATTTATGTGTGCCAACATTCCGACTAAAACGCCACTCATTTAGACTGAATTATAAAAATAGAGTAGCGTATTGAATTCTCTCCTCTGGGGACTCAGTGTCCCCGTGAGGAAACTGTGTCCTTCACATATTAAGGCTCTGTGAACTTGTATTCCTCCTGTTTGAGGCACCTTCTCACATGTTTCCTTAGTAAGTCATTGTGAATTTCCCTGTTTGATTCACTTTTTCCAGTGATTCAAGCTCATGGAAGTTGAATTCCAAGTATCTACAGCGGGTTTTGCGAAATATACCAGACTTTAAATGTAACTTATTACCGATTTGAACACTAGCTTGACTCAATTTTATTTCTAAGGGTTTTGAATACTTTTATAAAGTTATATGAGCTCTACAAAATAATTTCAGGTTTCACCAACTTTCAGCTTCAAAGGCCAAGTCATTTGTACTGAATTACAACAGGAAAGCGTAGCGCACTCACTTCTCTGTCTTTGAACCCAACTTCCCAGTGACTGAGCCGTGTCCTTCTCACATTATGGCTCTATTAACTTGCATTCCTTTTGTTTCAGGACCCTTCCTACATATTTCCCTAGTCTTGCATTATGAATTTCAATGTTTGATTTCCTTGTGCACAGAGATGCAAGCTCATTCACTGTGAAAACCAAGTATGTATACAGCGTTTTCCAAAAGATAGCAGTTCTTAAATGTAAATTATTACCACTTTGATCACTAGGTTGACTCTCCTTTATTTTCCAAGAATTTTGAATACTTTTCTGCCACTACATCAGCTCTATGCAAATGAATTTATGTGTACCGACATTCTGCCTAAAACGCCAAAGCTTTTAGACCGAATTACAAAAGTAGAGTAGTGTACTGAATATTCTCCTCTATGAACTCAATGTCCCAGTGAGGAAACATTGTCTTCACATATTAAGGCTCTGTGAACTTGTATTCCTCCTGTTGAGGCTGCTTCACAAATATTTCCCCAGCAATTCATTGTGAATTTCCGTGTTTCATGCACTTTTGTCCAGGGATTCAAACTCATTCACTGTGAATTCAAAGCTATCTATAGTGCATTTAGCCAAAAAATACCAGACTTCAAATGTAAATTATTTCTCGTTTGAACACTAGCTTGACGATCATTTTGATTTCTAAGAGCTTTGCATACTTTTATGGCACTGCATCGGCTCTATGCAGATGAATTTTTGTTTCCCCAACTTTCTTGCTAAAACACCAACGCATTTACACTGAATTACAAAAGTGACGAGTATCACACTCACTTCTCGCCTCTTGGAACACAATTTGCCATTGGCTAAACAGTGTCCTTTACAATTAAGGCTCTATGAGCTGGTATTCCTACTGCTTCAGGCACCTTCTTAACAAATACCTCGTATTTCAACACTGCACTACAGATATTCAGGTTCTACAAAAGTATTCGAAGTGTAACCAGTATCACACTCACGTCTCCGCTCTGGCAATGCAACTTCCCAGTGAGGAAACAGTGTCCTTCACATGTTCAGGCTCTGGGAACTTGTATTCCTTTTGTTTCAAGACCCTTCCTACATATTTCCCTAATCTTCCCCTGTGAATTTCAATGTTGGATTCACTTTTGCACAGAGATGAAACCTCATTCACTTCTACAGCGTTTGCCAAAGATAGCAGACTTTAAATGTAAATTATTAGCACTTTGATCACCAGCTTGACTATCATTTTGATTTCCAAGAATTTTGAGTACTCTTATGCTACTACATCCGCTCTGTGCAGATAAATTTATGTGTGCCAACATTCCGACTAAAACGCCACTCATTTAGACTGAATTATAAAAATAGAGTAGCGTATTGAATTCTCTCCTCTGGGGACTCAGTGTCCCCGTGAGGAAACTGTGTCCTTCACATATTAAGGCTCTGTGAACTTGTATTCCTCCTGTTTGAGGCACCTTCTCACATGTTTCCTTAGTAAGTCATTGTGAATTTCCCTGTTTGATTCACTTTTTCCAGTGATTCAAGCTCATGGAAGTTGAATTCCAAGTATCTACAGCGGGTTTTGCGAAATATACCAGACTTTAAATGTAACTTATTACCGATTTGAACACTAGCTTGACTCAATTTTATTTCTAAGGGTTTTGAATACTTTTATAAAGTTATATGAGCTCTACAAAATAATTTCAGGTTTCACCAACTTTCAGCTTCAAAGGCCAAGTCATTTGTACTGAATTACAACAGGAAAGCGTAGCGCACTCACTTCTCTGTCTTTGAACCCAACTTCCCAGTGACTGAGCCGTGTCCTTCTCACATTATGGCTCTATTAACTTGCATTCCTTTTGTTTCAGGACCCTTCCTACATATTTCCCTAGTCTTGCATTATGAATTTCAATGTTTGATTTCCTTGTGCACAGAGATGCAAGCTCATTCACTGTGAAAACCAAGTATGTATACAGCGTTTTCCAAAAGATAGCAGTTCTTAAATGTAAATTATTACCACTTTGATCACTAGGTTGACTCTCCTTTATTTTCCAAGAATTTTGAATACTTTTCTGCCACTACATCAGCTCTATGCAAATGAATTTATGTGTACCGACATTCTGCCTAAAACGCCAAAGCTTTTAGACCGAATTACAAAAGTAGAGTAGTGTACTGAATATTCTCCTCTATGAACTCAATGTCCCAGTGAGGAAACATTGTCTTCACATATTAAGGCTCTGTGAACTTGTATTCCTCCTGTTGAGGCTGCTTCACAAATATTTCCCCAGCAATTCATTGTGAATTTCCGTGTTTCATGCACTTTTGTCCAGGGATTCAAACTCATTCACTGTGAATTCAAAGCTATCTATAGTGCATTTAGCCAAAAAATACCAGACTTCAAATGTAAATTATTTCTCGTTTGAACACTAGCTTGACGATCATTTTGATTTCTAAGAGCTTTGCATACTTTTATGGCACTGCATCGGCTCTATGCAGATGAATTTTTGTTTCCCCAACTTTCTTGCTAAAACACCAACGCATTTACACTGAATTACAAAAGTGACGAGTATCACACTCACTTCTCGCCTCTTGGAACACAATTTGCCATTGGCTAAACAGTGTCCTTTACAATTAAGGCTCTATGAGCTGGTATTCCTACTGCTTCAGGCACCTTCTTAACAAATACCTCGTATTTCAACACTGCACTACAGATATTCAGGTTCTACAAAAGTATTCGAAGTGTAACCAGTATCACACTCACGTCTCCGCTCTGGCAATGCAACTTCCCAGTGAGGAAACAGTGTCCTTCACATGTTCAGGCTCTGGGAACTTGTATTCCTTTTGTTTCAAGACCCTTCCTACATATTTCCCTAATCTTCCCCTGTGAATTTCAATGTTGGATTCACTTTTGCACAGAGATGAAACCTCATTCACTTCTACAGCGTTTGCCAAAGATAGCAGACTTTAAATGTAAATTATTAGCACTTTGATCACCAGCTTGACTATCATTTTGATTTCCAAGAATTTTGAGTACTCTTATGCTACTACATCCGCTCTGTGCAGATAAATTTATGTGTGCCAACATTCCGACTAAAACGCCACTCATTTAGACTGAATTATAAAAATAGAGTAGCGTATTGAATTCTCTCCTCTGGGGACTCAGTGTCCCCGTGAGGAAACTGTGTCCTTCACATATTAAGGCTCTGTGAACTTGTATTCCTCCTGTTTGAGGCACCTTCTCACATGTTTCCTTAGTAAGTCATTGTGAATTTCCCTGTTTGATTCACTTTTTCCAGTGATTCAAGCTCATGGAAGTTGAATTCCAAGTATCTACAGCGGGTTTTGCGAAATATACCAGACTTTAAATGTAACTTATTACCGATTTGAACACTAGCTTGACTCAATTTTATTTCTAAGGGTTTTGAATACTTTTATAAAGTTATATGAGCTCTACAAAATAATTTCAGGTTTCACCAACTTTCAGCTTCAAAGGCCAAGTCATTTGTACTGAATTACAACAGGAAAGCGTAGCGCACTCACTTCTCTGTCTTTGAACCCAACTTCCCAGTGACTGAGCCGTGTCCTTCTCACATTATGGCTCTATTAACTTGCATTCCTTTTGTTTCAGGACCCTTCCTACATATTTCCCTAGTCTTGCATTATGAATTTCAATGTTTGATTTCCTTGTGCACAGAGATGCAAGCTCATTCACTGTGAAAACCAAGTATGTATACAGCGTTTTCCAAAAGATAGCAGTTCTTAAATGTAAATTATTACCACTTTGATCACTAGGTTGACTCTCCTTTATTTTCCAAGAATTTTGAATACTTTTCTGCCACTACATCAGCTCTATGCAAATGAATTTATGTGTACCGACATTCTGCCTAAAACGCCAAAGCTTTTAGACCGAATTACAAAAGTAGAGTAGTGTACTGAATATTCTCCTCTATGAACTCAATGTCCCAGTGAGGAAACATTGTCTTCACATATTAAGGCTCTGTGAACTTGTATTCCTCCTGTTGAGGCTGCTTCACAAATATTTCCCCAGCAATTCATTGTGAATTTCCGTGTTTCATGCACTTTTGTCCAGGGATTCAAACTCATTCACTGTGAATTCAAAGCTATCTATAGTGCATTTAGCCAAAAAATACCAGACTTCAAATGTAAATTATTTCTCGTTTGAACACTAGCTTGACGATCATTTTGATTTCTAAGAGCTTTGCATACTTTTATGGCACTGCATCGGCTCTATGCAGATGAATTTTTGTTTCCCCAACTTTCTTGCTAAAACACCAACGCATTTACACTGAATTACAAAAGTGACGAGTATCACACTCACTTCTCGCCTCTTGGAACACAATTTGCCATTGGCTAAACAGTGTCCTTTACAATTAAGGCTCTATGAGCTGGTATTCCTACTGCTTCAGGCACCTTCTTAACAAATACCTCGTATTTCAACACTGCACTACAGATATTCAGGTTCTACAAAAGTATTCGAAGTGTAACCAGTATCACACTCACGTCTCCGCTCTGGCAATGCAACTTCCCAGTGAGGAAACAGTGTCCTTCACATGTTCAGGCTCTGGGAACTTGTATTCCTTTTGTTTCAAGACCCTTCCTACATATTTCCCTAATCTTCCCCTGTGAATTTCAATGTTGGATTCACTTTTGCACAGAGATGAAACCTCATTCACTTCTACAGCGTTTGCCAAAGATAGCAGACTTTAAATGTAAATTATTAGCACTTTGATCACCAGCTTGACTATCATTTTGATTTCCAAGAATTTTGAGTACTCTTATGCTACTACATCCGCTCTGTGCAGATAAATTTATGTGTGCCAACATTCCGACTAAAACGCCACTCATTTAGACTGAATTATAAAAATAGAGTAGCGTATTGAATTCTCTCCTCTGGGGACTCAGTGTCCCCGTGAGGAAACTGTGTCCTTCACATATTAAGGCTCTGTGAACTTGTATTCCTCCTGTTTGAGGCACCTTCTCACATGTTTCCTTAGTAAGTCATTGTGAATTTCCCTGTTTGATTCACTTTTTCCAGTGATTCAAGCTCATGGAAGTTGAATTCCAAGTATCTACAGCGGGTTTTGCGAAATATACCAGACTTTAAATGTAACTTATTACCGATTTGAACACTAGCTTGACTCAATTTTATTTCTAAGGGTTTTGAATACTTTTATAAAGTTATATGAGCTCTACAAAATAATTTCAGGTTTCACCAACTTTCAGCTTCAAAGGCCAAGTCATTTGTACTGAATTACAACAGGAAAGCGTAGCGCACTCACTTCTCTGTCTTTGAACCCAACTTCCCAGTGACTGAGCCGTGTCCTTCTCACATTATGGCTCTATTAACTTGCATTCCTTTTGTTTCAGGACCCTTCCTACATATTTCCCTAGTCTTGCATTATGAATTTCAATGTTTGATTTCCTTGTGCACAGAGATGCAAGCTCATTCACTGTGAAAACCAAGTATGTATACAGCGTTTTCCAAAAGATAGCAGTTCTTAAATGTAAATTATTACCACTTTGATCACTAGGTTGACTCTCCTTTATTTTCCAAGAATTTTGAATACTTTTCTGCTACTACATCAGCTCTATGCAAATGAATTTATGTGTACCGACATTCTGCCTAAAACGCCAAAGCTTTTAGACCGAATTACAAAAGTAGAGTAGTGTACTGAATATTCTCCTCTATGAACTCAATGTCCCAGTGAGGAAACATTGTCTTCACATATTAAGGCTCTGTGAACTTGTATTCCTCCTGTTGAGGCTGCTTCACAAATATTTCCCCAGCAATTCATTGTGAATTTCCGTGTTTCATGCACTTTTGTCCAGGGATTCAAACTCATTCACTGTGAATTCAAAGCTATCTATAGTGCATTTAGCCAAAAAATACCAGACTTCAAATGTAAATTATTTCTCGTTTGAACACTAGCTTGACGATCATTTTGATTTCTAAGAGCTTTGCATACTTTTATGGCACTGCATCGGCTCTATGCAGATGAATTTTTGTTTCACCAACTTTCTTGCTAAAACACCACCGCATTTACACTGAATTACAAAAGTGACGAGTATCACACTCACTTCTCGCCTCTTGGAACACAATTTGCCATTGGCTAAACAGTGTCCTTTACAATTAAGGCTCTATGAGCTGGTATTCCTACTGCTTCAGGCACCTTCTTAACAAATACCTCGTATTTCAACACTGCACTACAGATATTCAGGTTCTACAAAAGTATTCGAAGTGTAACCAGTATCACACTCACGTCTCCGCTCTGGCAATGCAACTTCCCAGTGAGGAAACAGTGTCCTTCACATGTTCAGGCTCTGGGAACTTGTATTCCTTTTGTTTCAAGACCCTTCCTACATATTTCCCTAATCTTCCCCTGTGAATTTCAATGTTGGATTCACTTTTGCACAGAGATGAAACCTCATTCACTTCTACAGCGTTTGCCAAAGATAGCAGACTTTAAATGTAAATTATTAGCACTTTGATCACCAGCTTGACTATCATTTTGATTTCCAAGAATTTTGAGTACTCTTATGCTACTACATCAGCTCTGTGCAGATAAATTTATGTGTGCCAACATTCCGGCTAAAACGCCACTCATTTAGACTGAATTATAAAAGTAGAGTAGCGTATTGAATTCTCTCCTCTGGGGACTCAGTGTCCCCGTGAGGAAACTGTGTCCTTCACATATTAAGGCTCTGTGAACTTGTATTCCTCCTGTTTGAGGCACCTTCTCACATGTTTCCTTAGTAAGTCATTGTGAATTTCCCTGTTTGATTCACTTTTTCCAGTGATTCAAGCTCATGGAAGTTGAATTCCAAGTATCTACAGCGGGTTTTGCGAAATATACCAGACTTTAAATGTAACTTATTACCGATTTGAACACTAGCTTGACTCAATTTTATTTCTAAGGGTTTTGAATACTTTTATAAAGTTATATGAGCTCTACAAAATAATTTCAGGTTTCACCAACTTTCAGCTTCAAAGGCCAAGTCATTTGTACTGAATTACAACAGGAAAGCGTAGCGCACTCACTTCTCTGTCTTTGAACCCAACTTCCCAGTGACTGAGCCGTGTCCTTCTCACATTATGGCTCTATTAACTTGCATTCCTTTTGTTTCAGGACCCTTCCTACATATTTCCCTAGTCTTGCATTATGAATTTCAGTGTTTGATTTCCTTGTGCACAGAGATGCAAGCTCATTCACTGTGAAAACCAAGTATGTATACAGCGTTTTCCAAAAGATAGCAGTTCTTAAATGTAAATTATTACCACTTTGATCACTAGGTTGACTCTCCTTTATTTTCCAAGAATTTTGAATACTTTTCTGCTACTACATCAGCTCTATGCAAATGAATTTATGTGTACCGACATTCTGCCTAAAACGCCAAAGCTTTTAGACCGAATTACAAAAGTAGAGTAGTGTACTGAATATTCTCCTCTATGAACTCAATGTCCCAGTGAGGAAACATTGTCTTCACATATTAAGGCTCTGTGAACTTGTATTCCTCCTGTTGAGGCTGCTTCACAAATATTTCCCCAGCAATTCATTGTGAATTTCCGTGTTTGATGCACTTTTGTCCAGGGATTCAAACTCATTCACTGTGAATTCAAAGCTATCTATAGTGCATTTAGCCAAAAAATACCAGACTTCAAATGTAAATTATTTCTCGTTTGAACACTAGCTTGACGATCATTTTGATTTCTAAGAGCTTTGCATACTTTTATGGCACTGCATCGGCTCTATGCAGATGAATTTTTGTTTCACCAACTTTCTTGCTAAAACACAAACGCATTTACACTGAATTACAAAAGTGACGAGTATCACACTCACTTCTCGCTTCTTGGAACACAATTTGCCATTGGCTAAACAGTGTCCTTTACAATTAAGGCTCTATGAGCTGGTATTCCTACTGCTTCAGGCACCTTCTTAACAAATACCTCGTATTTCAACACTGCACTACAGATATTCAGGTTCTACAAAAGTATTCGAAGTGTAACCAGTATCACACTCACGTCTCCGCTCTGGCAATGCAACTTCCCAGTGAGGAAACAGTGTCCTTCACATGTTCAGGCTCTGGGAACTTGTATTCCTTTTGTTTCAAGACCCTTCCTACATATTTCCCTAATCTTCCCCTGTGAATTTCAATGTTGGATTCACTTTTGCACAGAGATGAAACCTCATTCACTTCTACAGCGTTTGCCAAAGATAGCAGACTTTAAATGTAAATTATTAGCACTTTGATCACCAGCTTGACTATCATTTTGATTTCCAGGAATTTTGAGTACTCTTATGCTACTACATCAGCTCTGTGCAGATAAATTTATGTGTGCCAACATTCCGGCTAAAACGCCACTCATTTAGACTGAATTATAAAAGTAGAGTAGCGTATTGAATTCTCTCCTCTGGGGACTCAGTGTCCCCGTGAGGAAACTGTGTCCTTCACATATTAAGGCTCTGTGAACTTGTATTCCTCCTGTTTGAGGCACCTTCTCACATGTTTCCTTAGTAAGTCATTGTGAATTTCCCTGTTTGATTCACTTTTTCCAGTGATTCAAGCTCATGGAAGTTGAATTCCAAGTATCTACAGCGGGTTTTGCGAAATATACCAGACTTTAAATGTAACTTATTACCGATTTGAACACTAGCTTGACTCAATTTTATTTCTAAGGGTTTTGAATACTTTTATAAAGTTATATGAGCTCTACAAAATAATTTCAGGTTTCACCAACTTTCAGCTTCAAAGGCCAAGTCATTTGTACTGAATTACAACAGGAAAGCGTAGCGCACTCACTTCTCTGTCTTTGAACCCAACTTCCCAGTGACTGAGCCGTGTCCTTCTCACATTATGGCTCTATTAACTTGCATTCCTTTTGTTTCAGGACCCTTCCTACATATTTCCCTAGTCTTGCATTATGAATTTCAATGTTTGATTTCCTTGTGCACAGAGATGCAAGCTCATTCACTGTGAAAACCAAGTATGTATACAGCGTTTTCCAAAAGATAGCAGTTCTTAAATGTAAATTATTACCACTTTGATCACTAGGTTGACTCTCCTTTATTTTCCAAGAATTTTGAATACTTTTCTGCTACTACATCAGCTCTATGCAAATGAATTTATGTGTACCGACATTCTGCCTAAAACGCCAAAGCTTTTAGACCGAATTACAAAAGTAGAGTAGTGTACTGAATATTCTCCTCTATGAACTCAATGTCCCAGTGAGGAAACATTGTCTTCACATATTAAGGCTCTGTGAACTTGTATTCCTCCTGTTGAGGCTGCTTCACAAATATTTCCCCAGCAATTCATTGTGAATTTCCGTGTTTCATGCACTTTTGTCCAGGGATTCAAACTCATTCACTGTGAATTCAAAGCTATCTATAGTGCATTTAGCCAAAAAATACCAGACTTCAAATGTAAATTATTTCTCGTTTGAACACTAGCTTGACGATCATTTTGATTTCTAAGAGCTTTGCATACTTTTATGGCACTGCATCGGCTCTATGCAGATGAATTTTTGTTTCACCAACTTTCTTGCTAAAACACCACCGCATTTACACTGAATTACAAAAGTGACGAGTATCACACTCACTTCTCGCTTCTTGGAACACAATTTGCCATTGGCTAAACAGTGTCCTTTACAATTAAGGCTCTATGAGCTGGTATTCCTACTGCTTCAGGCACCTTCTTAACAAATACCTCGTATTTCAACACTGCACTACAGATATTCAGGTTCTACAAAAGTATTCGAAGTGTAACCAGTATCACACTCACGTCTCCGCTCTGGCAATGCAACTTCCCAGTGAGGAAACAGTGTCCTTCACATGTTCAGGCTCTGGGAACTTGTATTCCTTTTGTTTCAAGACCCTTCCTACATATTTCCCTAATCTTCCCCTGTGAATTTCAATGTTGGATTCACTTTTGCACAGAGATGAAACCTCATTCACTTCTACAGCGTTTGCCAAAGATAGCAGACTTTAAATGTAAATTATTAGCACTTTGATCACCAGCTTGACTATCATTTTGATTTCCAGGAATTTTGAGTACTCTTATGCTACTACATCAGCTCTGTGCAGATAAATTTATGTGTGCCAACATTCCGGCTAAAACGCCACTCATTTAGACTGAATTATAAAAGTAGAGTAGCGTATTGAATTCTCTCCTCTGGGGACTCAGTGTCCCCGTGAGGAAACTGTGTCCTTCACATATTAAGGCTCTGTGAACTTGTATTCCTCCTGTTTGAGGCACCTTCTCACATGTTTCCTTAGTAAGTCATTGTGAATTTCCCTGTTTGATTCACTTTTTCCAGTGATTCAAGCTCATGGAAGTTGAATTCCAAGTATCTACAGCGGGTTTTGCGAAATATACCAGACTTTAAATGTAACTTATTACCGATTTGAACACTAGCTTGACTCAATTTTATTTCTAAGGGTTTTGAATACTTTTATAAAGTTATATGAGCTCTACAAAATAATTTCAGGTTTCACCAACTTTCAGCTTCAAAGGCCAAGTCATTTGTACTGAATTACAACAGGAAAGCGTAGCGCACTCACTTCTCTGTCTTTGAACCCAACTTCCCAGTGACTGAGCCGTGTCCTTCTCACATTATGGCTCTATTAACTTGCATTCCTTTTGTTTCAGGACCCTTCCTACATATTTCCCTAGTCTTGCATTATGAATTTCAATGTTTGATTTCCTTGTGCACAGAGATGCAAGCTCATTCACTGTGAAAACCAAGTATGTATACAGCGTTTTCCAAAAGATAGCAGTTCTTAAATGTAAATTATTACCACTTTGATCACTAGGTTGACTCTCCTTTATTTTCCAAGAATTTTGAATACTTTTCTGCTACTACATCAGCTCTATGCAAATGAATTTATGTGTACCGACATTCTGCCTAAAACGCCAAAGCTTTTAGACCGAATTACAAAAGTAGAGTAGTGTACTGAATATTCTCCTCTATGAACTCAATGTCCCAGTGAGGAAACATTGTCTTCACATATTAAGGCTCTGTGAACTTGTATTCCTCCTGTTGAGGCTGCTTCACAAATATTTCCCCAGCAATTCATTGTGAATTTCCGTGTTTCATGCACTTTTGTCCAGGGATTCAAACTCATTCACTGTGAATTCAAAGCTATCTATAGTGCATTTAGCCAAAAAATACCAGACTTCAAATGTAAATTATTTCTCGTTTGAACACTAGCTTGACGATCATTTTGATTTCTAAGAGCTTTGCATACTTTTATGGCACTGCATCGGCTCTATGCAGATGAATTTTTGTTTCACCAACTTTCTTGCTAAAACACCACCGCATTTACACTGAATTACAAAAGTGACGAGTATCACACTCACTTCTCGCCTCTTGGAACACAATTTGCCATTGGCTAAACAGTGTCCTTTACAATTAAGGCTCTATGAGCTGGTATTCCTACTGCTTCAGGCACCTTCTTAACAAATACCTCGTATTTCAACACTGCACTACAGATATTCAGGTTCTACAAAAGTATTCGAAGTGTAACCAGTATCACACTCACGTCTCCGCTCTGGCAATGCAACTTCCCAGTGAGGAAACAGTGTCCTTCACATGTTCAGGCTCTGGGAACTTGTATTCCTTTTGTTTCAAGACCCTTCCTACATATTTCCCTAATCTTCCCCTGTGAATTTCAATGTTGGATTCACTTTTGCACAGAGATGAAAACTCATTCACTTCTACAGCGTTTGCCAAAGATAGCAGACTTTAAATGTAAATTATTAGCACTTTGATCACCAGCTTGACTATCATTTTGATTTCCAAGAATTTTGAGTACTCTTATGCTACTACATCAGCTCTGTGCAGATAAATTTATGTGTGCCAACATTCCGGCTAAAACGCCACTCATTTAGACTGAATTATAAAAGTAGAGTAGCGTATTGAATTCTCTCCTCTGGGGACTCAGTGTCCCCGTGAGGAAACTGTGTCCTTCACATATTAAGGCTCTGTGAACTTGTATTCCTCCTGTTTGAGGCACCTTCTCACATGTTTCCTTAGTAAGTCATTGTGAATTTCCCTGTTTGATTCACTTTTTCCAGTGATTCAAGCTCATGGAAGTTGAATTCCAAGTATCTACAGCGGGTTTTGCGAAATATACCAGACTTTAAATGTAACTTATTACCGATTTGAACACTAGCTTGACTCAATTTTATTTCTAAGGGTTTTGAATACTTTTATAAAGTTATATGAGCTCTACAAAATAATTTCAGGTTTCACCAACTTTCAGCTTCAAAGGCCAAGTCATTTGTACTGAATTACAACAGGAAAGCGTAGCGCACTCACTTCTCTGTCTTTGAACCCAACTTCCCAGTGACTGAGCCGTGTCCTTCTCACATTATGGCTCTATTAACTTGCATTCCTTTTGTTTCAGGACCCTTCCTACATATTTCCCTAGTCTTGCATTATGAATTTCAGTGTTTGATTTCCTTGTGCACAGAGATGCAAGCTCATTCACTGTGAAAACCAAGTATGTATACAGCGTTTTCCAAAAGATAGCAGTTCTTAAATGTAAATTATTACCACTTTGATCACTAGGTTGACTCTCCTTTATTTTCCAAGAATTTTGAATACTTTTCTGCTACTACATCAGCTCTATGCAAATGAATTTATGTGTACCGACATTCTGCCTAAAACGCCAAAGCTTTTAGACCGAATTACAAAAGTAGAGTAGTGTACTGAATATTCTCCTCTATGAACTCAATGTCCCAGTGAGGAAACATTGTCTTCACATATTAAGGCTCTGTGAACTTGTATTCCTCCTGTTGAGGCTGCTTCACAAATATTTCCCCAGCAATTCATTGTGAATTTCCGTGTTTGATGTCCTTTTGTCCAGGGATTCAAACTCATTCACTGTGAATTCAAAGCTATCTATAGTGCATTTAGCCAAAAAATACCAGACTTCAAATGTAAATTATTTCTCGTTTGAACACTAGCTTGACGATCATTTTGATTTCTAAGAGCTTTGCATACTTTTATGGCACTGCATCGGCTCTATGCAGATGAATTTTTGTTTCACCAACTTTCTTGCTAAAACACCAACGCATTTACACTGAATTACAAAAGTGACGAGTATCACACTCACTTCTCGCTTCTTGGAACACAATTTGCCATTGGCTAAACAGTGTCCTTTACAATTAAGGCTCTATGAGCTGGTATTCCTACTGCTTCAGGCACCTTCTTAACAAATACCTCGTATTTCAACACTGCACTACAGATATTCAGGTTCTACAAAAGTATTCGAAGTGTAACCAGTATCACACTCACGTCTCCGCTCTGGCAATGCAACTTCCCAGTGAGGAAACAGTGTCCTTCACATGTTCAGGCTCTGGGAACTTGTATTCCTTTTGTTTCAAGACCCTTCCTACATATTTCCCTAATCTTCCCCTGTGAATTTCAATGTTGGATTCACTTTTGCACAGAGATGAAACCTCATTCACTTCTACAGCGTTTGCCAAAGATAGCAGACTTTAAATGTAAATTATTAGCACTTTGATCACCAGCTTGACTATCATTTTGATTTCCAGGAATTTTGAGTACTCTTATGCTACTACATCAGCTCTGTGCAGATAAATTTATGTGTGCCAACATTCCGGCTAAAACGCCACTCATTTAGACTGAATTATAAAAGTAGAGTAGCGTATTGAATTCTCTCCTCTGGGGACTCAGTGTCCCCGTGAGGAAACTGTGTCCTTCACATATTAAGGCTCTGTGAACTTGTATTCCTCCTGTTTGAGGCACCTTCTCACATGTTTCCTTAGTAAGTCATTGTGAATTTCCCTGTTTGATTCACTTTTTCCAGTGATTCAAGCTCATGGAAGTTGAATTCCAAGTATCTACAGCGGGTTTTGCGAAATATACCAGACTTTAAATGTAACTTATTACCGATTTGAACACTAGCTTGACTCAATTTTATTTCTAAGGGTTTTGAATACTTTTATAAAGTTATATGAGCTCTACAAAATAATTTCAGGTTTCACCAACTTTCAGCTTCAAAGGCCAAGTCATTTGTACTGAATTACAACAGGAAAGCATAGCGCACTCACTTCTCTGTCTTTGAACCCAACTTCCCAGTGACTGAGCCGTGTCCTTCTCACATTATGGCTCTATTAACTTGCATTCCTTTTGTTTCAGGACCCTTCCTACATATTTCCCTAGTCTTGCATTATGAATTTCAGTGTTTGATTTCCTTGTGCACAGAGATGCAAGCTCATTCACTGTGAAAACCAAGTATGTATACAGCGTTTTCCAAAAGATAGCAGTTCTTAAATGTAAATTATTACCACTTTGATCACTAGGTTGACTCTCCTTTATTTTCCAAGAATTTTGAATACTTTTCTGCTACTACATCAGCTCTATGCAAATGAATTTATGTGTACCGACATTCTGCCTAAAACGCCAAAGCTTTTAGACCGAATTACAAAAGTAGAGTAGTGTACTGAATATTCTCCTCTATGAACTCAATGTCCCAGTGAGGAAACATTGTCTTCACATATTAAGGCTCTGTGAACTTGTATTCCTCCTGTTGAGGCTGCTTCACAAATATTTCCCCAGCAATTCATTGTGAATTTCCGTGTTTCATGCACTTTTGTCCAGGGATTCAAACTCATTCACTGTGAATTCAAAGCTATCTAGAGTGCATTTAGCCAAAAAATACCAGACTTCAAATGTAAATTATTTCTCGTTTGAACACTAGCTTGACGATCATTTTGATTTCTAAGAGCTTTGCATACTTTTATGGCACTGCATCGGCTCTATGCAGATGAATTTTTGTTTCCCCAACTTTCTTGCTAAAACACCAACGCATTTACACTGAATTACAAAAGTGACGAGTATCACACTCACTTCTCGCTTCTTGGAACACAATTTGCCATTGGCTAAACAGTGTCCTTTACAATTAAGGCTCTATGAGCTGGTATTCCTACTGCTTCAGGCACCTTCTTAACAAATACCTCGTATTTCAACACTGCACTACAGATATTCAGGTTCTACAAAAGTATTCGAAGTGTAACCAGTATCACACTCACGTCTCCGCTCTGGCAATGCAACTTCCCAGTGAGGAAACAGTGTCCTTCACATGTTCAGGCTCTGGGAACTTGTATTCCTTTTGTTTCAAGACCCTTCCTACATATTTCCCTAATCTTCCCCTGTGAATTTCAATGTTGGATTCACTTTTGCACAGAGATGAAACCTCATTCACTTCTACAGCGTTTGCCAAAGATAGCAGACTTTAAATGTAAATTATTAGCACTTTGATCACCAGCTTGACTATCATTTCGATTTCCAAGAATTTTGAGTACTCTTATGCTACTACATCAGCTCTGTGCAGATAAATTTATGTGTGCCAACATTCCGGCTAAAACGCCACTCATTTAGACTGAATTATAAAAGTAGAGTAGCGTATTGAATTCTCTCCTCTGGGGACTCAGTGTCCCCGTGAGGAAACTGTGTCCTTCACATATTAAGGCTCTGTGAACTTGTATTCCTCCTGTTTGAGGCACCTTCTCACATGTTTCCTTAGTAAGTCATTGTGAATTTCCCTGTTTGATTCACTTTTTCCAGTGATTCAAGCTCATGGAAGTTGAATTCCAAGTATCTACAGCGGGTTTTGCGAAATATACCAGACTTTAAATGTAACTTATTACCGATTTGAACACTAGCTTGACTCAATTTTATTTCTAAGGGTTTTGAATACTTTTATAAAGTTATATGAGCTCTACAAAATAATTTCAGGTTTCACCAACTTTCAGCTTCAAAGGCCAAGTCATTTGTACTGAATTACAACAGGAAAGCGTAGCGCACTCACTTCTCTGTCTTTGAACCCAACTTCCCAGTGACTGAGCCGTGTCCTTCTCACATTATGGCTCTATTAACTTGCATTCCTTTTGTTTCAGGACCCTTCCTACATATTTCCCTAGTCTTGCATTATGAATTTCAGTGTTTGATTTCCTTGTGCACAGAGATGCAAGCTCATTCACTGTGAAAACCAAGTATGTATACAGCGTTTTCCAAAAGATAGCAGTTCTTAAATGTAAATTATTACCACTTTGATCACTAGGTTGACTCTCCTTTATTTTCCAAGAATTTTGAATACTTTTCTGCTACTACATCAGCTCTATGCAAATGAATTTATGTGTACCGACATTCTGCCTAAAACGCCAAAGCTTTTAGACCGAATTACAAAAGTAGAGTAGTGTACTGAATATTCTCCTCTATGAACTCAATGTCCCAGTGAGGAAACATTGTCTTCACATATTAAGGCTCTGTGAACTTGTATTCCTCCTGTTGAGGCTGCTTCACAAATATTTCCCCAGCAATTCATTGTGAATTTCCGTGTTTCATGCACTTTTGTCCAGGGATTCAAACTCATTCACTGTGAATTCAAAGCTATCTATAGTGCATTTAGCCAAAAAATACCAGACTTCAAATGTAAATTATTTCTCGTTTGAACACTAGCTTGACGATCATTTTGATTTCTAAGAGCTTTGCATACTTTTATGGCACTGCATCGGCTCTATGCAGATGAATTTTTGTTTCACCAACTTTCTTGCTAAAACACCAACGCATTTACACTGAATTACAAAAGTGACGAGTATCACACTCACTTCTCGCTTCTTGGAACACAATTTGCCATTGGCTAAACAGTGTCCTTTACAATTAAGGCTCTATGAGCTGGTATTCCTACTGCTTCAGGCACCTTCTTAACAAATACCTCGTATTTCAACACTGCACTACAGATATTCAGGTTCTACAAAAGTATTCGAAGTGTAACCAGTATCACACTCACGTCTCCGCTCTGGCAATGCAACTTCCCAGTGAGGAAACAGTGTCCTTCACATGTTCAGGCTCTGGGAACTTGTATTCCTTTTGTTTCAAGACCCTTCCTACATATTTCCCTAATCTTCCCCTGTGAATTTCAATGTTGGATTCACTTTTGCACAGAGATGAAACCTCATTCACTTCTACAGCGTTTGCCAAAGATAGCAGACTTTAAATGTAAATTATTAGCACTTTGATCACCAGCTTGACTATCATTTTGATTTCCAAGAATTTTGAGTACTCTTATGCTACTACATCAGCTCTGTGCAGATAAATTTATGTGTGCCAACATTCCGGCTAAAACGCCACTCATTTAGACTGAATTATAAAAGTAGAGTAGCGTATTGAATTCTCTCCTCTGGGGACTCAGTGTCCCCGTGAGGAAACTGTGTCCTTCACATATTAAGGCTCTGTGAACTTGTATTCCTCCTGTTTGAGGCACCTTCTCACATGTTTCCTTAGTAAGTCATTGTGAATTTCCCTGTTTGATTCACTTTTTCCAGTGATTCAAGCTCATGGAAGTTGAATTCCAAGTATCTACAGCGGGTTTTGCGAAATATACCAGACTTTAAATGTAACTTATTACCGATTTGAACACTAGCTTGACTCAATTTTATTTCTAAGGGTTTTGAATACTTTTATAAAGTTATATGAGCTCTACAAAATAATTTCAGGTTTCACCAACTTTCAGCTTCAAAGGCCAAGTCATTTGTACTGAATTACAACAGGAAAGCATAGCGCACTCACTTCTCTGTCTTTGAACCCAACTTCCCAGTGACTGAGCCGTGTCCTTCTCACATTATGGCTCTATTAACTTGCATTCCTTTTGTTTCAGGACCCTTCCTACATATTTCCCTAGTCTTGCATTATGAATTTCAGTGTTTGATTTCCTTGTGCACAGAGATGCAAGCTCATTCACTGTGAAAACCAAGTATGTATACAGCGTTTTCCAAAAGATAGCAGTTCTTAAATGTAAATTATTACCACTTTGATCACTAGGTTGACTCTCCTTTATTTTCCAAGAATTTTGAATACTTTTCTGCTACTACATCAGCTCTATGCAAATGAATTTATGTGTACCGACATTCTGCCTAAAACGCCAAAGCTTTTAGACCGAATTACAAAAGTAGAGTAGTGTACTGAATATTCTCCTCTATGAACTCAATGTCCCAGTGAGGAAACATTGTCTTCACATATTAAGGCTCTGTGAACTTGTATTCCTCCTGTTGAGGCTGCTTCACAAATATTTCCCCAGCAATTCATTGTGAATTTCCGTGTTTCATGCACTTTTGTCCAGGGATTCAAACTCATTCACTGTGAATTCAAAGCTATCTAGAGTGCATTTAGCCAAAAAATACCAGACTTCAAATGTAAATTATTTCTCGTTTGAACACTAGCTTGACGATCATTTTGATTTCTAAGAGCTTTGCATACTTTTATGGCACTGCATCGGCTCTATGCAGATGAATTTTTGTTTCCCCAACTTTCTTGCTAAAACACCAACGCATTTACACTGAATTACAAAAGTGACGAGTATCACACTCACTTCTCGCTTCTTGGAACACAATTTGCCATTGGCTAAACAGTGTCCTTTACAATTAAGGCTCTATGAGCTGGTATTCCTACTGCTTCAGGCACCTTCTTAACAAATACCTCGTATTTCAACACTGCACTACAGATATTCAGGTTCTACAAAAGTATTCGAAGTGTAACCAGTATCACACTCACGTCTCCGCTCTGGCAATGCAACTTCCCAGTGAGGAAACAGTGTCCTTCACATGTTCAGGCTCTGGGAACTTGTATTCCTTTTGTTTCAAGACCCTTCCTACATATTTCCCTAATCTTCCCCTGTGAATTTCAATGTTGGATTCACTTTTGCACAGAGATGAAACCTCATTCACTTCTACAGCGTTTGCCAAAGATAGCAGACTTTAAATGTAAATTATTAGCACTTTGATCACCAGCTTGACTATCATTTCGATTTCCAAGAATTTTGAGTACTCTTATGCTACTACATCAGCTCTGTGCAGATAAATTTATGTGTGCCAACATTCCGGCTAAAACGCCACTCATTTAGACTGAATTATAAAAGTAGAGTAGCGTATTGAATTCTCTCCTCTGGGGACTCAGTGTCCCCGTGAGGAAACTGTGTCCTTCACATATTAAGGCTCTGTGAACTTGTATTCCTCCTGTTTGAGGCACCTTCTCACATGTTTCCTTAGTAAGTCATTGTGAATTTCCCTGTTTGATTCACTTTTTCCAGTGATTCAAGCTCATGGAAGTTGAATTCCAAGTATCTACAGCGGGTTTTGCGAAATATACCAGACTTTAAATGTAACTTATTACCGATTTGAACACTAGCTTGACTCAATTTTATTTCTAAGGGTTTTGAATACTTTTATAAAGTTATATGAGCTCTACAAAATAATTTCAGGTTTCACCAACTTTCAGCTTCAAAGGCCAAGTCATTTGTACTGAATTACAACAGGAAAGCGTAGCGCACTCACTTCTCTGTCTTTGAACCCAACTTCCCAGTGACTGAGCCGTGTCCTTCTCACATTATGGCTCTATTAACTTGCATTCCTTTTGTTTCAGGACCCTTCCTACATATTTCCCTAGTCTTGCATTATGAATTTCAGTGTTTGATTTCCTTGTGCACAGAGATGCAAGCTCATTCACTGTGAAAACCAAGTATGTATACAGCGTTTTCCAAAAGATAGCAGTTCTTAAATGTAAATTATTACCACTTTGATCACTAGGTTGACTCTCCTTTATTTTCCAAGAATTTTGAATACTTTTCTGCTACTACATCAGCTCTATGCAAATGAATTTATGTGTACCGACATTCTGCCTAAAACGCCAAAGCTTTTAGACCGAATTACAAAAGTAGAGTAGTGTACTGAATATTCTCCTCTATGAACTCAATGTCCCAGTGAGGAAACATTGTCTTCACATATTAAGGCTCTGTGAACTTGTATTCCTCCTGTTGAGGCTGCTTCACAAATATTTCCCCAGCAATTCATTGTGAATTTCCGTGTTTCATGCACTTTTGTCCAGGGATTCAAACTCATTCACTGTGAATTCAAAGCTATCTATAGTGCATTTAGCCAAAAAATACCAGACTTCAAATGTAAATTATTTCTCGTTTGAACACTAGCTTGACGATCATTTTGATTTCTAAGAGCTTTGCATACTTTTATGGCACTGCATCGGCTCTATGCAGATGAATTTTTGTTTCACCAACTTTCTTGCTAAAACACCAACGCATTTACACTGAATTACAAAAGTGACGAGTATCACACTCACTTCTCGCTTCTTGGAACACAATTTGCCATTGGCTAAACAGTGTCCTTTACAATTAAGGCTCTATGAGCTGGTATTCCTACTGCTTCAGGCACCTTCTTAACAAATACCTCGTATTTCAACACTGCACTACAGATATTCAGGTTCTACAAAAGTATTCGAAGTGTAACCAGTATCACACTCACGTCTCCGCTCTGGCAATGCAACTTCCCAGTGAGGAAACAGTGTCCTTCACATGTTCAGGCTCTGGGAACTTGTATTCCTTTTGTTTCAAGACCCTTCCTACATATTTCCCTAATCTTCCCCTGTGAATTTCAATGTTGGATTCACTTTTGCACAGAGATGAAACCTCATTCACTTCTACAGCGTTTGCCAAAGATAGCAGACTTTAAATGTAAATTATTAGCACTTTGATCACCAGCTTGACTATCATTTTGATTTCCAAGAATTTTGAGTACTCTTATGCTACTACATCAGCTCTGTGCAGATAAATTTATGTGTGCCAACATTCCGGCTAAAACGCCACTCATTTAGACTGAATTATAAAAGTAGAGTAGCGTATTGAATTCTCTCCTCTGGGGACTCAGTGTCCCCGTGAGGAAACTGTGTCCTTCACATATTAAGGCTCTGTGAACTTGTATTCCTCCTGTTTGAGGCACCTTCTCACATGTTTCCTTAGTAAGTCATTGTGAATTTCCCTGTTTGATTCACTTTTTCCAGTGATTCAAGCTCATGGAAGTTGAATTCCAAGTATCTACAGCGGGTTTTGCGAAATATACCAGACTTTAAATGTAACTTATTACCGATTTGAACACTAGCTTGACTCAATTTTATTTCTAAGGGTTTTGAATACTTTTATAAAGTTATATGAGCTCTACAAAATAATTTCAGGTTTCACCAACTTTCAGCTTCAAAGGCCAAGTCATTTGTACTGAATTACAACAGGAAAGCGTAGCGCACTCACTTCTCTGTCTTTGAACCCAACTTCCCAGTGACTGAGCCGTGTCCTTCTCACATTATGGCTCTATTAACTTGCATTCCTTTTGTTTCAGGACCCTTCCTACATATTTCCCTAGTCTTGCATTATGAATTTCAGTGTTTGATTTCCTTGTGCACAGAGATGCAAGCTCATTCACTGTGAAAACCAAGTATGTATACAGCGTTTTCCAAAAGATAGCAGTTCTTAAATGTAAATTATTACCACTTTGATCACTAGGTTGACTCTCCTTTATTTTCCAAGAATTTTGAATACTTTTCTGCTACTACATCAGCTCTATGCAAATGAATTTATGTGTACCGACATTCTGCCTAAAACGCCAAAGCTTTTAGACCGAATTACAAAAGTAGAGTAGTGTACTGAATATTCTCCTCTATGAACTCAATGTCCCAGTGAGGAAACATTGTCTTCACATATTAAGGCTCTGTGAACTTGTATTCCTCCTGTTGAGGCTGCTTCACAAATATTTCCCCAGCAATTCATTGTGAATTTCCGTGTTTCATGCACTTTTGTCCAGGGATTCAAACTCATTCACTGTGAATTCAAAGCTATCTATAGTGCATTTAGCCAAAAAATACCAGACTTCAAATGTAAATTATTTCTCGTTTGAACACTAGCTTGACGATCATTTTGATTTCTAAGAGCTTTGCATACTTTTATGGCACTGCATCGGCTCTATGCAGATGAATTTTTGTTTCACCAACTTTCTTGCTAAAACACCAACGCATTTACACTGAATTACAAAAGTGACGAGTATCACACTCACTTCTCGCTTCTTGGAACACAATTTGCCATTGGCTAAACAGTGTCCTTTACAATTAAGGCTCTATGAGCTGGTATTCCTACTGCTTCAGGCACCTTCTTAACAAATACCTCGTATTTCAACACTGCACTACAGATATTCAGGTTCTACAAAAGTATTCGAAGTGTAACCAGTATCACACTCACGTCTCCGCTCTGGCAATGCAACTTCCCAGTGAGGAAACAGTGTCCTTCACATGTTCAGGCTCTGGGAACTTGTATTCCTTTTGTTTCAAGACCCTTCCTACATATTTCCCTAATCTTCCCCTGTGAATTTCAATGTTGGATTCACTTTTGCACAGAGATGAAACCTCATTCACTTCTACAGCGTTTGCCAAAGATAGCAGACTTTAAATGTAAATTATTAGCACTTTGATCACCAGCTTGACTATCATTTCGATTTCCAAGAATTTTGAGTACTCTTATGCTACTACATCAGCTCTGTGCAGATAAATTTATGTGTGCCAACATTCCGGCTAAAACGCCACTCATTTAGACTGAATTATAAAAGTAGAGTAGCGTATTGAATTCTCTCCTCTGGGGACTCAGTGTCCCCGTGAGGAAACTGTGTCCTTCACATATTAAGGCTCTGTGAACTTGTATTCCTCCTGTTTGAGGCACCTTCTCACATGTTTCCTTAGTAAGTCATTGTGAATTTCCCTGTTTGATTCACTTTTTCCAGTGATTCAAGCTCATGGAAGTTGAATTCCAAGTATCTACAGCGGGTTTTGCGAAATATACCAGACTTTAAATGTAACTTATTACCGATTTGAACACTAGCTTGACTCAATTTTATTTCTAAGGGTTTTGAATACTTTTATAAAGTTATATGAGCTCTACAAAATAATTTCAGGTTTCACCAACTTTCAGCTTCAAAGGCCAAGTCATTTGTACTGAATTACAACAGGAAAGCGTAGCGCACTCACTTCTCTGTCTTTGAACCCAACTTCCCAGTGACTGAGCCGTGTCCTTCTCACATTATGGCTCTATTAACTTGCATTCCTTTTGTTTCAGGACCCTTCCTACATATTTCCCTAGTCTTGCATTATGAATTTCAGTGTTTGATTTCCTTGTGCACAGAGATGCAAGCTCATTCACTGTGAAAACCAAGTATGTATACAGCGTTTTCCAAAAGATAGCAGTTCTTAAATGTAAATTATTACCACTTTGATCACTAGGTTGACTCTCCTTTATTTTCCAAGAATTTTGAATACTTTTCTGCTACTACATCAGCTCTATGCAAATGAATTTATGTGTACCGACATTCTGCCTAAAACGCCAAAGCTTTTAGACCGAATTACAAAAGTAGAGTAGTGTACTGAATATTCTCCTCTATGAACTCAATGTCCCAGTGAGGAAACATTGTCTTCACATATTAAGGCTCTGTGAACTTGTATTCCTCCTGTTGAGGCTGCTTCACAAATATTTCCCCAGCAATTCATTGTGAATTTCCGTGTTTCATGCACTTTTGTCCAGGGATTCAAACTCATTCACTGTGAATTCAAAGCTATCTATAGTGCATTTAGCCAAAAAATACCAGACTTCAAATGTAAATTATTTCTCGTTTGAACACTAGCTTGACGATCATTTTGATTTCTAAGAGCTTTGCATACTTTTATGGCACTGCATCGGCTCTATGCAGATGAATTTTTGTTTCCCCAACTTTCTTGCTAAAACACCAACGCATTTACACTGAATTACAAAAGTGACGAGTATCACACTCACTTCTCGCCTCTTGGAACACAATTTGCCATTGGCTAAACAGTGTCCTTTACAATTAAGGCTCTATGAGCTGGTATTCCTACTGCTTCAGGCACCTTCTTAACAAATACCTCGTATTTCAACACTGCACTACAGATATTCAGGTTCTACAAAAGTATTCGAAGTGTAACCAGTATCACACTCACGTCTCCGCTCTGGCAATGCAACTTCCCAGTGAGGAAACAGTGTCCTTCACATGTTCAGGCTCTGGGAACTTGTATTCCTTTTGTTTCAAGACCCTTCCTACATATTTCCCTAATCTTCCCCTGTGAATTTCAATGTTGGATTCACTTTTGCACAGAGATGAAACCTCATTCACTTCTACAGCGTTTGCCAAAGATAGCAGACTTTAAATGTAAATTATTAGCACTTTGATCACCAGCTTGACTATCATTTCGATTTCCAAGAATTTTGAGTACTCTTATGCTACTACATCAGCTCTGTGCAGATAAATTTATGTGTGCCAACATTCCGGCTAAAACGCCACTCATTTAGACTGAATTATAAAAGTAGAGTAGCGTATTGAATTCTCTCCTCTGGGGACTCAGTGTCCCCGTGAGGAAACTGTGTCCTTCACATATTAAGGCTCTGTGAACTTGTATTCCTCCTGTTTGAGGCACCTTCTCACATGTTTCCTTAGTAAGTCATTGTGAATTTCCCTGTTTGATTCACTTTTTCCAGTGATTCAAGCTCATGGAAGTTGAATTCCAAGTATCTACAGCGGGTTTTGCGAAATATACCAGACTTTAAATGTAACTTATTACCGATTTGAACACTAGCTTGACTCAATTTTATTTCTAAGGGTTTTGAATACTTTTATAAAGTTATATGAGCTCTACAAAATAATTTCAGGTTTCACCAACTTTCAGCTTCAAAGGCCAAGTCATTTGTACTGAATTACAACAGGAAAGCGTAGCGCACTCACTTCTCTGTCTTTGAACCCAACTTCCCAGTGACTGAGCCGTGTCCTTCTCACATTATGGCTCTATTAACTTGCATTCCTTTTGTTTCAGGACCCTTCCTACATATTTCCCTAGTCTTGCATTATGAATTTCAGTGTTTGATTTCCTTGTGCACAGAGATGCAAGCTCATTCACTGTGAAAACCAAGTATGTATACAGCGTTTTCCAAAAGATAGCAGTTCTTAAATGTAAATTATTACCACTTTGATCACTAGGTTGACTCTCCTTTATTTTCCAAGAATTTTGAATACTTTTCTGCTACTACATCAGCTCTATGCAAATGAATTTATGTGTACCGACATTCTGCCTAAAACGCCAAAGCTTTTAGACCGAATTACAAAAGTAGAGTAGTGTACTGAATATTCTCCTCTATGAACTCAATGTCCCAGTGAGGAAACATTGTCTTCACATATTAAGGCTCTGTGAACTTGTATTCCTCCTGTTGAGGCTGCTTCACAAATATTTCCCCAGCAATTCATTGTGAATTTCCGTGTTTGATGCACTTTTGTCCAGGGATTCAAACTCATTCACTGTGAATTCAAAGCTATCTATAGTGCATTTAGCCAAAAAATACCAGACTTCAAATGTAAATTATTTCTCGTTTGAACACTAGCTTGACGATCATTTTGATTTCTAAGAGCTTTGCATACTTTTATGGCACTGCATCGGCTCTATGCAGATGAATTTTTGTTTCACCAACTTTCTTGCTAAAACACCAACGCATTTACACTGAATTACAAAAGTGACGAGTATCACACTCACTTCTCGCCTCTTGGAACACAATTTGCCATTGGCTAAACAGTGTCCTTTACAATTAAGGCTCTATGAGCTGGTATTCCTACTGCTTCAGGCACCTTCTTAACAAATACCTCGTATTTCAACACTGCACTACAGATATTCAGGTTCTACAAAAGTATTCGAAGTGTAACCAGTATCACACTCACGTCTCCGCTCTGGCAATGCAACTTCCCAGTGAGGAAACAGTGTCCTTCACATGTTCAGGCTCTGGGAACTTGTATTCCTTTTGTTTCAAGACCCTTCCTACATATTTCCCTAATCTTCCCCTGTGAATTTCAGTGTTGGATTCACTTTTGCACAGAGATGAAACCTCATTCACTTCTACAGCGTTTGCCAAAGATAGCAGACTTTAAATGTAAATTATTAGCACTTTGATCACCAGCTTGACTATCATTTCGATTTCCAAGAATTTTGAGTACTCTTATGCTACTACATCAGCTCTGTGCAGATAAATTTATGTGTGCCAACATTCCGGCTAAAACGCCACTCATTTAGACTGAATTATAAAAGTAGAGTAGCGTATTGAATTCTCTCCTCTGGGGACTCAGTGTCCCCGTGAGGAAACTGTGTCCTTCACATATTAAGGCTCTGTGAACTTGTATTCCTCCTGTTTGAGGCACCTTCTCACATGTTTCCTTAGTAAGTCATTGTGAATTTCCCTGTTTGATTCACTTTTTCCAGTGATTCAAGCTCATGGAAGTTGAATTCCAAGTATCTACAGCGGGTTTTGCGAAATATACCAGACTTTAAATGTAACTTATTACCGATTTGAACACTAGCTTGACTCAATTTTATTTCTAAGGGTTTTGAATACTTTTATAAAGTTATATGAGCTCTACAAAATAATTTCAGGTTTCACCAACTTTCAGCTTCAAAGGCCAAGTCATTTGTACTGAATTACAACAGGAAAGCGTAGCGCACTCACTTCTCTGTCTTTGAACCCAACTTCCCAGTGACTGAGCCGTGTCCTTCTCACATTATGGCTCTATTAACTTGCATTCCTTTTGTTTCAGGACCCTTCCTACATATTTCCCTAGTCTTGCATTATGAATTTCAGTGTTTGATTTCCTTGTGCACAGAGATGCAAGCTCATTCACTGTGAAAACCAAGTATGTATACAGCGTTTTCCAAAAGATAGCAGTTCTTAAATGTAAATTATTACCACTTTGATCACTAGGTTGACTCTCCTTTATTTTCCAAGAATTTTGAATACTTTTCTGCTACTACATCAGCTCTATGCAAATGAATTTATGTGTACCGACATTCTGCCTAAAACGCCAAAGCTTTTAGACCGAATTACAAAAGTAGAGTAGTGTACTGAATATTCTCCTCTATGAACTCAATGTCCCAGTGAGGAAACATTGTCTTCACATATTAAGGCTCTGTGAACTTGTATTCCTCCTGTTGAGGCTGCTTCACAAATATTTCCCCAGCAATTCATTGTGAATTTCCGTGTTTGATGCACTTTTGTCCAGGGATTCAAACTCATTCACTGTGAATTCAAAGCTATCTATAGTGCATTTAGCCAAAAAATACCAGACTTCAAATGTAAATTATTTCTCGTTTGAACACTAGCTTGACGATCATTTTGATTTCTAAGAGCTTTGCATACTTTTATGGCACTGCATCGGCTCTATGCAGATGAATTTTTGTTTCACCAACTTTCTTGCTAAAACACCAACGCATTTACACTGAATTACAAAAGTGACGAGTATCACACTCACTTCTCGCCTCTTGGAACACAATTTGCCATTGGCTAAACAGTGTCCTTTACAATTAAGGCTCTATGAGCTGGTATTCCTACTGCTTCAGGCACCTTCTTAACAAATACCTCGTATTTCAACACTGCACTACAGATATTCAGGTTCTACAAAAGTATTCGAAGTGTAACCAGTATCACACTCACGTCTCCGCTCTGGCAATGCAACTTCCCAGTGAGGAAACAGTGTCCTTCACATGTTCAGGCTCTGGGAACTTGTATTCCTTTTGTTTCAAGACCCTTCCTACATATTTCCCTAATCTTCCCCTGTGAATTTCAATGTTGGATTCACTTTTGCACAGAGATGAAACCTCATTCACTTCTACAGCGTTTGCCAAAGATAGCAGACTTTAAATGTAAATTATTAGCACTTTGATCACCAGCTTGACTATCATTTTGATTTCCAAGAATTTTGAGTACTCTTATGCTACTACATCAGCTCTGTGCAGATAAATTTATGTGTGCCAACATTCCGGCTAAAACGCCACTCATTTAGACTGAATTATAAAAGTAGAGTAGCGTATTGAATTCTCTCCTCTGGGGACTCAGTGTCCCCGTGAGGAAACTGTGTCCTTCACATATTAAGGCTCTGTGAACTTGTATTCCTCCTGTTTGAGGCACCTTCTCACATGTTTCCTTAGTAAGTCATTGTGAATTTCCCTGTTTGATTCACTTTTTCCAGTGATTCAAGCTCATGGAAGTTGAATTCCAAGTATCTACAGCGGGTTTTGCGAAATATACCAGACTTTAAATGTAACTTATTACCGATTTGAACACTAGCTTGACTCAATTTTATTTCTAAGGGTTTTGAATACTTTTATAAAGTTATATGAGCTCTACAAAATAATTTCAGGTTTCACCAACTTTCAGCTTCAAAGGCCAAGTCATTTGTACTGAATTACAACAGGAAAGCGTAGCGCACTCACTTCTCTGTCTTTGAACACAACTTCCCAGTGACTGAGCCGTGTCCTTCTCACATTATGGCTCTATTAACTTGCATTCCTTTTGTTTCAGGACCCTTCCTACATATTTCCCTAGTCTTGCATTATGAATTTCAGTGTTTGATTTCCTTGTGCACAGAGATGCAAGCTCATTCACTGTGAAAACCAAGTATGTATACAGCGTTTTCCAAAAGATAGCAGTTTTTAAATGTAAATTATTACCACTTTGATCACTAGGTTGACTCTCCTTTATTTTCCAAGAATTTTGAATACTTTTCTGCTACTACATCAGCTCTATGCAAATGAATTTATGTGTACCGACATTCTGCCTAAAACGCCAAAGCTTTTAGACCGAATTACAAAAGTAGAGTAGTGTACTGAATATTCTCCTCTATGAACTCAATGTCCCAGTGAGGAAACATTGTCTTCACATATTAAGGCTCTGTGAACTTGTATTCCTCCTGTTGAGGCTGCTTCACAAATATTTCCCCAGCAATTCATTGTGAATTTCCGTGTTTGATGCACTTTTGTCCAGGGATTCAAACTCATTCACTGTGAATTCAAAGCTATCTATAGTGCATTTAGCCAAAAAATACCAGACTTCAAATGTAAATTATTTCTCGTTTGAACACTAGCTTGACGATCATTTTGATTTCTAAGAGCTTTGCATACTTTTATGGCACTGCATCGGCTCTATGCTGATGAATTTTTGTTTCACCAACTTTCTTGCTAAAACACCACCTCATTTACACTGAATTACAAAAGTGACGAGTATCACACTCACTTCTCGCCTCTTGGAACACAATTTGCCATTGGCTAAACAGTTTCCTTTACAATTAAGGCTCTATGAACTGGTATTCCTACTGCTTCAGGCACCTTCTTAACAAATACCTCGTATTTCAACACTGCACTACAGATATTCAGGTTCTACAAAAGTATTCGAAGTGTAACCAGTATCACACTCACGTCTCCGCTCTGGGAATGCAACTTCCCAGTGAGGAAACAGTGTCCTTCACATGTTCAGGCTCTGTGAACTTGTATTCCTTTTGTTTCAAGACCCTTCCTACATATTTCCCTAATCTTCCCTTGTGAATTTCAATGTTGGATTCACTTTTGCACAGAGATGAAACCTCATTCACTTCTACAGCGTTTGCCAAAGATAGCAGACTTTAAATGTAAATTATTAGCACTTTGATCACTAGCTTGACTATCATTTTGATTTCCAAGAATTTTGAATACTCTTATGCTACTACATCAGCTCTGTGCAGATAAATTTATGTGTGCCAACATTCCGGCTAAAACGCCACTCATTTAGACTGAATTATAAAAGTAGAGTAGCGTATTGAATTCTCTCCTCCGTGGACTCAATGTCCCCGTGAGGAAACTGTGTCCTTCACATATTAAGGCTCTGTGAACTTGTATTCCTCCTGTTTGAGGCACCTTCTCACATATTTCCTTAGTAAGTCATTGTGAATTTCCCTGTTTGATTCACTTTTTCCAGTGATTCAAGCTCATGGAAGTTGAATTCCAAGTATGTACAGCGGGTTTTGCGAAATATACCAGACTTTAAATGTAACTTATTACCAATTTGAACACTAGCTTGACTCAATTTTATTTCTAAGGGTTTTGAATACTTTTATAAAGTTATATGAGCTCTACAAAATAATTTCAGGTTTCACCAACTTTCAGCTTCAAAGGCCAAGTCATTTGTACTGAATTACAACAGGAAAGCGTAGCGCACTCACTTCTCTGTCTTTGAACACAACTTCCCAGTGACTGAGCCGTGACCTTCTCACATTATGGCTCTATTAACTTGCATTCCTTTTGTTTCAGGACCCTTCCTACATATTTCCCTAGTCTTGCATTATGAATTTCAATGTTTGATTTCCTTGTGCACAGAGATGCAAGCTCATTCACTGTGAAAACCAAGTATGTATACAGCGTTTTCCAAAAGATAGCAGTTTTTAAATGTAAATTATTACCACTTTGATCACTAGGTTGACTCTCCTTTATTTTCCAAGAATTTTGAATACTTTTCTGCTACTACATCAGCTCTATGCATATGAATTTATGTGTACCGACATTCTGCCTAAAACGCCAAAGCTTTTAGACCGAATTACAAAAGTAGAGTAGTGCACTGAATATTCTCCTCTATGAACTCAATGTCCCAGTGAGGAAACATTGTCTTCACATATTAAGGCTCTGTGAACTTGTATTCCTCCTGTTGAGGCTGCTTCACAAATATTTCCCCAGCAATTCATTGTGAATTTCCGTGTTTCATGCACTTTTGTCCAGGGATTCAAACTCATTCACTGTGAATTCAAAGCTATCTATAGTGCATTTAGCCAAAAAATACCAGACTTCAAATGTAAATTATTTCTCGTTTGAACACTAGCTTGACGATCATTTTGATTTCTAAGAGCTTTGCATACTTTTATGGCACTGCATCGGCTCTATGCAGATGAATTTTTGTTTCCCCAACTTTCTTGCTAAAACACCAACGCATTTACACTGAATTACAAAAGTGACGAGTATCACACTCACTTCTCGCCTCTTGGAACACAATTTGCCATTGGCTAAACAGTGTCCTTTACAATTAAGGCTCTATGAGCTGGTATTCCTACTGCTTCAGGCACCTTCTTAACAAATACCTCATATTTCAACACTGCACTACAGATATTCAGGTTCTACAAAAGTATTGGAAGTGTAACCAGTATCACACTCACGTCTCCGCTCTGGCAATGCAACTTCCCAGTGAGGAAACAGTGTCCTTCACATGTTCAGGCTCTGGGAACTTGTATTCCTTTTGTTTCAAGACCCTTCCTACATATTTCCCTAATCTTCCCCTGTGAATTTCAATGTTGGATTCACTTTTGCACAGAGATGAAACCTCATTCACTTCTACAGCGTTTGCCAAAGATAGCAGACTTTAAATGTAAATTATTAGCACTTTGATCACCAGCTTGACTATCATTTTGATTTCCAAGAATTTTGAATACTCTTATGCTACTACATCAGCTCTGTGCAGATAAATTTATGTGTGCCAACATTCCGGCTAAAACGCCACTCATTTAGACTGAATTATAAAAGTAGAGTAGCGTATTGAATTCTCTCCTCTGGGGACTCAGTGTCCCCGTGAGGAAACTGTGTCCTTCACATATTAAGGCTCTGTGAACTTGTATTCCTCCTGTTTGAGGCACCTTCTCACATATTTCCTTAGTAAGTCATTGTGAATTTCCCTGTTTGATTCACTTTTTCCAGTGATTCAAGCTCATGGAAGTTGAATTCCAAGTATCTACAGCGGGTTTTGCGAAATATACCAGACTTTAAATGTAACTTATTACCAATTTGAACACTAGCTTGACTCAATTTTATTTCTAAGGGTTTTGAATACTTTTATAAAGTTATATGAGCTCTACAAAATAATTTCAGGTTTCACCAACTTTCAGCTTCAAAGGCCAAGTCATTTGTACTGAATTACAACAGGAAAGCGTAGCGCACTCACTTCTCTGTCTTTGAACACAACTTCCCAGTGACTGAGCCGTGTCCTTCTCACATTATGGCTCTATTAACTTGCATTCCTTTTGTTTCAGGACCCTTCCTACATATTTCCCTAGTCTTGCATTATGAATTTCAATGTTTGATTTCCTTGTGCACAGAGATGCAAGCTCATTCACTGTGAAAACCAAGTATGTATACAGCGTTTTCCAAAAGATAGCAGTTTTTAAATGTAAATTATTACCACTTTGATCACTAGGTTGACTCTCCTTTATTTTCCAAGAATTTTGAATACTTTTCTGCTACAACATCAGCTCTATGCATATGAATTTATGTGTACCGACATTCTGCCTAAAACGCCAAAGCTTTTAGACCGAATTACAAAAGTAGAGTAGTGTACTGAATATTCTCCTCTATGAACTCAATGTCCCAGTGAGGAAACATTGTCTTCACATATTAAGGCTCTGTGAACTTGTATTCCTCCTGTTGAGGCTGCTTCACAAATATTTCCCCAGCAATTCATTGTGAATTTCCGTGTTTCATGCACTTTTGTCCAGGGATTCAAACTCATTCACTGTGAATTCAAAGCTATCTATAGTGCATTTAGCCAAAAAATACCAGACTTCAAATGTAAATTATTTCTCGTTTGAACACTAGCTTGACGATCATTTTGATTTCTAAGAGCTTTGCATACTTTTATGGCACTGCATCGGCTCTATGCAGATGAATTTTTGTTTCACCAACTTTCTTGCTAAAACACCACCGCATTTACACTGAATTACAAAAGTGACGAGTATCACACTCACTTCTCGCCTCTTGGAACACAATTTGCCATTGGCTAAACAGTTTCCTTTACAATTAAGGCTCTATGAACTGGTATTCCTACTGCTTCAGGCACCTTCTTAACAAATACCTCGTATTTCAACACTGCACTACAGATATTCAGGTTCTACAAAAGTATTCGAAGTGTAACCAGTATCACACTCACGTCTCCGCTCTGGGAATGCAACTTCCCAGTGAGGAAACAGTGTCCTTCACATGTTCAGGCTCTGTGAACTTGTATTCCTTTTGTTTCAAGACCCTTCCTACATATTTCCCTAATCTTCCCTTGTGAATTTCAATGTTGGATTCACTTTTGCACAGAGATGAAACCTCATTCACTTCTACAGCGTTTGCCAAAGATAGCAGACTTTAAATGTAAATTATTAGCACTTTGATCACTAGCTTGACTATCATTTTGATTTCCAAGAATTTTGAATACTCTTATGCTACTACATCAGCTCTGTGCAGATAAATTTATGTGTGCCAACATTCCGGCTAAAACGCCACTCATTTAGACTGAATTATAAAAGTAGAGTAGCGTATTGAATTCTCTCCTCCGTGGACTCAATGTCCCCGTGAGGAAACTGTGTCCTTCACATATTAAGGCTCTGTGAACTTGTATTCCTCCTGTTTGAGGCACCTTCTCACATATTTCCTTAGTAAGTCATTGTGAATTTCCCTGTTTGATTCACTTTTTCCAGTGATTCAAGCTCATGGAAGTTGAATTCCAAGTATCTACAGCGGGTTTTGCGAAATATACCAGACTTTAAATGTAACTTATTACCACTTTGATCACTAGGTTGACTCTCCTTTATTTTCCAAGAATTTTGAATACTTTTCTGCTACTACATCAGCTCGATGCATATGAATTTATGTGTACCGACATTCTGCCTAAAACGCCAAAGCTTTTAGACCGAATTACAAAAGTAGAGTAGTGTACTGAATATTCTCCTCTATGAACTCAATGTCCCAGTGAGGAAACATTGTCTTCACATATTAAGGCTCTGTGAACTTGTATTCCTCCTGTTGAGGCTGCTTCACAAATATTTCCCCAGCAATTCATTGTGAATTTCCGTGTTTCATGCACTTTTGTCCAGGGATTCAAACTCATTCACTGTGAATTCAAAGCTATCTATAGTGCATTTAGCCAAAAAATACCAGACTTCAAATGTAAATTATTTCTCGTTTGAACACTAGCTTGACGATCATTATGATTTCTAAGAATTTTGAATACTCTTATGCTACTACATCAGCTCTGTGCAGATAAATTTATGAGTGCCAACATTCTGGCTAAAACGCCACTCATTTAGACTGAATTATAAAAGTAGAGTAGCGTATTGAATTCTCTCCTCTGGGGACTCAATGTCCCCGTGAGGAAACTGTGTCCTTCACATATTAAGGCTCTGTGAACTAGTATTCCTCCTGTTTGAGGCACCTTCTCACATATTTCCTTAGTAAGTCATTGTGAATTTCCCTGTTTGATTCACTTTTTCCAGTGATTCAAGCTCATGGAAGTTGAATTCCAAGTATCTACAGCGGGTTTTGCGAAATATACCAGACTTTAAATGTAACTTATTACTAATTTGAACACTAGCTTGACTCAATTTTATTTCTAAGGGTTTTGAATACTTTTATAAAGTTATATGAGCTCTACAAAATAATTTCAGGTTTCACCAACTTTCAGCTTCAAAGGCCAAGTCATTTGTACTGAATTACAACAGGAAAGCGTAGCGCACTCACTTCTCTGTCTTTGAACACAACTTCCCAGTGACTGAACAGTGTCCTTCTCACATTATGGCTCTATTAACTTGCATTCCTTTTGTTTCAGGACCCTTCCTACATATTTCCCTAGTCTTGCATTATGAATTTCAATGTTTGATTTCCTTGTGCACAGAGATGCAAGCTCATTCACTGTGAAAACCAAGTATGTATACAGCGTTTTCCAAAAGATAGCAGTTTTTAAATGTAAATTATTACCACTTTGATCACTAGGTTGACTCTCCTTTATTTTCCAAGAATTTTGAATACTTTTCTGCTACTACATCAGCTCGATGCATATGAATTTATGTGTACCGACATTCTGCCTAAAACGCCAAAGCTTTTAGACCGAATTACAAAAGTAGAGTAGTGCACTGAATATTCTCCTCTATGAACTCAATGTCCCAGTGAGGAAACATTGTCTTCACATATTAAGGCTCTGTGAACTTGTATTCCTCCTGTTGAGGCTGCTTCACAAATATTTCCCCAGCAATTCATTGTGAATTTCCGTGTTTCATGCACTTTTGTCCAGGGATTCAAACTCATTCACTGTGAATTCAAAGCTATCTATAGTGCATTTAGCCAAAAAATACCAGACTTCAAATGTAAATTATTTCTCGTTTGAACACTAGCTTGACGATCATTTTGATTTCTAAGAGCTTTGCATACTTTTATGGCACTGCATCGGCTCTATGCAGATGAATTTTTGTTTCCCCAACTTTCTTGCTAAAACACCAACGCATTTACACTGAATTACAAAAGTGACGAGTATCACACTCACTTCTCGCCTCTTGGAACACAATTTGCCATTGGCTAAACAGTGTCCTTTACAATTAAGGCTCTATGAGCTGGTATTCCTACTGCTTCAGGCACCTTCTTAACAAATACCTCATATTTCAACACTGCACTACAGATATTCAGGTTCTACAAAAGTATTGGAAGTGTAACCAGTATCACACTCACGTCTCCGCTCTGGCAATGCAACTTCCCAGTGAGGAAACAGTGTCCTTCACATGTTCAGGCTCTGGGAACTTGTATTCCTTTTGTTTCAAGACCCTTCCTACATATTTCCCTAATCTTCCCCTGTGAATTTCAATGTTGGATTCACTTTTGCACAGAGATGAAACCTCATTCACTTCTACAGCGTTTGCCAAAGATAGCAGACTTTAAATGTAAATTATTAGCACTTTGATCACCAGCTTGACTATCATTTTGATTTCCAAGAATTTTGAATACTCTTATGCTACTACATCAGCTCTGTGCAGATAAATTTATGTGTGCCAACATTCCGGCTAAAACGCCACTCATTTAGACTGAATTATAAAAGTAGAGTAGCGTATTGAATTCTCTCCTCTGGGGACTCAGTGTCCCCGTGAGGAAACTGTGTCCTTCACATATTAAGGCTCTGTGAACTTGTATTCCTCCTGTTTGAGGCACCTTCTCACATATTTCCTTAGTAAGTCATTGTGAATTTCCCTGTTTGATTCACTTTTTCCAGTGATTCAAGCTCATGGAAGTTGAATTCCAAGTATCTACAGCGGGTTTTGCGAAATATACCAGACTTTAAATGTAACTTATTACCAATTTGAACACTAGCTTGACTCAATTTTATTTCTAAGGGTTTTGAATACTTTTATAAAGTTATATGAGCTCTACAAAATAATTTCAGGTTTCACCAACTTTCAGCTTCAAAGGCCAAGTCATTTGTACTGAATTACAACAGGAAAGCGTAGCGCACTCACTTCTCTGTCTTTGAACACAACTTCCCAGTGACTGAGCCGTGTCCTTCTCACATTATGGCTCTATTAACTTGCATTCCTTTTGTTTCAGGACCCTTCCTACATATTTCCCTAGTCTTGCATTATGAATTTCAATGTTTGATTTCCTTGTGCACAGAGATGCAAGCTCATTCACTGTGAAAACCAAGTATGTATACAGCGTTTTCCAAAAGATAGCAGTTTTTAAATGTAAATTATTACCACTTTGATCACTAGGTTGACTCTCCTTTATTTTCCAAGAATTTTGAATACTTTTCTGCTACAACATCAGCTCTATGCATATGAATTTATGTGTACCGACATTCTGCCTAAAACGCCAAAGCTTTTAGACCGAATTACAAAAGTAGAGTAGTGTACTGAATATTCTCCTCTATGAACTCAATGTCCCAGTGAGGAAACATTGTCTTCACATATTAAGGCTCTGTGAACTTGTATTCCTCCTGTTGAGGCTGCTTCACAAATATTTCCCCAGCAATTCATTGTGAATTTCCGTGTTTCATGCACTTTTGTCCAGGGATTCAAACTCATTCACTGTGAATTCAAAGCTATCTATAGTGCATTTAGCCAAAAAATACCAGACTTCAAATGTAAATTATTTCTCGTTTGAACACTAGCTTGACGATCATTTTGATTTCTAAGAGCTTTGCATACTTTTATGGCACTGCATCGGCTCTATGCAGATGAATTTTTGTTTCACCAACTTTCTTGCTAAAACACCACCGCATTTACACTGAATTACAAAAGTGACGAGTATCACACTCACTTCTCGCCTCTTGGAACACAATTTGCCATTGGCTAAACAGTTTCCTTTACAATTAAGGCTCTATGAACTGGTATTCCTACTGCTTCAGGCACCTTCTTAACAAATACCTCGTATTTCAACACTGCACTACAGATATTCAGGTTCTACAAAAGTATTCGAAGTGTAACCAGTATCACACTCACGTCTCCGCTCTGGGAATGCAACTTCCCAGTGAGGAAACAGTGTCCTTCACATGTTCAGGCTCTGTGAACTTGTATTCCTTTTGTTTCAAGACCCTTCCTACATATTTCCCTAATCTTCCCTTGTGAATTTCAATGTTGGATTCACTTTTGCACAGAGATGAAACCTCATTCACTTCTACAGCGTTTGCCAAAGATAGCAGACTTTAAATGTAAATTATTAGCACTTTGATCACTAGCTTGACTATCATTTTGATTTCCAAGAATTTTGAATACTCTTATGCTACTACATCAGCTCTGTGCAGATAAATTTATGTGTGCCAACATTCCGGCTAAAACGCCACTCATTTAGACTGAATTATAAAAGTAGAGTAGCGTATTGAATTCTCTCCTCCGTGGACTCAATGTCCCCGTGAGGAAACTGTGTCCTTCACATATTAAGGCTCTGTGAACTTGTATTCCTCCTGTTTGAGGCACCTTCTCACATATTTCCTTAGTAAGTCATTGTGAATTTCCCTGTTTGATTCACTTTTTCCAGTGATTCAAGCTCATGGAAGTTGAATTCCAAGTATCTACAGCGGGTTTTGCGAAATATACCAGACTTTAAATGTAACTTATTACCACTTTGATCACTAGGTTGACTCTCCTTTATTTTCCAAGAATTTTGAATACTTTTCTGCTACTACATCAGCTCGATGCATATGAATTTATGTGTACCGACATTCTGCCTAAAACGCCAAAGCTTTTAGACCGAATTACAAAAGTAGAGTAGTGTACTGAATATTCTCCTCTATGAACTCAATGTCCCAGTGAGGAAACATTGTCTTCACATATTAAGGCTCTGTGAACTTGTATTCCTCCTGTTGAGGCTGCTTCACAAATATTTCCCCAGCAATTCATTGTGAATTTCCGTGTTTCATGCACTTTTGTCCAGGGATTCAAACTCATTCACTGTGAATTCAAAGCTATCTATAGTGCATTTAGCCAAAAAATACCAGACTTCAAATGTAAATTATTTCTCGTTTGAACACTAGCTTGACGATCATTATGATTTCTAAGAATTTTGAATACTCTTATGCTACTACATCAGCTCTGTGCAGATAAATTTATGAGTGCCAACATTCTGGCTAAAACGCCACTCATTTAGACTGAATTATAAAAGTAGAGTAGCGTATTGAATTCTCTCCTCTGGGGACTCAATGTCCCCGTGAGGAAACTGTGTCCTTCACATATTAAGGCTCTGTGAACTAGTATTCCTCCTGTTTGAGGCACCTTCTCACATATTTCCTTAGTAAGTCATTGTGAATTTCCCTGTTTGATTCACTTTTTCCAGTGATTCAAGCTCATGGAAGTTGAATTCCAAGTATCTACAGCGGGTTTTGCGAAATATACCAGACTTTAAATGTAACTTATTACTAATTTGAACACTAGCTTGACTCAATTTTATTTCTAAGGGTTTTGAATACTTTTATAAAGTTATATGAGCTCTACAAAATAATTTCAGGTTTCACCAACTTTCAGCTTCAAAGGCCAAGTCATTTGTACTGAATTACAACAGGAAAGCGTAGCGCACTCACTTCTCTGTCTTTGAACACAACTTCCCAGTGACTGAACAGTGTCCTTCTCACATTATGGCTCTATTAACTTGCATTCCTTTTGTTTCAGGACCCTTCCTACATATTTCCCTAGTCTTGCATTATGAATTTCAATGTTTGATTTCCTTGTGCACAGAGATGCAAGCTCATTCACTGTGAAAACCAAGTATGTATACAGCGTTTTCCAAAAGATAGCAGTTTTTAAATGTAAATTATTACCACTTTGATCACTAGGTTGACTCTCCTTTATTTTCCAAGAATTTTGAATACTTTTCTGCTACTACATCAGCTCGATGCATATGAATTTATGTGTACCGACATTCTGCCTAAAACGCCAAAGCTTTTAGACCGAATTACAAAAGTAGAGTAGTGTACTGAATATTCTCCTCTATGAACTCAATGTCCCAGTGAGGAAACATTGTCTTCACATATTAAGGCTCTGTGAACTTGTATTCCTCCTGTTGAGGCTGCTTCACAAATATTTCCCCAGCAATTCATTGTGAATTTCCGTGTTTCATGCACTTTTGTCCAGGGATTCAAACTCATTCACTGTGAATTCAAAGCTATCTATAGTGCATTTAGCCAAAAAATACCAGACTTCAAATGTAAATTATTTCTCGTTTGAACACTAGCTTGACGATCATTTTGATTTCTAAGAATTTTGAATACTCTTATGCTACTACATCAGCTCTGTGCAGATAAATTTATGTGTGCCAACATTCTGGCTAAAACGCCACTCATTTAGACTGAATTATAAAAGTTGAGTAGCGTATTGAATTCTCTCCTCTGGGGACTCAATGTCCCCATGAGGAAACTGTGTCCTTCACATATTAAGGCTCTGTGAACTTGTATTCCTCCTGTTTGAGGCACCTTCTCACATATTTCCTTAGTAAGTCATTGTGAATTTCCCTGTTTGATTCACTTTTTCCAGTGATTCAAGCTCATGGAAGTTGAATTCCAAGTATCTACAGCGGGTTTTGCGAAATATACCAGACTTTAAATGTAACTTATTACTAATTTGAACACTAGCTTGACTCAATTTTATTTCTAAGGGTTTTGAATACTTTTATAAAGTTATATGAGCTCTACAAAATAATTTCAGGTTTCACCAACTTTCAGCTTCAAAGGCCAAGTCATTTGTACTGAATTACAACAGGAAAGCGTAGCGCACTCACTTCTCTGTCTTTGAACACAACTTCCCAGTGACTGAACAGTGTCCTTCTCACATTATGGCTCTATTAACTTGCATTCCTTTTGTTTCAGGACCCTTCCTACATATTTCCCTAGTCTTGCATTATGAATTTCAATGTTTGATTTCCTTGTGCACAGAGATGCAAGCTCATTCACTGTGAAAACCAAGTATGTATACAGCGTTTTCCAAAAGATAGCAGTTTTTAAATGTAAATTATTACCACTTTGATCACTAGGTTGACTCTCCTTTATTTTCCAAGAATTTTGAATACTTTTATGCTACTACATCAGCTCTATGCAAATGAATTTATGTGTACCGACATTCTGCCTAAAACGCCAAAGCTTTTAGACCGAATTACAAAAGTAGAGTAGTGTATTGAATATTCTCCTCTATGAACTCAATGTCCCAGTGAGGAAACATTGTCTTCACATATTAAGGCTCTGTGAACTTGTATTCCTCCTGTTGAGGCTGCTTCACAAATATTTCCCCAGCAATTCATTGTGAATTTCCGTGTTTCATGCACTTTTGTCCAGGGATTCAAACTCATTCACTGTGAATTCAAAGCTATCTATAGTGCATTTAGCCAAAAAATACCAGACTTCAAATGTAAATTATTTCTCGTTTGAACACTAGCTTGACGATCATTTTGATTTCTAAGAATTTTGAATACTCTTATGCTACTACATCAGCTCTGTGCAGATAAATTTATGTGTGCCAACATTCTGGCTAAAACGCCACTCATTTAGACTGAATTATAAAAGTTGAGTAGCGTATTGAATTCTCTCCTCTGGGGACTCAATGTCCCCATGAGGAAACTGTGTCCTTCACATATTAAGGCTCTGTGAACTTGTATTCCTCCTGTTTGAGGCACCTTCTCACATATTTCCTTAGTAAGTCATTGTGAATTTCCCTGTTTGATTCACTTTTTCCAGTGATTCAAGCTCATGGAAGTTGAATTCCAAGTATCTACAGCGGGTTTTGCGAAATATACCAGACTTTAAATGTAACTTATTACTAATTTGAACACTAGCTTGACTCAATTTTATTTCTAAGGGTTTTGAATACTTTTATAAAGTTATATGAGCTCTACAAAATAATTTCAGGTTTCACCAACTTTCAGCTTCAAAGGCCAAGTCATTTGTACTGAATTACAACAGGAAAGCGTAGCGCACTCACTTCTCTGTCTTTGAACACAACTTCCCAGTGACTGAACAGTGTCCTTCTCACATTATGGCTCTATTAACTTGCATTCCTTTTGTTTCAGGACCCTTCCTACATATTTCCCTAGTCTTGCATTATGAATTTCAATGTTTGATTTCCTTGTGCACAGAGATGCAAGCTCATTCACTGTGAAAACCAAGTATGTATACAGCGTTTTCCAAAAGATAGCAGTTTTTAAATGTAAATTATTACCACTTTGATCACTAGGTTGACTCTCCTTTATTTTCCAAGAATTTTGAATACTTTTATGCTACTACATCAGCTCTATGCAAATGAATTTATGTGTACCGACATTCTGCCTAAAACGCCAAAGCTTTTAGACCGAATTACAAAAGTAGAGTAGTGTATTGAATATTCTCCTCTATGAACTCAATGTCCCAGTGAGGAAACATTGTCTTGACATATTAAGGCTCTGTGAACTTATATTCCTCCTGTTGAGGCACCTTCACAAATATTTCCCCAGCAATTCATTGTGAATTTCCGTGTGTGATGCACTTTTGTCCAAGGATTCAAGATCATTCACTGTGAATTCAAAGCTATCTATAGTGCATTTAGCCAAATATACCCCACTTCATAAGTAAATTATTACTACTCTGAACACTAGCTTAACTAACATTTTGATTTCTAAGAGTTTTGAGTTATTTTATAGTAGTGTATCAGCTCTACGAAAATGATGGATGTTTCACCATATTTTCCCTAAATACCCAACTTTCTTACTCTGAATGATAAGTGTAACCAGCATCACACTCACTTCTCTTTCCTATGTACACAATTTCCCAGTTATAAACAAGTGTCCTTCAGATACTACGTCTCTATGAACTTGTTTGTCAGGCACCTTTCTACATATTTCTGTAGTCTTTAATTGCGAATTGCAGTGTTTGGTTCACTTCTGTCCAGTGAATCAAGCTCATTCACTGTGAATTCCAAGTACCTATAGCGCATTTTGCCAAAAATACCAGACTTTAAATTATTTCTCGTTTGAACACTAGCTTGACAATCATTTTGATTTCTAAGAGCTTTGAGTACTTTTATGGTACTACATCGGCTCTATGCAGATGAATTTATGTTTCACCAACTTTCTTGCTAAAACGCCAACTCATTTACACTGAATTACAAAAGTGAAGACTATCTCACTCACTTCTCGCCTCTTGGAACACAATTTCTCATTGACTGAACAGTGTCCTTTAAAATTAAGGCTCTATGAACTGGTATTCCTACTGCTTCAGGCACCTTCCTATTTATTTTCCCTGTTCTTTCATTGTGAAGTCTCAGTGCTGGATTCACTTTTTTCCTTTGCTGCACATGCATTCGTTGTGAATTTCAAGTGTTTATACACCATGGTTCCATACATATCAGTTCTATAAATGTAAACTTTTTCTATTTTAAAGACTATCGTAGCTTTAACAGCCCTTTGGATACAAATACCTCGTATTTCAACACTGCACTAGAGATATTCAGGTTCTCCAAAAGTAATCCACGGGTAACCAGTATCACACTCACTTCTCTGCTCTTGTACTACTACTTCCCAGTGAGGAAACAGTGTCCTTCACATATTAAGGCTCTGTAAAGTTTTGTTCCTCCTGTTTCAGGCATTCCTACATATTTCCCTAGTCCTGTGAATTTCAATGTTTGACTCACTTTTGTACAGAGATTCAAGCTCATTCACTGTGCATTCCAAATATGTGTACAGCGTTTTGCCAAAGATAGCAGACTTTAAATGTAAATTATTACCACTTTGATCACTAGGTTGACTATCATTTTGATTCCCAAGAATTTTGAATACGTTTATGCTACTAAATCAGCTCTGTGAAGATGAATTTATTTGTACCAATATTCTGGCTTAAAGGCCAACTCATTTAGACTGAATTATAAAAGTAGAGTAGCGTATTGAATTCTCTCCTCCGTGGACTCAATGTCCCCGTGAGGAAACTGTGTCCTTCACATATTAAGGCTCTGTGAACTTGTATTCCTCCTGTTTGAGGCACCTTCTCACATATTTCCTTAGTAAGTCATTGTGAATTTCCCTGTTTGATTCACTTTTTCCAGTGATTCAAGCTCATGGAAGTTGAATTCCAAGTATCTACAGCGGGTTTTGCGAAATATACCAGACTTTAAATGTAACTTATTACCAATTTGAACACTAGCTTGACTCAATTTTATTTCTAAGGGTTTTGAATACTTTTATAAAGTTATATGAGCTCTACAAAATAATTTCAGGTTTCACCAACTTTCAGCTTCAAAGGCCAAGTCATTTGTACTGAATTACAACAGGAAAGCGTAGCGCACTCACTTCTCTGTCTTTGAACTCAACTTCCCAGTGACTGAGCCGTGTCCTTCTCACATTATGGCTCTATTAACTTGCATTCCTTTTGTTTCAGGACCCTTCCTACATATTTCCCTAGTCTTGCATTATGAATTTCAATGTTTGATTTCCTTGTGCACAGAGATGCAAGCTCATTCACTGTGAAAACCAAGTATGTATACAGCGTTTTCCAAAAGATAGCAGTTTTTAAATGTAAATTATTACCACTTTGATCACTAGGTTGACTCTCCTTTATTTTCCAAGAATTTTGAATACTTTTCTGCTACTACATCAGCTCTATGCATACGAATTTATGTGTACCGACATTCTGCCTAAAACGCCAAAGCTTTTAGACCGAATTACAAAAGTAGAGTAGTGTACTGAATATTCTCCTCTATGAACTCAATGTCCCAGTGAGGAAACATTGTCTTCACATATTAAGGCTCTGTGAACTTGTATTCCTCCTGTTGAGGCTGCTTCACAAATATTTCCCCAGCAATTCATTGTGAATTTCCGTGTTTCATGCACTTTTGTCCAGGGATTCAAACTCATTCACTGTGAATTCAAAGCTATCTATAGTGCATTTAGCCAAAAAATACCAGACTTCAAATGTAAATTATTTCTCGTTTGAACACTAGCTTGACGATCATTTTGATTTCTAAGAATTTTGAATACTCTTATGCTACTACATCAGCTCTGTGCAGATAAATTTATGTGTGCCAACATTCTGGCTAAAACGCCACTCATTTAGACTGAATTATAAAAGTAGAGTAGCGTATTGAATTCTCTCCTCCGGGGACTCAATGTCCCCGTGAGGAAACTGTGTCCTTCACATATTAAGGCTCTGTGAACTTGTATTCCTCCTGTTGAGGCACCTTCACAAATATTTCCCCAGCAATTCATTGTGAATTTCCGTGTGTGATGCACTTTTGTCCAAGGATTCAAGATCATTCACTGTGAATTCAAAGCTATCTATAGTGCATTTAGCCAAATATACCCCACTTCATAAGTAAATTATTACTACTCTGAACACTAGCTTAACTAACATTTTGATTTCTAAGAGTTTTGGGTTATTTTATAGTAGTGTATCAGCTCTACGAAAATGATGGATGTTTCACCATATTTTCCCTAAATACCCAACTTTCTTACTCTGAATGATAAGTGTAACCAGCATCACACTCACTTCTCTTTCCTATGTACACAATTTCCCAGTTATAAACAAGTGTCCTTCAGATACTACGTCTCTATGAACTTGTTTGTCAGGCACCTTTCTACATATTTCCGTAGTCTTTAATTGTGAATTGCAGTGTTTGGTTCACTTTTGTCCAGTGAATCAAGCTCATTCACTGTGAATTCCAAGTATCTATAGCGCATTTTGCCAAAAATACCAGACTTTAAATTATTTCTCGTTTGAACACTAGCTTGACAATCATTTTGATTTCTAAGAGCTTTGAGTACTTTTATGGTACTACATCGGCTCTATGCAGATGAATTTATGTTTCACCAACTTTCTTGCTAAAACGCCAACTCATTTACACTGAATTACAAAAGTGAAGACTATCTCACTCACTTCTCGCCTCTTGGAACACAATTTCTCATTGACTGAACAGTGTCCTTTAAAATTAAGGCTCTATGAACTGGTATTCCTACTGCTTCAGGCACCTTCCTATTTATTTTCCCTGTTCTTTCATTGTGAAGTCTCAGTGCTGGATTCACTTTTTTCCTTTGCTGCACATGCATTCGTTGTGAATTTCAAGTGTTTATACACCATGGTTCCATACATATCAGTTCTATAAATGTAAACTTTTTCTATTTTAAAGACTATCGTAGCTTTAACAGCCCTTTGGATACAAATACCTCGTATTTCAACACTGCACTAGAGATATTCAGGTTCTCCAAAAGTAATCCACGGGTAACCAGTATCACACTCACTTCTCTGCTCTTGTACTACTACTTCCCAGTGAGGAAACAGTGTCCTTCACATATTAAGGCTCTGTAAAGTTTTGTTCCTCCTGTTTCAGGCATTCCTACATATTTCCCTAGTCCTGTGAATTTCAATGTTTGACTCACTTTTGTACAGAGATTCAAGCTCATTTCACTGTGCATTCCAAATATGTGTACAGAGTTTTGCCAAAGATAGCAGACTTTAAATGTAAATTATTACCACTTTGATCACTAGGTTGACTATCATTTTGATTCCCAAGAATTTTGAATACGTTTATGCTGCTACATCAGCTCTGTGAAGATGAATTTATTTGTACCAATATTCTGGCTTAAAGGCCAACTCATTTAGACTGAATTATAAAAGTAGAGTAGCGTATTGAATTCTCTCCTCCGTGGACTCAATGTCCCCGTGAGGAAACTGTGTCCTTCACATATTAAGGCTCTGTGAACTTGTATTCCTCCTGTTTGAGGCACCTTCTCACATATTTCCTTAGTAAGTCATTGTGAATTTCCCTGTTTGATTCACTTTTTCCAGTGATTCAAGCTCATGGAAGTTGAATTCCAAGTATCTACAGCGGGTTTTGCGAAATATACCAGACTTTAAATGTAACTTATTACCAATTTGAACACTAGCTTGACTCAATTTTATTTCTAAGGGTTTTGAATACTTTTATAAAGTTATATGAGCTCTACAAAATAATTTCAGGTTTCACCAACTTTCAGCTTCAAAGGCCAAGTCATTTGTACTGAATTACAACAGGAAAGCGTAGTGCACTCACTTCTCTGTCTTTGAACACAACTTCCCAGTGACTGAGCCGTGTCCTTCTCACATTATGGCTCTATTAACTTGCATTCCTTTTGTTTCAGGACCCTTCCTACATATTTCCCTAGTCTTGCATTATGAATTTCAATGTTTGATTTCCTTGTGCACAGAGATGCAAGCTCATTCACTGTGAAAACCAAGTATGTATACAGCGTTTTCCAAAAGATAGCAGTTTTTAAATGTAAATTATTACCACTTTGATCACTAGGTTGACTCTCCTTTATTTTCCAAGAATTTTGAATACTTTTCTGCTACTACATCAGCTCTATGCATATGAATTTATGTGTACCGACATTCTGCCTAAAACGCCAAAGCTTTTAGACCGAATTACAAAAGTAGAGTAGTGTATTGAATATTCTCCTCTATGAACTCAATGTCCCAGTGAGGAAACATTGTCTTCACATATTAAGGCTCTGTGAACTTGTATTCCTCCTGTTGAGGCTGCTTCACAAATATTTCCCCAGCAATTCATTGTGAATTTCCGTGTTTCATGCACTTTTGTCCAGGGATTCAAACTCATTCACTGTGAATTCAAAGCTATCTATAGTGCATTTAGCCAAAAAATACCAGACTTCAAATGTAAATTATTTCTCGTTTGAACACTAGCTTGACGATCATTTTGATTTCTAAGAATTTTGAATACTCTTATGCTACTACATCAGCTCTGTGCAGATAAATTTATGTGTGCCAACATTCTGGCTAAAACGCCACTCATTTAGACTGAATTATAAAAGTAGAGTAGCGTATTGAATTCTCTCCTCCGGGGACTCAATGTCCCCGTGAGGAAACTGTGTCCTTCACATATTAAGGCTCTGTGAACTTGTATTCCTCCTGTTTGAGGCACCTTCTCACATATTTCCTTAGTAAATCATTGTGAATTTCCCTGTTTGATTCACTTTTTCCAGTGATTCAAGCTCATGGAAGTTGAATTCCAAGTATCTACAGCGGGTTTTGCGAAATATACCAGACTTTAAATGTAACTTATTACCAATTTGAACACTAGCTTGACTCAATTTTATTTCTAAGGGTTTTGAATACTTTTATAAAGTTATATGAGCTCTACAAAATAATTTCAGGTTTCACCAACTTTCAGCTTCAAAGGCCAAGTCATTTGTACTGAATTACAACAGGAAAGCGTAGCGCACTCACTTCTCTGTCTTTGAACACAACTTCCCAGTGACTGAGCCGTGTCCTTCTCACATTATGGCTCTATTAACTTGCATTCCTTTTGTTTCAGGACCCTTCTTACATATTTCCCTAGTCTTGCATTATGAATTTCAATGTTTGATTTCCTTGTGCACAGAGATGCAAGCTCATTCACTGTGAAAACCAAGTATGTATACAGCGTTTTCCAAAAGATAGCAGTTTTTAAATGTAAATTATTACCACTTTGATCACTAGGTTGACTCTCCTTTATTTTCCAAGAATTTTGAATACTTTTCTGCTACTACATCACCTCTATGCAAATGAATTTATGTGTACCGACATTCTGCCTAAAACGCCAAAGCTTTTAGACCGAATTACAAAAGTAGAGTAGTGTATTGAATATTCTCCTCTATGAACTCAATGTCCCAGTGAGGAAACATTGTCTTGACATATTAAGGCTCTGTGAACTTATATTCTCCTGTTGAGGCACCTTCACAAATATTCCCCAGCAATTCATTGTGAATTTCCGTGTGTGATGCACTTTTGTCCCAAGGATTCAAGATCATTCACTGTGAATTCAAAGCTATCTATAGTGCATTTAGCCAAATATACCCCACTTCATAAGTAAATTATTACTACTCTGAACACTAGCTTAACTAACATTTTGATTTCTAAGAGTTTTGAGTATTTTATAGTAGTGTATCAGCTCTACGAAAATGATGGATGTTTCACACCATATTTTCCCTAAATACCCAACTTTCTTACTCTGAATGATAAGTGTAACCAGCATCACACTCACTTCTCTTTCCTATGTACACAATTTCCCCAGTTAAACAAGTGTCCTTCAGATACTACGTCTCTATGAACTTGTTTGTCAGGCACCTTTCTACATATTTCCGTAGTCTTTAAATGTGAATTGCAGTGTTTGGTTCACTTTGTCCAGTGAATCAAGCTCATTCACTGTGAATTCCAAGTACCTATAGCGCATTTTGCCAAAAATACCAGACTTTAAATTATTTCTCGTTTGAACACTAGCTTGACAATCATTTTGATTTCTAAGAGCTTTGAGTACTTTTATGGTACTACATCGGCTCTATGCAGATGAATTTATGTTTCACCAACTTTCTTGCTAAAACGCCAACTCATTTACACTGAATTACAAAAGTGAAGACTATCTCACTCACTTCTCGCCTCTTGGAACACAATTTCTCATTGACTGAACAGTGTCCTTTAAAATTAAGGCTCTATGAACTGGTATTCCTACTGCTTCAGGCACCTTCCTATTTATTTTCCCTGTTCTTTCATTGTGAAGTCTCAGTGCTGGATTCACTTTTTTCCTTTGCTGCACATGCATTCGTTGTGAATTTCAAGTGTTTATACACCATGGTTCCATACATATCAGTTCTATAAATGTAAACTTTTTCTATTTTAAAGACTATCGTAGCTTTAACAGCCCTTTGGATACAAATACCTCGTATTTCAACACTGCACTAGAGATATTCAGGTTCTCCAAAAGTAATCCACGGGTAACCAGTATCACACTCACTTCTCTGCTCTTGTACTACTACTTCCCAGTGAGGAAACAGTGTCCTTCACATATTAAGGCTCTGTAAAGTTTTGTTCCTCCTGTTTCAGGCATTCCTACATATTTCCCTAGTCCTGTGAATTTCAATGTTTGACTCACTTTTGTACAGAGATTCAAGCTCATTTCACTGTGCATTCCAAATATGTGTACAGAGTTTTGCCAAAGATAGCAGACTTTAAATGTAAATTATTACCACTTTGATCACTAGGTTGACTATCATTTTGATTCCCAAGAATTTTGAATACGTTTATGCTACTACATCAGCTCTGTGAAGATGAATTTATTTGTACCAATATTCTGGCTTAAAGGCCAACTCATTTAGACTGAATTATAAAAGTAGAGTAGCGTATTGAATTCTCTCCTCCGTGGACTCAATGTCCCCGTGAGGAAACTGTGTCCTTCACATATTAAGGCTCTGTGAACTTGTATTCCTCCTGTTTGAGGCACCTTCTCACATATTTCCTTAGTAAGTCATTGTGAATTTCCCTGTTTGATTCACTTTTTCCAGTGATTCAAGCTCATGGAAGTTGAATTCCAAGTATCTACAGCGGGTTTTGCGAAATATACCAGACTTTAAATGTAACTTATTACCAATTTGACACTAGCTTGACTCAATTTTATTTCTAAGGGTTTTGAATACTTTTATAAAGTTATATGAGCTCTACAAAATAATTTCAGGTTTCACCAACTTTCAGCTTCAAAGGCCAAGTCATTTGTACTGAATTACAACAGGAAAGCGTAGCGCACTCACTTCTCTGTCTTTGAACACAACTTCCCAGTGACTGAGCCGTGTCCTTCTCACATTATGGCTCTATTAACTTGCATTTCTTTTGTTTCAGGACCCTTCCTACATATTTCCCTAGTCTTGCATTATGAATTTCAATGTTTGATTTCCTTGTGCACAGAGATGCAAGCTCATTCACTGTGAAAACCAAGTATGTATACAGCGTTTTCCAAAAGATAGCAGTTTTTAAATGTAAATTATTACCACTTTGATCACTAGGTTGACTCTCCTTTATTTTCCAAGAATTTTGAATACTTTTCTGCTACTACATCAGCTCTATGCATATGAATTTATGTGTACCGACATTCTGCCTAAAACGCCAAAGCTATTAGACCGAATTACAAAAGTAGAGTAGTGTATTGAATATTCTCCTCTATGAACTCAATGTCCCAGTGAGGAAACATTGTCTTCACATATTAAGGCTCTGTGAACTTGTATTCCTCCTGTTGAGGCTGCTTCACAAATATTTCCCCAGCAATTCATTGTGAATTTCCGTGTTTCATGCACTTTTGTCCAGGGATTCAAACTCATTCACTGTGAATTCAAAGCTATCTATAGTGCATTTAGCCAAAAAATACCAGACTTCAAATGTAAATTATTTCTCGTTTGAACACTAGCTTGACGATCATTTTGATTTCTAAGAATTTTGAATACTCTTATGCTACTACATCAGCTCTGTGCAGATAAATTTATGTGTGCCAACATTCTGGCTAAAACGCCACTCATTTAGACTGAATTATAAAAGTAGAGTAGCGTATTGAATTCTCTCCTCCGGGGACTCAATGTCCCCGTGAGGAAACTGTGTCCTTCACATATAAGGCTCTGTGAACTTGTATTCCTCCTGTTTGAGGCACCTTCTCACATATTTCCTTAGTAAATCATTGTGAATTTCCCTGTTTGATTCACTTTTTCCAGTGATTCAAGCTCATGGAAGTTGAATTCCAAGTATCTACAGCGGGTTTTGCGAAATATACCAGACTTTAAATGTAACTTATTACCAATTTGAACACTAGCTTGACTCAATTTTATTTCTAAGGGTTTTGAATACTTTTATAAAGTTATATGAGCTCTACAAAATAATTTCAGGTTTCACCAACTTTCAGCTTCAAAGGCCAAGTCATTTGTACTGAATTACAACAGGAAAGCGTAGCGCACTCACTTCTCTGTCTTTGAACACAACTTCCCAGTGACTGAGCCGTGTCCTTCTCACATTATGGCTCTATTAACTTGCATTCCTTTTGTTTCAGGACCCTTCTTACATATTTCCCTAGTCTTGCATTATGAATTTCAATGTTTGATTTCCTTGTGCACAGAGATGCAAGCTCATTCACTGTGAAAACCAAGTATGTATACAGCGTTTTCCAAAAGATAGCAGTTTTTAAATGTAAATTATTACCACTTTGATCACTAGGTTGACTCTCCTTTATTTCCCAAGAATTTTGAATACTTTTCTGCTACTACATCACCTCTATGCAAATGAATTTATGTGTACCGACATTCTGCCTAAAACGCCAAAGCTTTTAGACCGAATTACAAAAGTAGAGTAGTGTATTGAATATTCTCCTCTATGAACTCAATGTCCCAGTGAGGAAACATTGTCTTGACATATTAAGGCTCTGTGAACTTATATTCCTCCTGTTGAGGCACCTTCACAAATATTTCCCCAGCAATTCATTGTGAATTTCCGTGTGTGATGCACTTTTGTCCAAGGATTCAAGATCATTCACTGTGAATTCAAAGCTATCTATAGTGCATTTAGCCAAATATACCCCACTTCATAAGTAAATTATTACTACTCTGAACACTAGCTTAACTAACATTTTGATTTCTAAGAGTTTTGAGTTATTTTATAGTAGTGTATCAGCTCTACGAAAATGATGGATGTTTCACCATATTTTCCCTAAATACCCAACTTTCTTACTCTGAATGATAAGTGTAACCCAGCATCACACTCACTTCTCTTTCCTATGTACACAATTTCCCAGTTATAAACAAGTGTCCTTCAGATACTACGTCTCTATGAACTTGTTTGTCAGGCACCTTTCTACATATTTCCGTAGTCTTTAAATGTGAATTGCAGTGTTTGGTTCACTTTTGTCCAGTGAATCAAGCTCATTCACTGTGAATTCCAAGTACCTATAGCGCATTTTGCCAAAAAATACCAGACTTTAAATTATTTCTCGTTTGAACACTAGCTTGACAATCATTTTGATTTCTAAGAGCTTTGAGTACTTTTATGGTACTACATCGGCTCTATGCAGATGAATTTATGTTTCACCAACTTTCTTGCTAAAACGCCAACTCATTTACACTGAATTACAAAAGTGAAGACTATCTCACTCACTTCTCCGCCTCTTGGAACACAATTTCTCATTGACTGAACAGTGTCCTTTAAAATTAAGGCTCTATGAACTGGTATTCCTACTGCTTCAGGCACCTTCCTATTTATTTTCCCTGTTCTTTCATTGTGAAGTCTCAGTGCTGGATTCACTTTTTTCCTTTGCTGCACATGCATTCGTTGTGAATTTCAAGTGTTTATACACCATGGTTCCATACATATCAGTTCTATAAATGTAAACTTTTTCTATTTTAAAGACTATCGTAGCTTTAACAGCCCTTTGGATACAAATACCTCGTATTTCAACACTGCACTAGAGATATTCAGGTTCTCCAAAAGTAATCCACGGGTAACCAGTATCACACTCACTTCTCTGCTCTTGTACTACTACTTCCCAGTGAGGAAACAGTGTCCTTCACATATTAAGGCTCTGTAAAGTTTTGTTCCTCCTGTTTCAGGCATTCCTACATATTTCCCTAGTCCTGTGAATTTCAATGTTTGACTCACTTTTGTACAGAGATTCAAGCCTCATTTCACTGTGCATTCCAAATATGTGTACAGAGTTTTGCCAAAGATAGCAGACTTTAATGTAAATTATTACCACTTTGATCACTAGGTTGACTATCATTTTGATTCCCAAGAATTTTGAATACGTTTATGCTACTACATCAGCTCTGTGAAGATGAATTTATTTGTACCAATATTCTGGCTTAAAGGCCAACTCATTTAGACTGAATTATAAAAGTAGAGTAGCGTATTGAATTCTCTCCTCCGTGGACTCAATGTCCCCGTGAGGAAACTGTGTCCTTCACATATTAAGGCTCTGTGAACTTGTATTCCTCCTGTTTGAGGCACCTTCTCACATATTTCCTTAGTAAGTCATTGTGAATTTCCCTGTTTGATTCACTTTTTCCAGTGATTCAAGCTCATGGAAGTTGAATTCCAAGTATCTACAGCGGGTTTTGCGAAATATACCAGACTTTAAATGTAACTTATTACCAATTTGAACACTAGCTTGACTCAATTTTATTTCTAAGGGTTTTGAATACTTTTATAAAGTTATATGAGCTCTACAAAATAATTTCAGGTTTCACCAACTTTCAGCTTCAAAGGCCAAGTCATTTGTACTGAATTACAACAGGAAAGCGTAGCGCACTCACTTCTCTGTCTTTGAACACAACTTCCCAGTGACTGAGCCGTGTCCTTCTCACATTATGGCTCTATTAACTTGCATTTCTTTTGTTTCAGGACCCTTCCTACATATTTCCCTAGTCTTGCATTATGAATTTCAATGTTTGATTTCCTTGTGCACAGAGATGCAAGCTCATTCACTGTGAAAACCAAGTATGTATACAGCGTTTTCCAAAAGATAGCAGTTTTTAAATGTAAATTATTACCACTTTGATCACTAGGTTGACTCTCCTTTATTTTCCAAGAATTTTGAATACTTTTCTGCTACTACATCAGCTCTATGCATATGAATTTATGTGTACCGACATTCTGCCTAAAACGCCAAAGCTATTAGACCGAATTACAAAAGTAGAGTAGTGTATTGAATATTCTCCTCTATGAACTCAATGTCCCAGTGAGGAAACATTGTCTTCACATATTAAGGCTCTGTGAACTTGTATTCCTCCTGTTGAGGCTGCTTCACAAATATTTCCCCAGCAATTCATTGTGAATTTCCGTGTTTCATGCACTTTTGTCCAGGGATTCAAACTCATTCACTGTGAATTCAAAGCTATCTATAGTGCATTTAGCCAAAAAATACCAGACTTCAAATGTAAATTATTTCTCGTTTGAACACTAGCTTGACGATCATTTTGATTTCTAAGAATTTTGAATACTCTTATGCTACTACATCAGCTCTGTGCAGATAAATTTATGTGTGCCAACATTCTGGCTAAAACGCCACTCATTTAGACTGAATTATAAAAGTAGAGTAGCGTATTGAATTCTCTCCTCCGGGGACTCAATGTCCCCGTGAGGAAACTGTGTCCTTCACATATTAAGGCTCTGTGAACTTGTATTCCTCCTGTTTGAGGCACCTTCTCACATATTTCCTTAGTAAATCATTGTGAATTTCCCTGTTTGATTCACTTTTTCCAGTGATTCAAGCTCATGGAAGTTGAATTCCAAGTATCTACAGCGGGTTTTGCGAAATATACCAGACTTTAAATGTAACTTATTACCAATTTGAACACTAGCTTGACTCAATTTTATTTCTAAGGGTTTTGAATACTTTTATAAAGTTATATGAGCTCTACAAAATAATTTCAGGTTTCACCAACTTTCAGCTTCAAAGGCCAAGTCATTTGTACTGAATTACAACAGGAAAGCGTAGCGCACTCACTTCTCTGTCTTTGAACACAACTTCCCAGTGACTGAGCCGTGTCCTTCTCACATTATGGCTCTATTAACTTGCATTCCTTTTGTTTCAGGACCCTTCCTACATATTTCCCTAGTCTTGCATTATGAATTTCAATGTTTGATTTCCTTGTGCACAGAGATGCAAGCTCATTCACTGTGAAAACCAAGTATGTATACAGCGTTTTCCAAAAGATAGCAGTTTTTAAATGTAAATTATTACCACTTTGATCACTAGGTTGACTCTCCTTTATTTTCCAAGAATTTTGAATACTTTTCTGCTACTACATCACCTCTATGCAAATGAATTTATGTGTACCGACATTCTGCCTAAAACGCCAAAGCTTTTAGACCGAATTACAAAAGTAGAGTAGTGTATTGAATATTCTCCTCTATGAACTCAATGTCCCAGTGAGGAAACATTGTCTTGACATATTAAGGCTCTGTGAACTTATATTCCTCCTGTTGAGGCACCTTCACAAATATTTCCCCAGCAATTCATTGTGAATTTCCGTGTGTGATGCACTTTTGTCCAAGGATTCAAGATCATTCACTGTGAATTCAAAGCTATCTATAGTGCATTTAGCCAAATATACCCCACTTCATAAGTAAATTATTACTACTCTGAACACTAGCTTAACTAACATTTTGATTTCTAAGAGTTTTGAGTTATTTTATAGTAGTGTATCAGCTCTACGAAAATGATGGATGTTTCACCATATTTTCCCTAAATACCCAACTTTCTTACTCTGAATGATAAGTGTAACCAGCATCACACTCACTTCTCTTTCCTATGTACACAATTTCCCAGTTATAAACAAGTGTCCTTCAGATACTACGTCTCTATGAACTTGTTTGTCAGGCACCTTTCTACATATTTCCGTAGTCTTTAAATGTGAATTGCAGTGTTTGGTTCACTTTTGTCCAGTGAATCAAGCTCATTCACTGTGAATTCCAAGTACCTATAGCGCATTTTGCCAAAAATACCAGACTTTAAATTATTTCTCGTTTGAACACTAGCTTGACAATCATTTTGATTTCTAAGAGCTTTGAGTACTTTTATGGTACTACATCGGCTCTATGCAGATGAATTTATGTTTCACCAACTTTCTTGCTAAAACGCCAACTCATTTACACTGAATTACAAAAGTGAAGACTATCTCACTCACTTCTCGCCTCTTGGAACACAATTTCTCATTGACTGAACAGTGTCCTTTAAAATTAAGGCTCTATGAACTGGTATTCCTACTGCTTCAGGCACCTTCCTATTTATTTTCCCTGTTCTTTCATTGTGAAGTCTCAGTGCTGGATTCACTTTTTTCCTTTGCTGCACATGCATTCGTTGTGAATTTCAAGTGTTTATACACCATGGTTCCATACATATCAGTTCTACAAATGTAAACTTTTTCTATTTTAAAGACTATCGTAGCTTTAACAGCCCTTTGGATACAAATACCTCGTATTTCAACACTGCACTAGAGATATTCAGGTTCTCCAAAAGTAATCCACGGGTAACCAGTATCACACTCACTTCTCTGCTCTTGTACTACTACTTCCCAGTGAGGAAACAGTGTCCTTCACATATTAAGGCTCTGTAAAGTTTTGTTCCTCCTGTTTCAGGCATTCCTACATATTTCCCTAGTCCTGTGAATTTCAATGTTTGACTCACTTTTGTACAGAGATTCAAGCTCATTTCACTGTGCATTCCAAATATGTGTACAGAGTTTTGCCAAAGATAGCAGACTTTAAATGTAAATTATTACCACTTTGATCACTAGGTTGACTATCATTTTGATTCCCAAGAATTTTGAATACGTTTATGCTACTACATCAGCTCTGTGAAGATGAATTTATTTGTACCAATATTCTGGCTTAAAGGCCAACTCATTTAGACTGAATTATAAAAGTAGAGTAGCGTATTGAATTCTCTCCTCCGTGGACTCAATGTCCCCGTGAGGAAACTGTGTCCTTCACATATTAAGGCTCTGTGAACTTGTATTCCTCCTGTTTGAGGCACCTTCTCACATATTTCCTTAGTAAGTCATTGTGAATTTCCCTGTTTGATTCACTTTTTCCAGTGATTCAAGCTCATGGAAGTTGAATTCCAAGTATCTACAGCGGGTTTTGCGAAATATACCAGACTTTAAATGTAACTTATTACCAATTTGAACACTAGCTTGACTCAATTTTATTTCTAAGGGTTTTGAATACTTTTATAAAGTTATATGAGCTCTACAAAATAATTTCAGGTTTCACCAACTTTCAGCTTCAAAGGCCAAGTCATTTGTACTGAATTACAACAGGAAAGCGTAGCGCACTCACTTCTCTGTCTTTGAACACAACTTCCCAGTGACTGAGCCGTGTCCTTCTCACATTATGGCTCTATTAACTTGCATTCCTTTTGTTTCAGGACCCTTCCTACATATTTCCCTAGTCTTGCATTATGAATTTCAATGTTTGATTTCCTTGTGCACAGAGATGCAAGCTCATTCACTGTGAAAACCAAGTATGTATACAGCGTTTTCCAAAAGATAGCAGTTTTTAAATGTAAATTATTACCACTTTGATCACTAGGTTGACTCTCCTTTATTTTCCAAGAATTTTGAATACTTTTCTGCTACTACATCAGCTCTATGCAAATGAATTTATGTGTACCGACATTCTGCCTAAAACGCCAAAGCTTTTAGACCGAATTACAAAAGTAGAGTAGTGTATTGAATATTCTCCTCTATGAACTCAATGTCCCAGTGAGGAAACATTGTCTTGACATATTAAGGCTCTGTGAACTTATATTCCTCCTGTTGAGGCACCTTCACAAATATTTCCCCAGCAATTCATTGTGAATTTCCGTGTGTGATGCACTTTTGTCCAAGGATTCAAGATCATTCACTGTGAATTCAAAGCTATCTATAGTGCATTTAGCCAAATATACCCCACTTCATAAGTAAATTATTACTACTCTGAACACTAGCTTAACTAACATTTTGATTTCTAAGAGTTTTGGGTTATTTTATAGTAGTGTATCAGCTCTACGAAAATGATGGATGTTTCACCATATTTTCCCTAAATACCCAACTTTCTTACTCTGAATGATAAGTGTAACCAGCATCACACTCACTTCTCTTTCCTATGTACACAATTTCCCAGTTATAAACAAGTGTCCTTCAGATACTACGTCTCTATGAACTTGTTTGTCAGGCACCTTTCTACATATTTCCGTAGTCTTTAATTGTGAATTGCAGTGTTTGGTTCACTTTTGTCCAGTGAATCAAGCTCATTCACTGTGAATTCCAAGTACCTATAGCGCATTTTGCCAAAAATACCAGACTTTAAATTATTTCTCGTTTGAACACTAGCTTGACAATCATTTTGATTTCTAAGAGCTTTGAGTACTTTTATGGTACTACATCGGCTCTATGCAGATGAATTTATGTTTCACCAACTTTCTTGCTAAAACGCCAACTCATTTACACTGAATTACAAAAGTGAAGACTATCTCACTCACTTCTCGCCTCTTGGAACACAATTTCTCATTGACTGAACAGTGTCCTTTAAAATTAAGGCTCTATGAACTGGTATTCCTACTGCTTCAGGCACCTTCCTATTTATTTTCCCTGTTCTTTCATTGTGAAGTCTCAGTGCTGGATTCACTTTTTTCCTTTGCTGCACATGCATTCGTTGTGAATTTCAAGTGTTTATACACCATGGTTCCATACATATCAGTTCTATAAATGTAAACTTTTTCTATTTAAAGACTATCGTAGCTTTAACAGCCCTTTGGATACAAATACCTCGTATTTCAACACTGCACTAGAGATATTCAGGTTCTCCAAAAGTAATCCACGGGTAACCAGTATCACACTCACTTCTCTGCTCTTGTACTACTACTTCCCAGTGAGGAAACAGTGTCCTTCACATATTAAGGCTCTGTAAAGTTTTGTTCCTCCTGTTTCAGGCATTCCTACATATTTCCCTAGTCCTGTGAATTTCAATGTTTGACTCACTTTTGTACAGAGATTCAAGCTCATTCACTGTGCATTCCAAATATGTGTACAGCGTTTTGCCAAAGATAGCAGACTTTAAATGTAAATTATTACCACTTTGATCACTAGGTTGACTATCATTTTGATTCCCAAGAATTTTGAATACGTTTATGCTACTACATCAGCTCTGTGAAGATGAATTTATTTGTACCAATATTCTGGCTTAAAGGCCAACTCATTTAGACTGAATTATAAAAGTAGAGTAGCGTATTGAATTCTCTCCTCCGTGGACTCAATGTCCCCGTGAGGAAACTGTGTCCTTCACATATTAAGGCTCTGTGAACTTGTATTCCTCCTGTTTGAGGCACCTTCTCACATATTTCCTTAGTAAGTCATTGTGAATTTCCCTGTTTGATTCACTTTTTCCAGTGATTCAAGCTCATGGAAGTTGAATTCCAAGTATGTACAGCGGGTTTTGCGAAATATACCAGACTTTAAATGTAACTTATTACCAATTTGAACACTAGCTTGACTCAATTTTATTTCTAAGGGTTTTGAATACTTTTATAAAGTTATATGAGCTCTACAAAATAATTTCAGGTTTCACCAACTTTCAGCTTCAAAGGCCAAGTCATTTGTACTGAATTACAACAGGAAAGCGTAGCGCACTCACTTCTCTGTCTTTGAACACAACTTCCCAGTGACTGAGCCGTGTCCTTCTCACATTATGGCTCTATTAACTTGCATTTCTTTTGTTTCAGGACCCTTCCTACATATTTCCCTAGTCTTGCATTATGAATTTCAATGTTTGATTTCCTTGTGCACAGAGATGCAAGCTCATTCACTGTGAAAACCAAGTATGTATACAGCGTTTTCCAAAAGATAGCAGTTTTTAAATGTAAATTATTACCACTTTGATCACTAGGTTGACTCTCCTTTATTTTCCAAGAATTTTGAATACTTTTCTGCTACTACATCAGCTCTATGCATATGAATTTATGTGTACCGACATTCTGCCTAAAACGCCAAAGCTATTAGACCGAATTACAAAAGTAGAGTAGTGTATTGAATATTCTCCTCTATGAACTCAATGTCCCAGTGAGGAAACATTGTCTTCACATATTAAGGCTCTGTGAACTTGTATTCCTCCTGTTGAGGCTGCTTCACAAATATTTCCCCAGCAATTCATTGTGAATTTCCGTGTTTCATGCACTTTTGTCCAGGGATTCAAACTCATTCACTGTGAATTCAAAGCTATCTATAGTGCATTTAGCCAAAAAATACCAGACTTCAAATGTAAATTATTTCTCGTTTGAACACTAGCTTGACGATCATTTTGATTTCTAAGAATTTTGAATACTCTTATGCTACTACATCAGCTCTGTGCAGATAAATTTATGTGTGCCAACATTCTGGCTAAAACGCCACTCATTTAGACTGAATTATAAAAGTAGAGTAGCGTATTGAATTCTCTCCTCCGGGGACTCAATGTCCCCGTGAGGAAACTGTGTCCTTCACATATTAAGGCTCTGTGAACTTGTATTCCTCCTGTTTGAGGCACCTTCTCACATATTTCCTTAGTAAATCATTGTGAATTTCCCTGTTTGATTCACTTTTTCCAGTGATTCAAGCTCATGGAAGTTGAATTCCAAGTATCTACAGCGGGTTTTGCGAAATATACCAGACTTTAAATGTAACTTATTACCAATTTGAACACTAGCTTGACTCAATTTTATTTCTAAGGGTTTTGAATACTTTTATAAAGTTATATGAGCTCTACAAAATAATTTCAGGTTTCACCAACTTTCAGCTTCAAAGGCCAAGTCATTTGTACTGAATTACAACAGGAAAGCGTAGCGCACTCACTTCTCTGTCTTTGAACACAACTTCCCAGTGACTGAGCCGTGTCCTTCTCACATTATGGCTCTATTAACTTGCATTCCTTTTGTTTCAGGACCCTTCTTACATATTTCCCTAGTCTTGCATTATGAATTTCAATGTTTGATTTCCTTGTGCACAGAGATGCAAGCTCATTCACTGTGAAAACCAAGTATGTATACAGCGTTTTCCAAAAGATAGCAGTTTTTAAATGTAAATTATTACCACTTTGATCACTAGGTTGACTCTCCTTTATTTTCCAAGAATTTTGAATACTTTTCTGCTACTACATCAGCTCTATGCAAATGAATTTATGTGTACCGACATTCTGCCTAAAACGCCAAAGCTTTTAGACCGAATTACAAAAGTAGAGTAGTGTACTGAATATTCTCCTCTATGAACTCAATGTCCCAGTGAGGAAACATTGTCTTCACATATTAAGGCTCTGTGAACTTGTATTCCTCCTGTTGAGGCTGCTTCACAAATATTTCCCCAGCAATTCATTGTGAATTTCCGTGTTTCATGCACTTTTGTCCAGGGATTCAAACTCATTCACTGTGAATTCAAAGCTATCTATAGTGCATTTAGCCAAATATACCCCACTTCATAAGTAAATTATTACTACTCTGAACACTAGCTTAACTAACATTTTGATTTCTAAGAGTTTTGAGTTATTTTATAGTAGTGTATCAGCTCTACGAAAATGATGGATGTTTCACCATATTTTCCCTAAATACCCAACTTTCTTACTCTGAATGATAAGTGTAACCAGCATCACACTCACTTCTCTTTCCTATGTACACAATTTCCCAGTTATAAACAAGTGTCCTTCAGATACTACGTCTCTATGAACTTGTTTGTCAGGCACCTTTCTACATATTTCCGTAGTCTTTAAATGTGAATTGCAGTGTTTGGTTCACTTTTGTCCAGTGAATCAAGCTCATTCACTGTGAATTCCAAGTACCTATAGCGCATTTTGCCAAAAATACCAGACTTTAAATTATTTCTCGTTTGAACACTAGCTTGACAATCATTTTGATTTCTAAGAGCTTTGAGTACTTTTATGGTACTACATCGGCTCTATGCAGATGAATTTATGTTTCACCAACTTTCTTGCTAAAACGCCAACTCATTTACACTGAATTACAAAAGTGAAGACTATCTCACTCACTTCTCGCCTCTTGGAACACAATTTCTCATTGACTGAACAGTGTCCTTTAAAATTAAGGCTCTATGAACTGGTATTCCTACTGCTTCAGGCACCTTCCTATTTATTTTCCCTGTTCTTTCATTGTGAAGTCTCAGTGCTGGATTCACTTTTTTCCTTTGCTGCACATGCATTCGTTGTGAATTTCAAGTGTTTATACACCATGGTTCCATACATATCAGTTCTATAAATGTAAACTTTTTCTATTTTAAAGACTATCGTAGCTTTAACAGCCCTTTGGATACAAATACCTCGTATTTCAACACTGCACTAGAGATATTCAGGTTCTCCAAAAGTAATCCACGGGTAACCAGTATCACACTCACTTCTCTGCTCTTGTACTACTACTTCCCAGTGAGGAAACAGTGTCCTTCACATATTAAGGCTCTGTAAAGTTTTGTTCCTCCTGTTTCAGGCATTCCTACATATTTCCCTAGTCCTGTGAATTTCAATGTTTGACTCACTTTTGTACAGAGATTCAAGCTCATTCACTGTGCATTCCAAATATGTGTACAGCGTTTTGCCAAAGATAGCAGACTTTAAATGTAAATTATTACCACTTTGATCACTAGGTTGACTATCATTTTGATTCCCAAGAATTTTGAATACGTTTATGCTACTACATCAGCTCTGTGAAGATGAATTTATTTGTACCAATATTCTGGCTTAAAGGCCAACTCATTTAGACTGAATTATAAAAGTAGAGTAGCGTATTGAATTCTCTCCTCCGTGGACTCAATGTCCCCGTGAGGAAACTGTGTCCTTCACATATTAAGGCTCTGTGAACTTGTATTCCTCCTGTTTGAGGCACCTTCTCACATATTTCCTTAGTAAGTCATTGTGAATTTCCCTGTTTGATTCACTTTTTCCAGTGATTCAAGCTCATGGAAGTTGAATTCCAAGTATCTACAGCGGGTTTTGCGAAATATACCAGACTTTAAATGTAACTTATTACCAATTTGAACACTAGCTTGACTCAATTTTATTTCTAAGGGTTTTGAATACTTTTATAAAGTTATATGAGCTCTACAAAATAATTTCAGGTTTCACCAACTTTCAGCTTCAAAGGCCAAGTCATTTGTACTGAATTACAACAGGAAAGCGTAGCGCACTCACTTCTCTGTCTTTGAACACAACTTCCCAGTGACTGAGCCGTGTCCTTCTCACATTATGGCTCTATTAACTTGCATTTCTTTTGTTTCAGGACCCTTCCTACATATTTCCCTAGTCTTGCATTATGAATTTCAATGTTTGATTTCCTTGTGCACAGAGATGCAAGCTCATTCACTGTGAAAACCAAGTATGTATACAGCGTTTTCCAAAAGATAGCAGTTTTTAAATGTAAATTATTACCACTTTGATCACTAGGTTGACTCTCCTTTATTTTCCAAGAATTTTGAATACTTTTCTGCTACTACATCAGCTCTATGCATATGAATTTATGTGTACCGACATTCTGCCTAAAACGCCAAAGCTATTAGACCGAATTACAAAAGTAGAGTAGTGTATTGAATATTCTCCTCTATGAACTCAATGTCCCAGTGAGGAAACATTGTCTTCACATATTAAGGCTCTGTGAACTTGTATTCCTCCTGTTGAGGCTGCTTCACAAATATTTCCCCAGCAATTCATTGTGAATTTCCGTGTTTCATGCACTTTTGTCCAGGGATTCAAACTCATTCACTGTGAATTCAAAGCTATCTATAGTGCATTTAGCCAAAAAATACCAGACTTCAAATGTAAATTATTTCTCGTTTGAACACTAGCTTGACGATCATTTTGATTTCTAAGAATTTTGAATACTCTTATGCTACTACATCAGCTCTGTGCAGATAAATTTATGTGTGCCAACATTCTGGCTAAAACGCCACTCATTTAGACTGAATTATAAAAGTAGAGTAGCGTATTGAATTCTCTCCTCCGGGGACTCAATGTCCCCGTGAGGAAACTGTGTCCTTCACATATTAAGGCTCTGTGAACTTGTATTCCTCCTGTTTGAGGCACCTTCTCACATATTTCCTTAGTAAATCATTGTGAATTTCCCTGTTTGATTCACTTTTTCCAGTGATTCAAGCTCATGGAAGTTGAATTCCAAGTATCTACAGCGGGTTTTGCGAAATATACCAGACTTTAAATGTAACTTATTACCAATTTGAACACTAGCTTGACTCAATTTTATTTCTAAGGGTTTTGAATACTTTTATAAAGTTATATGAGCTCTACAAAATAATTTCAGGTTTCACCAACTTTCAGCTTCAAAGGCCAAGTCATTTGTACTGAATTACAACAGGAAAGCGTAGCGCACTCACTTCTCTGTCTTTGAACACAACTTCCCAGTGACTGAGCCGTGTCCTTCTCACATTATGGCTCTATTAACTTGCATTTCTTTTGTTTCAGGACCCTTCCTACATATTTCCCTAGTCTTGCATTATGAATTTCAATGTTTGATTTCCTTGTGCACAGAGATGCAAGCTCATTCACTGTGAAAACCAAGTATGTATACAGCGTTTTCCAAAAGATAGCAGTTTTTAAATGTAAATTATTACCACTTTGATCACTAGGTTGACTCTCCTTTATTTTCCAAGAATTTTGAATACTTTTCTGCTACTACATCAGCTCTATGCATATGAATTTATGTGTACCGACATTCTGCCTAAAACGCCAAAGCTATTAGACCGAATTACAAAAGTAGAGTAGTGTATTGAATATTCTCCTCTATGAACTCAATGTCCCAGTGAGGAAACATTGTCTTCACATATTAAGGCTCTGTGAACTTGTATTCCTCCTGTTGAGGCTGCTTCACAAATATTTCCCCAGCAATTCATTGTGAATTTCCGTGTTTCATGCACTTTTGTCCAGGGATTCAAACTCATTCACTGTGAATTCAAAGCTATCTATAGTGCATTTAGCCAAAAAATACCAGACTTCAAATGTAAATTATTTCTCGTTTGAACACTAGCTTGACGATCATTTTGATTTCTAAGAATTTTGAATACTCTTATGCTACTACATCAGCTCTGTGCAGATAAATTTATGTGTGCCAACATTCTGGCTAAAACGCCACTCATTTAGACTGAATTATAAAAGTAGAGTAGCGTATTGAATTCTCTCCTCCGGGGACTCAATGTCCCCGTGAGGAAACTGTGTCCTTCACATATTAAGGCTCTGTGAACTTGTATTCCTCCTGTTTGAGGCACCTTCTCACATATTTCCTTAGTAAATCATTGTGAATTTCCCTGTTTGATTCACTTTTTCCAGTGATTCAAGCTCATGGAAGTTGAATTCCAAGTATCTACAGCGGGTTTTGCGAAATATACCAGACTTTAAATGTAACTTATTACCAATTTGAACACTAGCTTGACTCAATTTTATTTCTAAGGGTTTTGAATACTTTTATAAAGTTATATGAGCTCTACAAAATAATTTCAGGTTTCACCAACTTTCAGCTTCAAAGGCCAAGTCATTTGTACTGAATTACAACAGGAAAGCGTAGCGCACTCACTTCTCTGTCTTTGAACACAACTTCCCAGTGACTGAGCCGTGTCCTTCTCACATTATGGCTCTATTAACTTGCATTCCTTTTGTTTCAGGACCCTTCTTACATATTTCCCTAGTCTTGCATTATGAATTTCAATGTTTGATTTCCTTGTGCACAGAGATGCAAGCTCATTCACTGTGAAAACCAAGTATGTATACAGCGTTTTCCAAAAGATAGCAGTTTTTAAATGTAAATTATTACCACTTTGATCACTAGGTTGACTCTCCTTTATTTTCCAAGAATTTTGAATACTTTTCTGCTACTACATCAGCTCTATGCAAATGAATTTATGTGTACCGACATTCTGCCTAAAACGCCAAAGCTTTTAGACCGAATTACAAAAGTAGAGTAGTGTATTGAATATTCTCCTCTATGAACTCAATGTCCCAGTGAGGAAACATTGTCTTGACATATTAAGGCTCTGTGAACTTATATTCCTCCTGTTGAGGCACCTTCACAAATATTTCCCCAGCAATTCATTGTGAATTTCCGTGTGTGATGCACTTTTGTCCAAGGATTCAAGATCATTCACTGTGAATTCAAAGCTATCTATAGTGCATTTAGCCAAATATACCCCACTTCATAAGTAAATTATTACTACTCTGAACACTAGCTTAACTAACATTTTGATTTCTAAGAGTTTTGAGTTATTTTATAGTAGTGTATCAGCTCTACGAAAATGATGGATGTTTCACCATATTTTCCCTAAATACCCAACTTTCTTACTCTGAATGATAAGTGTAACCAGCATCACACTCACTTCTCTTTCCTATGTACACAATTTCCCAGTTATAAACAAGTGTCCTTCAGATACTACGTCTCTATGAACTTGTTTGTCAGGCACCTTTCTACATATTTCCGTAGTCTTTAATTGTGAATTGCAGTGTTTGGTTCACTTTTGTCCAGTGAATCAAGCTCATTCACTGTGAATTCCAAGTACCTATAGCGCATTTTGCCAAAAATACCAGACTTTAAATTATTTCTCGTTTGAACACTAGCTTGACAATCATTTTGATTTCTAAGAGCTTTGAGTACTTTTATGGTACTACATCGGCTCTATGCAGATGAATTTATGTTTCACCAACTTTCTTGCTAAAACGCCAACTCATTTACACTGAATTACAAAAGTGAAGACTATCTCACTCACTTCTCGCCTCTTGGAACACAATTTCTCATTGACTGAACAGTGTCCTTTAAAATTAAGGCTCTATGAACTGGTATTCCTACTGCTTCAGGCACCTTCCTATTTATTTTCCCTGTTCTTTCATTGTGAAGTCTCAGTGCTGGATTCACTTTTTTCCTTTGCTGCACATGCATTCGTTGTGAATTTCAAGTGTTTATACACCATGGTTCCATACATATCAGTTCTATAAATGTAAACTTTTTCTATTTTAAAGACTATCGTAGCTTTAACAGCCCTTTGGATACAAATACCTCGTATTTCAACACTGCACTAGAGATATTCAGGTTCTCCAAAAGTAATCCACGGGTAACCAGTATCACACTCACTTCTCTGCTCTTGTACTACTACTTCCCAGTGAGGAAACAGTGTCCTTCACATATTAAGGCTCTGTAAAGTTTTGTTCCTCCTGTTTCAGGCATTCCTACATATTTCCCTAGTCCTGTGAATTTCAATGTTTGACTCACTTTTGTACAGAGATTCAAGCTCATTCACTGTGCATTCCAAATATGTGTACAGCGTTTTGCCAAAGATAGCAGACTTTAAATGTAAATTATTACCACTTTGATCACTAGGTTGACTATCATTTTGATTCCCAAGAATTTTGAATACGTTTATGCTACTACATCAGCTCTGTGAAGATGAATTTATTTGTACCAATATTCTGGCTTAAAGGCCAACTCATTTAGACTGAATTATAAAAGTAGAGTAGCGTATTGAATTCTCTCCTCCGTGGACTCAATGTCCCCGTGAGGAAACTGTGTCCTTCACATATTAAGGCTCTGTGAACTTGTATTCCTCCTGTTTGAGGCACCTTCTCACATATTTCCTTAGTAAGTCATTGTGAATTTCCCTGTTTGATTCACTTTTTCCAGTGATTCAAGCTCATGGAAGTTGAATTCCAAGTATCTACAGCGGGTTTTGCGAAATATACCAGACTTTAAATGTAACTTATTACCAATTTGAACACTAGCTTGACTCAATTTTATTTCTAAGGGTTTTGAATACTTTTATAAAGTTATATGAGCTCTACAAAATAATTTCAGGTTTCACCAACTTTCAGCTTCAAAGGCCAAGTCATTTGTACTGAATTACAACAGGAAAGCGTAGCGCACTCACTTCTCTGTCTTTGAACACAACTTCCCAGTGACTGAGCCGTGTCCTTCTCACATTATGGCTCTATTAACTTGCATTTCTTTTGTTTCAGGACCCTTCCTACATATTTCCCTAGTCTTGCATTATGAATTTCAATGTTTGATTTCCTTGTGCACAGAGATGCAAGCTCATTCACTGTGAAAACCAAGTATGTATACAGCGTTTTCCAAAAGATAGCAGTTTTTAAATGTAAATTATTACCACTTTGATCACTAGGTTGACTCTCCTTTATTTTCCAAGAATTTTGAATACTTTTCTGCTACTACATCAGCTCTATGCATATGAATTTATGTGTACCGACATTCTGCCTAAAACGCCAAAGCTATTAGACCGAATTACAAAAGTAGAGTAGTGTATTGAATATTCTCCTCTATGAACTCAATGTCCCAGTGAGGAAACATTGTCTTCACATATTAAGGCTCTGTGAACTTGTATTCCTCCTGTTGAGGCTGCTTCACAAATATTTCCCCAGCAATTCATTGTGAATTTCCGTGTTTCATGCACTTTTGTCCAGGGATTCAAACTCATTCACTGTGAATTCAAAGCTATCTATAGTGCATTTAGCCAAAAAATACCAGACTTCAAATGTAAATTATTTCTCGTTTGAACACTAGCTTGACGATCATTTTGATTTCTAAGAATTTTGAATACTCTTATGCTACTACATCAGCTCTGTGCAGATAAATTTATGTGTGCCAACATTCTGGCTAAAACGCCACTCATTTAGACTGAATTATAAAAGTAGAGTAGCGTATTGAATTCTCTCCTCCGGGGACTCAATGTCCCCGTGAGGAAACTGTGTCCTTCACATATTAAGGCTCTGTGAACTTGTATTCCTCCTGTTTGAGGCACCTTCTCACATATTTCCTTAGTAAATCATTGTGAATTTCCCTGTTTGATTCACTTTTTCCAGTGATTCAAGCTCATGGAAGTTGAATTCCAAGTATCTACAGCGGGTTTTGCGAAATATACCAGACTTTAAATGTAACTTATTACCAATTTGAACACTAGCTTGACTCAATTTTATTTCTAAGGGTTTTGAATACTTTTATAAAGTTATATGAGCTCTACAAAATAATTTCAGGTTTCACCAACTTTCAGCTTCAAAGGCCAAGTCATTTGTACTGAATTACAACAGGAAAGCGTAGCGCACTCACTTCTCTGTCTTTGAACACAACTTCCCAGTGACTGAGCCGTGTCCTTCTCACATTATGGCTCTATTAACTTGCATTCCTTTTGTTTCAGGACCCTTCCTACATATTTCCCTAGTCTTGCATTATGAATTTCAATGTTTGATTTCCTTGTGCACAGAGATGCAAGCTCATTCACTGTGAAAACCAAGTATGTATACAGCGTTTTCCAAAAGATAGCAGTTTTTAAATGTAAATTATTACCACTTTGATCACTAGGTTGACTCTCCTTTATTTTCCAAGAATTTTGAATACTTTTCTGCTACTACATCAGCTCTATGCATACGAATTTATGTGTACCGACATTCTGCCTAAAACGCCAAAGCTTTTAGACCGAATTACAAAAGTAGAGTAGTGTACTGAATATTCTCCTCTATGAACTCAATGTCCCAGTGAGGAAACATTGTCTTCACATATTAAGGCTCTGTGAACTTGTATTCCTCCTGTTGAGGCTGCTTCACAAATATTTCCCCAGCAATTCATTGTGAATTTCCGTGTTTCATGCACTTTTGTCCAGGGATTCAAACTCATTCACTGTGAATTCAAAGCTATCTATAGTGCATTTAGCCAAAAAATACCAGACTTCAAATGTAAATTATTTCTCGTTTGAACACTAGCTTGACGATCATTTTGATTTCTAAGAATTTTGAATACTCTTATGCTACTACATCAGCTCTGTGCAGATAAATTTATGTGTGCCAACATTCTGGCTAAAACGCCACTCATTTAGACTGAATTATAAAAGTAGAGTAGCGTATTGAATTCTCTCCTCTGGGGACTCAATGTCCCCGTGAGGAAACTGTGTGCTTCACATATTAAGGCTCTGTGAACTTGTATTCCTCCTGTTTGAGGCACCTTCTCACATATTTCCTTAGTAAGTCATTGTGAATTTCCCTGTTTGATTCACTTTTTCCAGTGATTCAAGCTCATGGAAGTTGAATTCCAAGTATCTACAGCGGGTTTTGCGAAATATACCAGACTTTAAATGTAACTTATTACTAATTTGAACACTAGCTTGACTCAATTTTATTTCTAAGGGTTTTGAATACTTTTATAAAGTTATATGAGCTCTACAAAATAATTTCAGGTTTCACCAACTTTCAGCTTCAAAGGCCAAGTCATTTGTACTGAATTACAACAGGAAAGCGTAGCGCACTCACTTCTCTGTCTTTGAACACAACTTCCCAGTGACTGAACAGTGTCCTTCTCACATTATGGCTCTATTAACTTGCATTCCTTTTGTTTCAGGACCCTTCCTACATATTTCCCTAGTCTTGCATTATGAATTTCAATGTTTGATTTCCTTGTGCACAGAGATGCAAGCTCATTCACTGTGAAAACCAAGTATGTATACAGCGTTTTCCAAAAGATAGCAGTTTTTAAATGTAAATTATTACCACTTTGATCACTAGGTTGACTCTCCTTTATTTTCCAAGAATTTTGAATACTTTTCTGCTACTACATCACCTCTATGCAAATGAATTTATGTGTACCGACATTCTGCCTAAAACGCCAAAGCTTTTAGACCGAATTACAAAAGTAGAGTAGTGTATTGAATATTCTCCTCTATGAACTCAATGTCCCAGTGAGGAAACATTGTCTTGACATATTAAGGCTCTGTGAACTTATATTCCTCCTGTTGAGGCACCTTCACAAATATTTCCCCAGCAATTCATTGTGAATTTCCGTGTGTGATGCACTTTTGTCCAAGGATTCAAGATCATTCACTGTGAATTCAAAGCTATCTATAGTGCATTTAGCCAAATATACCCCACTTCATAAGTAAATTATTACTACTCTGAACACTAGCTTAACTAACATTTTGATTTCTAAGAGTTTTGAGTTATTTTATAGTAGTGTATCAGCTCTACGAAAATGATGGATGTTTCACCATATTTTCCCTAAATACCCAACTTTCTTACTCTGAATGATAAGTGTAACCAGCATCACACTCACTTCTCTTTCCTATGTAAACAATTTCCCAGTTATAAACAAGTGTCCTTCAGATACTACGTCTCTATGAACTTGTTTGTCAGGCACCTTTCTACATATTTCCGTAGTCTTTAAATGTGAATTGCAGTGTTTGGTTCACTTTTGTCCAGTGAATCAAGCTCATTCACTGTGAATTCCAAGTACCTATAGCGCATTTTGCCAAAAATACCAGACTTTAAATTATTTCTCGTTTGAACACTAGCTTGACAATCATTTTGATTTCTAAGAGCTTTGAGTACTTTTATGGTACTACATCGGCTCTATGCAGATGAATTTATGTTTCACCAACTTTCTTGCTAAAACGCCAACTCATTTACACTGAATTACAAAAGTGAAGACTATCTCACTCACTTCTCGCCTCTTGGAACACAATTTCTCATTGACTGAACAGTGTCCTTTAAAATTAAGGCTCTATGAACTGGTATTCCTACTGCTTCAGGCACCTTCCTATTTATTTTCCCTGTTCTTTCATTGTGAAGTCTCAGTGCTGGATTCACTTTTTTCCTTTGCTGCACATGCATTCGTTGTGAATTTCAAGTGTTTATACACCATGGTTCCATACATATCAGTTCTATAAATGTAAACTTTTTCTATTTTAAAGACTATCGTAGCTTTAACAGCCCTTTGGATACAAATACCTCGTATTTCAACACTGCACTAGAGATATTCAGGTTCTCCAAAAGTAATCCACGGGTAACCAGTATCACACTCACTTCTCTGCTCTTGTACTACTACTTCCCAGTGAGGAAACAGTGTCCTTCACATATTAAGGCTCTGTAAAGTTTTGTTCCTCCTGTTTCAGGCATTCCTACATATTTCCCTAGTCCTGTGAATTTCAATGTTTGACTCACTTTTGTACAGAGATTCAAGCTCATTCACTGTGCATTCCAAATATGTGTACAGCGTTTTGCCAAAGATAGCAGACTTTAAATGTAAATTATTACCACTTTGATCACTAGGTTGACTATCATTTTGATTCCCAAGAATTTTGAATACGTTTATGCTACTACATCAGCTCTGTGAAGATGAATTTATTTGTACCAATATTCTGGCTTAAAGGCCAACTCATTTAGACTGAATTATAAAAGTAGAGTAGCGTATTGAATTCTCTCCTCCGTGGACTCAATGTCCCCGTGAGGAAACTGTGTCCTTCACATATTAAGGCTCTGTGAACTTGTATTCCTCCTGTTTGAGGCACCTTCTCACATATTTCCTTAGTAAGTCATTGTGAATTTCCCTGTTTGATTCACTTTTTCCAGTGATTCAAGCTCATGGAAGTTGAATTCCAAGTATGTACAGCGGGTTTTGCGAAATATACCAGACTTTAAATGTAACTTATTACCAATTTGAACACTAGCTTGACTCAATTTTATTTCTAAGGGTTTTGAATACTTTTATAAAGTTATATGAGCTCTACAAAATAATTTCAGGTTTCACCAACTTTCAGCTTCAAAGGCCAAGTCATTTGTACTGAATTACAACAGGAAAGCGTAGCGCACTCACTTCTCTGTCTTTGAACACAACTTCCCAGTGACTGAGCCGTGTCCTTCTCACATTATGGCTCTATTAACTTGCATTTCTTTTGTTTCAGGACCCTTCCTACATATTTCCCTAGTCTTGCATTATGAATTTCAATGTTTGATTTCCTTGTGCACAGAGATGCAAGCTCATTCACTGTGAAAACCAAGTATGTATACAGCGTTTTCCAAAAGATAGCAGTTTTTAAATGTAAATTATTACCACTTTGATCACTAGGTTGACTCTCCTTTATTTTCCAAGAATTTTGAATACTTTTCTGCTACTACATCAGCTCTATGCATATGAATTTATGTGTACCGACATTCTGCCTAAAACGCCAAAGCTATTAGACCGAATTACAAAAGTAGAGTAGTGTATTGAATATTCTCCTCTATGAACTCAATGTCCCAGTGAGGAAACATTGTCTTCACATATTAAGGCTCTGTGAACTTGTATTCCTCCTGTTGAGGCTGCTTCACAAATATTTGCCCAGCAATTCATTGTGAATTTCCGTGTTTCATGCACTTTTGTCCAGGGATTCAAACTCATTCACTGTGAATTCAAAGCTATCTATAGTGCATTTAGCCAAAAAATACCAGACTTCAAATGTAAATTATTTCTCGTTTGAACACTAGCTTGACGATCATTTTGATTTCTAAGAATTTTGAATACTCTTATGCTACTACATCAGCTCTGTGCAGATAAATTTATGTGTGCCAACATTCTGGCTAAAACGCCACTCATTTAGACTGAATTATAAAAGTAGAGTAGCGTATTGAATTCTCTCCTCCGGGGACTCAATGTCCCCGTGAGGAAACTGTGTCCTTCACATATTAAGGCTCTGTGAACTTGTATTCCTCCTGTTTGAGGCACCTTCTCACATATTTCCTTAGTAAATCATTGTGAATTTCCCTGTTTGATTCACTTTTTCCAGTGATTCAAGCTCATGGAAGTTGAATTCCAAGTATCTACAGCGGGTTTTGCGAAATATACCAGACTTTAAATGTAACTTATTACCAATTTGAACACTAGCTTGACTCAATTTTATTTCTAAGGGTTTTGAATACTTTTATAAAGTTATATGAGCTCTACAAAATAATTTCAGGTTTCACCAACTTTCAGCTTCAAAGGCCAAGTCATTTGTACTGAATTACAACAGGAAAGCGTAGCGCACTCACTTCTCTGTCTTTGAACACAACTTCCCAGTGACTGAGCCGTGTCCTTCTCACATTATGGCTCTATTAACTTGCATTCCTTTTGTTTCAGGACCCTTCTTACATATTTCCCTAGTCTTGCATTATGAATTTCAATGTTTGATTTCCTTGTGCACAGAGATGCAAGCTCATTCACTGTGAAAACCAAGTATGTATACAGCGTTTTCCAAAAGATAGCAGTTTTTAAATGTAAATTATTACCACTTTGATCACTAGGTTGACTCTCCTTTATTTTCCAAGAATTTTGAATACTTTTCTGCTACTACATCAGCTCTATGCAAATGAATTTATGTGTACCGACATTCTGCCTAAAACGCCAAAGCTTTTAGACCGAATTACAAAAGTAGAGTAGTGTATTGAATATTCTCCTCTATGAACTCAATGTCCCAGTGAGGAAACATTGTCTTGACATATTAAGGCTCTGTGAACTTATATTCCTCCTGTTGAGGCACCTTCACAAATATTTCCCCAGCAATTCATTGTGAATTTCCGTGTGTGATGCACTTTTGTCCAAGGATTCAAGATCATTCACTGTGAATTCAAAGCTATCTATAGTGCATTTAGCCAAATATACCCCACTTCATAAGTAAATTATTACTACTCTGAACACTAGCTTAACTAACATTTTGATTTCTAAGAGTTTTGAGTTATTTTATAGTAGTGTATCAGCTCTACGAAAATGATGGATGTTTCACCATATTTTCCCTAAATACCCAACTTTCTTACTCTGAATGATAAGTGTAACCAGCATCACACTCACTTCTCTTTCCTATGTACACAATTTCCCAGTTATAAACAAGTGTCCTTCAGATACTACGTCTCTATGAACTTGTTTGTCAGGCACCTTTCTACATATTTCCGTAGTCTTTAATTGTGAATTGCAGTGTTTGGTTCACTTTTGTCCAGTGAATCAAGCTCATTCACTGTGAATTCCAAGTACCTATAGCGCATTTTGCCAAAAATACCAGACTTTAAATTATTTCTCGTTTGAACACTAGCTTGACAATCATTTTGATTTCTAAGAGCTTTGAGTACTTTTATGGTACTACATCGGCTCTATGCAGATGAATTTATGTTTCACCAACTTTCTTGCTAAAACGCCAACTCATTTACACTGAATTACAAAAGTGAAGACTATCTCACTCACTTCTCGCCTCTTGGAACACAATTTCTCATTGACTGAACAGTGTCCTTTAAAATTAAGGCTCTATGAACTGGTATTCCTACTGCTTCAGGCACCTTCCTATTTATTTTCCCTGTTCTTTCATTGTGAAGTCTCAGTGCTGGATTCACTTTTTTCCTTTGCTGCACATGCATTCGTTGTGAATTTCAAGTGTTTATACACCATGGTTCCATACATATCAGTTCTATAAATGTAAACTTTTTCTATTTAAAGACTATCGTAGCTTTAACAGCCCTTTGGATACAAATACCTCGTATTTCAACACTGCACTAGAGATATTCAGGTTCTCCAAAAGTAATCCACGGGTAACCAGTATCACACTCACTTCTCTGCTCTTGTACTACTACTTCCCAGTGAGGAAACAGTGTCCTTCACATATTAAGGCTCTGTAAAGTTTTGTTCCTCCTGTTTCAGGCATTCCTACATATTTCCCTAGTCCTGTGAATTTCAATGTTTGACTCACTTTTGTACAGAGATTCAAGCTCATTTCACTGTGCATTCCAAATATGTGTACAGAGTTTTGCCAAAGATAGCAGACTTTAAATGTAAATTATTACCACTTTGATCACTAGGTTGACTATCATTTTGATTCCCAAGAATTTTGAATACGTTTATGCTACTACATCAGCTCTGTGAAGATGAATTTATTTGTACCAATATTCTGGCTTAAAGGCCAACTCATTTAGACTGAATTATAAAAGTAGAGTAGCGTATTGAATTCTCTCCTCCGTGGACTCAATGTCCCCGTGAGGAAACTGTGTCCTTCACATATTAAGGCTCTGTGAACTTGTATTCCTCCTGTTTGAGGCACCTTCTCACATATTTCCTTAGTAAGTCATTGTGAATTTCCCTGTTTGATTCACTTTTTCCAGTGATTCAAGCTCATGGAAGTTGAATTCCAAGTATGTACAGCGGGTTTTGCGAAATATACCAGACTTTAAATGTAACTTATTACCAATTTGAACACTAGCTTGACTCAATTTTATTTCTAAGGGTTTTGAATACTTTTATAAAGTTATATGAGCTCTACAAAATAATTTCAGGTTTCACCAACTTTCAGCTTCAAAGGCCAAGTCATTTGTACTGAATTACAACAGGAAAGCGTAGCGCACTCACTTCTCTGTCTTTGAACACAACTTCCCAGTGACTGAGCCGTGTCCTTCTCACATTATGGCTCTATTAACTTGCATTCCTTTTGTTTCAGGACCCTTCCTACATATTTCCCTAGTCTTGCATTATGAATTTCAATGTTTGATTTCCTTGTGCACAGAGATGCAAGCTCATTCACTGTGAAAACCAAGTATGTATACAGCGTTTTCCAAAAGATAGCAGTTTTTAAATGTAAATTATTACCACTTTGATCACTAGGTTGACTCTCCTTTATTTTCCAAGAATTTTGAATACTTTTCTGCTACTACATCAGCTCTATGCATACGAATTTATGTGTACCGACATTCTGCCTAAAACGCCAAAGCTTTTAGACCGAATTACAAAAGTAGAGTAGTGTACTGAATATTCTCCTCTATGAACTCAATGTCCCAGTGAGGAAACATTGTCTTCACATATTAAGGCTCTGTGAACTTGTATTCCTCCTGTTGAGGCTGCTTCACAAATATTTCCCCAGCAATTCATTGTGAATTTCCGTGTTTCATGCACTTTTGTCCAGGGATTCAAACTCATTCACTGTGAATTCAAAGCTATCTATAGTGCATTTAGCCAAAAAATACCAGACTTCAAATGTAAATTATTTCTCGTTTGAACACTAGCTTGACGATCATTTTGATTTCTAAGAATTTTGAATACTCTTATGCTACTACATCAGCTCTGTGCAGATAAATTTATGTGTGCCAACATTCTGGCTAAAACGCCACTCATTTAGACTGAATTATAAAAGTAGAGTAGCGTATTGAATTCTCTCCTCTGGGGACTCAATGTCCCCGTGAGGAAACTGTGTGCTTCACATATTAAGGCTCTGTGAACTTGTATTCCTCCTGTTTGAGGCACCTTCTCACATATTTCCTTAGTAAGTCATTGTGAATTTCCCTGTTTGATTCACTTTTTCCAGTGATTCAAGCTCATGGAAGTTGAATTCCAAGTATCTACAGCGGGTTTTGCGAAATATACCAGACTTTAAATGTAACTTATTACTAATTTGAACACTAGCTTGACTCAATTTTATTTCTAAGGGTTTTGAATACTTTTATAAAGTTATATGAGCTCTACAAAATAATTTCAGGTTTCACCAACTTTCAGCTTCAAAGGCCAAGTCATTTGTACTGAATTACAACAGGAAAGCGTAGCGCACTCACTTCTCTGTCTTTGAACACAACTTCCCAGTGACTGAACAGTGTCCTTCTCACATTATGGCTCTATTAACTTGCATTCCTTTTGTTTCAGGACCCTTCCTACATATTTCCCTAGTCTTGCATTATGAATTTCAATGTTTGATTTCCTTGTGCACAGAGATGCAAGCTCATTCACTGTGAAAACCAAGTATGTATACAGCGTTTTCCAAAAGATAGCAGTTTTTAAATGTAAATTATTACCACTTTGATCACTAGGTTGACTCTCCTTTATTTTCCAAGAATTTTGAATACTTTTCTGCTACTACATCACCTCTATGCAAATGAATTTATGTGTACCGACATTCTGCCTAAAACGCCAAAGCTTTTAGACCGAATTACAAAAGTAGAGTAGTGTATTGAATATTCTCCTCTATGAACTCAATGTCCCAGTGAGGAAACATTGTCTTGACATATTAAGGCTCTGTGAACTTATATTCCTCCTGTTGAGGCACCTTCACAAATATTTCCCCAGCAATTCATTGTGAATTTCCGTGTGTGATGCACTTTTGTCCAAGGATTCAAGATCATTCACTGTGAATTCAAAGCTATCTATAGTGCATTTAGCCAAATATACCCCACTTCATAAGTAAATTATTACTACTCTGAACACTAGCTTAACTAACATTTTGATTTCTAAGAGTTTTGAGTTATTTTATAGTAGTGTATCAGCTCTACGAAAATGATGGATGTTTCACCATATTTTCCCTAAATACCCAACTTTCTTACTCTGAATGATAAGTGTAACCAGCATCACACTCACTTCTCTTTCCTATGTAAACAATTTCCCAGTTATAAACAAGTGTCCTTCAGATACTACGTCTCTATGAACTTGTTTGTCAGGCACCTTTCTACATATTTCCGTAGTCTTTAAATGTGAATTGCAGTGTTTGGTTCACTTTTGTCCAGTGAATCAAGCTCATTCACTGTGAATTCCAAGTACCTATAGCGCATTTTGCCAAAAATACCAGACTTTAAATTATTTCTCGTTTGAACACTAGCTTGACAATCATTTTGATTTCTAAGAGCTTTGAGTACTTTTATGGTACTACATCGGCTCTATGCAGATGAATTTATGTTTCACCAACTTTCTTGCTAAAACGCCAACTCATTTACACTGAATTACAAAAGTGAAGACTATCTCACTCACTTCTCGCCTCTTGGAACACAATTTCTCATTGACTGAACAGTGTCCTTTAAAATTAAGGCTCTATGAACTGGTATTCCTACTGCTTCAGGCACCTTCCTATTTATTTTCCCTGTTCTTTCATTGTGAAGTCTCAGTGCTGGATTCACTTTTTTCCTTTGCTGCACATGCATTCGTTGTGAATTTCAAGTGTTTATACACCATGGTTCCATACATATCAGTTCTATAAATGTAAACTTTTTCTATTTTAAAGACTATCGTAGCTTTAACAGCCCTTTGGATACAAATACCTCGTATTTCAACACTGCACTAGAGATATTCAGGTTCTCCAAAAGTAATCCACGGGTAACCAGTATCACACTCACTTCTCTGCTCTTGTACTACTACTTCCCAGTGAGGAAACAGTGTCCTTCACATATTAAGGCTCTGTAAAGTTTTGTTCCTCCTGTTTCAGGCATTCCTACATATTTCCCTAGTCCTGTGAATTTCAATGTTTGACTCACTTTTGTACAGAGATTCAAGCTCATTCACTGTGCATTCCAAATATGTGTACAGCGTTTTGCCAAAGATAGCAGACTTTAAATGTAAATTATTACCACTTTGATCACTAGGTTGACTATCATTTTGATTCCCAAGAATTTTGAATACGTTTATGCTACTACATCAGCTCTGTGAAGATGAATTTATTTGTACCAATATTCTGGCTTAAAGGCCAACTCATTTAGACTGAATTATAAAAGTAGAGTAGCGTATTGAATTCTCTCCTCCGTGGACTCAATGTCCCCGTGAGGAAACTGTGTCCTTCACATATTAAGGCTCTGTGAACTTGTATTCCTCCTGTTTGAGGCACCTTCTCACATATTTCCTTAGTAAGTCATTGTGAATTTCCCTGTTTGATTCACTTTTTCCAGTGATTCAAGCTCATGGAAGTTGAATTCCAAGTATCTACAGCGGGTTTTGCGAAATATACCAGACTTTAAATGTAACTTATTACCAATTTGAACACTAGCTTGACTCAATTTTATTTCTAAGGGTTTTGAATACTTTTATAAAGTTATATGAGCTCTACAAAATAATTTCAGGTTTCACCAACTTTCAGCTTCAAAGGCCAAGTCATTTGTACTGAATTACAACAGGAAAGCGTAGCGCACTCACTTCTCTGTCTTTGAACACAACTTCCCAGTGACTGAGCCGTGTCCTTCTCACATTATGGCTCTATTAACTTGCATTTCTTTTGTTTCAGGACCCTTCCTACATATTTCCCTAGTCTTGCATTATGAATTTCAATGTTTGATTTCCTTGTGCACAGAGATGCAAGCTCATTCACTGTGAAAACCAAGTATGTATACAGCGTTTTCCAAAAGATAGCAGTTTTTAAATGTAAATTATTACCACTTTGATCACTAGGTTGACTCTCCTTTATTTTCCAAGAATTTTGAATACTTTTCTGCTACTACATCAGCTCTATGCATATGAATTTATGTGTACCGACATTCTGCCTAAAACGCCAAAGCTATTAGACCGAATTACAAAAGTAGAGTAGTGTATTGAATATTCTCCTCTATGAACTCAATGTCCCAGTGAGGAAACATTGTCTTCACATATTAAGGCTCTGTGAACTTGTATTCCTCCTGTTGAGGCTGCTTCACAAATATTTCCCCAGCAATTCATTGTGAATTTCCGTGTTTCATGCACTTTTGTCCAGGGATTCAAACTCATTCACTGTGAATTCAAAGCTATCTATAGTGCATTTAGCCAAAAAATACCAGACTTCAAATGTAAATTATTTCTCGTTTGAACACTAGCTTGACGATCATTTTGATTTCTAAGAATTTTGAATACTCTTATGCTACTACATCAGCTCTGTGCAGATAAATTTATGTGTGCCAACATTCTGGCTAAAACGCCACTCATTTAGACTGAATTATAAAAGTAGAGTAGCGTATTGAATTCTCTCCTCCGGGGACTCAATGTCCCCGTGAGGAAACTGTGTCCTTCACATATTAAGGCTCTGTGAACTTGTATTCCTCCTGTTTGAGGCACCTTCTCACATATTTCCTTAGTAAATCATTGTGAATTTCCCTGTTTGATTCACTTTTTCCAGTGATTCAAGCTCATGGAAGTTGAATTCCAAGTATCTACAGCGGGTTTTGCGAAATATACCAGACTTTAAATGTAACTTATTACCAATTTGAACACTAGCTTGACTCAATTTTATTTCTAAGGGTTTTGAATACTTTTATAAAGTTATATGAGCTCTACAAAATAATTTCAGGTTTCACCAACTTTCAGCTTCAAAGGCCAAGTCATTTGTACTGAATTACAACAGGAAAGCGTAGCGCACTCACTTCTCTGTCTTTGAACACAACTTCCCAGTGACTGAGCCGTGTCCTTCTCACATTATGGCTCTATTAACTTGCATTCCTTTTGTTTCAGGACCCTTCCTACATATTTCCCTAGTCTTGCATTATGAATTTCAATGTTTGATTTCCTTGTGCACAGAGATGCAAGCTCATTCACTGTGAAAACCAAGTATGTATACAGCGTTTTCCAAAAGATAGCAGTTTTTAAATGTAAATTATTACCACTTTGATCACTAGGTTGACTCTCCTTTATTTTCCAAGAATTTTGAATACTTTTCTGCTACTACATCAGCTCTATGCATACGAATTTATGTGTACCGACATTCTGCCTAAAACGCCAAAGCTTTTAGACCGAATTACAAAAGTAGAGTAGTGTACTGAATATTCTCCTCTATGAACTCAATGTCCCAGTGAGGAAACATTGTCTTCACATATTAAGGCTCTGTGAACTTGTATTCCTCCTGTTGAGGCTGCTTCACAAATATTTCCCCAGCAATTCATTGTGAATTTCCGTGTTTCATGCACTTTTGTCCAGGGATTCAAACTCATTCACTGTGAATTCAAAGCTATCTATAGTGCATTTAGCCAAAAAATACCAGACTTCAAATGTAAATTATTTCTCGTTTGAACACTAGCTTGACGATCATTTTGATTTCTAAGAATTTTGAATACTCTTATGCTACTACATCAGCTCTGTGCAGATAAATTTATGTGTGCCAACATTCTGGCTAAAACGCCACTCATTTAGACTGAATTATAAAAGTAGAGTAGCGTATTGAATTCTCTCCTCTGGGGACTCAATGTCCCCGTGAGGAAACTGTGTGCTTCACATATTAAGGCTCTGTGAACTTGTATTCCTCCTGTTTGAGGCACCTTCTCACATATTTCCTTAGTAAGTCATTGTGAATTTCCCTGTTTGATTCACTTTTTCCAGTGATTCAAGCTCATGGAAGTTGAATTCCAAGTATCTACAGCGGGTTTTGCGAAATATACCAGACTTTAAATGTAACTTATTACTAATTTGAACACTAGCTTGACTCAATTTTATTTCTAAGGGTTTTGAATACTTTTATAAAGTTATATGAGCTCTACAAAATAATTTCAGGTTTCACCAACTTTCAGCTTCAAAGGCCAAGTCATTTGTACTGAATTACAACAGGAAAGCGTAGCGCACTCACTTCTCTGTCTTTGAACACAACTTCCCAGTGACTGAACAGTGTCCTTCTCACATTATGGCTCTATTAACTTGCATTCCTTTTGTTTCAGGACCCTTCCTACATATTTCCCTAGTCTTGCATTATGAATTTCAATGTTTGATTTCCTTGTGCACAGAGATGCAAGCTCATTCACTGTGAAAACCAAGTATGTATACAGCGTTTTCCAAAAGATAGCAGTTTTTAAATGTAAATTATTACCACTTTGATCACTAGGTTGACTCTCCTTTATTTTCCAAGAATTTTGAATACTTTTCTGCTACTACATCACCTCTATGCAAATGAATTTATGTGTACCGACATTCTGCCTAAAACGCCAAAGCTTTTAGACCGAATTACAAAAGTAGAGTAGTGTATTGAATATTCTCCTCTATGAACTCAATGTCCCAGTGAGGAAACATTGTCTTGACATATTAAGGCTCTGTGAACTTATATTCCTCCTGTTGAGGCACCTTCACAAATATTTCCCCAGCAATTCATTGTGAATTTCCGTGTGTGATGCACTTTTGTCCAAGGATTCAAGATCATTCACTGTGAATTCAAAGCTATCTATAGTGCATTTAGCCAAATATACCCCACTTCATAAGTAAATTATTACTACTCTGAACACTAGCTTAACTAACATTTTGATTTCTAAGAGTTTTGAGTTATTTTATAGTAGTGTATCAGCTCTACGAAAATGATGGATGTTTCACCATATTTTCCCTAAATACCCAACTTTCTTACTCTGAATGATAAGTGTAACCAGCATCACACTCACTTCTCTTTCCTATGTAAACAATTTCCCAGTTATAAACAAGTGTCCTTCAGATACTACGTCTCTATGAACTTGTTTGTCAGGCACCTTTCTACATATTTCCGTAGTCTTTAAATGTGAATTGCAGTGTTTGGTTCACTTTTGTCCAGTGAATCAAGCTCATTCACTGTGAATTCCAAGTACCTATAGCGCATTTTGCCAAAAATACCAGACTTTAAATTATTTCTCGTTTGAACACTAGCTTGACAATCATTTTGATTTCTAAGAGCTTTGAGTACTTTTATGGTACTACATCGGCTCTATGCAGATGAATTTATGTTTCACCAACTTTCTTGCTAAAACGCCAACTCATTTACACTGAATTACAAAAGTGAAGACTATCTCACTCACTTCTCGCCTCTTGGAACACAATTTCTCATTGACTGAACAGTGTCCTTTAAAATTAAGGCTCTATGAACTGGTATTCCTACTGCTTCAGGCACCTTCCTATTTATTTTCCCTGTTCTTTCATTGTGAAGTCTCAGTGCTGGATTCACTTTTTTCCTTTGCTGCACATGCATTCGTTGTGAATTTCAAGTGTTTATACACCATGGTTCCATACATATCAGTTCTATAAATGTAAACTTTTTCTATTTTAAAGACTATCGTAGCTTTAACAGCCCTTTGGATACAAATACCTCGTATTTCAACACTGCACTAGAGATATTCAGGTTCTCCAAAAGTAATCCACGGGTAACCAGTATCACACTCACTTCTCTGCTCTTGTACTACTACTTCCCAGTGAGGAAACAGTGTCCTTCACATATTAAGGCTCTGTAAAGTTTTGTTCCTCCTGTTTCAGGCATTCCTACATATTTCCCTAGTCCTGTGAATTTCAATGTTTGACTCACTTTTGTACAGAGATTCAAGCTCATTCACTGTGCATTCCAAATATGTGTACAGCGTTTTGCCAAAGATAGCAGACTTTAAATGTAAATTATTACCACTTTGATCACTAGGTTGACTATCATTTTGATTCCCAAGAATTTTGAATACGTTTATGCTACTACATCAGCTCTGTGAAGATGAATTTATTTGTACCAATATTCTGGCTTAAAGGCCAACTCATTTAGACTGAATTATAAAAGTAGAGTAGCGTATTGAATTCTCTCCTCCGTGGACTCAATGTCCCCGTGAGGAAACTGTGTCCTTCACATATTAAGGCTCTGTGAACTTGTATTCCTCCTGTTTGAGGCACCTTCTCACATATTTCCTTAGTAAGTCATTGTGAATTTCCCTGTTTGATTCACTTTTTCCAGTGATTCAAGCTCATGGAAGTTGAATTCCAAGTATCTACAGCGGGTTTTGCGAAATATACCAGACTTTAAATGTAACTTATTACCAATTTGAACACTAGCTTGACTCAATTTTATTTCTAAGGGTTTTGAATACTTTTATAAAGTTATATGAGCTCTACAAAATAATTTCAGGTTTCACCAACTTTCAGCTTCAAAGGCCAAGTCATTTGTACTGAATTACAACAGGAAAGCGTAGCGCACTCACTTCTCTGTCTTTGAACACAACTTCCCAGTGACTGAGCCGTGTCCTTCTCACATTATGGCTCTATTAACTTGCATTTCTTTTGTTTCAGGACCCTTCCTACATATTTCCCTAGTCTTGCATTATGAATTTCAATGTTTGATTTCCTTGTGCACAGAGATGCAAGCTCATTCACTGTGAAAACCAAGTATGTATACAGCGTTTTCCAAAAGATAGCAGTTTTTAAATGTAAATTATTACCACTTTGATCACTAGGTTGACTCTCCTTTATTTTCCAAGAATTTTGAATACTTTTCTGCTACTACATCAGCTCTATGCATATGAATTTATGTGTACCGACATTCTGCCTAAAACGCCAAAGCTATTAGACCGAATTACAAAAGTAGAGTAGTGTATTGAATATTCTCCTCTATGAACTCAATGTCCCAGTGAGGAAACATTGTCTTCACATATTAAGGCTCTGTGAACTTGTATTCCTCCTGTTGAGGCTGCTTCACAAATATTTCCCCAGCAATTCATTGTGAATTTCCGTGTTTCATGCACTTTTGTCCAGGGATTCAAACTCATTCACTGTGAATTCAAAGCTATCTATAGTGCATTTAGCCAAAAAATACCAGACTTCAAATGTAAATTATTTCTCGTTTGAACACTAGCTTGACGATCATTTTGATTTCTAAGAATTTTGAATACTCTTATGCTACTACATCAGCTCTGTGCAGATAAATTTATGTGTGCCAACATTCTGGCTAAAACGCCACTCATTTAGACTGAATTATAAAAGTAGAGTAGCGTATTGAATTCTCTCCTCCGGGGACTCAATGTCCCCGTGAGGAAACTGTGTCCTTCACATATTAAGGCTCTGTGAACTTGTATTCCTCCTGTTTGAGGCACCTTCTCACATATTTCCTTAGTAAATCATTGTGAATTTCCCTGTTTGATTCACTTTTTCCAGTGATTCAAGCTCATGGAAGTTGAATTCCAAGTATCTACAGCGGGTTTTGCGAAATATACCAGACTTTAAATGTAACTTATTACCAATTTGAACACTAGCTTGACTCAATTTTATTTCTAAGGGTTTTGAATACTTTTATAAAGTTATATGAGCTCTACAAAATAATTTCAGGTTTCACCAACTTTCAGCTTCAAAGGCCAAGTCATTTGTACTGAATTACAACAGGAAAGCGTAGCGCACTCACTTCTCTGTCTTTGAACACAACTTCCCAGTGACTGAGCCGTGTCCTTCTCACATTATGGCTCTATTAACTTGCATTCCTTTTGTTTCAGGACCCTTCTTACATATTTCCCTAGTCTTGCATTATGAATTTCAATGTTTGATTTCCTTGTGCACAGAGATGCAAGCTCATTCACTGTGAAAACCAAGTATGTATACAGCGTTTTCCAAAAGATAGCAGTTTTTAAATGTAAATTATTACCACTTTGATCACTAGGTTGACTCTCCTTTATTTTCCAAGAATTTTGAATACTTTTCTGCTACTACATCAGCTCTATGCAAATGAATTTATGTGTACCGACATTCTGCCTAAAACGCCAAAGCTTTTAGACCGAATTACAAAAGTAGAGTAGTGTATTGAATATTCTCCTCTATGAACTCAATGTCCCAGTGAGGAAACATTGTCTTGACATATTAAGGCTCTGTGAACTTATATTCCTCCTGTTGAGGCACCTTCACAAATATTTCCCCAGCAATTCATTGTGAATTTCCGTGTGTGATGCACTTTTGTCCAAGGATTCAAGATCATTCACTGTGAATTCAAAGCTATCTATAGTGCATTTAGCCAAATATACCCCACTTCATAAGTAAATTATTACTACTCTGAACACTAGCTTAACTAACATTTTGATTTCTAAGAGTTTTGAGTTATTTTATAGTAGTGTATCAGCTCTACGAAAATGATGGATGTTTCACCATATTTTCCCTAAATACCCAACTTTCTTACTCTGAATGATAAGTGTAACCAGCATCACACTCACTTCTCTTTCCTATGTACACAATTTCCCAGTTATAAACAAGTGTCCTTCAGATACTACGTCTCTATGAACTTGTTTGTCAGGCACCTTTCTACATATTTCCGTAGTCTTTAATTGTGAATTGCAGTGTTTGGTTCACTTTTGTCCAGTGAATCAAGCTCATTCACTGTGAATTCCAAGTACCTATAGCGCATTTTGCCAAAAATACCAGACTTTAAATTATTTCTCGTTTGAACACTAGCTTGACAATCATTTTGATTTCTAAGAGCTTTGAGTACTTTTATGGTACTACATCGGCTCTATGCAGATGAATTTATGTTTCACCAACTTTCTTGCTAAAACGCCAACTCATTTACACTGAATTACAAAAGTGAAGACTATCTCACTCACTTCTCGCCTCTTGGAACACAATTTCTCATTGACTGAACAGTGTCCTTTAAAATTAAGGCTCTATGAACTGGTATTCCTACTGCTTCAGGCACCTTCCTATTTATTTTCCCTGTTCTTTCATTGTGAAGTCTCAGTGCTGGATTCACTTTTTTCCTTTGCTGCACATGCATTCGTTGTGAATTTCAAGTGTTTATACACCATGGTTCCATACATATCAGTTCTATAAATGTAAACTTTTTCTATTTTAAAGACTATCGTAGCTTTAACAGCCCTTTGGATACAAATACCTCGTATTTCAACACTGCACTAGAGATATTCAGGTTCTCCAAAAGTAATCCACGGGTAACCAGTATCACACTCACTTCTCTGCTCTTGTACTACTACTTCCCAGTGAGGAAACAGTGTCCTTCACATATTAAGGCTCTGTAAAGTTTTGTTCCTCCTGTTTCAGGCATTCCTACATATTTCCCTAGTCCTGTGAATTTCAATGTTTGACTCACTTTTGTACAGAGATTCAAGCTCATTCACTGTGCATTCCAAATATGTGTACAGCGTTTTGCCAAAGATAGCAGACTTTAAATGTAAATTATTACCACTTTGATCACTAGGTTGACTATCATTTTGATTCCCAAGAATTTTGAATACGTTTATGCTACTACATCAGCTCTGTGAAGATGAATTTATTTGTACCAATATTCTGGCTTAAAGGCCAACTCATTTAGACTGAATTATAAAAGTAGAGTAGCGTATTGAATTCTCTCCTCCGTGGACTCAATGTCCCCGTGAGGAAACTGTGTCCTTCACATATTAAGGCTCTGTGAACTTGTATTCCTCCTGTTTGAGGCACCTTCTCACATATTTCCTTAGTAAGTCATTGTGAATTTCCCTGTTTGATTCACTTTTTCCAGTGATTCAAGCTCATGGAAGTTGAATTCCAAGTATGTACAGCGGGTTTTGCGAAATATACCAGACTTTAAATGTAACTTATTACCAATTTGAACACTAGCTTGACTCAATTTTATTTCTAAGGGTTTTGAATACTTTTATAAAGTTATATGAGCTCTACAAAATAATTTCAGGTTTCACCAACTTTCAGCTTCAAAGGCCAAGTCATTTGTACTGAATTACAACAGGAAAGCGTAGCGCACTCACTTCTCTGTCTTTGAACACAACTTCCCAGTGACTGAGCCGTGTCCTTCTCACATTATGGCTCTATTAACTTGCATTTCTTTTGTTTCAGGACCCTTCCTACATATTTCCCTAGTCTTGCATTATGAATTTCAATGTTTGATTTCCTTGTGCACAGAGATGCAAGCTCATTCACTGTGAAAACCAAGTATGTATACAGCGTTTTCCAAAAGATAGCAGTTTTTAAATGTAAATTATTACCACTTTGATCACTAGGTTGACTCTCCTTTATTTTCCAAGAATTTTGAATACTTTTCTGCTACTACATCAGCTCTATGCATATGAATTTATGTGTACCGACATTCTGCCTAAAACGCCAAAGCTATTAGACCGAATTACAAAAGTAGAGTAGTGTATTGAATATTCTCCTCTATGAACTCAATGTCCCAGTGAGGAAACATTGTCTTCACATATTAAGGCTCTGTGAACTTGTATTCCTCCTGTTGAGGCTGCTTCACAAATATTTCCCCAGCAATTCATTGTGAATTTCCGTGTTTCATGCACTTTTGTCCAGGGATTCAAACTCATTCACTGTGAATTCAAAGCTATCTATAGTGCATTTAGCCAAAAAATACCAGACTTCAAATGTAAATTATTTCTCGTTTGAACACTAGCTTGACGATCATTTTGATTTCTAAGAATTTTGAATACTCTTATGCTACTACATCAGCTCTGTGCAGATAAATTTATGTGTGCCAACATTCTGGCTAAAACGCCACTCATTTAGACTGAATTATAAAAGTAGAGTAGCGTATTGAATTCTCTCCTCCGGGGACTCAATGTCCCCGTGAGGAAACTGTGTCCTTCACATATTAAGGCTCTGTGAACTTGTATTCCTCCTGTTTGAGGCACCTTCTCACATATTTCCTTAGTAAATCATTGTGAATTTCCCTGTTTGATTCACTTTTTCCAGTGATTCAAGCTCATGGAAGTTGAATTCCAAGTATCTACAGCGGGTTTTGCGAAATATACCAGACTTTAAATGTAACTTATTACCAATTTGAACACTAGCTTGACTCAATTTTATTTCTAAGGGTTTTGAATACTTTTATAAAGTTATATGAGCTCTACAAAATAATTTCAGGTTTCACCAACTTTCAGCTTCAAAGGCCAAGTCATTTGTACTGAATTACAACAGGAAAGCGTAGCGCACTCACTTCTCTGTCTTTGAACCCAACTTCCCAGTGACTGAGCCGTGTCCTTCTCACATTATGGCTCTATTAACTTGCATTCCTTTTGTTTCAGGACCCTTCTTACATATTTCCCTAGTCTTGCATTATGAATTTCAATGTTTGATTTCCTTGTGCACAGAGATGCAAGCTCATTCACTGTGAAAACCAAGTATGTATACAGCGTTTTCCAAAAGATAGCAGTTTTTAAATGTAAATTATTACCACTTTGATCACTAGGTTGACTCTCCTTTATTTTCCAAGAATTTTGAATACTTTTCTGCTACTACATCAGCTCTATGCAAATGAATTTATGTGTACCGACATTCTGCCTAAAACGCCAAAGCTTTTAGACCGAATTACAAAAGTAGAGTAGTGTATTGAATATTCTCCTCTATGAACTCAATGTCCCAGTGAGGAAACATTGTCTTGACATATTAAGGCTCTGTGAACTTATATTCCTCCTGTTGAGGCACCTTCACAAATATTTCCCCAGCAATTCATTGTGAATTTCCGTGTGTGATGCACTTTTGTCCAAGGATTCAAGATCATTCACTGTGAATTCAAAGCTATCTATAGTGCATTTAGCCAAATATACCCCACTTCATAAGTAAATTATTACTACTCTGAACACTAGCTTAACTAACATTTTGATTTCTAAGAGTTTTGAGTTATTTTATAGTAGTGTATCAGCTCTACGAAAATGATGGATGTTTCACCATATTTTCCCTAAATACCCAACTTTCTTACTCTGAATGATAAGTGTAACCAGCATCACACTCACTTCTCTTTCCTATGTACACAATTTCCCAGTTATAAACAAGTGTCCTTCAGATACTACGTCTCTATGAACTTGTTTGTCAGGCACCTTTCTACATATTTCCGTAGTCTTTAATTGTGAATTGCAGTGTTTGGTTCACTTTTGTCCAGTGAATCAAGCTCATTCACTGTGAATTCCAAGTACCTATAGCGCATTTTGCCAAAAATACCAGACTTTAAATTATTTCTCGTTTGAACACTAGCTTGACAATCATTTTGATTTCTAAGAGCTTTGAGTACTTTTATGGTACTACATCGGCTCTATGCAGATGAATTTATGTTTCACCAACTTTCTTGCTAAAACGCCAACTCATTTACACTGAATTACAAAAGTGAAGACTATCTCACTCACTTCTCGCCTCTTGGAACACAATTTCTCATTGACTGAACAGTGTCCTTTAAAATTAAGGCTCTATGAACTGGTATTCCTACTGCTTCAGGCACCTTCCTATTTATTTTCCCTGTTCTTTCATTGTGAAGTCTCAGTGCTGGATTCACTTTTTTCCTTTGCTGCACATGCATTCGTTGTGAATTTCAAGTGTTTATACACCATGGTTCCATACATATCAGTTCTATAAATGTAAACTTTTTCTATTTTAAAGACTATCGTAGCTTTAACAGCCCTTTGGATACAAATACCTCGTATTTCAACACTGCACTAGAGATATTCAGGTTCTCCAAAAGTAATCCACGGGTAACCAGTATCACACTCACTTCTCTGCTCTTGTACTACTACTTCCCAGTGAGGAAACAGTGTCCTTCACATATTAAGGCTCTGTAAAGTTTTGTTCCTCCTGTTTCAGGCATTCCTACATATTTCCCTAGTCCTGTGAATTTCAATGTTTGACTCACTTTTGTACAGAGATTCAAGCTCATTCACTGTGCATTCCAAATATGTGTACAGCGTTTTGCCAAAGATAGCAGACTTTAAATGTAAATTATTACCACTTTGATCACTAGGTTGACTATCATTTTGATTCCCAAGAATTTTGAATACGTTTATGCTACTACATCAGCTCTGTGAAGATGAATTTATTTGTACCAATATTCTGGCTTAAAGGCCAACTCATTTAGACTGAATTATAAAAGTAGAGTAGCGTATTGAATTCTCTCCTCCGTGGACTCAATGTCCCCGTGAGGAAACTGTGTCCTTCACATATTAAGGCTCTGTGAACTTGTATTCCTCCTGTTTGAGGCACCTTCTCACATATTTCCTTAGTAAGTCATTGTGAATTTCCCTGTTTGATTCACTTTTTCCAGTGATTCAAGCTCATGGAAGTTGAATTCCAAGTATGTACAGCGGGTTTTGCGAAATATACCAGACTTTAAATGTAACTTATTACCAATTTGAACACTAGCTTGACTCAATTTTATTTCTAAGGGTTTTGAATACTTTTATAAAGTTATATGAGCTCTACAAAATAATTTCAGGTTTCACCAACTTTCAGCTTCAAAGGCCAAGTCATTTGTACTGAATTACAACAGGAAAGCGTAGCGCACTCACTTCTCTGTCTTTGAACACAACTTCCCAGTGACTGAGCCGTGTCCTTCTCACATTATGGCTCTATTAACTTGCATTCCTTTTGTTTCAGGACCCTTCCTACATATTTCCCTAGTCTTGCATTATGAATTTCAATGTTTGATTTCCTTGTGCACAGAGATGCAAGCTCATTCACTGTGAAAACCAAGTATGTATACAGCGTTTTCCAAAAGATAGCAGTTTTTAAATGTAAATTATTACCACTTTGATCACTAGGTTGACTCTCCTTTATTTTCCAAGAATTTTGAATACTTTTCTGCTACTACATCAGCTCTATGCAAATGAATTTATGTGTACCGACATTCTGCCTAAAACGCCAAAGCTTTTAGACCGAATTACAAAAGTAGAGTAGTGTATTGAATATTCTCCTCTATGAACTCAATGTCCCAGTGAGGAAACATTGTCTTGACATATTAAGGCTCTGTGAACTTATATTCCTCCTGTTGAGGCACCTTCACAAATATTTCCCCAGCAATTCATTGTGAATTTCCGTGTGTGATGCACTTTTGTCCAAGGATTCAAGATCATTCACTGTGAATTCAAAGCTATCTATAGTGCATTTAGCCAAATATACCCCACTTCATAAGTAAATTATTACTACTCTGAACACTAGCTTAACTAACATTTTGATTTCTAAGAGTTTTGAGTTATTTTATAGTAGTGTATCAGCTCTACGAAAATGATGGATGTTTCACCATATTTTCCCTAAATACCCAACTTTCTTACTCTGAATGATAAGTGTAACCAGCATCACACTCACTTCTCTTTCCTATGTACACAATTTCCCAGTTATAAACAAGTGTCCTTCAGATACTACGTCTCTATGAACTTGTTTGTCAGGCACCTTTCTACATATTTCCGTAGTCTTTAATTGTGAATTGCAGTGTTTGGTTCACTTTTGTCCAGTGAATCAAGCTCATTCACTGTGAATTCCAAGTACCTATAGCGCATTTTGCCAAAAATACCAGACTTTAAATTATTTCTCGTTTGAACACTAGCTTGACAATCATTTTGATTTCTAAGAGCTTTGAGTACTTTTATGGTACTACATCGGCTCTATGCAGATGAATTTATGTTTCACCAACTTTCTTGCTAAAACGCCAACTCATTTACACTGAATTACAAAAGTGAAGACTATCTCACTCACTTCTCGCCTCTTGGAACACAATTTCTCATTGACTGAACAGTGTCCTTTAAAATTAAGGCTCTATGAACTGGTATTCCTACTGCTTCAGGCACCTTCCTATTTATTTTCCCTGTTCTTTCATTGTGAAGTCTCAGTGCTGGATTCACTTTTTTCCTTTGCTGCACATGCATTCGTTGTGAATTTCAAGTGTTTATACACCATGGTTCCATACATATCAGTTCTATAAATGTAAACTTTTTCTATTTTAAAGACTATCGTAGCTTTAACAGCCCTTTGGATACAAATACCTCGTATTTCAACACTGCACTAGAGATATTCAGGTTCTCCAAAAGTAATCCACGGGTAACCAGTATCACACTCACTTCTCTGCTCTTGTACTACTACTTCCCAGTGAGGAAACAGTGTCCTTCACATATTAAGGCTCTGTAAAGTTTTGTTCCTCCTGTTTCAGGCATTCCTACATATTTCCCTAGTCCTGTGAATTTCAATGTTTGACTCACTTTTGTACAGAGATTCAAGCTCATTCACTGTGCATTCCAAATATGTGTACAGCGTTTTGCCAAAGATAGCAGACTTTAAATGTAAATTATTACCACTTTGATCACTAGGTTGACTATCATTTTGATTCCCAAGAATTTTGAATACGTTTATGCTACTACATCAGCTCTGTGAAGATGAATTTATTTGTACCAATATTCTGGCTTAAAGGCCAACTCATTTAGACTGAATTATAAAAGTAGAGCAGCGTATTGAATTCTCTCCTCCGTGGACTCAATGTCCCCGTGAGGAAACTGTGTCCTTCACATATTAAGGCTCTGTGAACTTGTATTCCTCCTGTTTGAGGCACCTTCTCACATATTTCCTTAGTAAGTCATTGTGAATTTCCCTGTTTGATTCACTTTTTCCAGTGATTCAAGCTCATGGAAGTTGAATTCCAAGTATGTACAGCGGGTTTTGCGAAATATACCAGACTTTAAATGTAACTTATTACCAATTTGAACACTAGCTTGACTCAATTTTATTTCTAAGGGTTTTGAATACTTTTATAAAGTTATATGAGCTCTACAAAATAATTTCAGGTTTCACCAACTTTCAGCTTCAAAGGCCTAGTCATTTGTACTGAATTACAACAGGAAAGCGTAGCGCACTCACTTCTCTGTCTTTGAACACAACTTCCCAGTGACTGAGCCGTGTCCTTCTCACATTATGGCTCTATTAACTTGCATTTCTTTTGTTTCAGGACCCTTCCTACATATTTCCCTAGTCTTGCATTATGAATTTCAATGTTTGATTTCCTTGTGCACAGAGATGCAAGCTCATTCACTGTGAAAACCAAGTATGTATACAGCGTTTTCCAAAAGATAGCAGTTTTTAAATGTAAATTATTACCACTTTGATCACTAGGTTGACTCTCCTTTATTTTCCAAGAATTTTGAATACTTTTCTGCTACTACATCAGCTCTATGCATATGAATTTATGTGTACCGACATTCTGCCTAAAACGCCAAAGCTATTAGACCGAATTACAAAAGTAGAGTAGTGTATTGAATATTCTCCTCTATGAACTCAATGTCCCAGTGAGGAAACATTGTCTTCACATATTAAGGCTCTGTGAACTTGTATTCCTCCTGTTGAGGCTGCTTCACAAATATTTCCCCAGCAATTCATTGTGAATTTCCGTGTTTCATGCACTTTTGTCCAGGGATTCAAACTCATTCACTGTGAATTCAAAGCTATCTATAGTGCATTTAGCCAAAAAATACCAGACTTCAAATGTAAATTATTTCTCGTTTGAACACTAGCTTGACGATCATTTTGATTTCTAAGAATTTTGAATACTCTTATGCTACTACATCAGCTCTGTGCAGATAAATTTATGTGTGCCAACATTCTGGCTAAAACGCCACTCATTTAGACTGAATTATAAAAGTAGAGTAGCGTATTGAATTCTCTCCTCCGGGGACTCAATGTCCCCGTGAGGAAACTGTGTCCTTCACATATTAAGGCTCTGTGAACTTGTATTCCTCCTGTTTGAGGCACCTTCTCACATATTTCCTTAGTAAATCATTGTGAATTTCCCTGTTTGATTCACTTTTTCCAGTGATTCAAGCTCATGGAAGTTGAATTCCAAGTATCTACAGCGGGTTTTGCGAAATATACCAGACTTTAAATGTAACTTATTACCAATTTGAACACTAGCTTGACTCAATTTTATTTCTAAGGGTTTTGAATACTTTTATAAAGTTATATGAGCTCTACAAAATAATTTCAGGTTTCACCAACTTTCAGCTTCAAAGGCCAAGTCATTTGTACTGAATTACAACAGGAAAGCGTAGCGCACTCACTTCTCTGTCTTTGAACACAACTTCCCAGTGACTGAGCCGTGTCCTTCTCACATTATGGCTCTATTAACTTGCATTCCTTTTGTTTCAGGACCCTTCTTACATATTTCCCTAGTCTTGCATTATGAATTTCAATGTTTGATTTCCTTGTGCACAGAGATGCAAGCTCATTCACTGTGAAAACCAAGTATGTATACAGCGTTTTCCAAAAGATAGCAGTTTTTAAATGTAAATTATTACCACTTTGATCACTAGGTTGACTCTCCTTTATTTTCCAAGAATTTTGAATACTTTTCTGCTACTACATCAGCTCTATGCAAATGAATTTATGTGTACCGACATTCTGCCTAAAACGCCAAAGCTTTTAGACCGAATTACAAAAGTAGAGTAGTGTATTGAATATTCTCCTCTATGAACTCAATGTCCCAGTGAGGAAACATTGTCTTGACATATTAAGGCTCTGTGAACTTATATTCCTCCTGTTGAGGCACCTTCACAAATATTTCCCCAGCAATTCATTGTGAATTTCCGTGTGTGATGCACTTTTGTCCAAGGATTCAAGATCATTCACTGTGAATTCAAAGCTATCTATAGTGCATTTAGCCAAATATACCCCACTTCATAAGTAAATTATTACTACTCTGAACACTAGCTTAACTAACATTTTGATTTCTAAGAGTTTTGAGTTATTTTATAGTAGTGTATCAGCTCTACGAAAATGATGGATGTTTCACCATATTTTCCCTAAATACCCAACTTTCTTACTCTGAATGATAAGTGTAACCAGCATCACACTCACTTCTCTTTCCTATGTACACAATTTCCCAGTTATAAACAAGTGTCCTTCAGATACTACGTCTCTATGAACTTGTTTGTCAGGCACCTTTCTACATATTTCCGTAGTCTTTAATTGTGAATTGCAGTGTTTGGTTCACTTTTGTCCAGTGAATCAAGCTCATTCACTGTGAATTCCAAGTACCTATAGCGCATTTTGCCAAAAATACCAGACTTTAAATTATTTCTCGTTTGAACACTAGCTTGACAATCATTTTGATTTCTAAGAGCTTTGAGTACTTTTATGGTACTACATCGGCTCTATGCAGATGAATTTATGTTTCACCAACTTTCTTGCTAAAACGCCAACTCATTTACACTGAATTACAAAAGTGAAGACTATCTCACTCACTTCTCGCCTCTTGGAACACAATTTCTCATTGACTGAACAGTGTCCTTTAAAATTAAGGCTCTATGAACTGGTATTCCTACTGCTTCAGGCACCTTCCTATTTATTTTCCCTGTTCTTTCATTGTGAAGTCTCAGTGCTGGATTCACTTTTTTCCTTTGCTGCACATGCATTCGTTGTGAATTTCAAGTGTTTATACACCATGGTTCCATACATATCAGTTCTATAAATGTAAACTTTTTCTATTTTAAAGACTATCGTAGCTTTAACAGCCCTTTGGATACAAATACCTCGTATTTCAACACTGCACTAGAGATATTCAGGTTCTCCAAAAGTAATCCACGGGTAACCAGTATCACACTCACTTCTCTGCTCTTGTACTACTACTTCCCAGTGAGGAAACAGTGTCCTTCACATATTAAGGCTCTGTAAAGTTTTGTTCCTCCTGTTTCAGGCATTCCTACATATTTCCCTAGTCCTGTGAATTTCAATGTTTGACTCACTTTTGTACAGAGATTCAAGCTCATTCACTGTGCATTCCAAATATGTGTACAGCGTTTTGCCAAAGATAGCAGACTTTAAATGTAAATTATTACCACTTTGATCACTAGGTTGACTATCATTTTGATTCCCAAGAATTTTGAATACGTTTATGCTACTACATCAGCTCTGTGAAGATGAATTTATTTGTACCAATATTCTGGCTTAAAGGCCAACTCATTTAGACAGAATTATAAAAGTAGAGTAGCGTATTGAATTCTCTCCTCCGTGGACTCAATGTCCCCGTGAGGAAACTGTGTCCTTCACATATTAAGGCTCTGTGAACTTGTATTCCTCCTGTTTGAGGCACCTTCTCACATATTTCCTTAGTAAGTCATTGTGAATTTCCCTGTTTGATTCACTTTTTCCAGTGATTCAAGCTCATGGAAGTTGAATTCCAAGTATGTACAGCGGGTTTTGCGAAATATACCAGACTTTAAATGTAACTTATTACCAATTTGAACACTAGCTTGACTCAATTTTATTTCTAAGGGTTTTGAATACTTTTATAAAGTTATATGAGCTCTACAAAATAATTTCAGGTTTCACCAACTTTCAGCTTCAAAGGCCAAGTCATTTGTACTGAATTACAACAGGAAAGCGTAGCGCACTCACTTCTCTGTCTTTGAACACAACTTCCCAGTGACTGAGCCGTGTCCTTCTCACATTATGGCTCTATTAACTTGCATTTCTTTTGTTTCAGGACCCTTCCTACATATTTCCCTAGTCTTGCATTATGAATTTCAATGTTTGATTTCCTTGTGCACAGAGATGCAAGCTCATTCACTGTGAAAACCAAGTATGTATACAGCGTTTTCCAAAAGATAGCAGTTTTTAAATGTAAATTATTACCACTTTGATCACTAGGTTGACTCTCCTTTATTTTCCAAGAATTTTGAATACTTTTCTGCTACTACATCAGCTCTATGCATATGAATTTATGTGTACCGACATTCTGCCTAAAACGCCAAAGCTATTAGACCGAATTACAAAAGTAGAGTAGTGTATTGAATATTCTCCTCTATGAACTCAATGTCCCAGTGAGGAAACATTGTCTTCACATATTAAGGCTCTGTGAACTTGTATTCCTCCTGTTGAGGCTGCTTCACAAATATTTCCCCAGCAATTCATTGTGAATTTCCGTGTTTCATGCACTTTTGTCCAGGGATTCAAACTCATTCACTGTGAATTCAAAGCTATCTATAGTGCATTTAGCCAAAAAATACCAGACTTCAAATGTAAATTATTTCTCGTTTGAACACTAGCTTGACGATCATTTTGATTTCTAAGAATTTTGAATACTCTTATGCTACTACATCAGCTCTGTGCAGATAAATTTATGTGTGCCAACATTCTGGCTAAAACGCCACTCATTTAGACTGAATTATAAAAGTAGAGTAGCGTATTGAATTCTCTCCTCCGGGGACTCAATGTCCCCGTGAGGAAACTGTGTCCTTCACATATTAAGGCTCTGTGAACTTGTATTCCTCCTGTTTGAGGCACCTTCTCACATATTTCCTTAGTAAATCATTGTGAATTTCCCTGTTTGATTCACTTTTTCCAGTGATTCAAGCTCATGGAAGTTGAATTCCAAGTATCTACAGCGGGTTTTGCGAAATATACCAGACTTTAAATGTAACTTATTACCAATTTGAACACTAGCTTGACTCAATTTTATTTCTAAGGGTTTTGAATACTTTTATAAAGTTATATGAGCTCTACAAAATAATTTCAGGTTTCACCAACTTTCAGCTTCAAAGGCCAAGTCATTTGTACTGAATTACAACAGGAAAGCGTAGCGCACTCACTTCTCTGTCTTTGAACACAACTTCCCAGTGACTGAGCCGTGTCCTTCTCACATTATGGCTCTATTAACTTGCATTCCTTTTGTTTCAGGACCCTTCTTACATATTTCCCTAGTCTTGCATTATGAATTTCAATGTTTGATTTCCTTGTGCACAGAGATGCAAGCTCATTCACTGTGAAAACCAAGTATGTATACAGCGTTTTCCAAAAGATAGCAGTTTTTAAATGTAAATTATTACCACTTTGATCACTAGGTTGACTCTCCTTTATTTTCCAAGAATTTTGAATACTTTTCTGCTACTACATCAGCTCTATGCAAATGAATTTATGTGTACCGACATTCTGCCTAAAACGCCAAAGCTTTTAGACCGAATTACAAAAGTAGAGTAGTGTATTGAATATTCTCCTCTATGAACTCAATGTCCCAGTGAGGAAACATTGTCTTGACATATTAAGGCTCTGTGAACTTATATTCCTCCTGTTGAGGCACCTTCACAAATATTTCCCCAGCAATTCATTGTGAATTTCCGTGTGTGATGCACTTTTGTCCAAGGATTCAAGATCATTCACTGTGAATTCAAAGCTATCTATAGTGCATTTAGCCAAATATACCCCACTTCATAAGTAAATTATTACTACTCTGAACACTAGCTTAACTAACATTTTGATTTCTAAGAGTTTTGAGTTATTTTATAGTAGTGTATCAGCTCTACGAAAATGATGGATGTTTCACCATATTTTCCCTAAATACCCAACTTTCTTACTCTGAATGATAAGTGTAACCAGCATCACACTCACTTCTCTTTCCTATGTACACAATTTCCCAGTTATAAACAAGTGTCCTTCAGATACTACGTCTCTATGAACTTGTTTGTCAGGCACCTTTCTACATATTTCCGTAGTCTTTAATTGTGAATTGCAGTGTTTGGTTCACTTTTGTCCAGTGAATCAAGCTCATTCACTGTGAATTCCAAGTACCTATAGCGCATTTTGCCAAAAATACCAGACTTTAAATTATTTCTCGTTTGAACACTAGCTTGACAATCATTTTGATTTCTAAGAGCTTTGAGTACTTTTATGGTACTACATCGGCTCTATGCAGATGAATTTATGTTTCACCAACTTTCTTGCTAAAACGCCAACTCATTTACACTGAATTACAAAAGTGAAGACTATCTCACTCACTTCTCGCCTCTTGGAACACAATTTCTCATTGACTGAACAGTGTCCTTTAAAATTAAGGCTCTATGAACTGGTATTCCTACTGCTTCAGGCACCTTCCTATTTATTTTCCCTGTTCTTTCATTGTGAAGTCTCAGTGCTGGATTCACTTTTTTCCTTTGCTGCACATGCATTCGTTGTGAATTTCAAGTGTTTATACACCATGGTTCCATACATATCAGTTCTATAAATGTAAACTTTTTCTATTTTAAAGACTATCGTAGCTTTAACAGCCCTTTGGATACAAATACCTCGTATTTCAACACTGCACTAGAGATATTCAGGTTCTCCAAAAGTAATCCACGGGTAACCAGTATCACACTCACTTCTCTGCTCTTGTACTACTACTTCCCAGTGAGGAAACAGTGTCCTTCACATATTAAGGCTCTGTAAAGTTTTGTTCCTCCTGTTTCAGGCATTCCTACATATTTCCCTAGTCCTGTGAATTTCAATGTTTGACTCACTTTTGTACAGAGATTCAAGCTCATTCACTGTGCATTCCAAATATGTGTACAGCGTTTTGCCAAAGATAGCAGACTTTAAATGTAAATTATTACCACTTTGATCACTAGGTTGACTATCATTTTGATTCCCAAGAATTTTGAATACGTTTATGCTACTACATCAGCTCTGTGAAGATGAATTTATTTGTACCAATATTCTGGCTTAAAGGCCAACTCATTTAGACTGAATTATAAAAGTAGAGTAGCGTATTGAATTCTCTCCTCCGTGGACTCAATGTCCCCGTGAGGAAACTGTGTCCTTCACATATTAAGGCTCTGTGAACTTGTATTCCTCCTGTTTGAGGCACCTTCTCACATATTTCCTTAGTAAGTCATTGTGAATTTCCCTGTTTGATTCACTTTTTCCAGTGATTCAAGCTCATGGAAGTTGAATTCCAAGTATGTACAGCGGGTTTTGCGAAATATACCAGACTTTAAATGTAACTTATTACCAATTTGAACACTAGCTTGACTCAATTTTATTTCTAAGGGTTTTGAATACTTTTATAAAGTTATATGAGCTCTACAAAATAATTTCAGGTTTCACCAACTTTCAGCTTCAAAGGCCAAGTCATTTGTACTGAATTACAACAGGAAAGCGTAGCGCACTCACTTCTCTGTCTTTGAACACAACTTCCCAGTGACTGAGCCGTGTCCTTCTCACATTATGGCTCTATTAACTTGCATTCCTTTTGTTTCAGGACCCTTCCTACATATTTCCCTAGTCTTGCATTATGAATTTCAATGTTTGATTTCCTTGTGCACAGAGATGCAAGCTCATTCACTGTGAAAACCAAGTATGTATACAGCGTTTTCCAAAAGATAGCAGTTTTTAAATGTAAATTATTACCACTTTGATCACTAGGTTGACTCTCCTTTATTTTCCAAGAATTTTGAATACTTTTCTGCTACTACATCAGCTCTATGCAAATGAATTTATGTGTACCGACATTCTGCCTAAAACGCCAAAGCTTTTAGACCGAATTACAAAAGTAGAGTAGTGTATTGAATATTCTCCTCTATGAACTCAATGTCCCAGTGAGGAAACATTGTCTTGACATATTAAGGCTCTGTGAACTTATATTCCTCCTGTTGAGGCACCTTCACAAATATTTCCCCAGCAATTCATTGTGAATTTCCGTGTGTGATGCACTTTTGTCCAAGGATTCAAGATCATTCACTGTGAATTCAAAGCTATCTATAGTGCATTTAGCCAAATATACCCCACTTCATAAGTAAATTATTACTACTCTGAACACTAGCTTAACTAACATTTTGATTTCTAAGAGTTTTGAGTTATTTTATAGTAGTGTATCAGCTCTACGAAAATGATGGATGTTTCACCATATTTTCCCTAAATACCCAACTTTCTTACTCTGAATGATAAGTGTAACCAGCATCACACTCACTTCTCTTTCCTATGTACACAATTTCCCAGTTATAAACAAGTGTCCTTCAGATACTACGTCTCTATGAACTTGTTTGTCAGGCACCTTTCTACATATTTCCGTAGTCTTTAATTGTGAATTGCAGTGTTTGGTTCACTTTTGTCCAGTGAATCAAGCTCATTCACTGTGAATTCCAAGTACCTATAGCGCATTTTGCCAAAAATACCAGACTTTAAATTATTTCTCGTTTGAACACTAGCTTGACAATCATTTTGATTTCTAAGAGCTTTGAGTACTTTTATGGTACTACATCGGCTCTATGCAGATGAATTTATGTTTCACCAACTTTCTTGCTAAAACGCCAACTCATTTACACTGAATTACAAAAGTGAAGACTATCTCACTCACTTCTCGCCTCTTGGAACACAATTTCTCATTGACTGAACAGTGTCCTTTAAAATTAAGGCTCTATGAACTGGTATTCCTACTGCTTCAGGCACCTTCCTATTTATTTTCCCTGTTCTTTCATTGTGAAGTCTCAGTGCTGGATTCACTTTTTTCCTTTGCTGCACATGCATTCGTTGTGAATTTCAAGTGTTTATACACCATGGTTCCATACATATCAGTTCTATAAATGTAAACTTTTTCTATTTTAAAGACTATCGTAGCTTTAACAGCCCTTTGGATACAAATACCTCGTATTTCAACACTGCACTAGAGATATTCAGGTTCTCCAAAAGTAATCCACGGGTAACCAGTATCACACTCACTTCTCTGCTCTTGTACTACTACTTCCCAGTGAGGAAACAGTGTCCTTCACATATTAAGGCTCTGTAAAGTTTTGTTCCTCCTGTTTCAGGCATTCCTACATATTTCCCTAGTCCTGTGAATTTCAATGTTTGACTCACTTTTGTACAGAGATTCAAGCTCATTCACTGTGCATTCCAAATATGTGTACAGCGTTTTGCCAAAGATAGCAGACTTTAAATGTAAATTATTACCACTTTGATCACTAGGTTGACTATCATTTTGATTCCCAAGAATTTTGAATACGTTTATGCTACTACATCAGCTCTGTGAAGATGAATTTATTTGTACCAATATTCTGGCTTAAAGGCCAACTCATTTAGACTGAATTATAAAAGTAGAGCAGCGTATTGAATTCTCTCCTCCGTGGACTCAATGTCCCCGTGAGGAAACTGTGTCCTTCACATATTAAGGCTCTGTGAACTTGTATTCCTCCTGTTTGAGGCACCTTCTCACATATTTCCTTAGTAAGTCATTGTGAATTTCCCTGTTTGATTCACTTTTTCCAGTGATTCAAGCTCATGGAAGTTGAATTCCAAGTATGTACAGCGGGTTTTGCGAAATATACCAGACTTTAAATGTAACTTATTACCAATTTGAACACTAGCTTGACTCAATTTTATTTCTAAGGGTTTTGAATACTTTTATAAAGTTATATGAGCTCTACAAAATAATTTCAGGTTTCACCAACTTTCAGCTTCAAAGGCCAAGTCATTTGTACTGAATTACAACAGGAAAGCGTAGCGCACTCACTTCTCTGTCTTTGAACACAACTTCCCAGTGACTGAGCCGTGTCCTTCTCACATTATGGCTCTATTAACTTGCATTCCTTTTGTTTCAGGACCCTTCCTACATATTTCCCTAGTCTTGCATTATGAATTTCAATGTTTGATTTCCTTGTGCACAGAGATGCAAGCTCATTCACTGTGAAAACCAAGTATGTATACAGCGTTTTCCAAAAGATAGCAGTTTTTAAATGTAAATTATTACCACTTTGATCACTAGGTTGACTCTCCTTTATTTTCCAAGAATTTTGAATACTTTTCTGCTACTACATCAGCTCTATGCATACGAATTTATGTGTACCGACATTCTGCCTAAAACGCCAAAGCTTTTAGACCGAATTACAAAAGTAGAGTAGTGTACTGAATATTCTCCTCTATGAACTCAATGTCCCAGTGAGGAAACATTGTCTTCACATATTAAGGCTCTGTGAACTTGTATTCCTCCTGTTGAGGCTGCTTCACAAATATTTCCCCAGCAATTCATTGTGAATTTCCGTGTTTCATGCACTTTTGTCCAGGGATTCAAACTCATTCACTGTGAATTCAAAGCTATCTATAGTGCATTTAGCCAAAAAATACCAGACTTCAAATGTAAATTATTTCTCGTTTGAACACTAGCTTGACGATCATTTTGATTTCTAAGAATTTTGAATACTCTTATGCTACTACATCAGCTCTGTGCAGATAAATTTATGTGTGCCAACATTCTGGCTAAAACGCCACTCATTTAGACTGAATTATAAAAGTAGAGTAGCGTATTGAATTCTCTCCTCTGGGGACTCAATGTCCCCGTGAGGAAACTGTGTCCTTCACATATTAAGGCTCTGTGAACTTGTATTCCTCCTGTTTGAGGCACCTTCTCACATATTTCCTTAGTAAGTCATTGTGAATTTCCCTGTTTGATTCACTTTTTCCAGTGATTCAAGCTCATGGAAGTTGAATTCCAAGTATCTACAGCGGGTTTTGCGAAATATACCAGACTTTAAATGTAACTTATTACTAATTTGAACACTAGCTTGACTCAATTTTATTTCTAAGGGTTTTGAATACTTTTATAAAGTTATATGAGCTCTACAAAATAATTTCAGGTTTCACCAACTTTCAGCTTCAAAGGCCAAGTCATTTGTACTGAATTACAACAGGAAAGCGTAGCGCACTCACTTCTCTGTCTTTGAACACAACTTCCCAGTGACTGAACAGTGTCCTTCTCACATTATGGCTCTATTAACTTGCATTCCTTTTGTTTCAGGACCCTTCCTACATATTTCCCTAGTCTTGCATTATGAATTTCAATGTTTGATTTCCTTGTGCACAGAGATGCAAGCTCATTCACTGTGAAAACCAAGTATGTATACAGCGTTTTCCAAAAGATAGCAGTTTTTAAATGTAAATTATTACCACTTTGATCACTAGGTTGACTCTCCTTTATTTTCCAAGAATTTTGAATACTTTTATGCTACTACATCAGCTCTATGCAAATGAATTTATGTGTACCGACATTCTGCCTAAAACGCCAAAGCTTTTAGACCGAATTACAAAAGTAGAGTAGTGTATTGAATATTCTCCTCTATGAACTCAATGTCCCAGTGAGGAAACATTGTCTTGACATATTAAGGCTCTGTGAACTTATATTCCTCCTGTTGAGGCACCTTCACAAATATTTCCCCAGCAATTCATTGTGAATTTCCGTGTGTGATGCACTTTTGTCCAAGGATTCAAGATCATTCACTGTGAATTCAAAGCTATCTATAGTGCATTTAGCCAAATATACCCCACTTCATAAGTAAATTATTACTACTCTGAACACTAGCTTAACTAACATTTTGATTTCTAAGAGTTTTGAGTTATTTTATAGTAGTGTATCAGCTCTACGAAAATGATGGATGTTTCACCATATTTTCCCTAAATACCCAACTTTCTTACTCTGAATGATAAGTGTAACCAGCATCACACTCACTTCTCTTTCCTATGTACACAATTTCCCAGTTATAAACAAGTGTCCTTCAGATACTACGTCTCTATGAACTTGTTTGTCAGGCACCTTTCTACATATTTCCGTAGTCTTTAATTGTGAATTGCAGTGTTTGGTTCACTTTTGTCCAGTGAATCAAGCTCATTCACTGTGAATTCCAAGTACCTATAGCGCATTTTGCCAAAAATACCAGACTTTAAATTATTTCTCGTTTGAACACTAGCTTGACAATCATTTTGATTTCTAAGAGCTTTGAGTACTTTTATGGTACTACATCGGCTCTATGCAGATGAATTTATGTTTCACCAACTTTCTTGCTAAAACGCCAACTCATTTACACTGAATTACAAAAGTGAAGACTATCTCACTCACTTCTCGCCTCTTGGAACACAATTTCTCATTGACTGAACAGTGTCCTTTAAAATTAAGGCTCTATGAACTGGTATTCCTACTGCTTCAGGCACCTTCCTATTTATTTTCCCTGTTCTTTCATTGTGAAGTCTCAGTGCTGGATTCACTTTTTTCCTTTGCTGCACATGCATTCGTTGTGAATTTCAAGTGTTTATACACCATGGTTCCATACATATCAGTTCTATAAATGTAAACTTTTTCTATTTTAAAGACTATCGTAGCTTTAACAGCCCTTTGGATACAAATACCTCGTATTTCAACACTGCACTAGAGATATTCAGGTTCTCCAAAAGTAATCCACGGGTAACCAGTATCACACTCACTTCTCTGCTCTTGTACTACTACTTCCCAGTGAGGAAACAGTGTCCTTCACATATTAAGGCTCTGTAAAGTTTTGTTCCTCCTGTTTCAGGCATTCCTACATATTTCCCTAGTCCTGTGAATTTCAATGTTTGACTCACTTTTGTACAGAGATTCAAGCTCATTCACTGTGCATTCCAAATATGTGTACAGCGTTTTGCCAAAGATAGCAGACTTTAAATGTAAATTATTACCACTTTGATCACTAGGTTGACTATCATTTTGATTCCCAAGAATTTTGAATACGTTTATGCTACTACATCAGCTCTGTGAAGATGAATTTATTTGTACCAATATTCTGGCTTAAAGGCCAACTCATTTAGACTGAATTATAAAAGTAGAGTAGCGTATTGAATTCTCTCCTCCGTGGACTCAATGTCCCCGTGAGGAAACTGTGTCCTTCACATATTAAGGCTCTGTGAACTTGTATTCCTCCTGTTTGAGGCACCTTCTCACATATTTCCTTAGTAAGTCATTGTGAATTTCCCTGTTTGATTCACTTTTTCCAGTGATTCAAGCTCATGGAAGTTGAATTCCAAGTATGTACAGCGGGTTTTGCGAAATATACCAGACTTTAAATGTAACTTATTACCAATTTGAACACTAGCTTGACTCAATTTTATTTCTAAGGGTTTTGAATACTTTTATAAAGTTATATGAGCTCTACAAAATAATTTCAGGTTTCACCAACTTTCAGCTTCAAAGGCCAAGTCATTTGTACTGAATTACAACAGGAAAGCGTAGCGCACTCACTTCTCTGTCTTTGAACACAACTTCCCAGTGACTGAGCCGTGTCCTTCTCACATTATGGCTCTATTAACTTGCATTCCTTTTGTTTCAGGACCCTTCCTACATATTTCCCTAGTCTTGCATTATGAATTTCAATGTTTGATTTCCTTGTGCACAGAGATGCAAGCTCATTCACTGTGAAAACCAAGTATGTATACAGCGTTTTCCAAAAGATAGCAGTTTTTAAATGTAAATTATTACCACTTTGATCACTAGGTTGACTCTCCTTTATTTTCCAAGAATTTTGAATACTTTTATGCTACTACATCAGCTCTATGCAAATGAATTTATGTGTACCGACATTCTGCCTAAAACGCCAAAGCTTTTAGACCGAATTACAAAAGTAGAGTAGTGTATTGAATATTCTCCTCTATGAACTCAATGTCCCAGTGAGGAAACATTGTCTTCACATATTAAGGCTCTGTGAACTTGTATTCCTCCTGTTGAGGCTGCTTCACAAATATTTCCCCAGCAATTCATTGTGAATTTCCGTGTTTCATGCACTTTTGTCCAGGGATTCAAACTCATTCACTGTGAATTCAAAGCTATCTATAGTGCATTTAGCCAAAAAATACCAGACTTCAAATGTAAATTATTTCTCGTTTGAACACTAGCTTGACGATCATTTTGATTTCTAAGAATTTTGAATACTCTTATGCTACTACATCAGCTCTGTGCAGATAAATTTATGTGTGCCAACATTCTGGCTAAAACGCCACTCATTTAGACTGAATTATAAAAGTAGAGTAGCGTATTGAATTCTCTCCTCTGGGGACTCAATGTCCCCGTGAGGAAACTGTGTCCTTCACATATTATGGCTCTGTGAACTTGTATTCCTCCTGTTTGAGGCACCTTCTCACATATTTCCTTAGTAAGTCATTGTGAATTTCCCTGTTTGATTCACTTTTTCCAGTGATTCAAGCTCATGGAAGTTGAATTCCAAGTATCTACAGCGGGTTTTGCGAAATATACCAGACTTTAAATGTAACTTATTACTAATTTGAACACTAGCTTGACTCAATTTTATTTCTAAGGGTTTTGAATACTTTTATAAAGTTATATGAGCTCTACAAAATAATTTCAGGTTTCACCAACTTTCAGCTTCAAAGGCCAAGTCATTTGTACTGAATTACAACAGGAAAGCGTAGCGCACTCACTTCTCTGTCTTTGAACACAACTTCCCAGTGACTGAACAGTGTCCTTCTCACATTATGGCTCTATTAACTTGCATTCCTTTTGTTTCAGGACCCTTCCTACATATTTCCCTAGTCTTGCATTATGAATTTCAATGTTTGATTTCCTTGTGCACAGAGATGCAAGCTCATTCACTGTGAAAACCAAGTATGTATACAGCGTTTTCCAAAAGATAGCAGTTTTTAAATGTAAATTATTACCACTTTGATCACTAGGTTGACTCTCCTTTATTTTCCAAGAATTTTGAATACTTTTCTGCTACTACATCAGCTCTATGCAAATGAATTTATGTGTACCGACATTCTGCCTAAAACGCCAAAGCTTTTAGACCGAATTACAAAAGTAGAGTAGTGTATTGAATATTCTCCTCTATGAACTCAATGTCCCAGTGAGGAAACATTGTCTTGACATATTAAGGCTCTGTGAACTTATATTCCTCCTGTTGAGGCACCTTCACAAATATTTCCCCAGCAATTCATTGTGAATTTCCGTGTGTGATGCACTTTTGTCAAGGATTCAAGATCATTCACTGTGAATTCAAAGCTATCTATAGTGCATTTAGCCAAATATACCCCACTTCATAAGTAAATTATTACTACTCTGAACACTAGCTTAACTAACATTTTGATTTCTAAGAGTTTTGAGTTATTTTATAGTAGTGTATCAGCTCTACGAAAATGATGGATGTTTCACCATATTTTCCCTAAATACCCAACTTTCTTACTCTGAATGATAAGTGTAACCAGCATCACACTCACTTCTCTTTCCTATGTACACAATTTCCCAGTTATAAACAAGTGTCCTTCAGATACTACGTCTCTATGAACTTGTTTGTCAGGCACCTTTCTACATATTTCCGTAGTCTTTAATTGTGAATTGCAGTGTTTGGTTCACTTTTGTCCAGTGAATCAAGCTCATTCACTGTGAATTCCAAGTACCTATAGCGCATTTTGCCAAAAATACCAGACTTTAAATTATTTCTCGTTTGAACACTAGCTTGACAATCATTTTGATTTCTAAGAGCTTTGAGTACTTTTATGGTACTACATCGGCTCTATGCAGATGAATTTATGTTTCACCAACTTTCTTGCTAAAACGCCAACTCATTTACACTGAATTACAAAAGTGAAGACTATCTCACTCACTTCTCGCCTCTTGGAACACAATTTCTCATTGACTGAACAGTGTCCTTTAAAATTAAGGCTCTATGAACTGGTATTCCTACTGCTTCAGGCACCTTCCTATTTATTTTCCCTGTTCTTTCATTGTGAAGTCTCAGTGCTGGATTCACTTTTTTCCTTTGCTGCACATGCATTCGTTGTGAATTTCAAGTGTTTATACACCATGGTTCCATACATATCAGTTCTATAAATGTAAACTTTTTCTATTTTAAAGACTATCGTAGCTTTAACAGCCCTTTGGATACAAATACCTCGTATTTCAACACTGCACTAGAGATATTCAGGTTCTCCAAAAGTAATCCACGGGTAACCAGTATCACACTCACTTCTCTGCTCTTGTACTACTACTTCCCAGTGAGGAAACAGTGTCCTTCACATATTAAGGCTCTGTAAAGTTTTGTTCCTCCTGTTTCAGGAATTCCTACATATTTCCCTAGTCCTGTGAATTTCAATGTTTGACTCACTTTTGTACAGAGATTCAAGCTCATTCACTGTGCATTCCAAATATGTGTACAGCGTTTTGCCAAAGATAGCAGACTTTAAATGTAAATTATTACCACTTTGATCACTAGGTTGACTATCATTTTGATTCCCAAGAATTTTGAATACGTTTATGCTACTACATCAGCTCTGTGAAGATGAATTTATTTGTACCAATATTCTGGCTTAAAGGCCAACTCATTTAGACTGAATTATAAAAGTAGAGTAGCGTATTGAATTCTCTCCTCCGTGGACTCAATGTCCCCGTGAGGAAACTGTGTCCTTCACATATTAAGGCTCTGTGAACTTGTATTCCTCCTGTTTGAGGCACCTTCTCACATATTTCCTTAGTAAGTCATTGTGAATTTCCCTGTTTGATTCACTTTTTCCAGTGATTCAAGCTCATGGAAGTTGAATTCCAAGTATCTACAGCGGGTTTTGCGAAATATACCAGACTTTAAATGTAACTTATTACCAATTTGAACACTAGCTTGACTCAATTTTATTTCTAAGGGTTTTGAATACTTTTATAAAGTTATATGAGCTCTACAAAATAATTTCAGGTTTCACCAACTTTCAGCTTCAAAGGCCAAGTCATTTGTACTGAATTACAACAGGAAAGCGTAGCGCACTCACTTCTCTGTCTTTGAACACAACTTCCCAGTGACTGAGCCGTGTCCTTCTCACATTATGGCTCTATTAACTTGCATTCCTTTTGTTTCAGGACCCTTCCTACATATTTCCCTAGTCTTGCATTATGAATTTCAATGTTTGATTTCCTTGTGCACAGAGATGCAAGCTCATTCACTGTGAAAACCAAGTATGTATACAGCGTTTTCCAAAAGATAGCAGGTTTTAAATGTAAATTATTACCACTTTGATCACTAGGTTGACTCTCCTTTATTTTCCAAGAATTTTGAATACTTTTCTGCTACTACATCAGCTCTATGCATACGAATTTATGTGTACCGACATTCTGCCTAAAACGCCAAAGCTTTTAGACCGAATTACAAAAGTAGAGTAGTGTACTGAATATTCTCCTCTATGAACTCAATGTCCCAGTGAGGAAACATTGTCTTGACATATTAAGGCTCTGTGAACTTGTATTCCTCCTGTTGAGGCTGCTTCACAAATATTTCCCCAGCAATTCATTGTGAATTTCCGTGTTTCATGCACTTTTGTCCAGGGATTCAAACTCATTCACTGTGAATTCAAAGCTATCTATAGTGCATTTAGCCAAAAAATACCAGACTTCAAATGTAAATTATTTCTCGTTTGAACACTAGCTTGACGATCATTTTGATTTCTAAGAATTTTGAATACTCTTATGCTACTACATCAGCTCTGTGCAGATAAATTTATGTGTGCCAACATTCTGGCTAAAACGCCACTCATTTAGACTGAATTATAAAAGTAGAGTAGCGTATTGAATTCTCTCCTCCGGGGACTCAATGTCCCCGTGAGGAAACTGTGTCCTTCACATATTAAGGCTCTGTGAACTTGTATTCCTCCTGTTTGAGGCACCTTCACAAATATTTCCCCAGCAATTCATTGTGAATTTCCGTGTGTGATGCACTTTTGTCCAAGGATTCAAGATCATTCACTGTGAATTCAAAGCTATCTATAGTGCATTTAGCCAAATATACCCCACTTCATAAGTAAATTATTACTACTCTGAACACTAGCTTAACTAACATTTTGATTTCTAAGAGTTTTGAGTTATTTTATAGTAGTGTATCAGCTCTACGAAAATGATGGATGTTTCACCATATTTTCCCTAAATACCCAACTTTCTTACTCTGAATGATAAGTGTAACCAGCATCACACTCACTTCTCTTTCCTATGTACACAATTTCCCAGTTATAAACAAGTGTCCTTCAGATACTACGTCTCTATGAACTTGTTTGTCAGGCACCTTTCTACATATTTCCGTAGTCTTTAATTGTGAATTGCCGTGTTTGGTTCACTTTTGTCCAGTGAATCAAGCTCATTCACTGTGAATTCCAAGTACCTATAGCGCATTTTGCCAAAAATACCAGACTTTAAATTATTTCTCGTTTGAACACTAGCTTGACAATCATTTTGATTTCTAAGAGCTTTGAGTACTTTTATGGTACTACATCGGCTCTATGCAGATGAATTTATGTTTCACCAACTTTCTTGCTAAAACGCCAACTCATTTACACTGAATTACAAAAGTGAAGACTATCTCACTCACTTCTCGCCTCTTGGAACACAATTTCTCATTGACTGAACAGTGTCCTTTAAAATTAAGGCTCTATGAACTGGTATTCCTACTGCTTCAGGCACCTTCCTATTTATTTTCCCTGTTCTTTCATTGTGAAGTCTCAGTGCTGGATTCACTTTTTTCCTTTGCTGCACATGCATTCGTTGTGAATTTCAAGTGTTTATACACCATGGTTCCATACATATCAGTTCTATAAATGTAAACTTTTTCTATTTTAAAGACTATCGTAGCTTTAACAGCCCTTTGGATACAAATACCTCGTATTTCAACACTGCACTAGAGATATTCAGGTTCTCCAAAAGTAATCCACGGGTAACCAGTATCACACTCACTTCTCTGCTCTTGTACTACTACTTCCCAGTGAGGAAACAGTGTCCTTCACATATTAAGGCTCTGTAAAGTTTTGTTCCTCCTGTTTCAGGCATTCCTACATATTTCCCTAGTCCTGTGAATTTCAATGTTTGACTCACTTTTGTACAGAGATTCAAGCTCATTCACTGTGCATTCCAAATATGTGTACAGCGTTTTGCCAAAGATAGCAGACTTTAAATGTAAATTATTACCACTTTGATCACTAGGTTGACTATCATTTTGATTCCCAAGAATTTTGAATACGTTTATGCTACTACATCAGCTCTGTGAAGATGAATTTATTTGTACCAATATTCTGGCTTAAAGGCCAACTCATTTAGACTGAATTATAAAAGTAGAGTAGCGTATTGAATTCTCTCCTCTGTGGACTCAATGTCCCAGACAGGAAACAGTGTCCTCATATTATGGCTCTATTAACTTGTATTCCTTCTGTTTCAGGACCCTTCTACATATTTCCCTAGTCTTTCATTGTATATTTCAGTGTTTGATGCACTTTGGTCCAGTGATTCAAGCTCATTGACCTTGAATTCCAAGTATCAACAGCGCGTTTTGCGAAATATACCAGAACACAAATGTAACATTACTAATTTGAACACTAGCTGGAGTATCAATTTTATTTCTGAGAGTTTTGAACACTTTTATAAAGTTATATCAGCTCTATAAAAAAATTTCATGTTTCTCCAACTTTCTTCTTAAAATGCCAACTCATTTATACTGAATTACAAAAGTAAATCGTATCGCACTCACTTCTCTGCTCCTCGAACACAACTTCCCTGTGACTCAACAGTGTCCTTCTCACATGATGGCTCTATTAACTTGTATTCCTTTCGTTTCAGGACCCGTCCTACATATTTCCCCTAGTCTTTCATTGTGAATTTCAATGTTTGATTTACTTGTGCGCAGAGATTCAAGCTCATTCACTGTGGATTCTAAGTATGTTTACAGCGTTTTGCCAAAGATAGCAGATTTTAAATGTAAATTATTACCACTTTGATCACTAGGTTGACTATCATTTATTTTCCAAGAATTTTGAATACTTTTATGCTACTACATCAGCTCTATGCAGATGAATTTATGTGTACCATCATTCTGGCTAAAACGCCAACGCTTTTAGAATGAATCATAAAAGTAGAGTAGCGTATTGAATTCTCTCCTCTATGTACTCAATGTCCCAGTGAGGAAACATTATCCTTCACATATTAAGGCTCTGTGATCTTGTATTTCTCCTGTTTGAGGCACCTTCACACATATTTCCCCAGCAATTCATTGTGAATTTCCGTGTTTGATGCACTTTTGTCCAGGGATTCAAACTCATTCACTGTGAATTCAAAGCTATCCACAGCGCATTTAGCCAAATATACCACACTTTATAAGTAAATTATTACTACTCTGAACACTAGCTTAACTGACATTTTGATTTCTAAGAGTTTTGAGTTATTTTATAGTAGTGCATCAGCTCTATGAAAATGATGGAGGTTTCACCATATTTTCCCTAAAGACCCAACTTCCTTACTCTGAATGATAAGTGTAAACCAGCATCACACTCACTTTCTCTTTCCTATGAACACAATTTCCCAGTGATAAACAAGTGTCCTTCAGATACTACGTCTCTATGAACTTGTTTGTCAGGCACCTTTCTACATATTTCCGTAGTCTTTCATTGTGAATTGCAGTGTTTGGTTCACTTTTGTCCAGTGAATCAAGCTCATTCACTGTGAATTCCAAGTATCTATAGTGCATTTTGCCAAAAATTCGACTTTAAATGTAAATTATTTCTCGTTTGAAGGCAAGCTTGACGATCATTTTGATTTCTAAGAGCTTTGAATACTTTTATGGTACTACATCGGCTCTATGCAGATGAATTTATGTTTCACCAACTTTCTTGCTAAAACGCCAACTCATTTATACTGAATTACAAAAGTGAAGAGTATCATACTCACTTCTCGCCTCTTGGAACACAGTTTCCCTTTGACTAAAACAGGTCCTTCACAATTAAGGCTCTATGAACTTGTATTCCTACTGCTTCAGGCATCTTCCTATTTATTTTCTCTACCCTTTCATTGTGAATTCTCAGTGGTTGAGTCACATGTGTCCAGTGATTCACTGTGAATTTCAAGAATTTATACACCGTGTTTCCATATATATCAGCTCTATAAACGTAAACTTTTTCTATTTTAAAGACTATCCTATCTTTAACAGCTCTTTCCATACAAATACCTCATAGTTCAACACTGCACTAGGGATATTTAGGTTCTACATAAGTATTTTAAGTTTTTCATACATATTTCTTGACATTTCCAAGGTCGGTTTCTGTGAGTTCTCAAGAGAAAGTTTCAATGCAGAGAAAGTTTGTTTCACCAACGTTGTTTCTAACACGCCAACTCATTTAGACTGAAATATAAAGGTAGCAAGTATCACACTCAATTCTCTGCCCTTGGAACAGATTTTCCAGTGTTGAAACAGTGTCTACTTCAGCAGGTTTCCAGCTTGGTCAGAGGCCAGAAGCTTTGGCCTAACAACCTGGGTGGACTTGTTCAGGTCAACACAAGGAAAGGTCATGTGAGGAACGCTTGAGCCCTATCAACAGCTAGAGGTGTTCTAGTTGATAGGCAGTTGTGTGATCTAATTAGGACGTGGGTCAATAGGGGACGCCAAACCCTCACTTTCCTGTTTTTCCCTGTCTCTGGATGGCACCAAGAGGTTCCAATTCTTCAGAAAAGGGCCTCTGCCTTGCGTGAGGTCGAAAGTTGGCCCTCAAGACGCCCCACCTATTAGTGACATTGGAGAGTATTGGAGTTTGCTGCAAGAAGGGAATTGGTTGTCTGGGGTTTCACACTAACCCGGCACTGTGTCTCCGTGCTGTGGCACATGACTAGCGGTGTCTCAGAAATACCGAGGAGGTTCCAGGTGTCCTACTGGATGTTGGTAAGAGGTGCCAGGGCATGGGAAATACCCAGAAGAGTCCTATGATTCCTGGGTATTGGTTTCTGGGTGGGGTTTGTCTGGGCAGCCACACCTCTTTTCATCATCGGGGGGGAAATGGGAGAAGTGCCCAGGTGTCAGCCTGAAGTGGGCCTCGTGAGTCATGTGTTTAGGCATACCGGGATGTTGTCACGTGAGCCAGGAAGATGGGATTGTTTTGGAAACAGGGCCTGCTTATGTCATCGTAGGGATGGGCCAGGTGTTGGTGCTAATTTATCACGTGAGCCCAGGCCTCCTGACCGGCTCACCACCTAGCCCTGGTTACTTCATCAGGGCCGGCCAGGAGGGAGGCCAGAAACTGTGACATAACCGCTTGTGTGGACTTGTCCAGGTCAACACAAGGAAGCGTCCTGTGAGGAACACTTGAGGCCCTATGAACAGCTGGAGGTGTTCTAGTTGATAGGCAGGTTGGGTCACCTGATTAGGATGAGGGTCACAAGAAGCCGCCAAAGCCTCATTTACCCGTTTTTCCAGGTTCCCGGACGGCACCAAGAAGTTCCAAGTCTTTAAGCAAGGGCCTATTAATGGAGTGACGCCGAAAGTTGGCCATCAGGTCGCCCTACCCATTAGTGACAGTGGAGGGTACTGGAGTTTGCTGTCAGAAGAGAAATGGCTGTCTGGGGGTGAAAGGAAGCCCGGGCAGTGTGGCTCAGTGGGAAAGCAAACGACGAGTTGTGTCTGAAAAATATGGGGGACGGTCCAAGTGTCCAACTGCAGGTTGGTCCGAGGTGCAAGGGACGAGGAAATACCCGAGAGAGTCTTGTGATCCCTGCGTGCTGGGGGCTGGGCGGTGGCTCATGTGGGTAGTCACAACTCTTTTCTTCATACCGGTGAGGGCCCAGTAGGCATCCTGAAGTATGCCTGGGATACACGTCCTTGGGCATACTTGAAAGTTGTCAGGTGAGCCAGGAGAGCATATGTAGTTTCGGAAGCAGGACCTACTTAAGTCATTAGGGGGAGGGGCCAGGTGCCGGAAATATTTGGTCATGTGAGCCGAGAACTCCTGGGTCCTCAAGCCACCTGTTCTTGATTACTTCATCAGGGGAGGGGCCAGTTGGAAGGCTAAAAGCTGAGACGAAGCTGGCAGTGTGGACTTGGCCAGGTAAACTTAATGAAGGGGCTGGTTAGAGAATATTTGAGGCCCTTTCAACAGCTGGACTTGTTGTACTGCACAGGCAGGTGGGGTCACCTAATTCGGAAGAGGGTACAAGGGGTCGTCAAAGCGCACCTTCCCTGTTTTTCCCAGTTCCTGGATGGCACCAAGAAGTTCCAAAACTTGCGGGAAGTGCCTCTGATGTGTCTCAGAACCACGGGGGTGTTTCCAGATGTCCAAAGGGATGTTGGTCAGCAGTTCCAGGGCCCGGGAATTACCCAAAAGAGTCCTAGGATGCCTGGACTTTGGGGTCTGGTTGGGGTTTGGCTTTCAGCCACACATCTTTTCATCTTCAGGCGTGAGGGGGGGGGAGCGCCCAGGTGCCAGCCTGAAGTGGTCGGCGTGAATCTAGTTTTTAAGCATACCTGGATGTTGTCAGGTGAGCCAGGGGATATGGGATCCTTTTGTAAGGAGGACCTGCTTACGTTATCTTGGGGATGGGCCAAGAGTCCTTGCTAATTGATCATGTGAGCCCAGGCCTCCTGACCGGCTCACCACCTAGCCCTGGTTGCTTCATCAGGGGGCTGGCCAGGTGGGAGCCAGAAGCTGTGACCTAACCGCCTGCGTGGACTTGTCCAGGTCAACAAAAGAAAGGGATATGTGAGGAACACTTGAGGCCCTATCCACAGCTGGAGGTGTTCTAAATGATAGGCCGGTTGGGTCACCTAATTAGGATGAGGGTCAGAAGAGGCCAGCAAAGCCTCACTTCCCTTATTTCCAGGTTCCTGGATGGCACCAAGAAGTTCCAAGTCTTCAAGCAAGGGCCTATTAATGGAGTGACGCCGAAAGTTGGCCATCAGGTCGCCCTACCCATTAGTGACAGTGGATGGTACTGGAGTTTGCTGTCAGAAGAGAAATGCTGTCTGGGGGTAAAAGGAAGCCCGGGCAGTGTGGCTCAGTGGGACAGGAAACGACGAGCTGTGTCTGAAAAATATGCGGGGTGGTCCAAGTGTCCAACTACAGCTTGGTCCCAGGTGCCAGTGACGTGGAAATACCCAAGAGAGTCCTGTGACCCCTGGGGGTGGGGGCTGGGTGGTGGCTCATGTGGGTAGCCACAACTCTTTACTTCATACCGGTGAGGGCCCAGTTGGCAGCCTGAAGTATGCCTGGGATTGACGTCCTTGGGCATACTTGAAAGTTGTCAGGTGAGCCAGGGTAGAAAAGGTAGTTTGGGAAGCAGGACCTGTTAAGTCTTTAGGGGGAGGGGCCAGGTGCCGGAAGTATTTGGTCATGTGAGCCGAGAACTCCTCGGTCCTCAAGCCACCTGTTCCTGGTTACTTCATCAGGGGGCCGGCCAGTTGGAAGGCTAGAAGCTGAGACGCAGCCGCAGGTGTGGACTTGGCCAGGTAAACTTAAGGAAGGGTCAGGTTAGCGAATATTTGAGGCCCTTTCAACAGTTGGACTTGTTGTACTGCACAGGCAGGTGGGGTCACTTAATTCGGAAGAGGGTACAAGGGGTCGCCAATGCTCACCTTCCCTGTTTTTCCCAATCCTTGGATGGCACCAAGAAGTTCCAAAACTTCCGGGAAGGGCCTCTGTTGTGTCTCAGAACCACTGAGGAGTATCCAGGTGTCCAAAGGGATGTTGGTCAGCAGTTCCAGGGCCCGGGAATTACCCAAAAGAGTCCTAGGATGCCTGGACTTTGGGTTCTGGTTGGGGTTTGGCTTTGCAGCCACACCTCTTTTCATCATCAGGGGTGCGGGGGGGAGCGCCCAGGGGCCAGCCTGAAGTGGGCCTCGTGACTTCAGTTTTTAGGCATACCGGGATGTTGTCAGGTGAGCCAGGGGATATGGGATCCTTTTGTAAGGAGGACCTGCTTATGTCATCATGGGTATTGGCCATGAGTCCTTGCTAATTGATCACGTGAACCCAGGCCTCCTGACCGGCTCACCACCTAGCCCTGGTTACTTCATCAGGGGACTGGCCAGGTGGGAGCCAGATGCTGTGACCTAACCGCCTGGGTGGACTTGTCCAGGTCAACACAAGTAAGGGTTATGTGAGGAACACTTTAGGCCCTATCCACAACTGGAGGTGTTGTAGTTGATAGGCAGGTTGGGTCACCTAATTAGGAGGAGGGTCACAAGGGGCCGCCAAAGCCTCACTTGCCCTTTTTTCCAGGTCCCTGGATGTCACCAAGTAGTTCCAAGTCTTCAGGGAAGGGTCTTCGCATGGAGTGAGGTCGTAAGTTGGCCCTCAGGACGCCCCATTCATTAGTGACAGTGAAAGGGACTGGAGTTTGCTACAAGAAGAGAAATGATGCCTGGATGTTAACGGAAGCCTGGGCAATGGGGTTTAGTGCTTCGGGGATCGACGAGCTGTTTCTCAATGAACGGGGGATGGTCCAAGTGTCCAACTGCAGGTTGATCCCAGGTTCTAGGGCCATAGAAATACTCGGTAGAGTCATGTAATCAGTGGATGGTTGGGGCTGGGCGGGGATTAATGTCGTTAGCCACACCTCTTTACTTCATACCTGTGAGGGCCCAGGTGGCAGCCTGAAGTTAGGCCTAGGATCCAGGTCCTTGGGCATACCTGGATGTTGTCAGGTGAGCTGGGGAGGGAAGGTAGTTTGGGAAGCAGGACCTGCTTATGTCCTTAGGGGGAGGGGCCAGGTGCGGGAGGTAATATGTCACATGATCCCAGAACTTCGGGGTTTTCAAGCCACCTGGTCCTGGTTACTTCATCAGGGCTCCGGCCAGTTGGAAGGCCAGCAGCTGAGAGGCAACTACCCGGTGGACTCGACCAGGTAAACTTAAAGAAGGGTCAGAAGAGCGAATATTTGAGGCCCTTTCAACAGCTGGACTTGTTCTAGTGGACAGGCAGGTGGCGTCACCTAATTCGCAAGACGGTCACAAGGGGTCGCCAAAGCCCAACTTCCCTGTTTTTCCCTGTCCCTGGATGGCACCAAGAAGTTCCAATTCATCAAGGAAGGGCGTCTGCATTGCCTGAGGTCGAAAGTTGGCCCTCAGGGCGCCCCACCTATTCTGACATTGGAGAGGACTGGAGTATGCTGCAAGAAGGAATTGGTTGTCTGGGGTTTCACACAAACCTGGGCACTGTGGCTCCATGCTCAGGCAAATGACCAGCCGTGTCTCAGAAACACGGGGGAAGTTCCAGGTGTCCAATTGGATGTTGGTCAGAATTGCCAGGGCCTCGGAAATGCCCAGAAGACTCCTAAGATGATTGGGCGTTTGGTTTGCGGTGTGGTTTGGCTGGGCAGCCACACCTCTTTTTGTCTTGGGAGGGGGGAGCGCCCAAGTGTCAGCCTGAAGTTGGCCGCGTGAGTCAAGTTTTTCATTTGTAATGCTAACAGCAAGACGGCCATGGAAAACACACATGGTGTCTAAATAAGATAAAGGAAATTCATTTTGGCAAAAATCAAAAGGACCCAAAATCAATTATATAGAAAAGATTCCTTTATTAACTTGTGGTCGAGAATACATTTGTATATTTTCAGTAAACAACCCGAAGACCAGGTGGATTCCTGCAACAGAGAGGAATTGACAGGTGTGCTCCAACCACGAAGACAAGAGGAAAAAACAGTCCAGAGATGGAAGATGCTGACAATGCCTTGCCACATGAGCAGTCAGCAGCTGTGCACCGCTGCAGGTTTCCTAGGACCAAACCAGAAAGGGTCAGACCTGCATTGCCACCATGTGCCCACCATCCAGATATCATTGCTGACATGTACACATAAGGAACTGTTAGACATTGAAACGGGGACTCAGAACTGTTGGACATTGAAATTGGGACTCAAACTTTTTTTTGTTTTGTCTTGTTTTGTTATTATATGTTTATTTCTAGTCTGCAAAGGCAAAACTTTTTAAAGGAAAGAAATGGTGTGAAAAAGATACAGAGGCAAAGAAGCATTGAATAGACTGTCTAACTACATTGGGAAGACAAGGGAGGTTGTGCGAGGGGGGCTGTAAGAGACCAACCAAAGGACTTATACACATGCATATAAGCACAACCAATGGATACAAGACACTGGGGGGGGTGGGGGCGAGGGCGGGCAGGTGAAGGCATGTACTGGGGGGTAGGGGAGGTTGGGGGGAGGTCAATGGGGGGTAAAAAGGAGACATATGTACTACTATTTGTAATACTTAAAACAATAAAAAAATTAAAAATTAAAAAAAGAATAAACTCAAAATGGATAAAAGACCAAAATGTAAGTTGTGAAACCATAAAAATCTTAGAAGAAATGATAGGCTGCAAAATCTCAAGACATCTCTTGCTGCAATGTGTTTACCGATACATCTCCTAGGGCAAAAGAAACTAAGGAGAAAATAAACAAATGGAACTATGTTAAAATAAAAAGCCTCTGCACAGCGAAAGTAACCATCAACGATATGAAAAGGGAGCCCACTGCATTGGAGAACATATTTACCAATGATAAATCTGATAAGGGGTTAATTTCAAAAACATATAAGGAAGTCATACAGCTTAATAAAAGGAAGACAAACAACCCAATTTAAAAATGGGCAAAGGACTTAAACAAAGTAGACATACAAAAGGCCAAGAGACATGAAAAAGTGCTCAAAGTCACCAATCATCTAAGAGATGCAAATTAAAATGACAATGAGGTGTCACCTCAAAACTGTCAGAATAGCTACCACTGATAAATCAACAAATGACAAGTACTGGCGAAGATGTGGAGAAAAGGGAACACTGCTGGTGGGAATGCATACTGGTGCTGCTACTGTGCAAAATAGTATGGAGTGTCCTCAGAAAATTAAATATGGAACTTCCATATGAGCCAGTGATCCCATTTCTAGGAATATATTCTAAGAAACCTGAAATACCAATCAGAACGCATATACTTACACCCCTACGTTCATGGCAGCGCAATTTATAATAGCTAAGATTTGGAAACAGCCTATGTGCCTATGAGGGCATTAAAAACTGTGATACATCTACAGAATGTAGTACTACACAGCTGTAAAAAAGAAAGAACTCTTATCATTTGCAGCAGCATGGATGGACCTGGAGAGCATTATGTTGTGAGACATAAACCAGTCAGAGAAAGGTAAGTATCACATGATCTCACTCATATGTGGAATCTAATGAACAAAATAAACTGATGAACAAAAATAAATCTGGAGACAAAGAAACATCAAACAGACTGTTAAAACGCAGAGGGAAGGCAGGGGAGGATGGGTGGGTGTGAAGAGGTCAACCAGGGGAGAAACCAAGATGGCGACATAGGTAACCACCTAAACTGCTGCCTCGCACAACAATTTCAAAACTACAACTAAATGGCAGAACGCACATCATCCAGAACCACAGGAAAGCTGGCTGAGTGGAAATTCTACAACTAGAAGGAAAGAACAAAGCTCACAGAGAATCAGAGGAGCTGCAAAAGGCCTGAGGTATGAAGACACAAGCGCAGAGAGGAAGGGCAGCTGAAAGCCTGGCTGGATTTCTCTGGCGGGAGAGAGAAGGAAGCTCCTGACTGCACTGAACCCCAATTCTGGGCAAAGCCCTGTGAACCCAGGCTCATACGGAGGGAGTCTGGACTGTCAGGTAGAGAGAAAGTCACATGGAGACCTAGAGGAGCCACGGTGGGCAGGGGTCTGGGGGTGCGAGCGCACAAGTGCACACAGAGAGTACTGGCTGCTGAGGTAGCCGCAGGCTTTCCCTAGCGGGAGGGAGTCGGAAACTCCCGACTGAACTGAACCCCAGGCTATTACGGGGGGAATCTGGACCGTCAGGCAGAAACTCAGGGGAGCCGCGAAAGGCAGAGGTCTGGAGGCGCATGTGCAAGTGCCCACAGAAAGGACTGACTGCTGAGTGTACCGCTGGCTGTCCTAGCTGGAGGGAACCAGAACTCCCAATTGCGCTGAACTCCAGTTCTGGGCGAGAATCTGGGAATCCAGATTCATTGGGGGAGAAACTGGACTGTCTGGCAGTGGGCAAAACTCAAGTGTGGCTTTCTCTCAGAGGTGATTGCAGCAATTACCGAGGGACACTGAGGCCCAGGGGCCTCAGAGGGCAGGGCTGATGGGAAGCCAAGACTGTCTGCTCAGCCCTGAGACTCCGCCCCATCCAATCTGAGCACAGAGGCTTTTGCAATTTTGCAAGTCTTGTCTCATAAGTCTGCCTCCAGCACAGATGTTTTCCCTGCGTAGACACAGCTGATCCTCACAGCCAACTGGCCTGGACGTCAATTCCTCCCAGTGATACCAACAACAATCAAGACTTAACTACATCAAGGCTGTACACACAGTCCACAAATGGGTCCAACAAGAGTGTCCACCTCAGGTAACTGGGGAGGCTGACCCACTGGGCCATATAAGACACCTAGCACACTAAGCTACCCTACCAACTCAGGGAAGCAGCGAAAATGTGGAGACAAAGAAACAGACCACAAACGAAAGAAATGGAGGAAAACGAATGACTGGATATAGCGTTCAAAACCACGGTTATAAGGTTTTTCAAGAATTTCCTAGAAAAGGCTGATACATTTAGCAAGACCCTCGAGGATATGAAAAAGGACCAACTAGAAATTAAGCATACACTGACTGAAATAAAAAATATTATATATTGACCCAACTGAAAGGGTTCAGTACCTGTTGCTGCTGGAAGAGGAGGGGCTAAGATCCCTTTCCAGTGCACTCCCTTGGGAGATACCTGGTCTCTGCTCTGCCACAAAGGGGACTGGTGGGAAGACAAGGGGCCTAATACCCAAGCCACTGCCACAGAAGTGCTCTGCAATATGCAAAGCTGTTTCTAACTGCTACTTTGGCTGTTTTGGACTGACAGCTTAAAGTAAAAGAGCAAAGGAAGGGCACTCTCCCTGGACCGTGGAGCCTTCAGACTTTAAGATTCTCCAAGAGAGGAGGAGTCTGACTGAGGGATGGCAGAGACCCTGTTGGGTTGGAAGGACCTAAGGCCACATGTTAAACTTATAAATTACAGCTTTCTAAGCAGATGTCCAGGCCCAGTTATGTAGGGGTTAAGCTGCCTGTTTACAGCAAAACAACTTTCTCCCGTGCCAGAACAAATTTTAGGGAAATTAGATAGGCTGTGTTTGTGGCTAAAAAGAAGACTGGCCACCACGCACAGCTCTGACAGTGGCCTGCGGAAAACTGTATAATAGACTTAGATGATGCCTGTGTCTTCATGGACATGACTCCAGAGAGACAAGGACAATTTTGCTTTGCATAGGAAGGTCAAGAATAGACTTTAGTCACCTCCTTAAGATATTTGTATAGCCCTACCATGTGTCATATATGGTAGCAGAAGATTTGGCTACCTAAGGTGGCCACAGTGCCAATATTGTACATCATTGTGTTAATAATATTGCATTAACCTTACATATTTGAATGCAATTGCCAAAAGGGCAGGTGACCAAATGGGCAAGGAAAATACCCATCTGGTTTTGGTCTCTATTGAAAGACAGTTGGCAGCCTGTATACTGTCTTGCAGGCCTGTGTGGCCATACCCATGTCAGGTGTGGCACAAACCTCAACTTTAGGAAACCGGGGAAGGCCTGTTTGGAACAGAGGGAAGTGGTGAGTACCAGCCCATTGTTACAGGAATTACAGACCCCCTGAGGTCTTGTGACATGTGAGACCCTGTAAAGTAATAAAGCTCCCTTAGCCTTTTCTCAGAGGGCATGTCACTCCTCCCAGAGACCATATGAAATTTTAAGGACAAGTCAAGTAGGGGGAACCCTACTACAAGGACAGCTATAATTGTCTACTTGAATATAGACACATTTTGAATTTCTCCTTGTCATTTGAAGACAGTTATATTACTCTGAAGAATCCATAAAAAGGAATGACAAGGAAAATCAGAAGATCTTAAAGCAGGTCAGTATATATTTTCTGCTTACATAATTCCTCCAAAATTTGGCAATTCTTTATAAATAAATCATGGCAATACATTTCTTTGCATAAATTCAATAAGACCGGTTTCTAATAGTGGTTTTAATAACTGAGTATCATGTTTGAAAGATCCCTGTCTGAACTCTGAAGACTTGAAGCCAAAAGGAGTGCCAAGGAAAAGCCTGGTATCATTCTTGGTAGCCCTGAAAATGGCTGGCACTGGAGCATCAGGCCCATGCCCTACCATCACTAGCGGCTGGTCAGAGAACAAGGGGAGCAATAAGGACACCTCTGCATCCCTGCAGAACCCCCACACACTCTAGGTTGCAATGAGTAGGAGGGCTATTGAGATGGGCTTAAAACCTAGAGCATGAGCCCAGGTGGAGTTGCTGCAGGTGAGGGATTCACCTAATTCAGAAGATACTGCAGGCAGGCCAGCTGGCAGCTGGATGGCTTGGCTTCCTGGCCCTATGGGGCACACTAAGATTCAATCATGAAATTCTGGTAAAGGTAGTTAGTTAACATTCTTGTTGTGTTTTTGCAAACAATCAGGCCAAATTAAATACAATAGGTAAATTGGTCTTGATTTGGCTCTTTTAATAAACATAGAGGTAATTTTGAGGAGAAAAATTCTATTTCAATAGAGGTTATTAAAACTGAAAAATTTTCTTTCCCTTCCACCAGACCATTTGTTACAGTTTGTCTCTGCTAGGTCACAAGCCCACTTCCCTCTGTGCCCAGGCCTCATCGTCACTCTGACAGACAGCAAGGATCTCTTGACTCTGAGGGAAAACTCCGTCCCATGAAGCAGCTACAGAAGAAATTCCACGACTATTTTCCCTAAAAGAATTCAGAGCCAGGATCCTTGAGGTAATATATTAGGCAGTTAAACAGACATGAGCAGAGTAAGGACAATGGGCCAACTAGTGCTACCAGATATAACTAAGTCTTTCCACCTCTATGTATGTGAGACAAAGGGCATAGCCAAAGAGGTATTCACCCAAAGTCTCAGCCCTTAGAAAAGGCCAGGAGCCTCTTTGTCCAAAAGACTTGACCCCTTTGCATTTGGGTGACATACTTGCTTCCAGGTGGCAGCAGCCATAGCTATGCTTATTGAAAAAGCAAATAAGTTAACCCTAGGGCAGTTACTAATCCTAACTGCCCCACATGAGGTCAGGGGTTTACTCTGGAACACACTAGAGCACTGGATGTCAAACACTCGAGTCACCCAGTTTCAGGCTCTCTGGTAGACAAAAGAAAAATCAGTAACAATTTATACTGATAGCAGGTACGCGTCTACAATGGCTCACGTACTAAGTGCTATTTACAAGGTAAGGAGTCTCCACAGAAGCAAGAGGGAACTGAGCCACAGATGAAGCTGCCCGCGAGGCTGCCCTAAAACCAGTGGGGCCTCTACAGATTCTGGTGACTCTTCCAGACCCTGATCTACCCAATCTAGAAAAGCTGAAATCCATAACTAGTCTTTATTCAAGTTCTTACAGGCTTTACAGTCTACCCAGGAAGCAATCCAAAGCACATCTGAGACGCTCTGCCTGTACCAACTTCTGATCCAGTTCATCCCTTCCACCCTGGTGACTCTGGGTAAAGAAATTTTCCACCTAAGGACTGACTCCTACCTGGAAAGAACCACCTCCACGGCAGTCAAGGTCAATGGAATCCCAACGTGGCTTCATCACACCTAACATCAAACATATAATTAGTAAGATTAATTCCTCAAACATATAATTAGTAAGATTAATTAATATAAGCGTTCAAGTGTGGCCCTTTTTACTATGAATTAATACTTTTGTTATTGTTATTGTTAAGTGAATAAGTCCTTGTTGAATTGATGTACCCTCAAGGGTAAATATAACTCCTTCCTTGACAATGACCAAGAGTCAATGACTTGACTCATGTACATAAAACCAGTGGGGAATAAAGCATCCATCTTATATAAAAACTGCTGTTTGATATTTTAACTCTGCTATTTGGCTTCTGCAAATGCTTGCTTGCTTAAATAATAAGGAAAATGAGACTACTCCCACTTCAGAGAGGCCATTAAGCCTTCCCCGGACAAAATTATCAGTGCTGGCACCAGGCCAGGTCTTTAGTTGAAGTCTCAAGGCCCCAGCACATAGGGACTCCTTAAGAACTTGCAAAAGGGGCCAGAAACGCCCCATATTTGGGATACAAAGTAGGTAAAAACATATAAATAGGGAAAATTCCTCTATGTGGGGGCCCAGAATTCGAGAGATATTTTCCTTTGGACCCACGCATAATAAATGTAACTCCATCTCTCAAAGTATTGCTTGGTTCTTCTCCGGTTTTCTCTAACAATATGACATCTACAAAGTGTCAATATCAGGCAGCAGCTTCAAATCCAAAATGATGAGATGTGACGTGGAATTTTAGTTGGTGTAGGAGGCATTCAATAAGGAAGGTAGAGCCAATAAAGCCTGTGGCTATAAAGTAAGTTGACCTGTAGACACTGTCTGAGATAGAAAATGATGTTTCATGAGATTCTGAGGTTTGAAGTAATGTGAAGTACAAGCCTACGCAAATCATAATGAATAGTGCTTGAGCCATATGCTTGCAACTCCCTAATATTAAACTATGATGAGTTGAAGTGATAGAGATGCCAGAGAAGATGTATTTAGATGAGGTACTTCTAAGGGATTAAGAGGATTGATGCCTGATGGGGATCAATATTCACCTAGTTCTGGAGTATGAACTAGCCTTGAATGAAAGAAATCTCAGAAAAATCCTGAAAAGAAAAATACTTTAGAGATAATAAATAAAAAAATTATGTCATAATGGAGTCCTTGTACAATTGGTGTATGGTGCCCTTAAAATGTGCTTTCTCAAACAATATCTCATCATCACTGCTAAATGGTTAATATATTAGTAACCAGGCCTACAGTTAATAATAATGGTGAGTTAAAGTGAAATCATATAACTAAGCCTGCTGTTATGATGAGGGCTGACAGGTCTCCTGTAAGTCATAAGGTGTAGAGTTGACTATGCGATATATGTGCATTTGGTGGGTCACTAACCATTGTCATGAAGATGAAGACTAACCAGTAAGGTGAATACATAATTAGAGCTACTTGCAAATTCTAGAATACTTAATAGGATAAGAACAATCAATGTCATGAGGGCGCTGGTTATACTAACGCTTATTACAGCTGAGGTTGTTCTCCCATTAAGTGGATAAGTAGGTGATCTGCAGTAATGTTGGCTGTCAGTTGTACTGCTAGTACTATTGGTTGCATGAATAGGCTGATTGTTTTGAGGATTACTAATATGGAGATAAAGGGAATTGGGTTTCCTTGTAGTAAAAAGTGTGCAAGTGTGCTTTGGTTTCATGTCGAAAGACAAAAATTACTGTGAGCTCATACTAGTAGAGGGAAAGCTATTCCAAGATTGATTGAGAGTCGAGCAGTAGGAGTGAATGAATGGGGTAAAATATCTAATAAGTTTGTTAAACCAAAACATATAATTAGTAAGATTAATGTAAGCTTTCAAGCGTGGCCCTTTTTACTATGAATTAATACTCTTGTTAAGTGAATAGGTCATTGTTAAATTGAGACTAGGAGGTAATTAATATAAGCTATGTAGCTGATGGAAAGAGCATATCTGGTAATATAATTAAAATGACAAAGGGTAAGCCTATTATAGGATAATGAAAGAGGCAAATAGATTTGAATTCATTTAGTTTCTCAAAGGGTTGACTGTTTTAGCAATTTAGTTGTTAGAGGTTTTGGGTTTGAATAGTAAGAGTGTTTTAAAATTTTAAGTTGTATTTTCCTATCTAATAAAAGAGTAAAATGCAAAGTGACCATCACTCCAACACACAAGATGGCTGCCCCCATGTGGTCAAAGATGGCCACCCCCATGTGGACACAAGATGGCCACCACAAGATGGCCACCACAAGATGGCCAGTAGGGAAGGGCAGTTGTGGTGATAAGGCCAGCAAGGGAGGGCAGTTGGGAGGGACCAGGGCTGCAGAGGAGGGCAGTTGGGGTGGGGGGACTGGGCATGCAGGAGAGGGCAGTAGTTGGGGTGACTGTGCCAGTAGGGGAGGGCAATTGGGAAGGACCGGGCCAGCAGGGGAGAGCAGTTGGGGGCGAGATGAGGCTGGAAGGGGAGGGCAGTTGGGGGTAATCAGGCCAGCAGGGGAAGGCAGTTGATGGGGACCAGGCCTGCAGGGGAGGCCAGTTGGGGGCAATTGGGACAGCAGAGGAGTAGCAAGGTGTTAATCAGGCTGGCAGGGGAGTGGTTAGGGGTTGATCAGGCTGGCAGACAGAAGCAGTTAGGGGCAATCAGGCAGGCAGGCAGGTGAGCAGTGAGGAGCTAGCAGTCCCAGATTGTGAGATCCCTCAGGCCTAAACCAACAGTCGGACATCCCCCAAGGGGTCTCAGATTGGAGACGGTGCAGGCTGGGCTGAGGGACACCCCCTGCCCCCCCCCCCCAGTGCACAAATTTCATGCACTGGGCCTCTAGTTATAAATAATCTAAGAATTATTGATAAAATTGTGATAAATAAGTTGATGTATCTAATTGAGGCATATAATTAAGAGGTTAAAAATAAAAAGGGACATATGTAATATTTTCAACAATAAAGATTTAAAAAAGAGAGAGGGAAGGTTTAAATTTCCAATCTCCAACTTAAAAGATTAATGCTAATTAGCTTCTTAATGAAATTATAGTAAGGAGGATGGTCATTTTCAAAATATTTTAGTGGGATTATGTGAAGAAATGATTGGCATAAAACTATAATAGATCCACAGATTTCAGAACACTCTGCATAATATAAGCCGCATTGGGTGAATAGGAGTGTTGTTTGATTTGGGCACAGCCCAGAATAACATCTGTTTTTAATCCTAGTGGAGGGATAGCTCATGAGTGTAGTACATCTTTGGATGAGATTAATATTCGAATTGTAATCTCTATAGGCAATACTACTTGGTTATCAACCTCTAGAAGGCCGAGCTCTCTGGGTTGAGGTCAGATGTGGGGATTACGTTTGTGTCAAAATTAAGGTCTTCATAATCTGTATATTCATTGCTTCAGTACCATCAGGGGCTGTGGGAACCCCTTTCACATCCCGCATGGTTCAGGGTTCCAGTTCAGGGTTCAGCTTCTGGATAAGGCTGCACACAAATGAAAAAAGACTAGAAAAGTATTAATTTGGGAATGTTGTGGGCCAGGCGGGAGCCCACCTCTAGTGGGAGGACTATACACTGCTCTGGCCTTGCTATCCCTTTTATTGAGACTATGGGATACACCCACAGCCCTTAGGCAGGAAACTCCAATAACAGAAATTTACATAAGACAAACAGAGGTGGAGGCTGCTTCAGCTAACAATGTTTCAACTAAACAGTGAATGATTAGAGCAATTAAGGTTGTTGACCAGCTTTCCGGGTTTCCTGTCCATATCTTTCTATTAGTGAGACAATGATCGATTTCCAGCAGGGGGCCTATTGTTTTAATAGTTACAGAAGGGTTATTAATTTTGTCTATTATATAAAGAACTAGAGGCCCATTGCACGTAGAGATTCATACAATAGGCCTTCCTTCCCTCGGCTTCCAGCACCGGTTTTCCTCCAGCACCCAGGACCCAGGCCTTTCGCTCTGGATCAGAGTCTGCCTTCGCTGCAGACTTTGGCCAAAGTCTGCCATCTTTGTCTTCACTACTTCAATGCAGACTCCATCTGGAGTCTGCCCTCTTCATCTCTGCTGCAGACTCTGGCCAGAGTCTGCTGTCTTCCCTGCAGACTCAGGCTGGAGTCTGCCATCTTCCTCTTCGCTGTTTCACTGCAGACTCCAGCTGGAGTCTGCCATCTTCGTCTTCGCTGCAGCCGGAGTGCTGCTCCTGTAGATCCCTTCGCACCCGCCCCTCCCTCTCAGAGCAAGTGTCTTGCCCCACCCAGTCACTCCTCGCCTGGAGCAGCAGGGCAGCCCCCATCTTTGTCCTTCTAATTTGCATATTTCATCATGATTTGGCTGGTGGGCGTAGCAGAGTGATGGTCAATTTGCATGTTTCTTTTTTATTAGTGTAGATTCATAGGAAGGGCAATTGTAATTAGAATAGTAGCTGGTAGAATTGATTCAATAGCTCCCACTTTTTGTGCATCTACAGTAGTTGTATGAGTCAGGCTGGCAATATAAGTGAAATAATGTATAGAACAAGAGAGCTAATTAGGAAAACAATTATTAAGGTCTGATCCTGGAAGTGTGATAATTCCTACATAATTGATGATGCTAAGTCTTGGAAGCCTAGTTGAAATGGATATGTGATAGAGATATATGGGGGTTCCACTTATAATTTAGTTTTGACAAAGTTATATAAATTTTACTAATATCTCAATTATAGAGAAAGACAGTTTGGTTACGACATGGCTTGAAATCAATTTAAGAGGGCTTGATTCCTTCCTTTCTTACTTGGGATTCATGTCTGTAGGCTCTTCAAATGTGTGCTAAGGTGGAGGACATCTGTGTAGCCATGCAAGGTTAGTTGTTGGTAATTTTACTATTAAGAATTCTGGTTTAGAAAGAGAAACCAAGATGGCGGCATAGGTAAGCACCTAAACTGCTGCCTCACACAACGATTTCAAAACTACAACTAAAAGACAGAACGGATACCATCCAGAACCACAGGCAAGCTGGCTGCGTGGTAATTCTACAACTAGAAGGAAAGAGAAAAATTCACGGAGAATTGGAGGAACGGCAAAGGGTTGAGGTACGGGAAAGGGTCTTTGTGCATGCAGAGAGGAAGGGCGGCTGAGATTCTGGCTGACTTTCTCTGGAGGAAGGGAGAAGGAAGCCCCCGACTGCACTGAACCCCAGTTCCGGGCGAAACCCCATGGACCCAGACTCATACAAGGGGAATCTGGACGGTCAGGTAGAGAGAAATGCACTTGGAGACTCAGAGACCCAAGGGACCCACTGGCGGGCAGGGGTCTGGAGGCGCACGCACCAGTGTGCACAAGGACTGTGGAGGTTGCCTTTCCCTAGGCGAAGGGAGTCAGCAGCTCCTGACTGCACTGAACTCCAGTTCTGACTGCACTGAACCCCAGTTCCAGGCGAACCCCTGGGGACCCATGCTCTTGCAGGGGGAATCTGGACTCTTGGGCGGAGGCTCAGGAGCCCGGGAAGGCAGAGGTCTAGAGGCGAGTGCGCACGCGCACTAGGGCAGGGCTGACAGGAAGCCAAGACTGTCTGCTCTGCCCTGAGACTCCACCCCATCCAAGCTGAGCACAGAGGCTTTTGCAATTTGGCAAGTCTAATCTGTCTCCAGTACCGAACTTTTCCCAGCGTAGACACAGCTGATCCTCACAGCCAACTGGCCTGGATGTCAATTCTTCCCAGTGATACCAACAACAATCAAGACTTAACTACAACAAGGCTGTACACACAGTCCATAAAGGGGTGTACCAAGAGTGTCCAACTCAGGTTAACTGGGGAGGCCAACCCAGTGGGCCATATAGGAAACCTAGCACACAAAGCTACCCTACAAATTCAGGGAAGCAGTGAAAATGTGGCGACAAAGAAACAGATCACAAATGAAAGAAATGGAGGAAAACAAATGACTGGATATAGAATTCAAAACCACGGTTATAAGGCTTTTCAAGAATATCCTATATGAACAACAAAATGACATCAAATACATACCTACCAACAAGTGAATCTAAAAATCAAGTAAATAAAAAATCTGAAAAACACAATGGACTGGTGAATATAATAGAATCAGGGACATAGAAAGGGAGTGGACTGACAATTCTCAGGGGGAAGCGGGTGTGAGTGGTGTGGGAAGAGATTGGACAAAAATCTTACTCCTATGGATGAAGACAGTGGCAGGGGGTAAGGGCATGGGGTAGGGTGGGGTGGGGAATCACGTGGAGGGGAGCTATAGGGGGAAAACAAAAAGAGGAACACCTGTAATCTGAACAATAAAGATTTAATTAAAAATAAATAAAAACTCAAAAAAAAAAAAAAGAATAACCTAGAAAAGGCCAATAAATATAACGAGACTCTCAAAGATATGAAAAAGGACCAACTGGAAATTAAACATACACTGACTGAAATAAAAAATATTATACAGAGACCAAACAACAGACTAGAGGAACGCAAGAATCAAGTCAAAGAATTGAAATACAAAGAAGCAAAAAGCACTCAACTGAAAAAGAAAAAAGAATCCAAAAAGTTGAAGATAGTGTAAGAAGCCTCTGGGACAACTTCAAGCATATGGACATCAGAATTATGGGGGTGCCAGAAGAAGAGAGCAAGATACTGAAAACCTATTTGAAGAAATAATGACTGAAAACTTCCTCCACCTGGTGAAAGAAATAGACTTACAAGTCCAGGAAGTGCACAGAACCCCAAACAAAAGGAATCCAAAGAGGATCACACCAAGACACATAATAATTAAAATGCAAAGAGCAAAAGACAAAGAGAGAATATTAAAAGCAGCAAGAGAAAAAACAGTTGATTACCTACAAGGGAGCACCCATACAATTGTCAGCTGATTTCTCAACAGAAACGATGCAGGCCAGATGGGAGTGGCAAGAAATTGTCAAAGTGATGAATAGCAGGAACCTACAACCAAGATTACTCTACCCAGCAAAGCTATCATTCAGAATTGAAGGTCAGATAAAGAGCTTCACAGATAAGAAAAAGCTGAAGGAGTTCATCACCACCAAACCAGTATTATATGAAATGCTGAATTCTTTAAGAAGAGGAAGAAGAAAAAAGTAAAGGTAAAAATTGTGAACAATGGATACATATCTATCAACAAGTGAACCTAAAAATCAAGTGAATTAAAAACCTGAGAAACAGAATAAACTGGTGAATATAATAGAATCCGGGGCATAGAAAGGGAGTGGACTGATAATTCTCAGGGGGAAAGGGGTATGGGGCGGTGCAGGAAGAGACTGGACAAAAATCATACAGCTATGGATGAGGACAGTGGCGGGGAGGTAAGAGCACAAGGTGGGGTGGGAACCAGGTGGAGGGGAGCTATGGGGGGAAAAGGAGAAACAATTGTAATAATCTGAATAAAAATTTATTAAAAAATAATTTTTAAGAAAAGAATTCTGGTTTAGACGCAAATGCTTCTCATATCATGAAGACGTATAATAGTAATTAGTGAAATGAATGAAATTATAGATGATACAGTATTTCAAGTTGTATAAGTGTCTGAGTAATCAGAGTAGCATCATGGTATTTTTGATAAGCCTACAAAATGTTGAGGGATAAAGGTTATATTAAGGACTAAAATGTAATCAAGAAATGGATCTTTGCTCTCAAATTGTGTTTAATATATAACCTGAAGATGAGGGAAATCAGTGCATGAGTCCATATTTAAGAGCAAGTACAGCTTCCATAGGAAAGCCATAGTGCAAATGTGCTACTACATGAAGTGTATGGTGCAGAGCGGGCCTCAGTCTAAACATCCAGGGCCGCTGTGGACAGAGGGTGCACAGAAACACAGAACACAGCTATTCTCAATGTTTGTGATTCCATTGCTTCATCAGTAGCGCCTGGACCAGAATTCACATGACCCATGGAACCACAAAAACCAGCAATCCTCCCTTTGGGGTATTTGTGCGCATCTCTTTCAATAGCTGCCCTCAATTCCTCAACTGTTGTGCGTTGTGTACCCTAAACTTTATCTATTATGTATGCTGAGTATGATGCCCATGAGACCCCCCTACTGTGAATAGGAAGATAAAGCCCAGTGGTCAGAGTATAGCTGGAGATCATTTAATGTTACCTCAAAGAAGGCAAGAAGGGTTGCTAAACACCTAAATACTTTCACTCCAGTTGGGATAGCAATGCTTATAGTGGCTGTTGTAAACTATGCTCATGTGTCAACATCCATGCCTACCATAAATATGTGATGGGCTCAGACAATAAAATCCAATGGACATTATAACTCATACCATTCCCATATACCTGAAAGGGTCTTTTTTTCCCCTAAATAATATGTGACAATGTGTGAAATAATACCAAATCCAGGGAGGATAAGAATATAAACTTCTGGATGACCAAAAGTCAGAATAAATGTTGATATAAGATGGGGTCTCCTCCTCAAGCAGGATAAAAACCAGTAGTGTTTAAGTTCCAGTCTGTTACTAGTATAGTAATTCCAGCAACTACAACTGGGAGAGAGAGCAGGAGTAAAACAATTGTAGTTAAAACTCATCAGACAAGTAATGGTGTTTGATATTGAGAAAGGGCTGGTGGTTTTATATTAATAATAGTGGTAATAAAATAAATAGCACCCAAAATTGACGAAATGCCTGCAAAGTGCTGGGAGAAAATAGTTAAGTCGACAGAGGTTCCCATGTTGGCAAAGCTGCAAGCTAAAGGGGGATAAACTGTTCAGCCAGTTCCTGCTCCAGCTTCTGCTATAGAAGATGCGAGTAGTAGTATTTCTGAGTGACTTCCTGGGGTAGAAACCAAATTGAGTATATTAAATACAGGTATACACACTCGTGAAATATATGTGCTGCAAGGTGTCTCCAAAATATATGTACTATAGGGTGTCCTCCCAAAATGTACATACACTTTAACAGCTAATAACTCAATTTTCACACCTTCTCAGGGTTAATGAATTTGTTGTAATGTGTGAAGCCAGGCTAAGCTTTGAACAAACATGTATTCTCTGGACTTTCTTATGGGGACACATACAGGATGAAGTGCATGGTGCAGAGCGGGCCACAGTCCAGGCATCCAGGACCACTGTGGACAGAGGGTGCACAGAAACACAGAACGCAGCTATTCTCGATGTTTGTGATTCCATTGCTTCAGCAGCAGCAGCGCCTGGACCAGAACTCACGTGAGCCATGGAGTCACAAACACCAAGGATCTTTCCTTCAGTTGGTATTTGTGCATATCTATTTCAAGAGCTTCCCTCAATTCCTCAACTGTTGTGCGTTGTGTACGCTAAACTTGAACTTTTGTGTATCCCCATAAAAAGCCTCGTGGAGAAATTTTCTTCATTCAAAGCTTAGTCTGTCTTCACCCATTTCTTCAAATCAGTTAAACCTAAAAAAGAGTGAAAATTAAGTGAGTTATCAGCTATTAAAGTGTGTACCTTTTTGGGGGGACACCCTATATTCACATCAATTGGCAATTTTACTCTTGGGGAGTCTCACCTGCTGTGTGTATGTGGCTGGGTTCCTGACACAGCATTTTGTTTCCTGTTGTTTACTAAGGGGCTCTTCCTGGGATGTACTAAACCTGGTGATTTGGGTTTTATAAATATGTTTTCCTTTTGAGTTAATGTACTTACTGAGAGAGAATTGGGTATGCTAACATGGTCTGTTTTCCAAGTACTTTGAGGTGTGTATTAAATAGCCATTGATTCTGGAACACAAGGATGGATTTGTAATAAAATGAGATGGAGTGGAAGTGAGTCCTAGTTTTCCTCGCCGCTTGTCACTGGCAGCGTTGTCAGGCTCTGGGCTCCCTGCCTCAGCCCCCAGGCTTCCCCGCATCAGCCCCCCAGGTTCCTCACGTCAGGCTCCTGGGCCCCCAGAATCCTGACCTTCTGTGGCCACGAGGTCAGAGAATGGGGAAGTGAGGTTTCCTGTTTACCAGGCAGTAGCTTTATCTAGACTTGTGTGTATTTTATATTCCTATAAGTTGAATCCCATTTTGATATGGGATTTATATCACAGCAAGAGCTCAGCTTAAAATGATCCTTGGGATTTTTTACTCAACTAGAAAGAGACAGATGAGGGAGGAGGATGGCATGTGAAGATCTCCACCTCACTTAATCTCATGGTGGCCTGTCAAGCTGCCACCTGCATGTCTCTTCCTTCCTCACCAAAACCTCTTTTGTAAGGTTCCTCCTCTGGCCTCCTTTCCCATTCTTTCCTGAGGCCCTGCATCTGTGGGAGTCGCCCACTCAGCGATCTGCCCTCCCCACTGCTTGGAGCCAAACTGAGCAGCAGTCCCTGCAGGCCTCCTCCCCTGCGCCTTTGGTTTGGAGGGTCTGACACTGGCCAGTCACCCCTTGGAGCTCTCAGCCTCTGTCCCATGATTCTCTCCCCTCTGGGACAGCTCTTCATGGCTCACACTTGCCAGTCCCTTAGTCAGTCCCTCATTCCTTCCACAGGCACTCATTGAAATCTTCCTGTCACTCCGGTGTTCCACCATGGAGGCAGCTCCCTCCCTGCCCCCTCTGCAAGGCTGACCCACCTGCTCCCCTAGCACTGACACTCCTGAGCTTCAGGCCCACTGCCTGGGTTGCAGGCTTCCTCCACTGTCCCTGGCTCCTCTGAGCTCCCTACTTATCCAAGGACACCAGCTGTCAATCACAGAAGCCAAAAGTGTGTGGTGCAGGCTTGATCCCTCCTCTCTCCACTTCACACATTTGATAGGTCCCTTGAACCTGAGAATGGGTCTGGAATCTGCTGCCCCTTCTTAGCTGACTGTTCTATGCCAAGTCCACACACACCCCTGTCCCTGGGTCTTCGAAGGGGCTTGTCAACTGATCTGCCTGCCTCTCAGCCCTAGGGCTCCTCTGGGCATCCACCCCGGTGACCTCCCTTTTTGAACCTCTCCTCCCTGGGCCTCCACAATAGCTACACCCATCCCTTTGTGGCCTAGCTTCTCCATGTGGCTCAACTGGTAGAGCCTTTGTAATGACCCATGCTGCCAATAGAAATGAAGATTCTTTCTTGCGGACCTGAATTAATAGGTTCCCTCTCATCCAAATTTGTGTTTCTTTCAACATGTCCTCAAACCATTATTTCCACAGATATTGCATATTTTTCTTCCTGGGCAAGTTGCAGTACTCACATAGTTCTTCCACAGAGGAGCACACTACTTCAGAGGCCATGCTTTCCCCTCACTTTTAGTTTCTTGTGGGGATTTGAGTCTAGTCAAGGTGGCAGCTGCCGCAGGAGAGGTCACTGACTTTATTACCCTTATGGGTTCCCTTTTGCACATTTCTCCAGTCTCTGACAAATCCTGAATTATTCCAGTTTTATCCCATATCAGTTACAACACTCCCATGATCCATCCCATTTTTTCTCACATCTGGCTTGAAGCCATTGTGAAAATAGATCTATTCATGTCCTGAATCTCTTCAAGCTAAATGAGGTGTGCTGGCTATAAACCAGGGAAACCATCCCTGTCTGCTGTTGCAGATTACTCAGGAATTTTCAGAATGTCTATGTCATCACCACAGATATGGAAACAACAACCAAAAAACCCATTGGATTCTCACTGCAGCCCTCACTCCTCCATCTAGTGATTCTGTAGCCCAGTATTTAGACATTGTCTTGAGTGGACTCTGGAATTAGAATTGTTTATTTAACACTAAATGATTTCCTTTTATGTTATAAACTCATCCAAATTTATGTTTCTATGAACATTGCCCTCCACCATTAATTAATTCCACACTTATTTCATGTTTTTCTGCTTTTGTGTATTAGAGAACTCACATACTTCTTCCAAAGAGCAGCACACTTTTTCAAGGGCCACGCTTTGTCTCTCACCTTGAGTGTCCTGCTCTGATGGGCATCTAGTCAAGCTGGCTGTTGCCACAGGAGAGGTCACCACGGTGATTCCCCTTGTGTGTCTACCAGGAAACTTTCCAATGTTTTCCCACATCTGGCTGGAAGCATAGAAATAAGCTATTCATGCCATGAAGCTCCTCAACAAGCAGCATCTGGAGCCCTGGACATGAGTTCAGCAAGCGATCTCAAGTGATGAGAAGGAGTGTGTCCATGTGTGCTGAGGGGACCACTCAGAAGTATTTCAGATTGCATGTCATCACCAGAGACATAGGAACTGGATGTAGGAAACTTGCTGGGTTCCCACAGCAGTCCTCACGTCTCCATCTAGTGATGCTGTAGCCCCGTTTCTAGAAATTGCCTTGCTTGGCATGAGCCTGGAATCTAAACTGGGTTTGGCAACAATTAATCGTGATTTCTTTCCTTTTCAACACACAGTTCCTCACTAATTCTCTGAAAGTTAATGCTCTCCAGCACAATTGCTACTGCCCAGCTTCAACAGCTTATTCACCTAATTTTTATTGCATGAATGAATATGATAGGTAAATAAAAATATGCTTATAGTTTTCAAACACAGAAAAATGTCTCTTCATTTCTTGAGCAAGCATGGGACTAACAAAGTTTATTTTAAAAATTATTTCATTACTACATTTTTTTGGTAATCAGGTTAATCACATTATAAAACTTCACTTGTACAACTTTACAGTGCAACAGAGCACACTCAGCCATGTGCTCACCACCCAATGTCTGTCTCCTCTGTCCCCAGGCAGTTGACCCCTTTTATTCACCTGGTCCTCCCTCATGTTTTCCTTTTTTTAACCACCATGATTCCATTTGTAGGTAGGAGACTTTGTGTTTTTTTGTTTGTGTTTGTTTCTACATTCCATTGATGAGGGAAATACGGAATCTGCCACTTTATACTTTTGAGTAATGAAATCTTCCCCTTTGAGATTTCACTCTGATGAGCATTATATGAGACACAATTATCTTTGAATATTTTTGACCACTGAGTGAGAACATCCAATAAACTTTTGCTCAAAAAGTTTGTAAGGCCCTAGCCGGTTTCACTCAGTGGATAGAGCGTCGGCCTGCAGACTGAAAGGTCCCAGGTTTGATCCCTGTCAAGGGCATGTACCTTGGTTGCGGGCACATCCCCAGTAGGGGTGTGCAGGAGACAGCTGATCGATGTTTCTCTCCCATTGATGTTTCTGACTCTCTATCCCTCTCCCTTTCTCTCTGTAGAAAATCAATAAAATATATTTGAGAAAAAAAAAAGTTTGTAAGGCTCTTCTAATTATGCCCTTCTCAATGTCTCTGCCTAATGTTGCAAAATACTAAACAAAGCCATGAATCAGTATTTCCTTCCATAGCTGGACAGAGTGAATGATAAGGTGACCTGCCCCAACCTCTGCCCATTGTGAAGGCTTTGTTACCCACTGTCCTTCACAGATGTCCAGAGATGGTCTGTCGTGCTGCAGCTGTCCACTTTCTGGTTGGCCATCAATACCACGCATAATCATTAGTAATCCAGGCCACAACTTTACTTCCTTTGTATTGAGGTCATAGGACACTTTCCAGGAATCTGTAGTTCTAAGCTGAAAGATGGATTCATTGTATAGAAGCTGGTACTGAAGTAAACTGGGTCACAGGTTATATTACTGCTTTGGTCTTCCCAGGTTTGTTCATGCTTGACACCACACCCAGGTCATAACGGACAATTCAGGTAGCATGGAAACTTGGGTACCCATCTTTAAACACTCCTTCTTTCAAACTAAGGGACAAATCTCAGTCCATTTTCAGTGTGATGACAGCTCATTGCCCTGAATATTTGCCCCTCCTGGCTAAGACTACTTTGGGCTAAAGAAGGGATAGAAGCCATCAATGATGCCCAGGTGGACATCAGCCTGAGACTGGAATCATTCAGGACCTATGGGTCTGGGAGCCATGACACCTATGCAGCTTGGCCTCGAAGGTTGTTTCTAGCCCAGCTCTCTCCAACCCAGGGAATCATGAGATTGATTGCCAGCTTCCTACCATGAATCTTTCCAATTTATCTATCACATCTGTTTTGGAACCATGTAGACAAGTATCTGCTCATGTCCTGAAGATCTTCAAGCTGAACCTGGGACCTTGGATGTAAAGCAAATAAGCAATCCATGTCTGCTATTGCAGACCACTCAGAAAATTTTCAGATCGTGGATGCCATCACCACAGACATGGAAACTAGAAACAAAAAAGCACATTGGATTGCTACAGTGGTCCTCACTCCTCCATCTAGTGATGCTGTGACCACATTTAGAAATTGTCTTGTTTGGCTTGGCTCCAGAATCTCAACTCGGTATTAACTCATAATGAAGGATTTTCTTAGACAATGTTTCTCTTTAAATATCTGATGGTTAGCGCCCTACAGTACACCTGCTGCTGCCCAGTTGTAGCAGAGACTTCACCTGATCCTTAGTTCCCAAAAGGAAAGTAAACAAAAATATACTCATGTTACTCCAAAACTAAAATGTCTCTTCTTTCCTTAAACAAGAGGGGGCGTGACAAAATTTCTTTGTGGAATTATTTCATTATTTATTATTGAGGGATAGCCTTAATAACATTGTACAAATGTCACCTGTACTACGTAACAGTACAACCTCGTATACTCTTTATGTGCTCACAGCCCCAAGTCCAGTCTCCTTGTATTTGAGCCCTTTGCCCCCTTATCATCACTCATGATTTCCCTCTCTGGAAACCAGCATGATTGCTTTTACATGTCAGCGATTTTACTTGTAGCATTGTTTTGCTTCTGTCTTTTCCATTCCATAAATGAGGGAAAATACAGAATGTGCCAACATACACCCTGGATTAATTAAGTCCTCCACTCTAAGGATATTTTGTGATAAGCATCCTAGGAGGCACAATAGCTTTTTATATTTTTGCCCATTGAGTGAGAGCTGTCCTCACACCTCTGTCCCTCGCTGTTGATGGGAAATAGTGGCAGAGCCATGAATCAGCATATGCTGTCATGTCAGATCATTTGACCTTCAAGCACAGTGAATAGGGAGGTGACCTGCAGAAAGCTGCCCACTGTGATAGTTTCCTCCCCCCTGTTGTTCAAGGACATTTACAGGGCCTCTGTCATGCTGCAGCTATGCACTCTGCAGTTGTTCACCAAAATCTCTTATATCGTACCCATTGAGTGAAAACTGTCCTCACGCCTATGCCATATTCCAATGTAAATAATTTCCCATTCATGCTTCTTTCCTGCCTATCTTTATGGTAGACCATTGGCCAGAGCCGTGAATCAGCATGTACTTGCATCTCAGCATGTACTTGCATCATTTGTTGTTCAAGCAGTGTGAGTGATAGTGACCTGCTGGGAACTCTGGCCCCTGGGATGGGTTACCTGGTCCTGCCCTTCAGGAATGTCTGCAGGGCTCTGCCGGGCTGCAGCTGCTCACTCTCTGCTTGGTCATCAGGATCATGCTAGCTTATTGCTAAGCCAGGCCACATCATTTCTCCCCTTATCAACAGGTCATCAGGAGTTTCTCATGAGTCCAAAGCTAGGCTGCAAGCGGGATCAAGTCTGGTTTATGCTTCCTTCCATTAGCCCAATGTCACAATTGGGCCAGCAGTTATATGACTTCCTTGAGCTTCCTGAGTCCTCCCAGGTCAGATCAAGTACGAACCTCTTTAGATGGATGTTGTAGTCATTGTGTGTCACCAAACTTATGGATCCATGGGTTCCATCACACTCAGGTCATAATGGACAGCTGGGTTGCCTGGTCACTTGGAGGCCCATGATTAGGCTTTTCCTCTTTGAAACCTAAGAAACCCTTTGAGACAAACCTTAGTGCATTTTGAGGGGCGACAAACCCTTTCTCTGCCTGTTTGCCCCTTATAGCAGGGTGACTTCGGACTGAAGGGCGTTTGGAAACCCCCTTCAGTCATGTGGTGCTCATGGAACTGAGAAAGAGAATGTTTCCCTTGACACTTAGAGGCCCCTGAAGGACCATGGCATCTGGGTTACTTCTCCCAAGCACCGTGTAGCACAATGCAACATGAGGCTCCGGTTTGACAGCTTCTGACTCAGTTCTTGCTGTTTCTCTGTGGCTCAGGAGGTGGGAACATCGTGGAGGGATTCTGCTGCCCTGTGTTGTTGTCTTCTTTAGTTTTCTCATTCTGGACACTAAAGTCACCAAAGAGGGAACTCTTAAATGCTGAGCCCCCTGGCTGACCTGGTCCAATCTCAGGGAGGCCACAACGAGGAGCACTTGAGGGCATCATATCAGTAGGCCTCAGGGCCTTGCTTCCTACATGCCCTGTACTGGGGTTGGATCCCCAAACCTGGGCATGTGCCCTGACCAGGCATCGAACCATGACCTCCTGGTTCATAGCTTGACGATCAACCACTGAGCCATGCCAACCAAGCAGAAGGATTAATTTTATGATACCTTTTAACTTTTAAAAGGTACAATAGGTCTAATGCTAGCAATTCTTTTATTTTCTTTAATTTTACTAGTATAATCAGTTTAAAAGCTTCAATACTAGTATGATGCACTGAGAGGAGTAGAATGTCACTCCTGGGCACAACAGCCGGAAATGTGTGACCTGAATCTAACCACAGGGAACATCAGAGAAACCAAATTCAGGAATGTCTTACAGAGTAAGACTACCTGTAGTCTTCAGAAAATGTCCAGGCAATAAAGGACAAAGCAAAACCAAATTCAGATAAAAGGAGATTAAAGAAACATGATAACCAAGTGCAGCATGTAATTCTATGTTGACTTTAGACTGGATTTTTATTTTTAATGGAATAATTGGACAAACATGAATTAGGTCAAAAATTACATAACAGTATGTTGATTTTATGCATCTGATAATTACACTGTAATTGTATAAGTGAATGTATTATTTTTATTATTATTTTTACATGTTTTTGTTAACTAGAGTGAGAGGTCACCTCCTGCACTCCCCTCATTGGGGAGTCCAGGCAATAAAGGACAAAGCAAAACCAAATTCAGATAAAAGGAGATTAAAGAAACATGATAACCAAGTGCAGCATGTAATTCTATGTTGACTTTAGACTGGATTTTTATTTTTAATGGAATAATTGGACAAACATGAATTAGGTCAAAAATTACATAACAGTATGTTGATTTTATGCATCTGATAATTACACTGTAATTGTATAAGTGAATGTATTATTTTTATTATTATTTTTACATGTTTTTGTTAACTAGAGAGTGAGAGGTCACCTCCTGCACTCCCCTCACTGGGGATAAAGCCTGCAACACTGGCATGTGCCCTGACCAGGAATAGAACCAGTGACCTCTTGACTCATGCTATCAGTGCTCAAACACTGAGCCATGCCACCTGGGCTGAATGTCTTAAAGAAATTCACACTAAAATGTTTAGTGGTAGTCAAGCATCATGACTGCAATTACCTTAAAATATTATGCAAAACAATAATTTATTTAGAAAGAGACAGCTGTGGGTGTTTTTCTCTTTTCCACGTCCAGTGTGGAAAAAGAGCGGGTCCAGTTCCTGAGTAGAGGAGCTGGGGATTAAGAAATAAAAGAAAGAAAGAGACCAGATAGAAAGATAGAAACAAAGCTGGGAGCCAGGTGGGACGCCATCCTCTCTGATGGAGAGGCAGGGACCTCGAGCCCACGCAGCAAGTTTATTTTATATACCCAAATACCAGGAAGTATCACCACAACTTAGGATCAAAGGAGTTTATTTGCATTCTTGAGTAGGCCCTAGCATTCCTGGTGCTTGCCTGGATTTACATATCAATGTCCGATAGGACACCTGGACAAAGATAAAAAGTCAGTACTGATAACACCCCCCACCTTCTTGGGGAGGGTGTAACAGACAAGGGGCTCTGCCAATCGCCTAGGGCTCAGCTGACAACAATTTAAAGAAATGCCCATGTGCCTTCCCAGGCAGCCCTCTACATCTCACCCTCTTTTTGTTTTTAAGCTAGTATAATAAAAGTAAAATTTAAACATTAAGAATAAATATCTAATATTAAAACAATGCCAATGCAAAAACTAAACTACATACATGTTATCATTTTCAAAACTTGAACAACAAGAGCAAAACTCTGGCTAATATATAATAACAAAACAATGCCAATGCAAAACAATAAGAAGAGAAATCAGAACTATGGACATGTTAACATTTTTAGCTACTAAATGAAAGAAAGTCTCCTTTGCTGCTAGTGTATTAGTTACTCAGAGTCTTTGGACTTGGGTGCGCAAGACGTTGCAGAAGACTGGCAGCTAACAGATGCTAGCATGAGCAGGAACATGGTTGAAGAAGTAGCTTCAACTTCTTGCTTTTCCACAAACTGCTGCACTTCAGTCGTTAACTTCTTCAGATGACTCCATGTTAGCACCTCAGTCCCTTGCATAGCTTTCAGTTTTCTTCTTCCTCCGCTTTGCTGTCATCAGGGCAGTACTTAGTCCTTCTGAGTAAAGGGGCACAGGAGCTTCTCTGGGTCCATTGTGGTGACGGACGTAACGCTCTGGCACCCAAATTGGCTGCATTGCTCCTTCTGGAAAGATATAAAACACAAACTCTTCCCCACATTATTACTGAATCTGATAAAACTCTTGTCTGGTTTATGCTTCCTTCCACCTAGCTGACTGGGTGGAGGCTATTGTACAGGAGGCCTGATGCCTTTCACCTGCTGTACGATCCTCTGCATCTCAATTTAAAAATTTTTAAATATAAAAGCATGACTGAGTTTGTTTTGAGGTGACACTTAACATCTGTCTCCCCCTTTTTGTTTTAATAAATGATTTTAAGAGTACGATTGGTTCTTTCCACTATTGAGTGACATTCATTTTACCAGATTTGATTATGTTTAAGTCCTTGGGGATTTACCCCTGAAGTTGGCACAGAGAGGTGGATAACAGACTGAGGACATTGCTTCCAATAAAACATGGACATTGTCCTTCTTAAATAACATTTTAAAGGCTGAAAATTAAATGAAAAGTTTCCTCTGAATTAGTGCGCCCTATAGTAACTGTTTCAACAATTTTTGCCATACTTACCACATAAGCACTGTTACTATAGGTTGATGGGCTCCATACAAAATCTGTTAAGGCATAAATAAGAGCTTGTATTTCTACTGAAATATAAGAGGTTTGAAGGACCTTTACTTCCCTGCTGTAGTAGATCCAGCCTCTCCAGAACTGGATCTATCTGTAAAAATGGTTAATGCCTGAGATATAACATTTCTTTTAGTGTGGCAGCTAATACTATTCCCTGTTAGAAATAAGGGAAGACCCCAAGTCAGGAGTCCTGGTAAAAACACAAAACATTAAACATTGACTTCTATGCAAAAGGGGGTGCACGCATGGTCTGGAAGCACGTGCACACCGACCTTCCTTGCCCTTGGTCCTGGGCAACCTGCAGCAATGCACAGGTGCTGACTGCTAGCATGGCAAGGCACCTTCACTATTTTTATTTCTGGACTATTTCTCCTCTGTTCTCGTGGGCCACTGCTTATTCTGTGGCTGTAGTAGTCCTATCAGGTCCTCTCTGGGATCCATTGTTGCAGGAATCCACATGGTCTTGGAGTTTTCTGGAAATATAAACATATTCTCGACCAAGGGTTAATAAAGAAATCTTTTCCACAAATTAGACTTGGGATCCTTTTGATTTTTGTCCAAATGATTTTCCTTTGGCTTAATGAAAAATTAATTTTAGAATAAAATTTTAAAGCAATTAAGGCTTGATATAATTTATTTACAGGATATTTCTTACAGGATGTTATTCTAATAATCCCTTTTATTGTGTTATTATGAGGCTTTGGTAAAAAAAATTTTAATGCAGTCTTGATAACCTTTTATTTTTACACAGAAATATGACTGCTTTGGATTCATTTCATGTTAAGCAATTTTACCATGAAATGAACTACCAATAGAAATTTTGGTTAATACTTTAGGAACAGCTTTTTGTACAATTAGATTTTCTTAAATATTCACTTATTTCATTTAGCCAATTTAAATTAATCTGAAAACTTGACTATTTTACTGTCAAATTTAATACTCTAACAACAATCTTAGTTTACCCTGTAAATATTAATGGAAAGGATTATTTGCATCCTTGAGAAAGCCCTGAGCATTTCTGGATTTAGGCTGGATTTAGATATAGGGCAGCGGCCATCGGCCAACTCTCTGTTGCCTGGGTCCCAATCCAAGTTGGGCCAAGTCTCTTTCTGTTATCTGGGTCCAGATCTGAGCTGGGCCTGGGAAGCTCGAAGGAGCCATGGGGCAGGAGACCTCCCTCAGAAGGGGCAAGTGTACAAGCCCCTGTAATGGTGGGGGGGGGCGGGGTGAGGATCTGTGCCCCACACCTGTTGACCCCCAAATTCTCTCCTGATGGACCCTCTGCGACTGTGCCGGTCTTAGGTTGTTCTTTCCCTGGGGAATCTTACCCATCTCTGGCTAACCAGCCAAGCAGGGTGATGTGAGGTTCAGTTCTGTCTCCTTGGTGGCCTATGCCCCCGTGGCCTCCATGCCCAGCACCTGCCTTGGGATCCCCTCAGGCGAGTTGGATCAATGCTGGTGGGCCCCTGCATTGATCACACATCTTGGGGAACCCAGGTTTCTTCTCCAGGGAGGGCCCAGCTCATGCCACTGTGTGAGAGATAGATCCATGGTACCAACCACCATGAGGCTTCAACCTCAGCATGAATTGAAAACTCAGGCAACAGCTGTGGGCAATTGGATTGTGAGAAGAGGGTCCCTCTTGGCAAAAGGAGCAAGAAGGGCCAATAAAGAATGCTCAAGTGCCTTCCCAGGGGGCCTTCCACACAGTGGAAGGGATTAAATCCTTTCATGTCCTTTTAAATTGCTGCCAAATATTCAAAGAATTAGTTTGTAAGTTTGTTTGGGATAAATGTACAACATGCTGTTGTAAAATATCAAAAATTATAATGAAATTGTAGAATAATATCATGTAAGGATATTCTTTGCTCTAGGCCGTGGCAATTCAGTTTCAAGCTGGCTATCAATTTCTTTTTGTATAGACAAGGTCTTAACCAGTTAATGTTCCCTAATAATCTCTGAAAGTCATTTAAAGTTTTAAGACAATCTTTTCTGATCTCCATCTTCAGAGGCCTAATGCATTGGTTATCAATTACAACCCCTATGATATTTGAAGGAAACCTCTCTTTAGTTCCTTCCAAAATAATTTTCAGGCTACAGTGTTTCATTTAAAAATCTTTGTCACATGAAACAATTTCTCTTAAGGTTATGGTGACCACTAGTATGGATTAGATTTAATATTTTAATAACAATCCTCAGTTTATCCTGTAATAGCAGTGAAAGAGATTTCAAAATGTTCAAATTTCTCCTTTTTATTAAGCTAGAAATTTATGTTTTAAGAGTATTTCCATTTTAACTAATTTGCATATACAGAGGGATCATGGGAAGGCTTCAGTAACCCTTTTAGAAGACTTGTTTAAATTGCTTACAAAGATATTAGCTTATTTAAAGGAAGGGGGTTGGCCTTTGTTAATTCAAGATGGTGGCCCCCAAGCCACATGAGTGGTAAGACATGTGGCTATCATGGCAGCTGCTTGATCTGTTCTTAGATTTATTTGAATTCAGTTACTTATACATTGGCTTCTCATGTAAATTAATTTATATGAGATCTTGATTATATTTTAAAGATCTAATTTATACTTAAGTAGGTATCTTTAATTAAAAAAGGCAAAGAAACTTATTCAGTAAAACTTATAGGTTTGATACTTTGTTGGTCTGATCTAAAAGCATCAACAGTGTCCCTCCAGCCAATTCAAAATGGAGGCTGCTTGGGGTTTGTCTTTCTTGAAATACTACTGCTGTTGAAAATTTTGGCTATGTTTAAGAAATATATTGATTTTTGCCTTTTTTACAGGTGAAAACCTTCATAACATTTAATATATATATAAGTAAAATATATTAATTAACTTTAACTTGATAAAGCTTTCCATGCGATTTCAAGTATCAATTGGTTTCATTAAAAAATATATATATTTCTTTTGAGAGGGAACAGATTTTTGTAACCTTTCGGGGCCTGTGGAATGTTTAAAAGTTACTCTCAGTCTTGAAATACACTTGGAAAGATCAAACTATATGATTTAAAGATTATATACTTAAATTATCTTAAAGAATATCAATTAAATTTAAACTGGATCATAGAATTAATCCTCTTTTTTAAATCAGACCAAGAAGTAACATATTTTGAATTCCTAATTATTTAAGAGAAAGCACATTTTATTTTTTTCAAAAACAAGTTATACTTTAGATATTTAATTAATTTCTCCCAATTCAATTTGCACTTCAAACTTTCAGAGCTTGCAAGTCAAATATTAGCAGTTCTTTGATTAACAACATATTTATATTTTTAATAATAAATTTTAAAATCAAATAATTAACTTTAAACCATGTTTTTTCTGCCTGGGGAAACTGAGAAGCAAACTTGTAGGTATTAAAAAATGACTACTGGTGGAAAGCTGATTTTAAACCTTTTGGCCTAGCCACTTGACCTTTTCTGGGAAGGTCAGCTAGCAAAAGGTGTAGCCATTTAAATGTAAATTAAAGATGGCTGCTGCCGGGAACCAGCCTACCTGCATATTAGGGGCAGGGTGTGTCCACCCATTCCTCCATTAAAAAGGGTGTAGCTTTAAAAACTTTTTCACGGCAAGGAAAGAGACCTTAAACTTTCAGAGCTTTAAATTTTAGGTAGCAAAATTAAATACTTAGCATTTCTCAAATCAATAATACTTTTACATTTTTAAGAATATATTTCAGATAAAATATAAGGCATATTCAATTAATAGATTAACTTATATCATCTACTCTTCATGTTACAGAAAACCGAAGAACAAAGCAATACTTAGAGAGATGGAGTTACATTTATTACGCGCGGGTCCAGAGGACAATGTCTCTCAAATTCTGGGCCCCAACATGCAGGAACCTTCCCTATTTATATGTTTCCACCTTCTTTGTCTCCCAAATATGGGGTGTTTCTGGCCCCTTTTACAAGTTCCCAAAGAGCCCATATGTGCTGGGGCCTTGAGACCTCAACCAGAGGCCTGGCCTGGCGCCTGCACTGATAACCTTGTCTGGGGAAGGTTCAATGGCCTCTCTGAAGTGGGAGTAGTCTTAGCAAGCAAGAATTTACAGAAGCCAACTAGCAGGGTTAATATTTCAAACAGCAGTATTTATATAAGATGGATGCTTCATTCCCCACTGGTTTTATGTACATGAGTCAAATCATTGACTCTTAGTCATTGTAGTTATATTTACCCCTGAGGACTATAATCTTAATTTTCTGCCTAATAAAGTTAGTGGGCCTGCTTATAAGATAAGGGACCAGAATGAGGGCCAGGAGAATCTTTAGAGAGTCCAAAGAGTCCTGGACTCCCAATTTTTCCTGGGCTGTCTTAAGCCTGGTGTGATGAAGCCACGTTGGGACTCCGCTGACCTTGACTGCCGTGGAGGTGGTCCTTTCCAGGTAGGAGTCAGTCCTTGGGTGGCAACTTTCTTTACCCAAACAGAGTCACCAGGGTGGAAGGGATGAACCAGACCAGAAGTTGGTACAGGAAGAGCATCTCAGATGTGCTTTGGATTGCTTCCTGGGTAGACTGTAAAGCCTGTAAGAACTTGAATAAAGACTGGTTATGGATTTTAGCTTTTCTAGATTGGGTAGGTCAGGATCTGGAAGAGTCACTAGAATCTGTAGAGGCCCCACTGGTTTTAGGGCAGCCTCCTGGGCAGCTTCATCTGTGGCCCAGTTCCCTCTTGCTTCTGTGAAGAACCCTTATCTTGTTGTAAATGCGTACCTGCTATCAGTATAAATTGTTATTGATTTTTATTTTGTCTACCAGAGAGCCTGAAACTGGGTTCCTCAAGTGTTTGACATCCAGTTCTCTAGTAGGACACTCAAATGCGAAGGGGTCAAGACTTTTGGACAAATAGGCTACCAGCTTTTTCTCGGGGCTGAGACTTTGGTGAGTACCTCTTTGGCTATGCCCCTTGTCTCACATACGTAGAGGTGGAAAGACTTAGTTACATCCTGTAGCACTAATTGGCCCATAGTCCCTGCTCTGCTCATGTCTGTCTAACTGCCTAATATATTACCTCAAGGATCCTGGCTCTGAATTCTTTTAGGGAAAATGGACGTTGAATTTCTTCTGTAGCTGCTTCATGCTGAGGAGGGACAGAGTTTTCTCTCAGAGCCAAGAGATCCTTTCTGTCTGTCACAGGGACAATGAGGCCTCATCCCAGAAGGAGGTGGGCTTGTAACCTGGCAGAGACAAACTGTAACAAATGGTCCCATGGAAGGGAAAGAAAACATTTCAGTTTTAATGACCTCTATCGAAATAGAATTTTTCTCCTCAAAATTACCTCCATGCTTCTCAAAAGAGCCAGATAAAGACTAATTCACCTATTGTATTTAATTTGGCCTGACTGTTTGCATAAACACTACAAGAATGGTAACTGACTACCTTTGCCGGAATTTCATGATTGAATCTTAATGTGCCCCGTAGGGACAGGAAGCCAAGTCATCCAGCTGCCCTCAGACCGGCCTGTAATATCTGCTGAGTTAGGTGAAGTCCTCACCTGTAGTGGCTCTACCCCAGCCCATGACCTAGGTTTCAAGGCCCAACTCAGCCCTCCTACTCATTGTGGCTCAGAGTGTGTGGGGATCCCGCAGGGACGCAGAGGCGCCCTTATTGCTCCCCTTGTACTCTGACCAACCGCCAGTGATGGTAGGGCATGGGCCTGACTCTCCAGCACCAGCCATTTTCAGGGCTCCCAAGCAGGATACCAGGCTTTTCCTTGGCATTCTTATTGGCTACAAGTCTTCAGAGTTCAGGCAGGGCTCTTTAAAACATGATACTCCAGCCAAAGTTTCCAGTCAATAGAACCACTATTAGAAACCGGTCTTATTGAACTTATGCAAAGCAATGTATTGCCATGATTTATTAAGCATTGCCAAATTTCAGAGGAATTAAATAAGGAGAAAAATATACTGACCTGCTTTAAGATCTTCTGATTTTCCTTGTTAGTCCTTTCTATGGATTCTTCAGAGAAATATAACTGTCTTCAAATGACAAGGAGAAATTCAAAATGTGTCTATATTCAAATAGACAATTATAGCTATCCTTGTAGTAGGTTCCCCCTACTTAACGTGTCCTTAAAATTTCATATGGTCTCTGGGAGGGGTGACATGCTCTCTGAGACAGGATTAAGGGAGCTTTATTGCTTTACAGGGTCTCATATGTCACAGGACCTCACGGGGTCTATAATTCCTGTAACAAAGGGCTGGTACTCACCACTTCCCTCTGTTCCAAACAGGCCTTCCCCAGTTTCCTAAAGTTGAGGTTTGTGCCACACATGACATGGGCATGGTCACACAGGCCTGTAAGACAGTAACACTGGCACTGTGGCCATCTAAGGTAGCCAAATCTTCTGCTACCATATATGACACATGGTAGGGCTATACAAATATCTTAGGGAGGTGACTAAGGTCTATTCTTTTTTTTAAATAAATCTTTATTGTTCAGATTATTACAGGTGTTCCTCTTTTTTTCCCCCCATAGCTCCCCTCCACCTGATTCCCCACCCCACCCCATGCCCTTACCCCCCGCCACTGTCTTCATCCATAGGAGTAAGATTTTTGTCCAATCTCTTCCCACACCCCTCACACTTGCTTGCCCTGAGAATCGTCAGTCCACTCCCTTTCTATGTCCCTGATTCTATTATATTCACCAGTCCATTCTGTTCTTCAGATTTTTTATTCACTTGATTTTTAGATTCACTTGTTGGTAGGTATGTATTAGATGTCATTTTGTTGTTCATAATTTTTATCTTTACCTTCTTCTTCTTCTTCTTCTTCTTCTTCTTCTTCTTCTTCTTCTTCTTCTTCTTCTTCTTCTTCTTCTTCTTAAAGAATACCCTTAAGCATTTCATGTAATCCTGGTTTGGTGGCGATGAACTCCTTTAGCTTTTTCTTATCTGTGAAGCTCTTTATCTGACCTTCAACTCTGAATGATAGCTTTGCTGGGTAGAGTAATCTTGGTTGTAGGTTCTTGCTGTTCATCACTTTGAATATTTCTTGCCACTCCCTTCTGGCCTGCATAGTTTCTGTTGAGAAATCAGCTGACAGTCCTATGGGTACTCCCTTGTAGGTAATTAACTGTTTTTCTCTTGATGCTTTTAATATTCTCTCTTTGTCTTTTGCCCTTGGCATTTTAATTATGATGTGTCTTGGTGTGGTCCTCTTTGGATTCCTCTTGTATGGGGTTCTGTGCGCTTCCTGAACTTGTAAGTCTATTTCTTTCACCAGGTAGGGTAAGTTTTCTGTCACTATTTCTTCTAATAGGTTTTCAATATTTTGCTCTCTCCTTTCTTCTGGCACCCCAAAAATTCGGATGTTGGTTCGCTTAAAGTTGTCCCAGAGGCTCCTTACACTATCTTCATATTTTTGGATTCTTTTTACTTTTTGTTTTTCTGGTTGGATGTTTTTTGTTTCCACATATTTCAAATCTTTGGTTTGATTCTTGGGGTACGTTGATCTACAGTTGAGTTTCTGTATATTCTTTATTTCAGACAGTGTATGCTTCATTTCTGACTGATCCTTTTCCATTTTTTTGGCATTCTCATTAAGCTCCTTGAAGGTCTCATCAAGTTTCTCAGCGGTTTTAAGAAGATTCTTGAGTAACCTTATACATGTGGTTCTGAACTCTATGTCATCCAGTAGTTTGCTTTCCTCTGTTTCGTTCATTCGTGACATGTTTCTTTGTCTCCACATTTTGGCTGCTTCCCTGTGTTGATGGAGTAGCTTTGTGTGGTAGGTGATCTATAGGGGGCAGTAGCTCAGCCTCCTCAATTACATGAGGTGGATGCTCTTGGTACACCCCTTTGTGGGCTGAGTGCAAAGTCTTGGTGTATTTAAGCCTTAATTGCCGTTGGTACACTGGGAGGAATTGACCTCCAGGCCAATTAGCTATGAGCACTCGCTGTGTCTATAATGGAAGAACTGCTGCGCTGAAGACACGCTTATGGGGCAGGACTTGTTTCAGTGGGGTTTTGGTGCTCACTGAGTCTGCCTCTTGAATGTGTCACTTATGGATGTGAGGAGTTGAAATCTGGTGTCTCACACTGACCACTAGGTACACTGGCTTCTGGATCTCCAATGGGGTGCAGGTCAGCTACTGTCTGAGGCCACCCAGCAGGGGCTACAGTGAGAGCTGCAGTTTTCTCCTCTTTGCTTGGGGTTTGGAGGTTTTGGAGCTGTCTGACCCGGGCTGCAAGTTTGCTAGGTTAAGCTGCGATAGGGCAGGGCTTTCTTATGCAAAAGCCGCTTCTTGGAGCTTGGATGTGTTTGTAGGTTGTGCAGGGCGGGGTCTCAGAGAGTCACTAGGCTAGGGTGTGGCAAACAGCAATGGCTGCTAGTTAGCCAGCTCTGCGTCCCTGTCGGCAGCCCCATGCCCCAGTGTCGTAAACAATTATTCCTGCGCGCAGCTCTGCAAGCAAGCCACCCTCACTGGCAGACAGTCCAGCTTCTCCCCGTAGGAGTTTGGGTCCCCCGCATCTCCCCAGAAACTGTATTTCAGAGTAATCGGGGGCTTGTCTCCCTTTGGGTTGAAAAAAGCAATTCCCGCCACCAGCCCGGATCACGCACCTCCGTACCTCAGCTTTTCAGCGCTCGTGCACATCTCAATGCTCTTTTCTCTTTTCTTCTAGTTGTAGAACTTCCACTCAGCCAGCTTTCCCGTGGTTCTGGGTGATAGACGTTTTTTCTTTTAGTTGTATTTTTGAAATTGTTGCGGGAGGCAGCAGTTTAGGTGTTTACCTATGCCGCCATCTTGGATTATCCGACTAAGGTCTATTCTTGACCTTCCCACACAAAGTAAAATTGTCCTTGTCTTTCTGGAGTCATGTTCATGAAGTCACAGGTATCATCTAAATCTATTATACAGTTTTCTGCAGGTCACTGTCAGGGCTGTTGCCAGTTCTTCTTTCTAGCCACAAACACAGCCTGTCTAATTTCCCTAAAGTTTATTCTGGCACAGGAGAAAGTTGTTTTGCTGTAAACAGGCAGCTTAACCCCTATGTATCCGGGCTTGGACATCTGCTTAGAAAGCCATAATTTATAAGTTTAACATGTGGCCTTAAGTCCTTCTAACCCAACAGGGTCTCTGCCATCCCTCAGTCAGACTCCTCCTCTCTTGGAGAATCTCAAAGTCCTGAAGGCTCCCCGGTCCAGGGAGAGTGCCTTTCCTTTGCTCTTTGACTTTAAGCTGCCAGTCCAAAACAGCCAGAGTTGCAGTTAGAAGCAGCTTTGCATATTGCAAAATGCTTCTGTGGCAGTGGCTTGGGTATTAGGCCCCTTGTCTTCCCGCCAGTCCCCTTTGTGGCAGAGCAGCTACCAAGCCTCTCCCAAGGGAGTGCACTGGAAAAGGATCTCAGCCCCTCCTCTTCCAGCAGCAACAGGTACTGAACCCTTTCAGTACTTTTGCAAAAAGGGAGCTTTCAGTAGCTCTATCTGCTGCTTTTACAAATCCCGGGACTGCTGCTCTATTCCTGGGGCTGCAGGAAGGCCAGTAGCAGTCACTGGCTTCTGGTTTAATTGCTGCAGCCACCAAGCCAAAGGCCTAAGTCTTATATTGCTTGTTGTAAAACACTCATTACTCACTGGGCAGCAGCGGGGCATCTCTAGTGTCAGGTAAATGTCTGCTGCCCCCACTTTTCTCTCTGCTGTGGCTTCTTCCAGGGCCACTGCAGGCAGCTCAGGCATCCAGACCCCCTCACCCCCTTCTTTCATCTGGCTCCTGGGGGATGAGTCTGCCTAGCAACCAGTTTTAAATCACCAGGACAGCTAGATTAACTATGCTTGCAGAAAACTTGTGACCTTAAATCTAGTGAAGTTCTGATAAGACACCTGGACCATACCCCTACGCCAGCAGAGGGGTCTGCAGCCAGTAAAATCAACAAAAACCTATCTCTCCCTGCTTCATAATTAACTGCCGACAACCCCCCCTCCTCCGACCTGTCCCCCAGTCCAGTTGCTTGTCTGTCTTCCTGATTGTGAGTCAGAGGAAGACAATTCCTACAGAGGGGAGAAATAGAAACAGTGGGAGTTTCACAGAAAACTACAGACTACCGCTGTTGTAGTGCTCCCTTTCGAAGGTTGAGGTCCGACCTGTGGAGAAAAATGACTCTTAGTCAGCCTGGAAAGATAGGGAGGAGGAAGATAAGGGTGTGTAGGGAGATTTCTTGCAAACTGAAAGACTGGAAGTCCTCCTGAAAGAAAAGAACTTTAATCCAGTTACAGATGCTATTAGAATCAGGGGTCTATAGATAGTTAATAATAACTTCAGCCTTAGTTCCACCATAGGTGGCTCACATTGGATTATGATGTCACAGGCAGGGACAGAGCCTGTAAATCTCTCTGCCCTGGGGAGCTGTAAGCCCTGCCCCTTCAAGTCTCCAACCACCAAAAGAGATAAGAAAGCCATAAACAAAAGTTCTTTGTTCTTTGAAATGTTATAAATGTATGCTTTTAAATTAACCCTAGGACTTAAAATTTTAATTTAATACAGCAAATTCACAAATCAGAGCAAACTGAAACCCTTACTTATATAAAATTAGAGAGAAATTTTTATTAGCTAAATGGACTGATTCCCTTCCACTGTGTTAGAGAACAAACATCTCTGAGAAAAATAACTCAGCAGTGCTGCTTAAGACGTTTGCAAACTATCACAGGTTCAGCTTTAATAAATAAAACATTTTAGCCAGATGAATCAACAGAAATGCAGAATAAATCAAAGTAGCTTTCGCTTCACACAGACCAATTAATGAGCAGATAATTATGCCAAGACAGACAAACATCCATACTCACACTCTCTCCATAGACTAGCCCAAACTGGAGCTGAGCAGATAAACGAAACAATGCCCAACTCCCCAGATGGGCATGGGGGCACTCCCAGCACCCCAGAACAGAATTCTCAACCAACGTCTTGGTGAGAACCTACCGGAGGAGTTAAGACTGCGTCCAGTCCCCCTTCTTGGTAGCAAATTGCCTAGTCCCACACAAACAAACAGCAGAGTGAACTCATAATTCCTTCACTCACCTCCAGAGTCCCACATTTATATACTAGCTAGTCCCAGTTTTTTACTTCTACCAGATATTTACCCAGATTTTAAACAGCCACCTGATTCCTGACTCCTGATTAATTTTCCTGAGGAAGCCATATGGCTTCCGGGGAGGTGATCAAGCTCCCCCTTCCACTCACTTGGAGTGGGCTGAACAGACGGGGCCCCTACCTTACAGAATCTGTCGACAGGTCCAGAAGTGTCCATCCACTATCTCCAGATGCCGGCCGGGTCCTGGGCTGAGGTCCAGGAGTCCCCGGTTCAATTCTGCTAAATCAGCAGAGCGGCACCTCCCGGAGGCCTATCCGGCTCCCCGGGCCTCAAACCTGACCCATTGACCGGAGGCCAAAAACGCTAAGCACAGTTGTTCTCGGTCATGGAACCAATAATGTTACAGAAAACCAAAGAAGAACAAAGCAATACTTAGAGAGATGGAGTTACATTTATTATGCACGGGTCCAGAGGACAATGTCTCTCAAATTCTGGGCCTCAACATGCAGGAACCTTCCCTATTTATATGTTTCCACCTTCTTTGTCTCCCAAATATGGGGTGTTTCTGGCCCCTTTTACAAGTTCCCAAAGAGCCCATATGTGCTGGGGCCTTGAGACCTCAACCAGAGGCCTGGCCTGGTGCCTGCACTGATAACCTTGTCTGGGGAAGGTTCAATGGCCTCTCTGAAGTGGGAGTAGTCTTAGCAAGCAAGAATTTACAGAAGCCAACTAGCAGGGTTAATATTTCAAACAGCAGTATTTATATAAGATGGATGCTTCATTCATACTAGGCCTACTCAGATCAACATTTCAGTATTATAAATTTCAATACATTTTAGATCATTTGAACTTAAAAGTTTTAAATTTCCAGCCAATAGGCCTGGCACAGCTGCTAAACTTTTTTTTTTAATTTTTTTTATTTTTAAAAATCTTTATTGTTCAGATTATTACAGGTGTTCCTCTTTTTTTCCCCCCATAGCTCCCCTCCACCGGATTCCCCACCCCACCCCATGCCCTTACCCCCCGCCACTGTCTTCACCCATAGGTATAAGATTTTTGTCCAATCTCTTCCCACACCCCTTACTCCCCCTACCCCCTGAGAATTGTCAGTCCAATCCCTTTCTATGTCCCTGATTCTATTATATTCACCAGTCCATTCTGTTCTTCTGATTTTTATTCACTTGATTTTTAGATTCACTTGTTGGTAGGTATGTATTGGATGTCATTTTGTTGTTCATAATTTTTATCTTTACCTTTTTCTTCTTCTTCCTCTTCTTAAAGAATACCCTTCAGCATTTCATGTAATCCTGGTTTGGTGGCGATGAACTCCTTTAGCTTTTTCTTGTCTGTGAAGCTCTTTATCTGACCTTTAACTCTGAATGATAGCTTTGCTGGGTAGAGTAATCTTGGTTGTAGGTTCTTGCTGTTCATCACTTTGAATATTTCTTGCCACTCCCTTCTGGCCTGCATAGTTTCTGTTGAGAAATCAGCTGACAGTCGTATGGGTACTCCCTTGTAGGTAACTAACTGTTTTTCTCTTGCTGCTTTCAAGATTCTCTCTTTGTCTTTTGCCCTTGGCATTTTAATTATGATGTGTCTTGGTGTGGTCCTCTTTGGATTCCTTTTGTTTGGGGTTCTGTGCACTTCCTGGTCTTGTAAGTCTATTTCTTTCACCAGGTAGGGAAAGTTTTCTGTCATTATTTCTTCTAATAGGTTTTCAGTATTTTGCTCTCTCTCTTCTTCTGGCACCCCAAAAATTCGGATGTTGGTACGCTTGAAGTTGTCCCAGAGGCTCCTTACACTATCTTCATATTTTTGGATTCTTTTTGTTTTTCTGGTTGGGTGTTTTTTGTTTCCTCATATTTCAGATCTTTGGTTTGATTCTTGGGGTATGTTGATATACAGTTGAGTTTCTGTATATTCTTTATTTTAGACAGTGTATGCTTCATTTCTGACTGGTCCTTTTCCATTTTTTTTTGCATTCTCATTAAGGTCCTTGAAGGTCTCACTAAGCTCCTCAGAAGTGTCATCAAGTTTCTCGGCAGTTTTTAGAAGATTCTTGAGTAACCTTATAAATGTGGTTCTGAACTCTGTTTCATTCAGTAGTTTGCTTTTCTCCGTTTCTTTCATTCGTGACATGTTTCTTTGTTTCTGCATTTTGGCTGCTTCCCTGTGTTGATGGAGTGGCTTTGTGTGGTAGGTGACCTATAGGGGCAGTAGCTCAGCCTCCCCAGTCACCTGATGTGGATGCTCTTGGTACACCCCTTTGTGGGCTGAGTGCAAAGTCTTGGTGTAGTTAAGCCTTAATTGCTGTTGGTACGCTGGGAGGAATTGACCTCCAGGCCAATCGGCTGTGAGGACTCGCTGTGTCTATAAGAACTGCTGTGCTGGAGACATGCTTATGGTGCAGGACTTGTTTCAGTGGGGCTTTGGTGCTCGCTGACACTGCCTCTTGAATGTGTCACTTATGGATGTGAACAGTTGAAATCTGGTTTCTCACACTGACCACTAGGTATACTGGCTTCTGGATCTCCAATGGAGTGCAGGTCAGCTATTGTCTGAGTCCACCCAGCAGGAGCTACAGCGAGAGCTACAGTTTTCTCCTCTTTGCTTGGGGTTTGGAGGTTTGGGAGCTGTCTGATCCGGGCTGCAAGTTTGTTAGGTTAAGCTGAGATAGGGCAGGCCTTTCTTATGCTAATGCTGCTGCTTGGAGCTTGGGTGGGTTTGTATGTTGTGTGGGGCGGGGTCTCAGGGCGTCACTAGGCTAGGGCGTGGCAAACAGCAATGGCTGCTAGTTAGCCGGCTCTGTGTCTCCGACTGTGTCCCGTACCCCAGCGCAGTAAGCAATTATTCTTGTGCGCAGCTCTGCAAGCAGGCCCCCCTCACTTTCCGACCTGGTGGCAGACAATCCAGCTTCCCCCCGTAGGAGTTTGGGTCCCCCACATCTCCCCAGAAACTGTATTTCAGAGTAATCAGGGGCTTGTCTCCCTTTTGGGTTGAAAAAAGCAACGCCTGCCACCAGCCCAGATCCCGCGCCTCCGTACCTCAGCTTTTCAGCGCTTGTGCACGTCTCAATGCTCTTTTCTCTTTCCTTCTAGTTGTAGAACTTCCACTCAGCCAGCTTTCCCGTGGTTCTGGGTGATAGACGTTTTGTCTTTTAGTTGTATTTTTGAAATTGTTGTGCGAGGCAGCAGTTTAGGTGTTTACCTACGCCACCATCTTGGATTCCTCGGTGCTAAACTTTTTAAAGAATTTTCCTGCTGGGGAAGTCAAGAAACAAACCCATAGCTATTTACATGTAAACTTGACTTTCTACTTCCTGGTGGTTATTTGCCTCAGGGCAGGAAATTTCAAGAGCTACTTTAGATGCCTTGGGTAACTAGCCTGTATTTCTTTCTCTGGTTCATCTCCACCATTTTTAAGGCCAAAACAGTCTCGGGTTTTTATTCTGCACACAGCAAAAGATCAAGTTCAGCTCAAAACTATGCGCACTTGTTTTTAAACTGGCCTTTTCCCTTTACATGTGCACAGATATCCCGGATGCATTTATGAATTTGTAAAAGCTTTTAGTCATTAGCTGGAAAAAAAGATAAAGATGGCGAAGATGAGGCGAAGAAGTGGCTTTCTTGAGGAGCGACGTCCATATTGGATGGCCACGTGAGCTTCCTCCACCTCCTTGTTTCTTAGGGGGAAGATTAAGCAATGGTCTGGCATTTACTCTTCATTTTATTTATTTTTCAATTTTTATTTATTTTTAGTTTTTAAGGAAAGAAAAAGAATCTTTAAGATAAAGAATTATTGGCAGTTGCTGAGAAATTCCTTTAGTCCTTTCTACTTAGTTACAAGTAGTTTGACCCTCCAACAAAATGAAATATGAAGTCACTTTCAGACAAGCGCCTGCATGCAGCCATAAAGGCTGGGCAGCTGCGAGCAAAACCTTTCTTATCCCGCTCACAGTGACGCTTGCCTCTCTTTTCCTCAAACTCTAGCTCCCGCTCATTTTTAGGAGGTGAATCTTTGTCAGGCGGGCTCTTAACTACAGTTGCAGGAACAGCGGGAGGAGGCTGCGGCTGTAAGGCTGTGACCACATCCCTTTTAGACATTCTTAACTCTCCTGTGCTGAATCAAGAATTAAAGTAAGAATAGGAATTTTCTCTGGACCTTCTGCTGAGTATCGGTCACACAACTGCTTTCTGACCTTTTCCCACGTTTCATCAACAAAACTGAAGAAAGAAATCAAGAATCTGACTACTCTCAATGTTATGCCCAGATTTCAGGATCCCCAAAAACCCACCAGGAAGGAGCCGAGCCTGATGCAAGAGCAAAAGAACCTTTATTCATGCTAGCACGAGCTCCCGTCACCAGCAATCACCAGCACAGCCGCAGGAGAGAGAGAGAGCGTACTTTGGTAGAACAAAGGCTTTATAGGGGGTCCAAAGCAGTGGGCAGAGGGAAGGTTCGTGGCCCCCATCGATTGGTCAGGGGGCAGGATCAGGGCTCTGGTTACGCAGGGGTACTGTGCAGTTTGCCTAATTTGGGCTGAGTCCACTTCTCTGCATTCCTATTGGCAGGTTTGTGCAACTGTTACATACTTGCGGTTTACAGGGAAGGGCAGCAGGAAGAGTTGCAGAATGGCAGGTACCGAACAAAAGAAACATTATAAAAGTAACAAAAAGAACTCCATGGGGTCAACCTAGTTTTAGCTCTATCATTTTCCCCTTGTCATGAGACTTACGGGCCCAATCATGGGTCGGTTTGCATTTCTACCTCCCCTTCTGTTGCTAGAGGCCTGTACTGGGAGTGCAGGACCACTTTTAAGCACATTAACCACATATTGTTATTGCAGAGCAGGTAACCCAAGACAAAACAGTTTTTCCTAAGCAACGTCAGGATCATGCCATTGACGACCATGTTATTTACAGGATCATCCTGTTCTTCAGAAAGCTGTCAGTGTTCTATGAAAGAAGGCTTACGTGCTGGGAAGGGGCCATGAGAACATATCTCAAGGCCTGGCCTGGTGTCAGCACTGACAACTTTATCTGGGGCATAGTCCACGGTCTCTGGAATGGGCAAAAATTCCCACTCTCCAACACTTAACAGAGTATCCTTGAGCTTTGAGCATAGTTTTAAGCATTTCAGGATTACCCATATTTTACACCCAGCTAATTCAATTCAATTCACAACAATCCACTCCTCTTCTTACCTTATTCCTTTAATGTGTGGTGCGCACACTTCTAGGAGTGACCACCTCGCTTATTGCCTCTGTACTCAGTCCCTGTTCCGGGGTGCCAAATGTGGGTGTTTCTCTCTTTTCCACATCCAGTGTGGAAAAAGAGCGGGTCCAGTTCCTGAGTAGAGGAGCTGGGGATTAAGAAATAAAAGAAAGAGACCAGATAGAAAGATAGAAACAAAGCTGGGAGCCAGGTGGGACGCCATTCTCTCTGATGGAGAGGCAGGGACCTCAGGCCCACGCAGCAAGTTTATTTTATATCCCCAAATACCAGGAAGTATCACCAAAACTTAGGATCAAAGGAGTTTATTTGCATTCTTGAGTAGGTCCTAGCATTCCTGGTGCTTGCCTGGATTTACATATCAAAGTCCCCTAGGACACCTGAACAAAGAAAAAAAGTCAGTACTGATAACACCCCCCACCTTCTTGGGGAGGGTGTAACAGACAGGGGGCTCTGCCAATCGCCTAGGGCTCAGCTGACAACAATTTAAAGAAATGCCCATGTGCCTTCCCAGGCAGCCCTAGTTAATATGAGGGGACTGTGCACAAAGAAACTATGAGCACTCTCTGTGCCACCTACTATTATTTTTATAACTTCTCTGTAAGTCTGCATCTTATTTTAAAAAGACTTCTAGCCCTGCCCAGTAGCTCAGTTGGTCAGAGTGCCATCCTGATGCACCAAAGTTGTGGATTTCATCCCTGGTCAGGGCATGAACAAGAATCAGTTAATGAATGTATGAATAAGTGGAACGACAAATTAATGTTTCTCTCTCTCTCTCAAATCAATAAAAAAGATTTTAAAAAACTTAAGTAAATAATCTTGGTAGAAATATATAAAAGTTAGCAATAAGCACCTTTAGTTTATTAAACATTATATAGAAAATCTGAATATTTAAAATTCACAAACATCCAGAATGTAGTACTATAATACCTAAAATGTTAAGAAAACCAGAATATGAAGAAAACCTTAATTTTTGTACCTCCAAATTTTACCTTTAAGTAAATGTGTGCTTGGCAAATGACAAGATTTGTTTTTATATTTCATTCCCACCTCATGTCCCACAGTTCCTCTCTGTAAAACAGGCCATTGAACGAGAAGGTGTGAAGTGCAGCCTCAGTGCCAGCCCAGGCCACTGCCATCTGCTGTGCAGTGCGAAGGGGAAGCAATGTCATCCTTCCGCACGAGTTCTCCTTCTTACTTGGCAAAGTGAACCCATAAGAGACTGTGCTGGGCACTCTACCCCCTGGAACGCCCCCCCCCCCCCCCCAGCGACTCTAAGGCAGAGAGGACTGTTGTTCTATCACTTTTCACAAGCGAACAAGTGCAGGAGTCCCCAGGGTATGCAGCTGCTAAGTGGCAGGGCCAGGCCTCACCTCCATGCACAGGCCTTGGCCTCAGCCTCCTCACCTGCCATGGCCAGCGAGCCCCCTCTTCTCGGTGCTTCTCCAGTTTTCCATTCACTTGTTCTAGACATCACTTCTTCTTTCACCTTAAATGTCACGTTGTCTAAAGCTTGCTAAAATGTATCCGTATTTACACACACACACACACACACACACACACACACACACACACCCTCCTACTTCCCTTTCCAATCCTATCTACTGAAATAAAAAGGGCTTGTGTTAGCCTTGTTCTGCGTTTTTGTCATTGTGAGGGTTGTTTTTTCTCCACAGGAATATGAGGTTCCTCTCAGAGATGGCTGACCCAAGGAGAATGAGCCATTCTGTTCAGCCCACACCCGGAGGATCCTTGTATGTTCAAGAGGAATGGACAGCTGAGAGAAGAAAGCAAGGATGAAGAGATGCACCATCCCTGTATCCAGCCTGCATCCACGCTTAAGTCATGCTGTGAAAGTACTTTCTTGACGGAGAAGAAGATGTCAGGTAACAATCGATGCTTTTACTTGTGGAAACTCCACTTACTGTAGCCTCATTACAGACCATGCACTTCACCATGTGCTGGTGAAGCTTGCCGTCCAGGCTGACCAGTGACTGGCACACGTGACAATTTATCACTGGGATGCCCCCAGTGTCGGGGCTGGCGATGGCGGTGTATGGAGGGGGCAGATCCCCTAAAAAGATGCCAGTCACTGAGGCAGTCACACATGTTGGATTTGAGCATAGGAAACTGTCAAAAAGGTCCCCTTTTCTTTTAGTAACGTGCATAAAATGAGTCAATCTACAGTATCATCGTTTCAGAGCAGAACCACACAGGGGACTGATAAAATCCAACTCATCTTGCCAGCTCTACCCCAATGACTCAGTTCCTATTTACAAAACTATACCCCAAATATCAACTGCCTTCCTATGTGCAAACCCATAGGGCATACCTTAGAAAGTGTTGATTTATGCCCAAAGTAAAAACCTTACATTAACAATCTGACTACCAAGAAATAGAAATAGTCAATGAAAGCAAAGTTTTTACATAGTTTATAAACACACATCTATGTAGCTGTTATTCTGAGTTTATACTAGAACCAGTATAATAACTGCTGCTATGATGAACAAATAGAGTTTTGGTGTCAATCAAAGAAAGACAAAAATAAATTTATCAAAACGGAACAAAGCTAATTAGGATGTTAATTTCAGACAAAAAAATAAAAATAAAAAATTTTATTTAACATTAAAAATCTAAGGATTTCACTGAAGTATGGGTAAAAAGTATGGCTGGGATCTAGTTTAAATACTCCAAGAAAAAAAGAATTAGATGAAACAAGAGTAGCAAAATTTTAATAATTGATAAATATAATGAGATAGAAGGTCATTTTGTTTTTACTGCTTTTGTGTGTGTTTCGAAATTCTAGTCCTAAGGCTGACTGAGTGGGTATAGGAAGGAGGCCCAGTTTCAGGGCCACGTTTATCTACCAGAAGTGCATACTTATCTGAATGTCTGACAAGAGCGATTTGGGCCTGCTCCTCTGTGACGAACCCCCCACCCCCCACCCCCGCAATACCACTACCCCGGCCCCCACAGGCTTCTCAACTGCAAGCAGAGAAGAACATCCCAATATGCAGCATTGTCTTAGGGCCCAGAAAGGCCTTCACATGACTGAAGTCCCACAAAAAAGAACTGATGTTTGCAAGGGCTCCAAAACATGATCATAATAGCTAACTGTGAAAAGAGCTACTTCGGAAATAGAGATTGTCTATCCACTGGATTGGATTCTGAGCTCTGTGACATTTTAAAATGAATGAGAGCAGAGTACATTATGGTATGTTTAAAATTCACATATTTCCACCTGGCATCATTGCAGTTTATCATGTACATTTTTCCAGTCTTGCAAAGGATTAGCAACAAATGTTATTCATTCAAATGACTCATTAGAAGCTGAACATCTGTGTCAGCCATGGTGCTGAACTGGCCACAATGGAGAGACAATGCCCAGCACAACCTGAAAGAAGCTACAGATGTCTTAAATTTTACAAATAGCTTTACATCCTGGGAAGAATTTGAGGGTGATGCAGAGTGACCTGCATTGTATTAAACCAAGAAGACACCAGCAGGTTAAAGGAAGAGAGTCACACAGAGTTAGCCTTGCAAGTGGCAGAGAAGTTGATCAGGTCTCAATAAAGTTGTTGTCCTGGCAAAAGGACACACACCTCAGGGGACAATTGCATAGCCTGGTGAGTGACAATAAATGTCGTCGTGAGTAATTATGAGCGGTAGCATTACCAGTGAACGCGAGCTTTCTCTCTTGCCTTTCCCTTATGACACAGGCCTATAATGCAGGCCTCGATCTTACATAGTCTGATAGAAAATAAATGTCAAGACAGGACAATACCACAAAGAAAACAAGTGCAGTGGAGTCAAGGGAAGGAGGCCATAATCACAATCACACAAAAGGACACAGAACTCAGGCAAGATCTGGGCTCAAATAGAAAGTCTCAGGGTGACCTTATGAAATATTTGCACCAGAGCCAGCGAAATCCTGTGTATTTTTCCTCTAAAACTTGCGCTATATAATTTCTCTCTTTTTTAAAATTTAATTTTGCATAATGTCTAATCTTTTTTAAAAAAGCCTTCAATGACAAAAATATGCCCATATCTACTACTTTGGAAACTTGGGAAGCAGAGAGAGAGAGAACAATACCCAGTGAAGATTATAAATCTAAAACGGAGAGATTATAAGTTCCATGAGGCTTGCTTGGACTGATTTACAAGCTCTGCCATGGTGTCTGGTCTCTGAGAGACGCTCACTAAATATTTGTTGTCTGGAAGGAGGAATGAAAGAGTAAATGAGTGAGTCACTGATGTGTTATGAGACACGTGCATTTCTTCCGGGAAAGCACACTCAGCTTATGGCTGCCCACTCCTCACAGAAGAGCAGGTCCTGCAGGGGAGTCAGCTTGACTGGAAGGGCTCTTTCCCACCTGGAAGGGCACCTCCCTGCCAGCATGAGGGAGGTGGTCTCTGGGCCCCAGAATGGAATCCAGTCAGGAGAGCAATAGAGTGACAGAAGTCACCTCCTGATTGCGCCAATAAACACTGTTCTCCACCCAATCACTTCAATGTTCTGTCCATTATTTCAGCCCTAAACTGATGTGGATATATTTTATCCAAGGAAACCTTCACTGTCTATATACAGTGAGTGGCCAGATTATTATGATCTCTGAATGCATAATAATCTGGCCAGGTGTATGAATTCGTGCATGGGTGGGGTCCAGCCAGCCTGGCCAGGGGAAGGGGACATGGGTGGTTGGCCGTCCTGCCTGCTGATAGAACTCCTGGTCAAGGGGACGATTTGCCATGTTAGCCTTTTATTACATAGGATATACACTGAGTGGCCAGATTATTATGCATTCATAGATCATAATAATCTGGCCACTCAGTGTATATAAAAGCCTTAGCAACCGTTACAACCAGATGACCGGCCAGTAGCTATAATATGCACTGACCATGAGGGGGCAGATGCTCAACGCAGGAGCAGAAACCATAGGCATGGAAACATGGAAGAGACTGATGAATCTCAGAGAGGAGGGGAGAGGGCAAGAAGAGATTTACCACAGATCTTATATGCATACTAGAGGCCCAGTGACCATGCACCAGTGGGGTCTCTCATCCTGGCCTGCAGGGATTAGGCCGAAACTGGCTCTCCAACATCCCCTGAGGTGGCCCGGATTGCAAGAGAGCACAGGCCAGGCCAATGGACCCCACCACTGTATGAATTCATGCATTGGGCCTCTAGTAACTCTATATGTATGTATATAAAAAGTCAGCTACCATAACGGCCATAACGACCTAACCACTGGTTGCTATGATGCCCACTGTGGCCAGCGAACCGGTCCAATCCCGCCAAACACTCATGGCCCCTCCCCCAGGCCGCTGGCCCATGATCGGCACCCCCCTACCCCATTTGGGGGCAGGGCCAGCCGGCCCACTGCCCACAGCCCCTCTCCATGGCCAGCCCCGCCCCCAATTGGCCTCCCAAATCCCAATCGGGGGTGGGACCCACTGGCCAATCGCCCATGGCCCCTTCCCCCAGCTGGCCAAGCCAACCTCCTGCCATCTCCTCCTCCCAACAGGTCCAGCCCAGGGCCACCCCGATTGGGCCAGGCCGGCTGGCCGGACCCCACCTGTGCACGAATTTGTGCACTTGCCTTCTAGTTCTCTTATAAAGGCCCTGTAATTCCAGAAGTGCATTCCACAGGTAGTAAACCTACAATAATTAGCAACTCAGATTGTTCATTTGATCTCTTTTCACATTCAAGTTGTCAGCAGATCACCATTGTACCTAATTTAAATCTCTGCCCTGTATAAAAAGTGTACTGTAATTTTAGAACCGGTGTAAGTAGGTATTAAGAGCCACAAAAATCATGCATTTTGAAAGTCTTGTTACTTAAACAATAGACATTTTCTTTATGGGTTTTGCCTATCTGAAGAACATTTTTCCTACATGTGAGCAGTTCTCCATCCTGAAGAACTCTCTCAAATTTTTAGAATTGTATAATGTTAGAAATTCAAGCATCTTAGGAATTATATAGTCTAATTTCTTTATATTAGGGAAAAGTCCGGCCCAGCGGTTTTGACCTTTGAATAGTGTTACAAGTACTTCAGCAAAGCCAAGAGCTGACTGCTCTCCCAGAGGCCGCTCCATAATCACAGCTTCCTCTTTTCATGAATAATTATTTACTAAGGAAAGAGACATCAGGAGTAGTGAGGGTTCTGTTAGAACACTTAGATAAGAATCAGATTTGAGTTCAAGGGGGTTAGGAGAAGGAAAAGAGAAGCAGGGAAAATAAAAACTGGAAGAGAGTATGAAAATACAATCTGTTCATAATAATAAAAATCTTTATAGAAAATCTGAGACTTGTGAGAAAGGCAGGATGGAAGAATATGGATCACAAGGTGTATGTAACGTTCCTTCAAAACACTCCAAGGACCATTATAATTCTGTAAACCCACAAGTGGTCAAATTACGTTTTCCCATTGCAAACACCAAACTTATTTATCTATTTGATGGCAAACAGCTCCTCTGTCCTACAGATCCATCCTGGTGTGTTGATCCACACTTCAAACTGTCCGGGCTGTGTCCCCAGCATTGGAAAGGCTTACGCTGTCTGTTGGATACTGAATGGTATCATCTCAGTCATCCCTTTTCAAGTGTCTTCAGTGGAAATGTTCTCCACTTAATTCACTTATTCACTATTACATGCTTTTAAGAAAAATGGTATTGAATTTATTGGGTTTCATATGTACATTTTTTAACACATCATCTGTGTGTGTATCCAAAGTCCAATCTCTTTCCCTCCCCCACCCCTTTCCTTCCGTACTGTTCTCTGTGTTGATGCGTTTTTTTTCTTTTTGGTGAATCCCTTCACCTTTTTCATCCAGCCACACACAACACCCCTCCCGCCTGAGAGCTGTCAGTCTTTTTTGTATCTATGAGTCTGTTTGTATTTTGTTCATTAGATTATACATGTAAGTGAAATCATATGGCATTTGTCTTTCCCTGATTGGCTTATTTCACTTAGCATAATACTCTCCAGGTCCATCCATCCATGCTGTCTCAAAAGGTAAGATTGCCTCCTTTTTTATGGCCAAGAAGTATTCCACTGTGTAAAGACTCTATATAGCTAGCCTGTGTTAAAACTGAAAAATGACATGAGATAAAATGAGAGGAGTTTGGGGCTGCGATGGTTACAGGACTGTCAAGGGGAGGATCAGGAACAGCCTGTGGGGAAAGCCCTGCTCTTTCTCCTCCTGGGCTGTTTGTGGAGAGGGCAGCTGGGAGAGTGACAGAGAAAGGGAAGCCCACCTTTTGTTCTCTCCTCCCTGAATCCAAAGAAACCAAACTATTCCAGGAGACCCTTGGGTTCCTCCAGAGCCAGGACACCCTACGAAGGACCGTCTGGCTGAAGCCAGCTTGGAGGGAAATATGCTGGTGATGAGGTTGCTGACAGTCCAAGCCTCGCTCCTCCACTTCGTCCTGCTGTGGCTGGAGCTCTGCCAACCCCACATGGCTCTGCCAACCGGCTGCACTGCCCGCCTGATCCCAGGAGGGTAAAGGGAGCCGTGGGGGTGGCTGGTGTGTCTAGGAGCTCCTGCTTCAGCGCTGCACGGCCCTCCTCTAAATGACACTTATTAATTCCAACCCTGCCTGTTCTTTCCATCCTCGGGGGCAGCTGGTTCTTGCTTTTGAACCCATCTCATGGCACACAGAAAACTAATTACTAAAATCCTGTAGCACACCAAAAAATGTTTTGCCAGTCTTGCCAAAAAAAAGGGTATATTTTGATTCATCCTCACAAAATGGCTATTGTGTTGGCTGTTGTCATTTATTTGACAATCTGAGGAGAAAAATATACTGACCTGTTTTAAGATCTTCTGATTTTCCTTGTCAGTCCTTTTCATGGACTCTTTAGAGTAATATAACTGTCTTCAAAATGGCAAGAAGAAATTCAAAATGTGTCCATATTCAAGTAGACAATTACAGCTGTCCTTGTAGTAAGGTTCCCCCTACTTGACTTGTAGTCTCATGTGTCACAGGACCTCACGGGGTCTGTAATTCCTGTAACAAAGGGCTGGTGCTCACCACTTCCCTCTGTTCCACACAGGCCTTCCCCATTTTCCTAAAGTTGAGGTTTGTGCTACACCTGACATGGGCATGGTCACACAGGCCTGCAAGGCAGTATACAGGCTGCCAACTGTCTTTTAATAGAGACCAAAACCGGATGGGTATTTTCCTTGCTCATTTGGGCACCTGTCCTTTTGGCAATTGCATTCAAGTATGTAAGGTTCATGCAATATTATTAACACAACGAAGTACAATATTGGCACTGTGGCCACCTTAGGTAGCCAAATCTTCTGCTACCATATATGACACATGGTAGGGTTATACAAATATCTTAGGGAGGTGACTAAAGTCTATTCTTGACCTTCCTACACAAAGCAAAATTGGCCTTGTCTCTCTGGATCCATGTCCATGAAGATGCAGGCATCATCTATTATACAGTTTTCTGCAGGTCACTGTCAGGGCTGTGCGTGGCGGCCAGTTCTTTCTTGCCACAAACACAGTCTGTCCAATTTCCCTAAAATGTATTCTTGCACCCTTTCAGTACATTTGCAGACAGGGAGCTTTCACTAGCTCTATCTGCTGCTGTTACAGATCCCGGGCCTGCTGCTCTATTCCTGGGGCTGCCAGAAGGCCAGTAGCAGTCACTGGCTTCTGGTTTAACTGCTGCAGCCAGCAAGCCAAAGACCGAAGTCTTGTATTGCTTGTTGTAAAATGCTCATTACTCAATGGACAGCAGTGGGGCAGCTCTAGTGTCAGGTAAATGTCTGCTACCCCCCGCTTGTCATGGTTGGGCTCTGGGTGTCTGACCTTCCCTTCCGCTCACTCTTCTTACCCCCCCTTACCTGTCTGCTCTCATTCTAGGCAAGGGTTTCTGCTGGGGTTGAGGAATCTCTGGATTTCCTGGCTGCAGCTTAGATATTTGGCCCCTCTACCTTCTTTTGCCTGTTCTTGGGGGCTGAGTCTGCCTAGCAACCAGTTTTAAATCACCAGGGTGGCTGGGGACTTCAGCTCCGTTTCTACTCTGCTTGGCTCCTGGAAGTTTAGTTTTTTTAATGTATTAGAATTCTTTATTATTAGAAACCTCAATCTTTTAATGATTATCAAAAGTGAACAGTCAGCATTTTTAGATTAATATTTATGAATTTCAAGTATATTGTATTGGTCTAATTTAGTTTTGGAAAGGTTAAAAAGAATAAACCAGGGCAGAGAAAGATTAATTGTGCTTACAGAAAACTGTGTCCTTGAAGCTAGTGTAGTTCTGATAAGACACCTTGTCCAGACCACTACACCAGCAGAGCCGTCTACAGCCAGTAAAAATCAACAAAATCTATCTCTCTCTGCCTCATAATTAGCTGCCGACACCCCCCTGTCCCCAGTCCGGGGCCCATTGCTTGTCTCCCTTTCCTATTGTGAGTCAGAGAAAGATAATTCCTACAGGGGGGAGAAATAGAAACAGTGGGAGTTTAGGAGAAAACCACAGACTATCGCTGTAGTAGTCTGCCCTGCTGGAGGCTGGGATCTGACCTGTGAAGAAAAATGACTCTTAGTCAGCCTGAAAAGATAGCGGATGAGGATAAGAGTGTGGTAGGGAGAATTCTTGCAGACTGAAAGCCTGGAGGGCCTCCTGAAAGAAAATATCTTTAATCCAGTTACAGATGCTGTCAGAATCAGGATGAGGGAGGAAGGGAAAGACCAGGTTATGTCCTCTATGAGGATCCTAATAAATAACTGAAAATGGCAAGTCAAACAAAACACACAACCACAAAGACAACAGATCAAACAAGACACACAACCAGGCTTAACCGGGTCTATAGATAGTGTTAATAACTTCAGCTTTAGTTCCGCCTCAGGTGGCTCACATTGGACTATGATGTCACAGGCATGGACAGGGCCTGTAAATCTCTCCATTTTGCAGAGCTGTAAGCCCTGTCCCTGGAAGTCTCTGTCCACCAAAAGAGATAAGAAAAGCCATAAATAAGTTCTTTATTCTTTGAAATTTACTACTTTGTTGCAAATAGTTCACTTGAAAAGACTTCTCTCTTGCTTTTCTTACAAGCAATCTCAGAACCAAGCAATCTTGGAACCTAGCCGGCCTTTATTTTAGCCTTTAAATCTACCACAGAACTTCAAAGTTTCAATTTAATATAGCAAATTCACAACTCAGGGAAGAGCAACTGATAAACAGAAATTTTTATTAGCTAAGTGGGCTGATTCCCTCTCTCACAGAGAGCAAAAGACTGAGAAAAATAAATCTCTCAGCTGCTAGAGACTTTTGCATTTTGGCCCAGCAGGTCCACCCTATCTTTAAACAAACTAAACAATAGAAAGAGATAACAAATACTCTCATGTGTACAGCCAGAAAGGCTTTCCCTTCACACAGACCAGTTAACGAGCAGATAATTATGCCAAGACAGACAAACATCCCTACTCACACTCTCTCAATAGACTAGCCCAGACTGGAGCTGAGCAGATAAAGGAAACAATGCCCAACTCCCCAAATGGGCTTGGGGGCACTCCCGGCACCCATGCCACAGAACAGAATTCTCAACCAACGTCTTGGTGAGAACCTGCCAGAGGAGTTAAGACTGCGTCCAGTCCCCCTTCTCGGTAGCAATTTGGCTAGTCCCACACAAACAGCAGAGTGAACTCATAATTCCTTAATTGAATCTGAATTCATTCACCTCCTGAGTCCCACATTTATATATCCGATAGTCTGAGTTTTTGACTTCTACCAGATATTTACCCAGAGTTTAAACAGTCCACCTGATTCCTGATTAACTTGCCTGAGGAAGTCCTTGACTTCCAGGGAGGTGATCAAGCTCCCCCTTCCACTCACTTGGAGTGGGCCTAACTGACAAAATCTGTAAGGGGCCCCTACCTTACAGATTTTGTCAACAGGTCCAGAAGTGTCCGTCCACTCTCTCCAGATGCCGGCCGGGTCCTGGGCTGAGGTCGGGGAGCACCTGGAGTCCTCTGGTTCAATTCTGCTAAATCAGCAGAGCGGCACCTCCCGGAGGCCTATCCGGCTCCCCCAGTCCCCAAACCTGGCCCATTCACTGGAGGCCAAAAGGTCAAGCTCGGTTATTTCTCGGTCAGGGAATCAGTAATGTTACAGAAAACTGGAGAAGAACCAAGCAATGCTTAGAGAGATGGAGTTACATTTACTACGCACAGGCCCAGAGGAAAATGTCTCTCAAATTCTGGGCCCCAAAATGAAGGAACTTTCCCTATTTATATGTTTTTACCTTCTTTGTCTCCCAAATATGGGGTTCTGTTCTGGTCCCCTTTGCAAGTTCTTAAAGAGCCCCTATGGGTTGGGGCTTTGAGACCTCAACCAAAGGGTTGGCCTGACGCCAGCACTGGTAAGTTCATCTGGGGAAGATTTAATGGCCTCTCTGACATGGGAGTAGTCTTATTTTCCTTATTATTTAAGCAAGCAAGCATTTACAGAAGCCAAAATAGCAGGTTTAAAATTTTAAACAGTTTTTATATAAGATGGATGCTTTAATATTTTTACCTTTTAGTTACCTAAGTAATAACTTTCTACCTAATTAACAATTATTCCTATTATATATTACTGTGTGGTTTCTACCTTCAGGTCTTCACTTATGTAAACTCACACCCAGGAAGTGACCCTGGGTAGGGCTGGAGGGCTCCTTATGGTGACGATGGCACAAGCGAAGCTTCCTCCGAGTCGGAATGGGCTGCTGACGGACTGTGGCCTGGGTGGGCTCTCACATCCACTGGAGCCTTGACAGAAAGAAAATGAGAAGCTCTCCGCTCAAGTCCTAGTCAGACAACCAGAGAACTTCTATCACAGCCTAAAACCACCACTTATTTCTAACCCTCACATACTTATATTGCTGGAAATGAGACACAAATCTCACTGTGTAGACTGCAAAATTATAAAGTATCAGCCAGAGCAGAGAGCGTTCACCCTCATCCTGCTGAGCCTCACTTCTGAGGAGAGAGCAGTTAGTTTGTCCTCTTGTGTCTGAGGAGACACCTTCCCTCCAAGGACTCTACCTGGCCTCCCCCAGCCGCTGACTTGCCCAGGGAAGCCTTCTTGCTGAGACTCTTCCTTCAACTCCCTGTCCCCTCCACACCCATAGCTAGGACCTGATTTCAAATTGCCCGGCAGGTCAAGTACAGGTGTGACTCGCAATGAACAAAGCTTCGATAAAATACTCGGCCAGATCCCTGCAGCCTGGGAGAGGCGTGGAGGGGAGGACCTCATGTGGCAGGCTGGTGGCCATGGCATACTCAGTCCCAGGGCGCCTTATGGACCACCTGCTCAGGCAGGTTCAGTGAGCCTGAGAGGGGGACGGTGAAAGATTAGAAAAGACAGACAAGAGAAGAAAGCTGGGTCTCAGTGGGATGATGCCCTCTCTTGTGGAGAAACAGCGCCACAGACTACAAGCCGTGTCTTTCTTTTAATAGCAGATGCCATGAGGCAAACTAAGGGCATGGTCAAGATGTTTACAACATTCTTGTGGGTTTTGATCCTACTCAATTACATGCACCTGAACTCTATCAAGCCCACATAACTCAGGCTCGTGGGTCCACACTTTCGGACCATAGGTTCAAGCTTACAACTCCAGCTGTTGGCTATAATAGTGCTGGGAGGCTTTGCCCCTTCAAGCTGGGACTTGCACGTGGCCATGAGAGGACTGTGCCCTCTCATTAGTCTGAGGCTTGAACCTGTCCAAACATGGTGGCCACTCTCCACAACCTCACACTGGGCTGGGCCAAACGCAACAGCTGGGCGAGGCCAGGCGTGCCACACTCGGTATGGTCCTGAAGCTGCCGGTGGCTGATCAGTGTCCTTGGAGGTGACCGGCTTGGCCTCACATTGATCGCACTGAGATGTCTGAGCACCCTGAGCAGGAGGCAGAAGCAGCAGCCAAAGGCTCAGAGGAGGGGGAGGGGACTGGGGGGCCGTGGATTGTGGTAAACGGTTGATAGAACACTCTGACCCACAAGGACTGGGGGCAGCAGCTAACTGAAGTAAGTCTAGGCTTGAAACAGGTGTCACTTGTTAGATGCAATTTAAAAAGCCCAGGTCTTGTAACCAGCAAACTGATGTGAGTGGCCAAACAGTTTCTAACAGAGCAGCTCGCAGCCCAGGCGGTCCCTGCAGGTGGCTGTGCTCTGGGAGCAGAGCCAGCATCACAGTCGGTGCCTGTGGTCCCTCCCCACGCCTCCCGCAGAGCCGGAGTCCAGGGCAGAGGGACGGGCCACGCGGTGCCTGCACCTCACAGGGTTCACAGACAACGGCTCTTACCTGTGTTGATTCCCACTCAAACTTCCACCCTGGTCCAGAGGCCCGTGGTCCCGGTGACAGGGGATGGCTAGCCCAGCACCCACTCCCATGGCCCGGGCACCAGAGGACACACTCTGCAGTTACTTCCCCGGGGCCTGAATGTATGATGAGGACAGACATTCTTGGCAACTGGCAACATGCCCGTATGGGTTCTGACCCACAGAGCAAGTGGGTAGATTTCCGTAGAGGCCCTTGGAAACGACCAGTAGCAATGCCACTCCCGGGAGGACTGCAGAGCCAGCGCCCAACCGCCACTGCCAAGGTCTTACAGTTGCAGGAGAGGGAGAAGACCTGTCCCGTCTGTCCCATCTGTCCTCTCGCCTGTGTGCTGAGCGTGGCAGCTGCCCCAGGGCAACCACAGCTTTCTAATGGCGGGAGTGGATGTGAGTCCTCGAGATCTCTGAGGTCAGAGAGAGTCCAGACAGCACAGAGCTCTTCAGCTCCAGTCAGGTGACACGCAGTGCCCGGCAGTCACCTGCAGGGTGGGCACCTGGGGGCAGGCACCTGGGGGCGGGTACCTGCGCGTGCCCCAGGAGATCCCAGCATCTGTTCTGCACCAGACGCTGTGCAGGAAACACATCAGGGCGTCAGGGAGCATGAGGCCTGGAGGGGCTCGAAGAGCTCCTGTTCTTAGCACAAGGCACAGCCCCGGGTGGCAGGTGCCCTCTCGCAAGCGTGCCAGGGAAGCTTCCTGAAGGCAGAGCCCATGCCCGCTCCTCCACACCCACGGCAGAGAGAGCCAGGCGGGCAGACTCCTAGGCTAAGGGTGGAGGCTCGTGGGCTGGGCGGAATATCTTGACTGAGAAGTTCCCTCTTTGGAGAGAGGTGACCTCCGGCACACTGGGCTCCCCAGCCTGGAGCACCAGTGCGGAGAAGGGGGGTCCCCACAACATCTGCCTGTTCAATTGAGCCAAGGGTTCCGTCGGGGTGCCACGGAGGGCTGCGTCTACATCTCTAAGTGGTAGACATAGCTCCTAGACTCGAGTATCCAGGTTCCATACCAAGAACACGGTGTCGCAGGCTGGGAGAGCAAAAGGGAACGCGACACACCATGCCTGGTCAGGTGGCAAGCTGATCCCAAGGATGTGAACTTACAATCCAAGGTCACCAGCTGGGCACTGGCAGAAGTGAATCCCCCCAGGCCAAACCACGCCTGAGGCAGGTTGTCTCTGAGACCATAATAAGGGTTATGGTCATACAAAGCTCAACAAACTCACCCAAATGCCAGAGAAAGGAGCTATGCTTTACATTTATTTTTCACATATATATTTTTTATTCATACAAAGAAAAAGAGATTGACTTTACAACAGTAGCCAGGGAAAGGGGGAAAAAAAACCTAGAAAAGTGCCAAAGCAACAGGAACTCTGAAGCACCCTTACCTTGCCCTCCCTTAGAAAGTAGTTTCTAATTATTTAATCTGTCTCCTTTTCCAGTTAGGAAGAAAAGTTGTTCTGCTACAAGGCAGAAAGAACTTTTTGCTAAAGCAGTTGTTAAAAACAAGACAACAGGCCCCACACGGAGCAACTTACGCTCAGCCCCATGTCACCAAAAGGAGACAATCACACGTGCAGCCTCTCCCAGAAATGGGAGGGTGAACTAGTCCAGGTGGAGCTGCGGGGCCAGCATTGTGATCCCCAAGGAAAGTGTCCTGGTCACAGCCAGTCCATGCTTTGCTATATGACTTCCTTGTTCCCGCCTCCTTCTACCTAGAACAGTCTCTCATTGGCATAGCTCCCCGGAGCTCCCTTCTATTGGCTGGATGGGATGCTGCCAGAGCCATGAATCATTGAATAAAGCTAATATATTTAAAATGTACTCAGTCCAATTCTGTTTTTTAACACTTGAATTTCTTTGGTTCTTAAAAGTTTTCTGGAATGAAACTTCTTTTTCTCAGTGGCTGAACTGAAACTTGTACCTTATTTTGCAGTTTGAGGGGTCTTATCAGATTAAACAAATATATGACAAATGATGAAGTCTACAGGCAGATCTATGAGTATGACCATTTGGTGGAATAATCTAGCCAGTATTTGATCAAAAACATAGATGCGACATAGAGGACATGAAATCTATTATAGGAAGTTAGTTAAACCCAAACTCCTCCTCTTAACAAACTGTCAAATATTTTGTGTTAAAAGGGTAGCTTGATAAAGTTGAAACATTAACTGATAAGTAGTTAAATATATTCTAGACCATAATATGTAGATAACAGTGAGATATTAATATCAAATGTGCCCACTGAAGGAAGTTCGCCACTTGGCATCCTCTGGCAGAGTTTAATGCTGACCCAGAGCAGCAACGCGTGCTTTCTTGGGTGAGTTTCTGTTTGATTTTGTACCTTATTTCTCACTCATTGATCACGTTGAAATATTCACAGCTAAACTTCTCACTTTCCTGCTTCTTGCTAAGTGTGGATTAAGATCTCAGTAGTTGCTTTTCAAGCTATCATGTGTTAAGTAAAAATGTTTAAATACTACACAAGTTTAACCTGCTCCACAGCCGCTCCAATTCCAGCTGGGGCTTGGAAAAGTGTGCACAAGAAACACAATCTGCCCAGATTGTCAAAAACATTGACATGTACCTCCTAGGGTTTTTAAACCTCTCACATTCATCTGGAAAAGACAGGTGCACTTAAACTACATTTGCAAGAGCCATTTTTGACCAATCTCACTACTCTTAAGTGTTTTTTTTAAGTATTGTCTTCCATTTTCTATACTCCTGACCCCACCGTATTTAATCCACACAAGTGTGTAAGGTTTGCGACGACCCAGGATACAACACACAGAGTCCAGGTGATTAGAAAGGGGGGGTTTAATCTTGCGCTCCCGGGCGAAATTCGCTGGTCCGAGGGTGGGCCAGGGAAGTTCGAGCCAAAAAGGGGCATAGGCACTTCTTTTATACAGCTGTTTAGTGAGGAGAGGGCGGAGGGCATGAGAGGTGTGGAATTCCGCCTCGGGCCAGGGGTCTAGGAAGGCGCCAGTTATCTCTGCCACCATCTACCTTGCATATGCATGCATAGGCTCTGGATTTCCCCCCTGCCAGAAGTGCCTATGCCCCTTTTTGGCGCGAACTTCCCTGGCCCACCCTCGGACCAGCGAATTTCGCCCAGGAGCGCTAGATTAAACCCCCCCTTTCTAATCACCCGGACTCTCTGTGTGTTGTATCCTGCGTCGTCGCAAACCTTACATTTGGAGGCGAGCTCCCTGTTTGACCTTTAATGGTCTGGGGGCCCCCTCACTCCTCCCCTTCTTCTTTCTTCGTGGCTCAGGATACCCAGCCTTCTTCTGGCTCGGCAGCGTCAGCGGGTAAGTCCCAGCCCTTATTGATTCCTAGCTGTCGTTCTCCCGGTGTCTCTGTCCGTAAACCGCGGCCCGCATCAGAGATTGCCTTCCGGGCATTGCCCTCCGGGCCCCTCCAGGAGGGGTTCCGAACCTGGGGAGGCAGTGGAGACATTCCTGCCCACCCTCAGTTCTCCGGCCTTTGGGCCTCACTCTGGACCCCAGGGGGTAGGGGAGACGTCCCCTGCTGTCCCTCGGGTTCCCCGTCCATAGCCTTGGCTCAACGATTGGGACGCCTGTCCTTCAGCCTTCGCTACTCACCCTAGGCTTCAGTATGGGCAATCAAAAATCCAAATCTGATCCTTAGACACCTCTAGGGTGCCTTCTCACCAATCTGGCTAAGCTAGGCCTGTCCCAGGATCTGCGTCCTAAACGCCTCATTTACTTCTGTAACATGGCATGGCCTCAGTATGAATTGGACCATGGGTCAAAATGGCCTGAGAATGGGACTTTCGACCTCAGCATCCTAACTGACCTCAGTAAATACTGCCAACGAGCCAGGAAGTGGCCCGAGGTTCCATATGTCCAGGCTTTTTTCTATCTGCTCTCCTGTCCCTCCCTCTGTTCCTCCTGTTCCACAGCCCAGGTTCTCCTAGCTCGCGAGAAACCCCCTCTGCCTACCAACACTCCTCCACTTTCCGCTGTATCTGAACCCCCTGAGAATCTTTCCTCCCCTCCTTACTCCACAGCTTCTTCTGCTATACCTCCAGTTCCCACCCTTCCCCCATCCTCACTCCCTGACCTCCCTCCGCTGTCCCCTCCCTCAGCGCCTACTCCCTTACCTGCTGACCTTTCCCTTCCCCCACCCCTGCCTGCTTCCCCAGTCAGCAGGCACACCCGCGCCCAGGCTCCTCCTCTCCTCTGCCCGCTCCGGGAAGTTGCAGCGGCTGAGGGAGTGATCAGGGTCCATGTTCCCTTCTCTCTGTCAGATCTCTCCCAGATTGAGAAGCGGCTGGGGTCCTTTTCTGCCAACCCCACTGCGTTCGTCAAGGAATTTCGATACCTCTCTCAGGCCTACGACCTCACCTGGCATGACATCCGTCATTCTTTCTTCTACCCTAACATCAGATGAAAGGGAAAGGGTCTTAGGAGCAGTGACGGACCATGCAGATCAGGTCCACCTTACAGATGCCTCTATGCCAGTGGGGGCCCAGGCCGTTCCTCGCCAGGAACCAGGTTGGGAGTACCAACTAGATACCCCCAAAGGGCGAGATGGGCGCCGATGTCGCGACCAGATGCTCCAATGCCTGATAGCCGGCCTACAGGCCGTCTCCCACAAGGTGGTTAATTTTGACAAGCTGAGGGAAGTTACTCAGGGACCAGATGAGAACCCCGCAGTTTTCCTTAACAGGCTGACTGAGGCTCTGACCTTATATACTCATCTGGACCCTGGGTCCCTGGCTGGAGCGACAGTTTTAGCCACTCACTTCATTTCACAGTCGGCCCCAGATATTCGAAAGAAATTAAAAAAGGTGGAGGATGGCCCTCAGACTCCTGTTCGGGACCTAATGAATATGGCATTTAAGGTTTTTAATGCCCTTGAGGAGCAGGCAGAATCGGATAGGGAGGCCCGCCTTCGACAAAAGGTGACTCTGCAAACTCAAGCCTTGGTGGCAGCCTTGAGGCTGACGGCAGCCATGCATGGTCCAAAGGGGACTGTGCATGGTGGGGATGCAACGAAAGGATGAGCGCCACCTGGAGGATGCTTCAAGTGCGGGAATGAGGGCCACTGGGCAAAGCAGTGCCCTCAGCCCCGGGCTCCAACCAATCCCTGCCCGGTGTGCAGTCAAAACGGCCACTGGAAAAGTGACTGCCCCTGGAAAAGTGACAGGCCCTCTGCATCTCAGCGTAGAGGGGCTGCCCTTCCAGGTAATGACCTGCCGCTGGCCATGCTGGGACTGGCTGAAGACTGAAGATGCCCAGACTTGACGACCCCCATCACCCTCGCCGAGCCCAGGGTAATGCTCAAGGTAGCGGGTAAGCAGATATCCTTCCTTATAGATACGGGGGCTACCTTCTCGGTCCTGCCCTCCTTTTCTTGGCCACTCTTCCCTTCCACGATCTCGGTCATGGGTATTGACGGCAAATCCACCTGCCCGCTGGCCACCGGGCCCCTTCCCTGTCTCCTCGACGATAGCCCCATAACCCACTCATTCCTAGTCATGCCTTCGTGCTCTGTGCCCCTTTTAGGACAGGATATCCTCACCAAACTAGGGGCCACTCTGCAGCTCACTCGGAGTCCTTCAGCCTCCCTGCTTCTTCTGCTTCTGGCTCCCTCCCTTCATGGGAACGCTGATACCCCACTGCCTGCATCCCTTGTCAACCCAAAAGTATGGGATACCTCTACTCTGGTGGTTACTAGACACCATACCCCAGTCAGGATCAGACTCAAGGACCCCACCTCGTTTCCCTCCCGTCCCCAGTTTCCTATCTCCCTAACTCATTGCCGGGGGCTCAAACCCCTCATTACTTGGCTTCTGGGGCAGGGTCTCCTCATACCTATCGACTCTCCCTGCAACACCCCCATCCTCCCCATCAGGAAGGCAGACGGGACCTACGGGCTGGTGCAGGACCTCCGATTAATCAATGATGCAGTGGTCCCCATCCACCCGGTGATCCCCAATCCTTACACTCCCCTTTCCCGCATCCCATCTGGCACCACCCACTTTTCCATCCTTGACCTCAAGGATGCCTTCTTTACCATCCCTCTGAATCCAGACTCTTACCATCTGTTTGCATTTACTTGGGAGGACCCAGACGAACAGGTATCCCGCCAACTTACTTGAACGGTCTTGCCCCAGGGGTTCAGAGACAGCCCTCATCTGTTTGGTCAGGCCTTAGCCAGAGACCTACAACAATGCTCATTAGGACCCAGCACTCTTCTCCAGTACGTAGATGATCTCCTTCTCTGCAGTCCCTCTTTAGACATTTCTCGGAGGCAGACAGCTGGCCTCCTCAACTTTCTAGGGGACAAAGGATACCATGTGTCCCCTGCTAAGGCACAACTGTCGGCCCCCACTGTCACTTACTTGGGGATCTGTCTGACGCCCAATTCCCGGGGACTGACAGTTGACCGAGCACAGGCAATATGAGACCTACAGCCTCCCACTTCTGTGGAACAGATCTTGTCCTTTCTAAGGCTGGTAGGATTCTTCTGCCATTGGGTCCCAAATTTTGCTCTCCTACCTAAGCCTCTATACCAGACAGCTGAAGAAACACCAATAGACCCCCTCTCCTCACCCTCCCTCATTCGCCAGGCTTTTTCTAAGCTCCAGGATGCCCTCCTGGCATCTCCCCCTCTCTCTCTCCCGGACATCTCTAAGCCTTTCCAACTATTTACTGATGAGAAACAGGGAATGGCTATGGGGGTCCTCACCCAGCCCCTAGGGCCAGCCTTCACCCCCGTAGCCTACCTGTCCAGACAGCTTGATCCCACGGTTCGGGGATGGCAGCCCTGCCTCCAGGCTCTGGCTGCAGCCACTGCTCTCACCAAGGAGGCCCAAAAGATCTGCCTCCAGCAACCCTTACAGGTCTTCTCCACCCATAGGCTACAGGATCTTCTGTCCCACCAATCCTTATCTCTCCTTGCCCCCTCTCGCATGCAGGAACTCCATCTCCTGTTCCTCGAGAGTCCTGACATCTCCCTAACTCAGTCCCCAGCCCTGAACCTGGCCACTCTCCTTCCTGCTGCCTCCACCCAACCTGTGGCAACGCACTCCTGCCCCGAGGTCCTCGAGGCCCTCACTCAACCTCGGGCGGGACTCTCAGATCTTCCTCTCTCTAATCCTGACTTAACTCTGTTTGTGGATGGAAGCTCTTGCCTAGACCCCCAGGGACGTCGGAAAGTCTCCTATGCAGTAGTAACACTTGAGCGGACCCTGGAGGCAGCCCGGCTCCCAGAGGGTACCACCTCTCAAAAGGCTGAGCTCATTGCACTGACCAGGGCCCTGCATGTGGCCAAAGGGAGGAGGGTAAACATATATAAAGACTCCAAATATTCCTTTCTTATAGCCCATTGCCACGTGGTTATTTGAAGGGAGAGGGGCTTTCTCTCCACTAAAGGCTCACCTATTATCAACGCTAGACTCATAAACTGCTTACTTGATGCCTTACAGCTTCCCTTCCAGGTAGCCATCGTGCACTGCCGAGGCCATCAGACTGACTCCTCGATGGTTACGTGGGGAAACGCCTGAGCAGACGCGGTGGCCAGAGGCTTAACTCAGGGTGAAGGGTCCCCAGCCCCGGTCCTGTTCCTTGCCCTTCCCTCCATTACCCCTCAGTATACAGAAGAAGAAAAAAATAAACTTCTACAACGGGGAGGCTCTTCTGGTCCTGAGGGATGGATCTTCATAAATAACAAGATCGCCCTTCCCAAGGCTCAGGTAGGGGCCAATGCCCAACAGGTCCACTGGTCATTGCACATTGGACCGCTGGCACTTTGGAGGTTCCTCGAACCCCTCTTCACCTCACCCACACTGCGAGAGGCAGTCACGAGTGCCTGCTCCTCCTGCTCCATGTGTGCAGCTGTCTCACCCCAGGGAGGAATGCGCCCCAACTTTCCTACACATCAAATGAGGGGACACCTCCCAGGGCAGGACTGGCAGGTAGACTTCACCCATATGCCTCCCCACAAGAAGACCAAATACCTGCTTACCATGGTAGACACCCTGACAGGGTGGGTAGTGGCCTTCCCTACCCGCAAGGAAACTGCTGAGGTTGTGGCTGAGACCCTAATAACATACATAATCCCTAGGTTCGGCCTCCCCACCTCCATACAATCAGACAGCGGCCCAGCTTTTATATCAAAGGTCATTCAGCAGGTTAGCACCTCACTTGGCATCTCCTGGAAACTGCACATACCCTACCACCCACAATCATCGGGTAAGGTCGAGAGGGTCAACGGCCTCCTTAAAGACCATCTAACTAAACTCTCTCTAGAAATTCGCAGCTCCTGGCCGGACCTCCTGACCATGGCCCTGACCAGAATCCAGGCTACACCAAGGAGCTCCACCTTCTTAAGCCCTTTTGAACTCCTATATGGGAGACCCTTCTTGCTCAACCATCACCTCCCTACTGACCCTCCTCTCCTGGCTACTTATCTTTCATACCTGTCTTTACTCAGGCAGCTACTCCGGGAACACGCTGACAGGTTTTTGCCCAGGCCAGAACCAGCGAACCAAGGCTCCCAAGGACCAGCCCTCCAGCCAGGGGACTCAGTCCTCCTTAAGAATCTACATCCCAAGGCCTTGGAGCCCAGGTGGACGGGACCTCACACAGTAATCCTCACAACCCCCACCGGGGCCAAACTACTTGGCGATCCATCGTGGCACCACCTCTCCAGACACAAGAGGACCCCGGAGCAGCATGACTTCTATAAATGTGAGGTGTTGGGCCCCACTAAGGTCCGCCTTAGCCGCCCTCCCCCTCCTCCTTCTCCTCCCGGCCCTGGGCAACTTACACCCACCCCCACCTGTTTATATGTGGAGGTTCAAGGTCCGTGAAACCAATGACCAGGACAGTACACAAGTCACCCGGCAGGTGGGATCTCAGGACTGCCCTCTGGTCGGATGCCAGGCGGAGATCCTGAATGCTGTCAACCTCCAGTCAGTGTACAACAGTGGCCGACCATATGCTTGTTTTGCTTATGACCAACGGAACCCAGACAGGTGTAATCGAGACGTCAACACCTATGGGGGTTGCCGCTGGTCAGGCTGTGTCATCCATGATGCCTACAATGAGGTCAGTTCTGGCCCCTTTTTCTGGAAGCACGGGACCTTCTACATCAGGGTCCGGGACCCCTGGGACCAGTGATGGGTTGTGGGCGTTATGGGAAAACTATATGGGAGTGGTTGGAGCTCAACCCCTTCAGGGACCATCTACATCTCCCGGGAATATGTCATGGCCCAGGAGGCCCAAATCCATGTCTCTAACAGCATCCTACAGGCTGAACATTCTCTTAAAGGGGAGCTGCCTGACTCCCCCCCCTCCCCCCCCGGGTAGAAGTCCTGTCTTCTTGGCTCCAACTTATCCAACACAGTCTACTATTCCTTAACGAGACCCGCACCCTGCCCAATGTCTCACACTGCTTTCTATGTGTCTCTCTCCAAAGACCTTTGCTGGCTGCCATCCCACTCATGAGTCCTCCAGGAACCCAGGGACATGGTGGATGTCAGCCTCCCCTGGCTGGCATTCCCCTCTGGGAACCCGAAACTCCATAACCCACCTTGCCCCTGCGGATATGCTACCAGACCAGCAACCCGGTAACTGTGGGACGGGTCACCTGGAACTGTACCCAAAACCACACTGCAGCCAGTCCCACCAAGGCCAGCCCGGGTACCTTCTTTTGGTGCAATGGCACCTTAGGCAACTGCATAAACTCCTCTGACCCTGGGCCTTGCTTCGTGGTCACAGTAGTTCCCCAACTAACCTTGTATGGAGAGTCGGAGCTTGCCTGGTTGCTCCCTTCATCCCACCCCCAGGCCCGCCGGGCCGCCTTCCTCCCTGTCATGTTGGGGGTAAGTATTGCTACCTCGGTAGGCCTAGCTGGGGGGGCTCTCGGGAACAGCATAATCTCTGCTCAGGATTTCAATGACAAACTCCAGATAGCCTTGGAGTCTACTACTGCCTCCTTAGCCTCCCTGCAGCGGCAAGTAACATCGGTAGCCCAAATAGCCCTGCAGAACCGACGGGCCCTAGACCTTCTTACTGCGGAAGAAGGAGGAACCTGCATGTTCCTTCAAGAAGAATGCTGCTACTACATCAATGAGTCCGGTGTGGTGGAACAGAATGTGCAGACCCTGACTAAGCTGAGTGAAGAATTACGTGCAAGACACTCCCGGGACAACTCTCTTTTCAGCTGGCTCCAAAGCCCTTTAGCGACCTGGATCCTACCCCTGATAGGGCCCCTAATTCTCATCTGTGTCTTTTTTTCCCTAGCTCCCTGCCTCCTCAAATTCATCCGCTCCCAGATCGTGGAAATGTCTCCGGTGACTGTAAACCAGCTCCTGCTCCACCCACACTTGGCTGCATTCCGACCTGCCTCTGCCTGACCCTGGCCTTTAACATCCCCCACCCTCTTTGCCCCTGGTCAGCAGGAAGTAGCCAGGATGATTTCAGAGCCCCCTATCACCAAAAGGCCGGGATGTTAGGTCGAGGCAGGGGGGGAAGTCCAGAGCCTATGCATGCATATGCAAGGTAGATGGTGGCAGAGATAACTGGCAACTTCCTAGACCCCTGGCCCGAGGTGGAATTCCACATCTCTCATGCCCTCCGCCCTCCCCTCACTAAATAGCTGTATAAAAGAAGTGCCTATGCCCCTTTTGGCGCGAACTTCCCTGGCCCACCCTCAGACCAGCGATTTTCGCCAGGGAGGGCAAGATTAAAACTCCCCCTTTCTAATCAACTGGACTCTCTGTGTCTTGTCTCCTGCATCACAAACCTTACAGGTAACAATACAGAATCCCAGCGCTCCATTCCACGGCCCCGCAGGCCAAGCGTTAGCCCCCAGGGACCTGACAACAGGCTGCACTTCTGCCCTGACAAAGGCCTGGAGTGACTGCTCCTGTGGAAGCCTGCTCAGCGGGACGGTGGGGTGAGGGCGGAGGGGAGGGTGGCCTGGGCACTGTCAGGGGCGCTGGGAGCCCCAACAGCACAGGGGCTGGATCTCAAGTCAGAACAGAGTTCATGAACCACCCCTGCTTCCCAGGTCGCCCAGCTGAGGTCTGGACATCGGAAACCCAGCTGCGGGAAGAAAGTGGGACATTTGCTGGTAGATCTGCTGCCTCTTTACTTGGGAAGGTCTTAAAGCTCCTGTGAGGTTCCTTTCCTGTAACACTGGGTGAAGGAACCGGGCCTCCCTGTTCCTGACAGTTACGAGCGAGCTGGGATGAGGCACTTGACCTGCAGTGGGATGAAGGGCTCTGGGCATAAACATCAGGGAACAGCCTGTCTGGGCTTTGATTTCACTCTTCGGCCTGTAGTGCTCTTTGCATTGTGTAAAAACGTTTTTACAATCTCTCATACTTTTTAAGGCATCTCAATGCTTTTTGAAATAGGGTGGGTGTGGAGTAAACATAAACATAAACTTTTTTGTTGTTAATCCTCACTAGGGGATATTTTTTTCCCATTGCTTTTCAGGGAGTGGAAGGGAGAGAAGAGAGGAGAGGGGAGGAGAGGAGGGGAATGGAGGGGAGGGAAGGGGGGAGGGGAGGGGAGGGGAGGGGAGAGAAATAGTCATGTGTGGATGAAAGGGCCACTTGCTGACCCTGACAAGCTCAGGGGAGGCCTGCATGACAGTCTTGCAAACTCCTAGAGACCTAAAGTAACCACAAAGGCTGAAATTAAACTTGAACTAAACGCAGTGATGGTGGGCAGTTAAATCCTAGGCCCATATCTTCACTGACAAGGTCAACCTTTACCTTAACTGAGCCTATCTATCTTTTGCATCTATGATAACATACCCTTGAAATGTCTGGGTAACTTGTAACTTCCCTTTTTCTGGAGCCCCTGGGGCACAACCAAATGTGGTGGGCACCAGGACAGATACCACAAATTCCTTCATTATCATGTTAATTGTTCCTGCACCCACCTAAGTATGTGTCCATCATTTTACTTTTTATCCAATCCCAGGGGTTTCCCACCACTTTGCTTTATCCCACCTCCTTTTTTTTTTTTTTTTAATAAATCTTTATTGTTCAGATTATTACAGGTGTTCCTCTATTTTTTCCCCCATAGCTCCCCTCCACCTGATTCCCCACCCCACCCCATGCCCTTACCCCCGTCACTGTCTTCATCCATAGGAGTAAGATTTTTGTCCAAGCTCTTCCCGCACCCCTCACACCTGCTTCCCCTGAGAATCGTCAGTTCACTCCCTTTCTATGTCCCTGATTCTATTATATTCACCAGTCCATTCTGTTCTTCAGATTTTTTATTCACTTGATTTTTAGATTCACTTGTTGGTAGGTATGTATTTGATGTCATTTTGTTGTTCATAATTTTTATCTTTACCTTTTTCTTCTTCTTCCTCTCCTTAAAGAATACCCTTCAGCATTTCATGTAATCCTGGTTTGGTGGTGATGAACTCCTTTAGCTTTTTCTTGTCTGTGAAGCTCTTTATCTGACCTTCAACTCTGAATGATAGCTTTGCTGGGTAGAGTAATCTTGGTTGTAGGTTCTTGCTGTTCATCACTTTGAATATTTCTTGCCACTCCCTTCTGGCCTGCATAGTTTCTGTTGAGAAATCAGCTGACAGTCGTATGGGTACTCCCTTGTAGGTAATTAACTGTTTTTCTCTTGCTGCTTTTAATATTCTCTCTTTGTCTTTTGCCCTTGGCATTTTAATTATGATGTGTCTTGGTGTGGTCCTCTTTGGATTCCTCTTGTATGGGGTTCTGTGCGCTTCCTGGACTTGTACATCTATTTCTTTCACCAGGCAGGGAAAGTTTTCTGTCATTATTTCTTCTAATAGGTTTTCAATATTTTGCTCTCTTCCTTCTTCTGGCACCCCAAAAATTCGGATGTTGGTTAGCTTAAAGTTGTCCCAGAGGCTCCTTACACTATCTTCATATTTTTGGATTCTTTTTTCTTTTTGTTTTTCTGGTTGGATGTTTTTTGTTTCCACATATTTCAGATCTTTGGTTTGATTCTTGGGGTACGTTGATCTACAGTTGAGTTTCTGTATATTCTTTATTTCAGACAGTGTATGCTTCATTTCTGACTGATCCTTTTCCATTTTTTTGGCATTCTCATTAAGCTCCTTGAAGGTCTCATCAAGCTTCTCAGCGGTTTTAAGAAGATTCTTGAGTAACCTTATAAATGTGGTTCTGAACTCTATGTCATCCAGTAGTTTGCTTTCCTCCATTTCTTTCATTCGTGACATGTTTCTTTGTCTCCTCATTTTGGCTGCTTCCCTGTGTTGATGGAGTAGCTTTGTGTGGTAGGTGACCTATAGGGGGCAGTAGCTCAGCCTCCCCAATCACCTGATGTGGACACTCTTGGTACACCCCTTTGTGGGCTGAGTGCAAAGACTTGGTGCAGTTAAAGCCTTAATTGCTGTTGGTATACTGGGAGGAATTGACCTCCAGGCCAATTAGCTGTGAGCACTCGCTGTGTCTATAATGGAAGAACTGCTGCGCTGAAGACACGCTTATGGGGCAGGACTTGTTTCAGTGGGGCTTTGGTGCTCACTGAGTCTGCCTTTGAATGTGTCACTTATGGATGTGAGGAGTTGAAATCTGGTGTCTCACTCTGACCACTAGGTACACTGGCTTCTGTATCTCCAATGGGGTGCAGGTCAGCTATTGTCTGAGGCCATCCAGCAGGAGCTACAGTGAGAGCTGCAGTTTTCTCCTCTTTGCTTGGGGTTTAGAGGTTTTGGAGCTGTCTGACCCAGGCTGCAAGTTTGCTAGGTTAAGCTGCGATAGGGCGGGGCTTTCTTCTGCTAACGCTGCTGCTTGGAGCTTGGGTGGGTTTGTAGGTTGTGCAGGGCGGGGTCTCAGGGTGTCACTAGGTTAGGGCGTGGCAAACAGCAATGGCTGCTAGTTAGCTGGCTCTGTGTCCCCAAGGGCGTCCCTGAGTCCCGTGCCCCAGTGCTGTAAACAATTATTCCTGCGCGCAGCTCTGTAAGTAAGCCCCCCTCACTGGCAGACAGTCCAGCTTCTCCCCGTAGGAGTTTGGGTCCCCCGCGTCTCCCCAGAAACTGGATTTCAGAGTAGTTGGGGGCTTGTCTCCCTTTGGGTTGAAAAAAGCAACGCCCGCCGCCAGCCCGGATCACGCGCCTCCGTACCTCAGCTTTTCAGCGCTCGTGCACGTCTCGATGCTCTTTTCTCTTTCCTTCTAGTTGTAGAACTTCCACTCAGCCAGCTTTCCCGTGGTTCTGGGTGATAGACGTTTTGTCTTTTAGTTGAATTTTTGAAATTGTTGCGCGAGGCAGCAGTTTAGGTGTTTACCTACGCCGCCATCTTGGATTCTCTATCCCACCTCCTTAATCTATCACCAATGAATTTCATGTAACCCATCTATGTCCCTCCTTTGATTGCAATATGTAAATACAAATGTAACCCGCCATTCTCCAGAGCATTATTTCAATTCCTTGAGGTTCTGCTTCCTGGCATATGTCGACAGTTCGGATCAAATAAACTCACAAAAATTCTTTACAGGTTTCAATGTTTTTTTTTTTACATTAACAGATATAAGACAGAAACATGGACTGGTTGCCTCCCCCACTCACCCCTTCACCCCTTCTGGGGTCAGGGAGTGAACCCACAACCCAGGTACATGCCCTTGACTGGGAATTGAACCTGTGACTCTGGTGCTCAGGCCGACACTCTAACCACCTAACCACACCGGCCAGGGCAAAAGATAGACAAACATTTTTAAAAGCTATAACCTGCTCCCAAACCCTTTCTCACCATATTCTTGAGCTAATGGCCTACCCAAATAGTAGAACAGCCTCATTACAAACACGATTTTCAGAAAGGCCAACCTGTGGCCTTTTCTTAGATACCACAAAACATCAGAAAAGGAGGATGGCAATATACAGATGGAGAATACATGGAAGTAGAGCAATTTCTCTGGTATGATAGAGGATTAGATAATTCTCTGTTCCTAATTCTTTTCTTAGTAAAGGAACTGGCCTCTTTGGAGAAAAAACTGATAAAGCTTTGGGTGAGAGAAGAAGGTGCAGGTGAGTTAATGTGCCAGAAAGCAAGGAAGTGCATAGAAACTGGTGGAGGCATCCAAGGAATCTACTGTCCAACCTCGAGGAATTTAAATATCAAAACAACCTGCTTACTATGGATTTTAGCACATTGAACAACAAAAAGTTTACCAATCCACACAAAAAATGAGAGAAGAGAGGGAAAAGTAAAAGCTTCTTTTTCAGAAGACTGCTGTGTGAAAAAATGTGTGATTAATGATAATATTATAAAATCATTTTTTTTCAATCACTAATATCATAATTTATTCAGGCAAGAATTATCATTGGGTCTATAGCATTGAGTGCAAGTTAATTGGGGAACAGACTATTAACAAATTCAAAGTATTTTTTAATAATGTATAACTCTATTGGGAGCCACCTTATCAAGTTATCAAACTCTGCATCCCACTTTAAAAAAAAAATCTTTATTGTTGAAAGTATTACATAGGTCCTCCTTTCCCCCCATTAACCTCTTCCAGCAGCTCCTCTCCCCACCCCAGGCCCTCACCACCTCATTGTCTGTGTCCAAGGGTGATGCATATATGCATACAAGTTCATTAATAGATCTTGTCCCACACGGCCTTCCCTCTGAGGTTCAACAGTCTGTTCATGCTTCTGTGTCTCTGGGTCTATTTTTGTTCATCAGTTTATTTAGTTCATTAGATTCCACATATGAGTGAGCTCATGTAATATTTATCTTTCTCTGACTGGCTTCTTTCGCTCAGCATTATACTCTCCAGGTCCCTCCATGCTTTTGCAAATGGTATGTACCAAAGTTATTTGGTTTTTTTTTTATCCATTAATCTGCTAATGGGCACTTGGGCTGTTTTCAGAACTTAGCTATTGTAAATGATGCTGCTATGAATGTAGGGGTGCATATATTTTTTCTGATGAGTGTTTCAGGTTTCTTAGATATATTCCTAGAAGTGAGATCATTGGGTCAAATGGGAGTTCCTTTACTTATTTATCTTTTTTAGGAAACTCCATACTGTTTTCCATAGTGACTGTGCCAGTCTGCATTCCCATTAGCAGTGTACTAGGATGGATTCTCTTTTCTCCACATCCTCACCAACACTTGTCATTTGTTGATTTGTTGATGGTAGCCATTCTGACAGGTGTGAGGTGAAACCTCATTGTCGTTTTGATCTGCATCTCTCAGATGATTAGTGACTTTGAGCATGTTTTCATATGTGCCTTGGCCATCTGTATGTCCCCTTTGGACCAGTGTCTATTTAGGTCCTTGGCCCATTTTTAAATTGGATTGTGTGAAAGTTGTGATAGCCACATCCTGTGTGGCTTGGGTTTGGGACCTGGAGAAGGGCTGCGCACAAATTAAGAGACTAGACAAGAAATATGAATTTGGAAATGACAGGGGGCCAGGTGGAGACCCAACTCAAGTGGAAGGACTTCACTGGTGCCCAGGGCCTGCCAGCTTTATATTCAATTTTGGATACATATATTACCCTTATTCAGGCAGGCAATTCCAGCACCAGACAGACTATCTTAAAGGTCAGTAAAGATTAGCAAAGATTTACTTTGAGACTATTAGTTCAGGAAATTGCTTGTCTCACCATTGTCTCAACTAAATAATCAGTGCATAGCTTTTAGCCCTTGCCAAAGCTCAAGATCCGTCAGCCTTCTGGGTTCCTTGTTTACACTTTCCTGATAGTGTAGACAATGGGTGGCTTCCAGCAGAATTGTTTGTCTTCCTTTTGTTAAGTTGTATGAGTTCCCTATAAGTTTGGAGATTAACCCCTTATAGGCTGTATCATTGGCAAATACTGGTATGTTCTTCCATGTAGTGGGCTCTCTTGTTATTTTGCTGATGGTTTCTTTTGCTGTGCAGAAGTGGTATTTTTTGTTTGTTTTTTCCAATGTTTAATTTCTTTATTAATAAAGGTATTACATATGTGTCCTCATCCCCCCATTAACCCTCCAAACCCCCCTTCCCACTCATACCCTCACCCCCCTGTTGTCTGTGTCCATTGCTTGGGCTTATATGCATGCATACAAGTCCTTTGGTTTATCTCTCCCCCATAACCCCATCCTCCCCTACCTATCCTCTGATATTTGACAGTCTGATCGTTGCTTCTCTGTCTCTGGATCTGTTTTTGTTCATCAGTTTATGTCGTTATATTCCATAAATGAGTGAGATCATGTAGTATTTATCTTTCTCTGACTGGCTTATTTCACTTAGCATAATGCTCCACAGTTCCATTCATGCTGTTGCAAATGGTAAGAATTCCTTCTTTTTTACCGCAGCATAGTATTTCACTGTGTACATGTACCACAGTTTTTTAATCCACTCAACTGCTCATGGACACTTAGGCTGTTTCCAAATCTTAGCTATGGTGAATTGTGGTGCTATGAACATAGGGGTGCATATATCCTTTCTGACTGGTGTTTCTAGTTTCTTGGGATATATTCCTAGAAGTGGAATCACAGGGTCAAATGGGAGTTCCATTTTTAGTTTTTTGAGGCTGCACCAGTCTGCATTCCCACCAGCAGTGCACGAGGGTTGCTTTTTCTCCACATTCTCTCCAGCACTTGTCATTTGTTGATTTGTTAATGATTGCCATTCTGACAGGTGTGCGATGATACTGCATTGTCATTTTGATTTGCATCTCCCAGATAATTAGTGACTTTGAGCGTGTTTTCACATGTCTCTTGGCCTTCCTTCTGTCTTCTTTCAAAAAGTATCTATTTAGGTCCATTGCCCATTTTTTGATTGGTTTGTTTACCTTCCTTTTGTTAAGTTGTATGAGTTCCCTGTAAATGTTGGAGATTAAACCCTTATTGGTGATAACATTGGTAAATATGTTCTCCCATACAGTGGGCTTTCTTGTTGTTTTGTTGATGGTTTCCTTTGTTGTTCAAAGCTTTTTTAAATTTTTTAAATAAATCTTTATTGTTCATATTATAACACTTGTTCCTCTTTCCCCCTCCCCCCCATAGCTCCCCTTCACCCGGTTCACACCCCACCTCTGCCCTTGCCCCCTTCCCCCCACTGTCCTCAACCATAGGTGTACGATTTTTGCCCCACACCCCCCAGATCCCTTGCCCCCTGAGGATTGTCAGTCCACTCCCTTTCTATGCCCTTGATTCTATTATATTCACCAGTTTATTCTGTTCCTCAGATTTTTAATTCACTTGATTTTAGATTCACTTGTTGATAGATACGTATTTGTTGTTCATAATTTTTATCTTTATCTTTTTCTTCTTCTTTCTCTTCTTACACAATACCTTTCAGCATCTCATATAATACTGGTTTGGTGGTGATGATCTCCTTCAGCTTTCTCTTATCTGTGAATCTCTTTATCTAACCTTCAATTCTGAATGATAGCTTTGCTGGGTGGAGTAATCTTGGTTGTAGATTCTTGCTATTCACCACTTTGAATATTTATTGCCACTCCCGTCTGGCCTGCATTATTTCTGTTGAGAAATCAGCTGACAATCGTATGGGGGCTCCCTTGTAGGTAATCAACTGTTTTTCTCTTGCTGCTTTTAATATTCTCTCTTTGTCTTTTGCCCTTGGTATTTTAATTATGATGTGTCTTGCTGTGGTCTTCTTTGGATTCCTTTTGTGAGGGGTTCTGTGCGCTTCCTGGACTTGTAAGTCTATTTCTTTCACCAGGTGGGGGAAGTTCTCAGTCATTATTTCTTCAAATAGGTTTTCAGTATCTTGCTCTCTCTCTTCTTCTGGCACTCCCATAATTCTGATGTTTTTATGGTTGAGGTTGTCCCAGAGGCTCCGTACACTATCTTTGTATTTTTGGTTTCTTTATTTTTTTTTGCTTTTTGGGTTGTGTGGTTTTTGCTTCTTTGTATTTCAAATCTTTGACTTGATTCTTGTGATCTTCTAGTCTGCTCTTAGATCTCTGTATATTATTCTTTATTTCAGTCAGTGTATGCTTAATTTCTAGTTGGTCCTTTTTTATATCCTCGAGGGTCTCACTAATTTATCGGTCTTTTCTAGGAAATTCTTGAAAAACCTTATAACCGTAGTTTTGAACTCTATATCCAGTAGTTTGCTTTCTTCCATTTCTTTCATTTGTGACCTGTTTCTTTGTCTCTGCATTTTGGCTGCTTCCCTGTGTTGATAGAGTGGCTTTGTGTGCTAGGGGTCCTATAGGGCCCAGTGGCTCAGCCTACCCAGTTAGCTGAGGTGGACACTCTAGGTGCACCACTTTGTGGGCTGTGTGCACAGTCTTGTTGTAGTTAAGCCTTGATTGTTGTTGGTATCACTGGGAGGAATTGACCTCCAGGCCAATTGGCTGTGAGGATCAGCTATGTCTATGATGTGAGAACTTCTGTGCTGGAGACACCCTTATAAGGCAAGACTTGCTTCATTGGGGCTTTGGTGTCACTGAGTCTGCCCCTTGAGTGTGTCCCTTATGGATCTTTTAGTTGTAATCTGGATGGTCCTACTCTGACCCCTGGGTACTCTGGCTTTGGATCTCCAAGGAGGTGCTAATTTAGCCTATGCCTGAGACGACCCAGCAGGAGCTGTGGAGAGATCTTCAGATTCCTCTTCTTTGTTTGGGGTTTGGAGGTGCCCAGATGAGGCCCAACTGTGAAGCAATGCAAGTTGCCGTGGGTCCTTGGGCCTTCTTTTGGATGTTCTGGGTCTCACTGACTCAAGTGCAGGTTGTTAGGTAAGTTTAGATTTCAAAGGACCAGGCCATTCATATGCAAAAGCCTCTGCACACAGCTTGGGTGGGGTGGAGTCTTAGTGCGAAGCAAACAGCAATGGCTTCCCATCAGCCTTGTCCTAAGAGGCCCCTGGTGTCAGTGCTCAGTGTCCCTTGGTAATCGCTGCAAGCACCTCTAAGAGAAAGCCGCCCTTGAGTTCCGCCCAAGGCCAGACAGTCCAGTTTCTCCCCATATGAGTCTGGGTCCTCAAAATCTCGCCGGTAACTGGAATTAAGAGCAGTCGGGAGCTTGTGTCTCCCTCCAGATTGAAAAAGCCCGCTGCGTACTCAGTTGGCAGCCCTCTCCGAACGCACGTCTCTGTACCTCTGCACTTTACTTCTGCAGCTTCTCTGAGTCTCAGAGTGCTTTTCTCTTCCCTTCTAGTTGTAGAATTTCCACTTAGACTTCCTGTGGTTCTGGACGATGTCTGCTTTGTCTTTTAGTTGTAGTTTTGAAGTTGTTGTGCGAGGCAGCAAGTTCAGCTGTTTACCTATGCCGCCATCTTGGTTTCTCTCCTTTGTATATTATTCTTTATTTCAATCAGTGTATGCTTAATTTCTAGTTGGTCCTTTTTTATATCCTCGAGGGTCTCACTAATTTATCGGTCTTTTCTAGGAAATTCTTGAAAAACCTTATAACCGTAGTTTTGAACTCTATATCCAGTAGTTTGCTTTCTTCCATTTCTTTCATTTGTGACCTGTTTCTTTGTCTCTGCATTTTGGCTGCTTCCCTGTGTTGACAGAGTGGCGTTGTGTGCTAGGTGTCCTATAGGGCCCAGTGGCACAACCTCCCCAATTACCTGAGATGGACACTCCTGGTGCACCCCCTTTTTTTTTTGCTGTGTGTACAGTCTTGTTGTAGTTAAGTCTTGATTGTTGTTGGTATCACTGGGAGGAATTGACCTCCAGGCCAATTGGCTGTGAGGATCAGCTGTGTCTATGATGTGAGAACTTCTGTGCTGGAGACACCCTTATAAGGCAAGACTTGCTTCATTGGGGCTTTGGTGTCACTGAGTCTGCCCCTTGAGTGTGTCCCTTATGGATCTTTTAGTTGTAATCTGGATGGTCCTACTCTGACACCTGGGTACTCTGGCTTTGGATCTCCAAGGAGGTGCTAATTTAGCCTATGCCTGAGACGACCCAGCAGGAGCTGTGGAGAGATCTTCAGATTCCTCTTCTTTGTTTGGGGTTTGGAGGTGCCCAGATGAGACCCAACTGTGAAGCAATGCAAGTTGCCGTGGGTCCTTGGGCCTTCTTTTGGATGTTCTGGGTCTCACTGACTCAAGTGCAGGTTGTTAGGTAAGTTTAGATTTCAAAGGACCAGGCCATTCATATGCAAAAGCCTCTGCACACAGCTTGGGTGGGGTGGAGTCTTAGTGCGGAGCAAACAGCAATGGCTTCCCATCAGCCTTGTCCTAAGAGGCCCCTGGTGTCAGTGCTCAGTGTCCCTTGGTAATCGCTGCAAGCACCTCTAAGAGAAAGCCGCCCTTGAGTTCCGCCCAAGGCCAGACAGTCCAGTTTCTCCCCATATGAGTCTGGGTCCTCAAAGTCTCGCCGGTAACTGCAATTCAGAGCAGTCGGGAGCTTGTGTCTCCCTCCAGATTGAAAAAGTCCGCTGCGTACTCAGTTGGCAGCCCTCTCCGAACGCACGTCTCTACCTCTGCACTTTACTTCTGCAGCTTCTCTGAGTCTCATAGTGCTTTTCTCTTCCCTTCTAGTTGTAGAATTTCCACTTAGACTTCCTGTGGTTCTGGACGATGTCTGCTTTGTCTTTTAGTTGTAGTTTTGAAGTTGTTGTGCGAGGCAGCAAGTTCAGCTGTTTACCTATGCCGCCATCTTGGTTTCTCTCCTTTGTATATTATTCTTTATTTCAATCAGTGTATGCTTAATTTCTAGTTGGTCCTTTTTTATATCCTCGAGGGTCTCACTAAATTTATCAGCAGTTTCTAGAAGATTCTTGAAAAACTTTATAATAGGCCCTGACTGGTTTGGCTCAGTGGATAGAGGGTCACCCTGGGGACTGAAGGGTCCCAGGTTCGATTCCGGTCAAGGGCATGTACCTTGGTTGCGGGCACATCCCAAATGGGAGATGTTCAGAAGGCAGCTGATTGGTGTTTCTCTCTCATCAATGTTTCTAATTCTCTATCCTTCTCCCTTCCTCTCTTGTAAAAAATCAATAAAATATATATTTTTTTTTTAAAAAAAGAAAAGAAAAACCTTATAACCATGGTTTTGAACTCTGTATCCAGTAGTTTGCTTTCCTCCATTTCTGTCATTTGTGACCTGTTTCTTTGTCTCTGCATTTTGGCTGCTTCCCTGTGTTGATAGAGTGGTGTTGTGTGCTAGGTGTCCTATAGGGCCCAGTGGCACAACCTCCCCAATTACCTGAGATGGACACTCCTGGTGCACCCCCTTTTTTTTGCTGTGTGTACAGTCTTGTTGTAGTTAAGTCTTGATTGTTGTTGGTATCACTGGGAGGAATTGACCTCCAGGCCAATTGGCTGTGAGGATCAGCTGTGTCTATGATGTGAGAACTTCTGTGCTGGAGACACCCTTATAAGGCAAGACTTGCTTCAGTGGGGCTTTGGTGTCACTGAGTCTGCCCCTTGAGTGTGTCCCTTATGGATCTTTTAGGTGTAATCTGGATGATCCCACTCTGACCACTGGAAGATCCAAGGAGGTGCTAATTTAGCCTCTGCCTGAGGGGACCCAGCAGGAGTTATGGAGAGATCTGCAGATTCCTCTTCTTTGTTTGGGGTTTGGAGGTGCCCAGATGAGGCCCAGCTGTGAAGCAATGCAAGCTGCTGTGGGGCCTTGTGCCTTCTTTTGGTGGCTCTGGGGCTCTCTGACCCAGCTGCAGTTTGTTAGGTAATTTTAGGTTGCAAAGGGCAAGGCCATTCATATGCAAAAGCCTCTGCACACAGCTTGGGTGGGGCGGGGGTCGCAGGGCAGAGCAAAGAGCTATGGCTGATCCTTAGCCCTGCTCTAAGAGGCCCCTGAGTCTCAGTGTCCCTCGGTAATTGCTGCAAGCACCTCTCAGAGAAAACCGCCCTTGAGTTCTGCCTGAGGCCAGATAGTCCAGTTGCTCCCCATATGAGTCTGGGTCTCCAGAATCTTGCCGGGAACTGGAGTTGAGGGCAGTCGGGAGCTTGTGTCTCCCTCCTGATTGAATAAGACAACTGTTTACTCAGTTGCCAGCCCTTTCTGCACGCACATGCGCCTGTGTACCTCTGCACTTTACTTCCGGAGCTCCTCTGAGTCTCAGTGTGCTTTTCTCTTTCCTTCTAGTTGTAGAATTTCCACTCAGCCAGCCTTCCTGTGGTTCTGGATGATGTCCATTTTGTCTTTTAGTCATAGTTTTGAAGTGGTTGTGTGAGGCAGCATGTTCAGGTGTTTACCTATGCAAAATCTTGGTTTCTCTATTCCTAGGTATCTTAATTTTTTTTTGGTGAGATGGTAAATGGGATTACTTTTTTAGTCTCTCTTTCTGTAAGTTCACTATTCGTGTAAAGAAATGCCATAGATTGCTTGGCGTTAATTTTGTATCCTGCCAAATTCATTTGTTAAGTCTAATAATTTTTTTTATGGAGTCTTTAGGGATTTCTATGTACAGTATCATGTCATCTGTGAATAAGGACGATTTTACTTCTTCTTTTCCAATTTGGATGCCTTTTATTTCTTCTTCTTGTCTGATCGCAATGGCGAGTATTTCCAGTACTATGTTGAACAGGAATGGTGAGCATGGGCATCCCTGTCTTGTTCCTGTTCTTAGGGGAAATGGTTTTAGTTTTTGTCCATTGAGTATGATGTTGCCTGTGGGTTTGTCATATATGGCTTTTATTATGTTGAGATATGATCCTTCTATTCCCACCTTGCTGAGAGTTTTTATCAAGAAAGGGTGTTGGATTTTGTCAAATGCTTTTTCTGTATCAATTGATATGACTATGTGGTTTTTATCTCTCAATTTGTTTATGTGATATATCAGGTTTATTGATTTGCAGATATTGTACCATCCTTGCATCCCAGGGATAAATCCTACTTGGTCATGGTATATGATCTTTCTGATATATTGCTGGATCCGATTTGTTAGAATTTTGTTGAGGATTTTGGCATCTATGTTCATGAGGGATATTGGCCTGTAATTCTCTTTCATTGTGTTGTCTTTATCTGGTTTTGGTATTGGGGTAATGCTGGCTTTATAGAATGAGCTTGAAAGTGTTCCTTCCTTTTGTATTTTTTGGAATAGTTTGAGGAGGATGGGTTTTAGTTCTTCCTTGAATGTTTGGCATAACTCTCCTCTCAAGCCCTCTGGCCCCAGGCTTTTGTTTGCTGGGAGCTTTTTGATGATTGCTTCAATTTCTTCCATAGTTATCAGCCTATTGAGATTTCTAGAATCTTCCTTATTGACTTTGGAAGGTTGTATTTTTCTAGGAATATGTCCATTTCCTTCAGGTTGTCCAGTTTGTTGGAGTACTGTTCATAGTATTTTTAAACAATTCTTTGTATTTCTGTGGCTCTGTTGTTATTTCGCCTCTTTCATTTCAGATTTTGTTTATTTAGGTCCTCTCTCTTTGCTTCATGGTGAGCCTGGCTAGAGGTTCATCAATCTTGTTTATCCTTTCAAAGATCCAGCTCTTGGTTTCATTGATCTTTTGTATTCTTTTTTTGGTCTCTATGTCATATATTTCTTCTATCATCTTTATTATCTCATTCCTTCTGCTTAATCTGAGCTTTTCTTGTTGCTCTCTTTCTAATTCTTCAAGTTGTAGAGTTAGATGATTTACTACCATTTTTTCTTTTTTTCCTTTTTTTCAGGTAGGCCTGTAGAGCTATAAATTTCCCTCTTAGGACTGCTTTTATTGTGTCCCATAGTTTTTGGGTTGTTGTTTTTTATTGTCATTAGTTTCCAAAATGTTTTTAATTTCTTCTTTGATCTCATTGGTAACCCAATCATTGTTTAATAGTATGCTATTCAGCTTCCAAGTGTTTGAGTTTTTTGGATTGTTTTTATTGCAATCTAAATTTATGCCATTGTGGTCTGAGGAGATGCTTGGTATGATTTCAATCTTATTTAATTTAGGGAGAGTTTGCTTGTGAGCCAATATGTGGTCTATTTTTTAAAATGTCCCATGTGCACTTGAGAAGAATGTATATTCCATGGCTTTGGGGTGAAATGTTCTGAAGATGTCAATTAAGTCCATCTGATCTAGTGAGTCATTTATGATTGCTGTTTCTTTGCTGAATTTTTTTTGTCTAGAGAACTAATCCAGTGATGTCAGTGGTGTATTAAAGTCCTCTATTCTGATTGTATTATTGTCAATCTCTCCCTTGATATCTTCCAGGAGTTTTTTAAATGTATTTGGGTGCACTTGCATTGGGTGCATATATGTTTATCAGGGTTATATCCTCTTTTTGTATCAATCACTTTAGTATTATGAAGTGTCCTTCCTTATCTCTTGTAATGGTCTTCACTTTGAGGTCTGTTTTGTCAGCTATAAGTATTGGTACCCCAGCTTATTTTTTTTTTTTTTCATTTCCATTTGCCTGGAAGATATTTTTCCATCTCTTCACTTTCAGTCTGTATGAGTCCCTTGTTCTGAGATGGGTTTCTTGTAGACAGCATATATACGTCATGTTTTTCTTTTTTTATCCATTCAGCCACTCAATGTCTTTTGATTGGAGCATTTAGTCAGTTTTCTTTTAAAGGTATTGTTGAAAAAAATGAAGTTATTATTGAAAGGTACTTGTTTGTAGTCATTTATATTTTTGTGCCTGTGTTCTTTCTTATTTTTTTATTTCTTCTTTTTACAGCATTCCCTTTAGCATTTCTTGCATTGCTGGCTTGGTAGTGATAAACTTCCTTAGCCTTTTTTTGTCTGCAAAGCTCCTGATTTCCCCTTCAATTTTGATTAATAGTCTTGCTGGATAGAGTATTCTTGGATTCATTCCTTTGCTTTGCAATACTTTGTATACCTCCTTCTATTCCCTCCTAGCTTGATGTGTTTCTGTTGAGAAATCACTTGATAATCCGATGGGGATCCTTTGTAGGTAACCCTCTGTCTCTTGTAGGCTTTAAGATTCTCTCTTTGTCCGTGAACATTTGCCATTGTAATTATGATGTGTCTTGGTGTGGGTCTTTTGGGATTCATCTTGCTTGGGACTCTCTGTATTTGTGTAACTCTTTTCTTCCTCATATCTGGGAAGTTTTCTGTCCTAATTCCTTCAAACAGATTTTCTAATCCTTGCTGCTCTTCTTGTCCTTCTGGCAGCCCTATTATATGTATATTACTTCATTTCATGTTGACCCAAAGCTCCCTTAGGCTCTCCTCCTGCTTTTTAATTTTTTTTCTCCAGTTGCTGTTCAGATAGAAGTTGTTTCCCTACCTTATCTTCTAACTCACTAATTCGGTCCTATGCTTCTTCTAGTCTACTATTGAAACCTCCCATGGTGTTTTTGATTGTATCTATATCACTTTTCATTTCTTCCTGATTCTTGCATAGGTTGTTGATTTTCTCATCCATCCATTGAATGAATTGTACAACAATTACTCTGAATTCTTTTTCTGTCATGTTGCATGCTTCAATTTCATTAATATCCTTTCTTGGCGACTCCTCATTTTCTTTCCTATGGGGATTGTGTTGTCTCCCCATTCTGACTATCACTAGAAAGTTCAAACATCGAGTTTCATGGGCCTGGGCCATGTGCAGTGGGAGCTTCGCACCACCTGAGTGTCACTGAAGAGCTCCAACACTAAGATGTGTGGCTGCCATGGATTGGTGGGAACCCATCTTGCCCAGAGTCAGCGTTACCAGCGCTCAGTGTTGCCTCATGTGTGCACTTAGAATCAGGGACCCTGCCTGCACCGTGATGCAACAGAGACCCCGTTGGTGTGTGCAAAAAATCAGAGCCCCCTACTGTGTGCCAGGAGTCAGAGTTCCCCTGTGCCTGCACCAAGAATCCAGTTTCAGAGTCTCTGTTGCTTCATGCAGCCTCATGCTGAGAATCAGGGTCCCTGTGTGTGCATGCACCAAGTATTGAAGTCACTGGCTCTTAGTGTGAATTCACTGTGTGTCAGGAATCCCAGGGGCACATGATACAAAACAGTCAAGTCACTGGTGCTTACTGCTGCCTCCCTCCTGGAGAATCAGGATCCCGGACAGCTTGGGGGACTGGGTTGCACAGTAGCACTGTGTCAGCAGGAGGTCCACTCCTGCACTGCAGAAAGCAAACTTCTGTGTGCGCTTGCCCAGAATCGAAGTCAGGTGGCACTGCCACCCTGCATGGGCTTCGGGTTTGGTTGCCTGATTGCGGGAAACATATTCCCAGTGTTTGCACGCTCCCAGGCTCAAATTCCTGTAGTGGAGCCGTGGTCTGTGCGAGGGATGGGTCTATTCGTTACTATGGCGCTGCCCACAAGCCTGCAGGGAGGAAACAGGCTTTGTGACTCACAGAAATCTTCAGCTGGGATGTCTGGATTCTTGGTGTCTGTGGGTCTGCAGTTGTGGTCACAGGTCTCTGTCCCCAGTGGCTGCAGCGTCCTGATTTGTGTCTGAGACCAGACTGGGTGGTGCTGAGGCCAGGATCCTAGTCTCAAGCAGCTCTGTTTCTCAAGATGGCATGGTCTCTGTGCCCGAGCTGGCCACCCCAGAGTGTCTATGTTGGGAGCAGGGCTCCGCCGTCTAAGACTGCCCAGTTTGGCAACCTCTTCAAGTTTTTTGTTTTGATGTAGTCCCATTTGTTTATTTTCTCCTTAGTTTCCATAGAAGATGTATCGGTAAACATATTGCTATGAGAGATGTCTGGGATTTTGGTGCCTAGGGCTTCTTCTAGGACTTTTATGGTTTCACATCTTACATTTAAGTCTTTTATCCATTTTGACTTTATTCTTGTGTATGATGTAAGTTGGTGGTCTAGGTTCATTTTTTGCATGTACTTGTCCAATATTCCCAACACCATTTATTGAGGAGATTTTCTCTGCTTCAATGTATGCTCTTGCTACGTTTGTCAAATATTAATTGAGCATAGTGGCTTGGGTTGATTTCTGTGATTACAGTGGCTTTGTAATGTAACTTGATATCTGGTATTGTGATTCCCCGAACTGTATTCTTCTTTCTCAAGATTGCTGCAGCTTTTCAGGGTCTTTTTTTGTTGTTGTTCCATGTAAATGTTTGGAATGTTTGTTCTAGAATTTTGAAACATGTTGATATTTTAATGGATAAATAGAATTGTTGTTTCAGTTTATATTTCTGAGCATTCACTATTGGTGTGTAAAAATGTGATGGATTTTTGGGTGTTAATTTTGTACACTGCTATGTTTCTGAATTCATTTATTAAGTCTAGTAGTTTTTTGATGGAGTACTTTGGCATTTATATGTACAGTATCATGTCATCTGTGAATAATAAGCATTTTACTTCCTACTTTCTAACCTAGATGCCTTTTATTTCTTTTTCTTGTCTGATATTTATGGCCAGGACTTCCAGTACTATGTTAAATAAGAGTGGTGAAAGAGGGCATCCCTGTCTGGTTCCTTTTCTAAAGGGAAATTGTTTTAATTTTTGACGATTGAGTTTGATGTTGGCTGTAGGTTTGTCATATATGGTCTTTATTATGCTGAGGTATGATCCCTCTATTCCCACTTTGCTGAGAGTCTTTATCAAGAAAGGTGTTGGATTTTGTCAAATGCTTTCTATGCATCAATTGATATGATCATGTGATTTTGTCATTTAATCTATTTATGTTATGTATCACATTTATTGATTTGGGAATATTGTAATAGCCTTGCATCCTGGGAATATAGCTCACTTGGTCATGGTGTATGATCTTTTTAATATATTGTTGGATCTGATTTGACAAAATTATGGAGAGGATTTTAGTGTCTATGTTCATCAGGGATATTGGCCTGATGTTCCATTTCTTTGTCATGTCTTTATCTGATTTTGGAATTAGGGTAATGCTGGACTCATAGAAAGATTTTGGAAGTGTTCCTTCCTCTTGAATTTTTTGGAATAGTTTGAGGAGAATAAGTTTTAGTTCTTTTTTGAATGTTTGGTAAAACTCCCCTGTGAAGCCATCTGGTCTAGGGCTTTTGTTTGCTGGGAGATTTTTTGTTTGTTTGTTTGTTTTTTCTACTGCTTCAATTTCATCAGTAGTTATCAGCCTATTTAGGTTTTCTGATTCTTCCTGATTGAGTTTTGGAAGGTTGCAATTTCCTAGAAATAGGTCCATTTTGTCCAAGTTGTCTCATTTGTTAGAATAAAGTCATTTATGGTATTTTTTTTTTAAACTATCCTTTGTATTTCTGTGGGGTCAGTTGTTACTTCGCCTCTTTCATTTTTGATTATTTTTATTTGCTTCTTTTTTTCAAAATATATTTTATTGATTTTTTTACAGAGAGGAAGGGAGAGAGATAGAGAGTTAGAAACATGGATGAGAGAGAAACATTGATCAGCTGCCTCCTGCATGCCACCTACTGGGCATGTGCCCACAACCCAGGTACATGCCCTTGACCAGAATAGAATCTGGGACCTTTCAGTCCGCAGGTTGACGCTCTATCCACTGAGCCAAACCGGTTTCGACTTTATTTGCTTCTTCACAAGTCTGGCTAGAGGTTCATCAATATTGTTTATTCTTTCAAGAACCAGCTCTTGGTTTCATTGATTTTTTAAAAAATTTTTTGTTGTTGTTGAAAGTGTACATATATCTCCTTTTTTCCCCTATTGACCTTCGCCCAGCCTTCCCTGGCCCCTGTCACATGGTCTCATCCTTCCCCCCTGTCCCAATGTCTTGTGTCCAATGGTTGTGCTTATATACATGCATACAAGTCCTTCAGTTGATCTCTTTCCCCGCGTTCGCAACACTTCCCACCCTTCCCACTGAAATTTGACAGTCTGTTCGATGCTTTACTGCCTCTGTATCTATCTTTTTGTTCATCGGGTTATGATGTTCTTTATTTTTCATAAATGAGTGAGATCAAGTGGTATTTTTCTTTCATTGACTGGCTTATTTCACTTAGCATAATGCTCTCCAGTTCCATCCATGCTGTTGCAAATGGTAAGAATTCCTTTTTTTTTATAACAGTGTAGTATTCCATTGTGTAGATGTACCATGGTTTTCTAATCCACTCATCTGCTGATGGGCATTTGGGCTGTTTCCAAATCTTAGCTATGGTGAATTGTGCTGCTATGAACATAGGGGTGCATATATACTTTCTGATTCGTGTTTCTAGTTTCTTGGGATATATTCCTAGAAGTGGGATTACTGGGTCAAATGGGAGTACCATTTTTAGTTTTCTAAGGAAACTCCATACTGTTCTCCACAGTGGCTGCACCAGTCTGCATTCGCACCAACAGTGCACGAGGTTTCCTTTTTCTCCTCATCTTCACCAGCACTTGGCGTTTGTTGATTTTGTTGATGATTGCCATTCTGACAGGTGTGAGATAGTACCTCATTGTTTTGATTTGCATCTCTCAGATAATTAGTGACTTTGAGCATGTTTTCATATGACTCTTAGCCTTCCTTCTGTCTTCTTTCAAAAAGTATCTATTTAGGTCCATTACCCACTTTTTTATTGGATCATTTATCTTCCTTTTATTAAGTTGTACGAGTTCCCTATAAATGTTGGAGATTAAACCTTTATCAGTGATAACATTTGCAAATATGTTCTCCCATACAGTGGGCTTTCTTATTTTGTTGATGGTTTTCTTTGCTGTGCAAAAGCTTTTTATTTTGTTGTACTTCTATTTGTTTATTTTCTCTTTAGTTTTCATAGCCCTAGGAGCAGTATTGGTGAAGAAATTACTTCAGCATATGTCTGAGATTTGGCTGCCTGGGGTTTCCTCTAGTATTGTTTTGGTTTCCTATCTTATGTTTAAGACCTTTATCCATTTTGAGTTTATTTTTGTGTATGGTGTAAGTTGGTTTCATTTTTTTGCATGTATCTGTCCAATTTACCCAACACCATTTATTGAAGAGACTATCTTTACTCCATTGTATGTTCATGCCTCCTTTGTCAAATATTAATTGAGCATAGTGGTTTGGGTTGATATCTGAGTTCTCTATTCTATTCCATTGGTCTATATGCCTGTTCTTGTGCCAGTACCAGGCTGTTTTGAGAACAGTGGCTTTGTAATACAGCTTGAAATCTGGTATTGAGATCCCACCTACTTTGTTCTTCTTTCTCAGGATTGCTGGTGGCTATTTAGGGTCTTTTTTTTTTATTCCAGATGAATTTTTGGAGAGTTCTTTCTAGGTCTGTAAAAGATGCCGTTGGTATTTTAATGGGGGGTGCATTGAATCTATAGATTGTTTTGGGTAGTATGGACATTTTAATGATGTTGATTCTACCAATTCATGAACATGGTATGTTCTTCCATCTGTTTACATCTTCCTCTATCTCTTTTTTCAGTATCCTGTAGTTTTCCATGTATAGGTCTTTTACCTCCTTAGTTAAGTTTATTCCTAGGTATCTTAATTTTTTTCGTGCGATGGTAAATGGGATTGCTTTTTTAGTCTCTCTTTCTGCAAGTTCACTATTGGTGTATAGAAATGCCATAGATTTCTTGGCGTTAATTTTGTATCCTGCTACATTGCTGAATTCATTTATTAAGTCTAATATTTTTTTGGTGGAGTCTTTAGGGTTTTATATGTACAATATCATGTCATCTGGGAATAAGGACAGTTTTACGTCTTCTTTTCCAATTTGGATGCCTTTTATTTCTTCTTCTTGTCTAATCACAATGGCTAATACTTCCAGTACTATGTCAAACAGGAGTGGTGAGAGTGGGCATCCCTGTCTTGTTCCTGTTCTTAGGGGAAATGGTTTCAATTTTTACCCATTGAGTATGATGTTGGCAGTGGGTTTGTCATATATGGCTTTTATTATGTCGAGGTATGACCCGTCTATTCCCACCTTGCTGAGAGTTTTTATCAAGAAAGGGTGTTGGATGTTGTCAAATGCTTTTTCTGCATCAATTGATAAGACTATGTGGTTTTTATCTCTCAATTTGTTTATGTGATGTATCACGTTTATTGATTTGTGGGTATTGTACCATCTTTGCATCCCTGGGATAAATCCTACTTGGTCATGGTGTATGATCTTTTTGATGTACTGCTGGATCCGATTTGTTAGAATTTTGTTGAGGATTTTGTCATCTATGTTCATGAGGGATATTGGCCTGTAATTCCCTTTCATTGTGTTGTCTTTATCTGGTTTTGGCATTAGGGTGATTCTGGTAAAGTAGGAATAGAGGAACCATACCTCAACATAATAAAAGCCTTATTTGACAAAGTTACAGCCAATATCATTTTCAATGTCCAAAAACTCCAACTATTTCCTCTAAGTACAGGAATAAGACAGGGATACCCACTTTCACCATGTCTGTTTGACATAGTACTGGAAGTGCTAGCCATATTGATCAGACAATAAGAAGAAATAAGAGGCTTCCAAATTGTCACACACAAAACAAGACGTAAAACTGTCATTATTCACAGATGACATGGTATTGTACATAGAAAACCCTAAGGACTCCATAAAAAAACTACTAGACTAAAAAAGTGAATTCAGCAATGTAGCAGGATACAAAATTAACACCAAGAAATCTTTAGCTTTTTTATACACCAATAATGAACTCACAGAAGGAGAAACTAATAAAACAACCCCATTTACCATTGCAACAAAAAACTAATATAACTATAAATAAACTTAACTAAGGAGGTAAAAGACCTGTACTTGGAAAACTACAGAACATTGAAAAAAGAAATAGAGGAGGATGTGAATAAATGGAGGAATATACCATGTTAATGGATTAGTAGAATCAACATCATTAAAATGTCTATACTACCAAATCAATCTATATATTCAATGCACCCCCCATTAAAATACCAATGGCATATTTCATAGACCTAGAACAAACACTCCAAAAGTTCATATGGAATAAAAAAAGACCCAGAATAGCCGCAGCAATCCTGAGAAAGAGGAACAAAGGTGGAGGGATCACAAAACCAGACATCAAGTGGTATTTCAAAGCTACTGTTCTCAAAACGGTTTGGTACTGGCATAAGAACAGACATACAGACCAGTGGTCAGCAAACTCATTAGTCAACAGAGTCAAATATCAACAGTACAATGATTGAAATTTCTTTTGAGAGCCGAAAACCGACTTCTGTGCATGGGCCACAAAGTTTCAATCGCACTGTACGTGCGCGCCTGCACGTGGTATTTTGTGAAAGAGCCACACTGAAGAGCCAAAGAGCCGCATATGGCTCGGGAGCCACGGTTTGCCGACCACTGATATAGACCAATGGAACAGACCCAAGCCATTATGCTCAATTAATATTTCACAAGGGAGGCAAAAGCATACAATGAGTCGAGACTCTTCAATAAATGGTGTTGGGGCCCTAATGGGTTTAGCTCTATGGAAGGAGTATTGGCCTGTGGATTGAAGGGTCCTGGGTTCAATTTCAGTCAAGGGCACATGTCTGGGTTGCAGGCCTGATCCCCAGTGGGGTCATGCAGGAGGCAGCCAATCAATTATTCTCTCCCATCATTGATGTTGCTATCTCTCTTTTCCTCTCCCTTCTCTCTATCAGTAAAGATATCTTTTAAAAATTGTGTTGGGAAAATGGGACAGATACATGCAAAAAAAAAAAAAAAAAAAAGAAAAAATAAAAAGAAGGAGAAAAAAAGAAAAGAAAAAAGAAACTAGACCACCAACGTACACCATACACAAAAGTAAAGTCAAAATGGATAAAGGACTTAAATGTAAGAGAGATACCATAAAAATCTTAGAATAATCCTTAGGCAGCAAAATTTCAGACATGTCATAGCAATATCTTTACTGATACAGCTCCTAGGGCAATGGAAACTAAGGAGAAATAAACAAATGGGACTACATCAAAATAAAAAGCTTCTGCACAGCAAAAGAAACCATCAGCAATACAACAAGAAAGAAAGCCCACTGCATGGGAGAACATCTGACAATGTTATATCAGATAAAGGTCTAATCTTCAAAATTTATACATCTTAACAAAAGGAAGATAAGCAATCCAATTAAAAAAATGGGCACTGGACCCAAATAGACACTTTTCAAAAGAGGACATACAGAAGGCCAAGAGACATATGAAAACATGCTCAAAGTCACTAATCATCAGAGAGATGCAAATCAAAACAACAATGAGGTACCATCTCACACCTGTCAGAATGACTATCATCAACAAATCGACAAATGACAAGTGCTGGTGAGGATGAGGAGAAAAAGGAACCCTCGTGCACTGCTGGTGGGAATGCAGACTGGTGCAGCCACTGTGGAGAACAGTATGGAGTTTCCTCAAAAAACTAAAAATGGTACTCTCATTTGACCCAGTAATCCCACTTCTAGGAATATATCCTAAGGAATCAGAAACACCAATTAGAAAGGATATATTCACCCTTATATTCATAGCAGCACAATTTACAATAGCTAAGATTTGGAAATAGCCTAAGTGCCCATCAGCAGAGGAGTGGCTTAGAAAACTGTGGTACATCTACACAATGGAATGCTATCTATATTATAAAAGGCCAGTGGCTGTAACGTTGTAATGACCTAACAACCAGTCTCTATGATGCCCACTGTGGCCAGCGAACCCAGCCCGATTTGGGGGGTGGGGTGGCTGGCCAACCCCCACTGCAGCCCCTTGCCCAGGCTGCCTGCCCCCAGTGGGGACTCCCATCACAATTGGGGGAGTGGCCGGCCTCCAAACCACCAGCAGCCCAAACCCAGGCAAGCTTTCCCCCAGCAGGAACCCACACCCTAATTGGGGATCCCATAAGGGCAGGCCCCTACCTGTGCACCAGGCCTCTATAGAAATATAAAACCCTATCCTGCCACCACTCCAATCCAACCCGCCAAAAATGTCTGAAACCACAAAATTAGATCACAGATTCAGGCTAGCAGTTCAAAGTATAAAGCCTCATTCACATGTGAGGAATTCACACCTTTCTCCTTCCCCTTGGACTCCACCTCTCAGAGGAGGTATGCAGGGTATGGACGCACAAATGAAAGCTCAGAAAAGTCACTCTTTTGGGGTCCTGTGGTGCATCCAGGCAGAGATAGACTGATCACCAAAAATCAAGCAGCAGACTCTGTCCCTTCCTCATCCCGCAGCCTCAGCTCCAGACATGCACTCCCCGGGGCAGGATACAAGGAGAGCCCTGTCTGGAATCTTGGCAGAGACCTGAATGCTCAGGAGGCCAAGATAATAGAAAACTAAGGATCCAAATGCTGGGGCCCATGCCGCCAGGACCCACTCAGCACAAGGCCAAGGGGAGCTTGGACCAAGTTCTGGTCCAATTCCTAACCCGATTGTGATCTGCCATCCTGGGGCCACAGTGTGCTGGAGTGTGTAATTGTGGGGGGCGCTCTGGAGGCGGAGGGTTCACCCCAACCCCTGGGTCCCAGGGGATCTCTGCCTGCATGTCCTTCCCCCAGGTGCTCAGCCCCAGCTGTGCCAGCAAAGCCCCTTTGCTGGGGTGGGATCACAGGGGAAAGGCCGGGGGAGGGGTGGCTGACATGTGGCCTCCACTGAGGCTGTTTGGACACATGTAATTAGCTCTAATTATCCAGGGCTTTCAGTTTCTGACTCCCCCGAGCCTGGGAGCTGTGCCTGGGGTGAACGCACCCACAGAGCCACTGCTCCACCGAATGAGCCCTTTGAGCCCTCTCACTGGTCAGGAAGCTCTATCTTTGTCCACAGCACCCTGTGTCATGTGTCTGTCTTGCCCTGTGCATCTCTCTCCCTGTTCCTTGCTCTCTGATCCTGTTTACTCATTCCCCATGTCTGGCTGGGCCTTTTGTCTCTGTCTCTCATTGGATCTCTGCCCGTGGAGAACACCCCTGCTGCCCCTGCAAAGGAACACACCAGCAGAATCCGCCTTTTCAATAAAAAACAAGTGGGAAACGGTGAATTAGAAAGCATTAACTTAAAAACAATCCATGTGTCTGCAAATGTGTTCCAAATGGCAGCAATTTTGGCGGGGGTGGCAGGGGCGGGGCATGTTGGCCACATGTTCTGGAGTCTCAGACACAAAGTGTACGGGGCTCAGCACCTCGCAATGGTCCCCTCCCACTAGACACCTGGGATGGCAGGGTCTGGGAAAGGGACTTAGTCTAGAGTCACCCTCATGGACCCCCACCTGATTCTGTAGACCCTTTCCCCTATTCTGGCATCTGCTGGTCCCTCTTACTCCCCCAGAACCTTCAAACCTTCCTATGCTGACCCCAACTCTCCTTCTGCACCAGCCCTCCTCCTCCCTCTACACACAGATTTCACCCTCTCCCTCCCCGACCCCCCAGTCTTCTACCCCATACTTCTTCCTGCCCTGCTCTGCCCACCTCCATTCTGCCTTCCTGCCCCACACCACCCAGCAGCCCTGTTTCCAGAATAAATGACTAGAACAAAGCTTTCCTTGGCCGCAAGAGACTCTCCAGGGAGCTGCATGCAGAACGGCGCTCCCGTCCTGAGCCTGCAACTGCTCTGTCCTGTCAGATGCCAATCAGAAATGTGTCTCTGGAGACAGAGGGTAGCAGAAGTAGGCTGCTGTCCTTTGAAGCCCCTCATTAGGAGGAAACTCTCCTGCCCCCCCCCCAAAAAAAAAAACTTCACCCTGCTGCCTCCCTTATCACTTTCAGCAACCCTCCTTTGCCCCTTTCCCTGGAAGTGGAAGGATTGGAGCACATCTATATATATAAAAGTAATATGCAAACCTACCGAATGACGGACAACCAGAATGACCACTTGACCAGTCGCTATGAGGTGCACTGACCACCTTTCGGTCCCTCCCTCTGGCTGGCAGGCTCCGATCCCTTGATGGCAAATGGGGAACCAGGGGTGGGTGGCAGTGGCTGCCGACAGCCGGGGGAGATGGCCCTGATCACAGGCCAGGCCTAGGGACTGTACCCACACATGAATTTCGTGTGCTGAGTTTCTAGTGCTGTTATAAAAAAGAAAGAGCTCTTACTATTCACAACAGCATGGATGGACATGGAGAGCATCATGCTAAGTGAAATAAACCAGTCGGAGAAAGATAAATATCACACGATCTCACTCATTTGTGGAATATAATCAACAGCATAAACTGATGAACAAAAATAGATCCATAGACTTAGAAGCATCGAACAGACTGTCAAACCTCAGGCGGAAGGCAAGAGAGGGTGGGATAGGGTGGGGGATAAGAGATCAACCAAAGGAAAAAAAGTTAATTATGAACAAAACAACAGAGATACAATAATAACAAATCAATAAAACAGATAGATAAATGAGGAAGTTCAATTTTTAAAGGGGGAAAAGTAAAAGAAATAGAAAAACCAAAAAGGTGAAAGGAGAAGAAAAATGGGAGAAAAAAAAGAGAAGAGAAGAAGAAAAAGTTGCAAAATATAATGGGGATAAAATAAATGAAGTGTTGTTTGCTTCAGCCATGTTTTACTGCCCCATTGGAGCTGGTTCAGGACCTCACTCTTCTGTTCTGTCTGTGGATGCTGGGCTTCCTGTGAGGACCTAGGTGCTGGCCACTGCCGGGCACTGTCTTTGGCTTCTAGCACCTGCTTGGAGCTCCCAGGATCCACAGGTCCACTGCTCGTGTCCGTCTCCCATCTGCCCTCTTTGCCTGTCTGCCAGCTGTTAATCTTAATCACTCAAGGCCTGTTACTGACTCAGCTTTAGGAGGGGTTGGTGCTGTTTCAATTTCAGAGAATATGATGGGTGTGTTTCCTGTGTCAGAGCTACTCCTCTGCCAGTGACCCAAAATATGACTCTGGCCTTGGTTGGTCAGAGATCCTTGTATGGAGACCGATGGGATCATCTGGGATCCTGGACTTTGTATCAGCCTGGTTCCTAGAATAGTGGGCAGATGGCCCTGAAGCACATAGGCCATCTTGTTCCAGTAACCTCTATGCTGTAAAAACTGCTGTTTGAAATTTTCTACTACAATGGTCCTTTGTTCTGTGAGTTAACTTTACTATTCTTGGCTCCTATAAACACACTTGCTCGCATAATAGGGGAAATGAGCTCACTTATCTGGTCCTGCAAGGCCTGTTTACTTAAGCACTGCTCCCATTTTGGAAAGGCCATAAACCATACAACCCCCAGATGAAGTTATCAATACTGGCTGCCAGGCCAGGCCTTGAGATACAGACTCACTGCCCCATCCCAGCACATAGGTGTTTTTTTTGTTTTTGTTTTTGTTTTTTGCAAAGCCTGTGTAAGGTCCAGAAGGCCCATTCCATATTTGAAAGACAAAGCGTCTGGAAGAGTATAAAGAGAGGGCTTCCTCTATGTTATTTTGCTCAGACTTCTGGAAACAATTCCTCTGAGACCGCTAGCATAATAAAGACTCCAAATTAATTTGGCTTCCTAAGGTGTCCTCTGTTTAGCTCGCTGATTTACAATATAACAGCCCTTCTTCCAATCTGGTCACTGAGGCTCCTTGAGACTGTTCAGACCTGCAAGCTTGGCCTCTGCCTTTGTTTCTCAGCCCACCTTAAAGTGCAGGTGTGGCAGGCTATATGGGGTGGTTCCCCTTTACCTGATCTCTGGGTATTGGGAGCAGGTAGCTCCTCCCAGGGAAACTGTCCATTTGGTTTGGGAACCTATGAATGACCCATTGCAGGACTTCTGGTTCCTGCTTTCCAGGTCTCCTTGCCCTGCTTCCCTCCCCACCTCTTTTCAGGCACCTCAGTCAGTGCCTCCCACACTGAGCCACTGCCTGGGTGTGTACCTGCAACTGAAGACTCCTTTGCTCTGAGTTTAGAGATAAAAGAAAGAAAAGAGGGAAAAGGGGGAATCAAAACTGTGGCTCTCTCCCCACTAAATTGTGAATCACTAGAATAGTAAAATGTGGAAACTAAAAATTATTACTTTTAAATGCAAATCAGCTGAGTAAATTTAAAATAAAAGGATCATGCAAGAGAAAACAAAGTCAGTACTGTAAGTTTTTAATAGTGTGTGGAAGTGGTATATGATAATATGAAGCTAGACTTTGATAAGTTAAATAATGTTAGACCAATGACTGAAACAATTAACAGTCATAAAAACAATAATACTACCAAAAAAGCCATTGCTAATAGGTCAGCAGAGGACATAAAATGGAGCTCAAAGATAATCCATAAGCCTAAAGGAAAAAGTTTGAGAGGTGAGGATATTAAACAAAAGAAATGAAATAAGAAGTGGACTAAATCATCAAATAAAAAAGGCAGACAATGTATGACTGGATTAAAAGACTCATTGAGTTGCTTAGCACATACAAAAAACTATGTAATTTTATTTTAGTTTTTTTTAAAGGATAGTTCTGAATTTACTTAAGTGGATTAATTCTTCATAAATAGCTCCCCCTTTTTCTTTCTTTAATCTTTATTGTTGAGATTATTACAGATGTCTGCTCCCCTTCTCCCCACCTCATTTTTAAAAATATATTTTTATTGATTTCAGAAAGGAAGGGAGAGGGAGAGAGAGATAGAAACATCAATGATGAGAGAGAATCATCAATTGGCTGCCTCCTGCACACCCCACACCAGGGATCGAGCCCAAAACCCGGGCATGTGCTCCGACTGGGAATCAAACCTGGGACCTCCTGGGTCATAGGTCAACGCTCAATCACCAAGCCATACCAGCTGCCCCCCGATCCCCACATTTTAATTGTAAAGTTATAAAGGGACCAAAATGTTATAAGAAAGCCGTGGTGGCTACATTAATATTATAAGAAAAGTAAAGTGGTTATATTAATTAACATTAAAGAAATATTAGAACAATGAAAATCATCAGTGTTAAAAAGGGCTATTCCATAATAATGAAAAGATCATTTCAACAAGAAGATACTCCTAAATATGTATGATTAAATAATATAACTTCAAAATACACAAAACTGACAAAATTGAAAGAAACAATAGACAATCTAGAAAACCTTGAGATTTTAACACTGTTCTCTCAGTAATTGGTAGAACAAATTAGGGGGGGGAGAACCAACAAGAATATCTGCACCTGAGAGTTATGGTTTATTACTTGATTTAAGTTCATTGTCATTTATAGAAACTTCTATCCAACAACAGTAGAGAGCATTTCCCACCCGAATGTATTGGGAATATTCACCAAGATAGACTACATTCTAGGCGACAAAAATGTCCCAATGGAAAAGAAGTGAAATATATAGTGTACGTTCTTTCATACAAAATAATTAGCTTAGAATTCAGTCACAAAAATTGCTGGGAATAAAACTACAATCTTCTACATCAGAGTTGGGGAAGGTCTGGCCTGCGGGCCTTTATAAGGCCTGAGAAATCATTGGGTCTGGCCCTGCCATGGCATTAGAGGAGGGTTAGTTAAATGTGTGACAAAATATAGCAGGCTAATTTTTAAGTTCATAACTTTGTATGTTAAAAACATCCAAATGGCCCTTGGTAGAAAAGGGTCAAAGAAGAAAATCACAAAGAAGATTAGACTATATTTGGAACTGAATATAAACACAACCCATTAAAATGTGTGGAATAAAATTAAATAACTAAGAAAAATTTCAAGTCATAAGTCCTTATATTAGACACACAGAAAAGCATAGTCAGTAGCCCTAACTGCCACCTTAAGGTAGAAAAACGAGCAAACTAGGTCCAAGGTATATAGCTGAAAGTGTTGAACAAAGATATGAGTATTTGTGAAAGAGTAAATAAACACTATACAAATGTACTGAAACCAAATAGTATTTATTGGGGGGAAAATCAATAAATGTTATCCAACCCTAACTAGACTAATCAGGAAGAAAAAGAGAAAACACAAATTACCAATTTAGGTTTGAAGTAAGTGACATAAACAATTTCCTAACAATAGACTCCACAACTTAGAAGAATTGTACAATTCCCTCACATTCCCAAAGTGCAGAAACTGCCTGAAGAAGGAAGAGAAGGAAGCAGCATGGCTGGGACCTGAGGGGAGAGGGGAGCAGGGGGAGGAGCTGAGAAAAGAGGGGAGCAAGGGGAGGAGCTGAGGGGAGAGGGAAGCTGAGGGGAGAGGGGAGCAGGGGAGGAGCTGAGGGGAAAGGGGAGCAGGGGGATGAACTGAGGGGAGAGGGAGCAGTGGGAGGAGTTGAGGGGAGAGGGGAGCAGGGGGAGGAGCTGAGGGCAGTGGGGGGCTGGCTATGGGGCTATGGTCAGGATGAGAGCTGGGCCACAAGTGAGGCCAGCTTTCTCTGCTCACTTTTGTCACTTGGAGTTTTATTTCTCCAGAAGCCACAGTGCCCCGAGGCTCCTGTCTAGAGAGCCAATGTGCCCCTCCTGGCTCTCTCCTGTTCCTTCTGTGCTAAGCTGCTTTTTGTTTCCCTCTCCCCAGCTTTACAAAAACAATGATGCTGTATGTTAGCCATGTAGAAACCTGTGTAGGGCTGCCTGTGGCTGGACTGTCCTCCTGTGCACAACAAAGGGTGAGGCTGGGATCTCAGCAACCAATCCATGTTTCTCTGTCACATGGATGTTTCTCTATTTGTCTCCCCACTGTCTCTCTCTCTAATTAGTGATGATTAAATGCAAAAAAAACCCCCCAAAACAAAAAAACCTGCCACACATATGTAGGCAGTTTAAGCTTGGAAAAAAAAAATGAAGAAATATAATGTGAGGAGGTAGAAAAATTATTTTTCTTAGTTTTAAGTTTTTTAATGATTCAATAAAGTAGAACAACTTTCTTTGCATTTAAAATGAGATCAGGGTCTGGACTCATGGTGTTCTAGAAATCAGAAGTTTATGTAAATGAAATTGTGTCCCCTATAGGTAATCTGAGAAAGTCACAATATGACAAATGTTCCAATTTCAAAGAGCGAAACTTTTGATGGTGAATTCTGGAAACTAAAAGGTCAAGATCATTGATTCTTATTTACAGTATAGAGTGGTCCTTAGAGAGTGACGTATGAGCATTGAGAAGAAAAGCAACAATATCCAGATGCTTGCAGTGGAATTCCATCTCCCAGGGGGTCATGTTTTTTGCAAGGCGCATCTGAGTTTCCTCTCTGACCCATATGGCGCTTGTGCTGTCAACCAGTGGTGCTAGCATCCAATGAATGTGCAGGCAGCTCAGCCATGCCAGAAGCGAGCCCGAGACACTTCTCTCTGCCTCAGGTGCCACCATATCACTGAGACCGTTCCATGTACCTCAGCAGATACTTAGGGGCATTTCCATAGGACTGGAGACATCTCCACAAAACCTAAGGAAAAATGAGGCAGAAAGAGTATCCCCCTACAGAGGACCAGCAGGCGATAGCTGGTGTGGGAAATGGTGTATGTTTTAGTTTATTGTGTGTTGTGATATAGTGAGAGTTTTGGTGAGGAGTGGGGTTACTGAACATAGATTTATTCATGCTTTGCTTCATCTTATAGAGGAACTAAAGACATTGGGACTGTTAGCAAACATGTCCTGTGGAACATTAAAAAATTGTACCATGAGGAAGTATATTTCTAGAGAGGAATTTATTCACACATTTACCTATCTAAAGAATACTGGTGTCACAGACAATTTACATTCCTTATGAAGAGATCACCCTGATGCCGCTTTTTGGAATCTTTATCTTAAGCTGTTTATCAAGGAGCAGGACTCAGACAGAACCCCGCCCCTTTTCCTGTCCAAGGAAATGCTCTTCTCTGCTGCCCCCTAGTGTACATATTAGGAATAGCATCTCTCTACTAAAGAGTCTGCTCATGTCATTTTGCAAGGACTTGAAGGCCCCAAGCTCCGAATGCCTTCTGTATGTACCCACGTTTTCTTTCTGTTTCAGCCTCTCCTGCAGGCAGGGTCTCTGACTCTCTCATGTATGTGAGGGGCCCCTCCATACGTATGTCTTACAGGTAGTTATTTCTGTTGCTAATTGGTGTCATATCTATTTGATTATTAGACCAGAAGAAAACCTTGAGTTTAGAGGGAAGTTTGTTTCTCTCCCACATAAGCAAGTAACCAGGTATTTTATAGAATGTAAACTTTGGAAGTACATCTACTCCACCCTGTCGTGAACTAAGATTTATCAGGTTATCTAAAGTAACATTTTTGGGACTGGATGATTTTATCAATGAAATTTGGAACAATCTACTAGTTTAGTTTCTGGATGTAAAGTTTTATTTACTCTTCCAATTAAGGTGCCTAGCTTCTAAAGATTTCTCTTTAGAGTAGATCCTATGGCCTCAGGGAGTATTCAGATTCCATGGTGTTAGTCAGGGTGGAATCTGGGTGTGGCTATATTGGTTGCCTGGAGACTGGAGGGAGAGGCTATCTCTCAGGAGTAAATTGCTTCTGGGGCTTAGATGTGACTCAGCACCAGACTCAGTACCACCTCTCCTGGACCTTCAGCTGCCTACTCTCCCCAGATTCCACAACTCCACCCCTTCTTCAGCACTTCAGCCACTGGTGTCTGCCTCTGAAAGGTCCCACGAACTAGGTTCAGTGGGAAAAGGTGCAGGCCCCAGTGCGAGGAAGGACTGCATCTCTGGAAGTTCCTCTCTTGCTGGCACTGCACAGTGTGGCAGCTCTTTAGGGCTGCCTTTGAGCTCAGATCCCAAATCCAGACTCTAAGGTCTAAAACCTCCCTCAGTCCTGTAGACCCTTTTTTTTTTCTTTGTCAGACACTTTGCCTGTCTCCAGGGACGCAGCTTGGTGATGTGTAGTTTCTCCCTGACCTTCTGGGCACAGAGGTCTGGCAGATTCTACTGCCCAGATCTTTGGATTTACCCTTATCTGGGGGATCCCTGCCCTTCCTGGCTGCAAACTGTCTAACCAGCTGTGCCTCCTTTGCCAATTCAGGCTGGATTCCACTCGTTTTAGCTGCTCCCTCTATTTGCTCCAGGACAAGGCTCACGACATGCCCTTCTATTCTGCCGCCATTTTGTCCTTTGGTGGTCTACTTTTATTTATTTATTTTTTCCATATACCTGTCCAGTTTTCCCAATCCATATATTGAAGACACAGTCTTTATACATTGTATGCTCTTGCCTCCTTTGTCAAATATTAATTGAGTGTAATGGATTGGGTAGATTTCCTGGGGTCTTTGTTCTGTTCCATTGATCTATATGCCTATTCTTGTGCCAGTACCAGGCTTTTTTGTGTACAGGGACTTTGTAGTATAACTTGATATCTGAAATTTTGATTCCCCCAATTTTGTTCTTCTTTCTCAAGACTTTCCATGGCCATTAGGGGTATTTTTTGGTTCCATATAATTTTTGGACTGTTTGTGCTAGACTTTTGAAATATGCTGTTGGTATTTGAATAGGAATTGCATTGAATATATAGATTGCCTTGGGTAGTATGGACATTTTAATGATATTGACTCTACCAATCCATGAACATGGTATATTCTTCTACTTGTTTATATCTTCCTCTCTTTTTTCAACATCCTGTTGTTTTCCAAGGATAGGTCTTTTACCTCCTTGTTTAAGTTTATTGCTAAGTATCTTAATTTTTTTGTTACAATGGTAAATGGGATTGTTTGGTTTATCTTTTGGAGAGTTCAGACTCATTGATGCTGCTTTGACTTGCAGTCTTTCAGTGTGATCAGATCTGCCATGAGTTTGGTGGTTCCAGTCCCTGCATCACCTGGGTATCCATAGACGCTATCATATTTAGATTTTTCCATTGAGAGGTTTCAGTTTCCAATGTCTAGCCTTCATAGAAGTGTCAACACACAGCTCTTCAAACATACCATTTCCACTCTTAAATATGTTTTTCAATGTATTGGTGAAAGTTATGCCAGATGTACATGCACAGAGTTTGGAATAGGACTCTTATGACCAATCCACTCTAACATTCTCCCCTCCATAAAATTTTGAACTGCTTGTTCTTTATTAAAACAAAAGACAGTGGGCATTTCCATGTCACATTTATTGGGCCATGATTCAATGCATTTATCAGACAATCATCACTATAAGCTTTTAGAGCCTTTCCTAATCACCCACTCGGAAAATTTAAATGCAGAGTCTCTGTCTGGTGAGCTAAAATTAATACATTCCCTCTCATTCAAATTTATGTACCTTGTAACAATTTCCCCCAACATTAATTATTTCCACACATATTCTATACTTTTCTGCTTGTGTAAATTATTGTACTCGTGTAGTTCTTCCAAAGAGTAGCACATTTCCTCAGGGGTCACATTTCATCCTTCACCTTTCATGTCCTGCTGACAGTTGCATCTATTCATGTTGGCAACTGCCACAGGAGACATCACTGCCATTATTGCCCTTGTGTGCAATAATTGCACACTTTTCCTGTCCATGACAAATCATGAATTATTCTAGTTTCCTTCCTTATCAGTTACAACTGTACTAGGAACCTTTCCAATTTTCCTCATATTTTGTTGAGCCATTGAAAAAGAATAATCTGTTCATGTCCTGCATCTCTTCAATCTGATTCTGGATATAAATTAAGGATGAGCAAGGGCACATCCATGTCTGTTGCAGGGGACCACTTGGAAATTTTTCAGAATCTATGTTATCACCACAGACATGGGAACTAGAATGCAGGAAACCTATTGGATTGCCCCGTGCTCGTCACTCCCCAGCTACTGAAGCTGTAGCCCAGTACTTGGAAATTTCCTTGCTTGACAAGAGTTTGGATTCAGAGCTGGGTTTGATAACATTATGATTTTTTTTTTTATTTTTCTAAGCACTACTCCTCACTAACTGTCTGATGGCTTAGACCACGCCGCCCATGTTCTATTACCAAGTCTCAGGTGATAATCCTCATTCTTGGTTGAACAAATTGTAGATAAGCAAAAATATGTTGATCCAAAAACAGAAAAATATCTTCTTTTCATGAACTAGAGTGGGAGGTAATGTGGTTAATAATATTAAATAAATGTCATATTATGACTATAGTACAACACAGCATAATTCTCATGTGCTCACCTCCCAAAGTCTAGCCTCCTCTGTCCTCTTGTATTTGGACCCTTTACCTCCTTTCCTCGTTTATGTTTTTCCCTTCTTGTACCCACCATGATTTCATCTCTATGTGGGAGGTTTTGCTTGTTTGTTTGTGGTTTTACATTCCATATATGAGGGAATATATAGAATGTGCCACTTTATCTTATTTTTAAAAATAGATATATTTTTTATTTATTTCGGAGAGGAAGGGAGAGGGAGAGACAGAGACAGAAATATCAAGATGCGAGAGATTCATTGATTTGCTGCCTCCTGCACTTATCTTAGTGGAGATTGAGCCTACAACCTTGGCATATTCCCTTGGTCAGAAACAAATCTGAGCCAAACCGTCTAGGACCACTTTCTATTCTTGATTAATGAAATCCTTAACTGTGAGAATTCACTGATATAAACAGTATATGCAACACAAATATCTGTATTTCATGCCCATTGTTTCAGAAGAGTCTAAGAAACTTCTGCCCATGTCATTGAGAATGATCTTCCAATAATGTGTCTTACATGTCTCTGACTACAATTGCAAGATCATGGCTGGAGCCATGAATCAGAATCGGATTGCAAATCTGGTCATTTGTCATCTAAACAAAGAGAATTGAGGCCCCAAGCTCTACCCATTGCTATAGTTTCATTACCACTGTCCGTCACAAATATCCAGAATAGCCTGTTGTATCACAGCAGTGCAGTTTCTGGTTGGATATTGACATCATGCAAAGCCACTCCACAACTTTCCTTCCTCTGTTAGCAGGTCATAGGGAGCCTTCTATGAGGCCACAAATGTAGGCTGAAAGAAGGAATTGTTGTTGGGCAGCAGAGCCCAAGGGCAATTGGGCCACCTCTTATATAACAGCTCTGATCCTCCAAGGTCCTGTCATGTATGTACTATTTTAAATTCATGTAGTCTTCCTGTGTGTGGCCCCTTTGGGACTCCATGAGTGACATCAGACAGCCAGGTTGCATGGTAACTTAGTGGCCCATAGTTAAGCACTTCCTTTTTGAAACCCAGATAACTCTTTCAGAAAAGTCACAGGCTATCATCAGCGTGAGTACAGCACCTTACCCTCACTATCTGCCTCTTAATGCTAGGGCTGATTCTCTAAGGAGGAGATGGAAGCCACCAGGGATACCCAAGTGGACCTCAGCCAGAAATCTTGCCTCTTCAGTCCTCTAGGGACTCTGGATCTCTATGGGGATTGGCCTATAAGAACTTACTGACTCTTTAGAAGTTTCTAAGAGAAGTCCAGGGCCAAAGTTGCCAGGGCCCTGGGCCTTGTTAGGAATGTCTGATAGAGAGACTAAGGGAGTAGTGTGCCAAGAGCCTCCTAAGACTTGCTGAGAGAGAGGCCTAGGGCCCAGTCTGCCATTGCTTAAGACTTTGCCTACATTCTCCCTGAGCGAGGCTCAGCCCTTTGGTGATAGGCTCAGCTATGTGGGGCTAGGCTGGGCTGTCCAAGTGTGGAGATTTGGCTCAGAGGCTTTGATTCTAGCCTAGAATTTGAGGCTAGCATTGCTTTTAATGATGTCATGCTGCACATTGAAAATCACAGAACCTTAATATCTGTGGGACAGTATTCAAAGATCTGTTAACTGATTAGGATTGTGTCTACAATATTTATAATTCAGACACAACACTTAGAATACATGTTTGTAGAACCTTAATATCTGTGAGGCAGTGTTGAAACTCAAAGATGAATTTATATGTCAGTCTCAATGAGTTGGCGTTTTGTGAAGAAAGTTGTTTAGAAAACAAAGAATTCATGTTCACAGAACACAGTTAACTGTATGAAAGTGCTTAGAACTATCAGAATTCACTGATAGACTAGGGAAACGTTTTGGAATGTGCTTGAAACAATTGGAATACAGATTTCTAGAACCTCAATACCTGTGGGGCAGTGTCTTAACACTGAGACAGTCTAAATGACTTGGCGTTTTTGGAAGAGAGTTGGTGAAACATTTACAAATTCATTTTCATAAAGCTGATATAACTGTATGAAAGTATTCAAAACTTAGAAATCACAATGATAATAATAATTTACGTTTAAAGCTGGTATATATGTAAAAATGCTGAATAAACAACTAGGAATTCACAATGAATGAGCTTGAATCACTGGACAAAAGAGAATCAAACGAGGAGAATTCACAATGATAGGGAAAATATTTAGCAATGGGCTTGAAACACAAGAAATACATGTTCATAGAGCCTTAATATCTGAAGGACAATGTTTAATCACTGGGAAATCTTGTTCAAAGAGTGGAGTGCGATACTGTTGACATTTATAATTCAGTCTCAATGTGTTGGCATTTTTGAAATAAGGTGAAACACTTAAACATTCATTTCCATAGGGTTCGGATACTTGTGGGAAAATGTTCAAGCTCTCAGAGCTCAAAATGACAGATCAGGGAAATGTCTAGGAATGCGTCTGACAACTTTGAATACGTTTGTAGCAACTTAATGTCTCTACTGCATATTTAAATACTGAGAATTTGTATTCAAAGAACTGTGAAAGGTAGGATACTCTTCAAAATAGTAATAATTCAAAGTGTTGAGAATTGAGTGTGATACTGTTTACATTTATGATTCAGTCAAAATGAGCTGGCGTTTTTGGAAGTAGGTGAAACACTTAAACATTCCTTTTCATAAGGCTCAGATACATGTATGAAAATATTCAAACTCTCAGATCCTAAAATGACAGATCAGCAAAATGTCTAGGAATGCGTCAGACACAATTGGAATACGTTTGTAGCAACTTAATGTCTCCAGGGCATGTTTAAATACTGAGAATTTGTATTCAAAGAGCTGGGAAAAGTAGGATAGTCTTCAAAGTAGAAATAATTCATGTTCAAAGAGCTAGTATGTATGGAAAACACTGTATGAACAATTGGAATTCACAATGAATGAGCTTGAATCACTGGTCAACAGTGAATTAAACTGAGAATGCACAAAGATTGCCTGGAGAAATACTTAGCAATGTGCTTGATAAAGTAGGAGTACATATATAATGAAAATTAATATCTGTAGGATAATGTTTAATTACTGGGAAATCTTTTCCAAAGAGCTGAGAACTGAGTGGGATACTGGTTACATTTATGATTCAGTCTAAATGAGTTGGCGTTTTTACAAGTAGGTGAAACATTTAAATATTCCTTTTCATAGGACTCAGATACATGTATGAAAATATTCAAACTCTCAGAACTCAAAATGTCAGATCAGGGAAAAGTCTAGGAATGCGTCTGACACAATTGGAATACGTTTGTACAATCTCAACGTCTCTAGTGCATGTTTCCATACTGAGAATTTGTATTCAAAGAGCTGTGAAAGGTGGGATGGTCTTTAAAAGAGAAATAATTCACGCTGAGAGAGCTGGTATGTATGGAAAACACTGTATGTACACTGGATTCACAGGATCCTGGAGGAATTGACCGCCAGGCCAGTAGGCTGGAGGATTAGCTGGGTTTATGCTGGGAGAAGTTCGGTGCTAGAGACAGCCTTATAGGATTAGAGTTGCCAAATTGCAAAAGCCTCTGTGCACAGCTTGGATGGGGTGGAGTCTCTGGGCGGAGCAGACAGTCTTGGCTTCCCGTCAGCCTTGCCCTTGCGTGTGTGAAATAAACATTCATTTTCATAGGGCTCAGAACCTGTAGGAAAATGTTCAAACTCTCAGAGCTCAAAATTGCAGATCAGGGAAATGTCTAGGAATGCATCTGACACACCTGAAATACAATTGTAGCAAGTTAATGTCTCTAGTGCATGTTTAAGTACTGAGAATTTGTATTGATAGAGTTGTGAATGTTAGGATAGTCTTTAAAATAGTAATTATTCAAAGTGTTGAGAACTGAGTACTAAACTGTTTACATTTATAATTCAGTGAAAATGAGTTAGCGTTTTTGGAAGAATGTTGGTGAAACACTTAAAAATTCATTTTCATAAAGCTAACAGTATCAACGTATTCAAAATTCTAAGAAATCAAAATGATAGTTCGGCTAGTGTTCTAAATAGTAATAATGTACCTCTAAGGACCTGGTATAATACCTGTATTAAAATGTTAAAAGTCTCAGACTAAAAAACCCTGACCAGGGAAATGTGTAGGAGTGTTTCTGAAACAGTTGGAATAAGTTGTAGAATTTTAACATCTCACTGCATGTTGAAATACTGAGAATTTGCATTCAAAGCGCTGTGAAAGGTTGGGTAGTCTTTAAAATCATAATAATTCACTCTTAGTGAGCTGGTATATATGGAAAACGCTGTACATACACTTGGAATTCACAAGAAATGGGCTTGAATCATGGGACAACAGTGATTCAAACTCTGAGAATTCATCACGATTGACTGGGTAAATATTTAGCAATGTGCATGAGAAACTAGGAATACATACTCATAGAGCCTTAATATCTCTAGGACAATGTTTAATTGCTGCGAAATCGTGTTTAAAGAGCTGAGATCTGACTTGGATACTGGTTGCATTTACCATTCAGTCTAACTGAGTTGGCGTTTTTGGAATAAAGTGGGTTAAACATTTAATTCATTTTCATAGAGCAGATATAACAGGAGGAAATAATTCCAAACTATTAGAAATCCCAATGATAGTTAGGCTAACGATTCAAGTAGTAGTAATTTACGTTTAAAGAGCTGATATATATGGAAAACACAGTATAAACACTTGGAATTCACAATGAATGTGCTTGAATTACTGGACAACAGTGATTCAAACTCTGAGAATTCAAAAAGTTTGACTGGGGAAATATTTAGGAATGTGCTTGAAACACTAAGAATACATATTCTTAGAGCCTTAATATCTGAAGAACACTGTTTAATCACTGGGATATTGTGTTCACTGAGCTGAGAAGTGAGTGCGGTACTGTGTACTTTTATAATTCAGTCAAAATGAGTTGGCGTTTTTGGAAGAAAGTTGGAGAAACAATTCATTTTCATGGAGCTGACACAAGATTATGAAAGGATTCAAAATTCTAAGAAAGCAAAATGATAGTGCGGCTAGTGTTCACAATAGTAATAATGTACCTTTAAGGACCTGGTATGATACCTGTATTAAAATGTTAAAAGTCTCAGAACTCAAAAAACCAGACCAGGGAAATGTGTAAGAGTGTTTCCGAAACATTTGGAATAAGTTCTAGAACTGTAACCTCTCTACTGCATGTTGAAATACTGAGAATTTGCATTCAAAGCGCTGAGAGAGGTAGTCTTTAAAATAGTAATAATTCACTCTTAAAGAGCTGGTACATATGGAAAACACTGTATACACACTTGGAATTCAGAAGAAATGACCTTGAGTCACCGGAAAACAGTGAATCAAACTCTGAGAATTCACCATGATTGACTGCAGAAATATTTAGCAATGTGCAGGAGAAACAAGGAATACATACTCATAGAGCCTTAATATCTGAAGGACACTCTTCAGTCACTGGGACATCGTGTTCAAAGAGCTGAGTGCGATACTGTTGACATTTATAATTCCGTCTCAATGTGTTGGCGTTTTTGAAAGAAGGTGAAACACTTAAACATTCATTTTCATAGGGCTCAGACACCTGTAGGAAAATGTTCAAACTCTCAGAGCTCAAAATTGCAGATCAGGGAAATGTCTAGGAATGCATCTGACAGACTTGGAATACGTTTGTAGCAACTTAATATCTCTAGTTATGTTTAAGTACTGAGAATATGTTTTCAAAGACTGTGAATGTTAGGATAGTCTTTAAAATAGTAATCATTCAAAGTTTTGAGAATTGAGTGTGAAACTGTTTACATTTATAATTCAGTCAAAATCAGTTGGCCTGTTAGGAAGTTGGTGAAACACTTAAAAATTCATTTTCATAGAGCTAACAGTATCAACGTATTCAAAATTCTAAGAAATCAAAATGGTAGTTCGGCTAGTGTTCTAAATAGTAATAATGTACATCTAAGGACCTGGTATGATACCTGTATTAAAATGTTAAAAGATTCAGACTGAAAAACCCTGACCAGGAAATGTGTAGGAGTGTTTCTGAAACACTTGGAATATGTTGTAGAACTTTATATCTCTACTGCATGTTGAAATACTGAGCATTTGCATTCAAATCGCTGTGAGAGGTAGGATAGTCTTTACAATCGTAATAATTCACTTTTAATGAGCTGGTATATATGGAAAACGCTGTACATACCCTTGGAATTCACAAAAAATGGGCTTGAATCATGGGACAACAGTGTTTCAAACTCTGAGAATTCATCATAATTGACTGGGTAATATTTAGCAATGTGCGTGAGAAACTAGGAATGGATACTCATAGAGCCTTAATATCTCTAGGACAATGTTTAATTACTGCGAAATTGTGTTCAAAGAGCTGAGAACTGAGTTGGATACTGGTTGCATTTATGATTCAGTCAAAATGAGTTGGCTTTTTTGGAATAAAGTGGATAAAACATTTAATTCATTTTCATAGAGTGGATATAACAGGAGGAAAGTATTCCTAACGATTAGAAATCCCAATGATAGTTAGACTAACTATTCAAGTAGAGTAATTTATGTTTAAAGAGCTGGTATATATGGAAAATGCTGTATACACACTTGGAATTCACAAGAAATGAGCTTGAATCACTGGAAAACAGTGAATCAGACTCTGAGAGTTCACCGTGATGGACTGCAGAAATATTTAGCAATGTGCTTGAGAAACTAGGATGACATACTCATAGAGCCTTAATATCTGAAGGACACTGTTCAATCACTGGGAAATTGTGTTCAAAGAGCTGAGTGCCATACTGTTTACATTAATAATTCATTCTCAATGTGTTGGCATTTTTGAAAGAAGGTGAAACACTTAAACATTCATTTTCATAGGGCTCAGACACCTGTAGGAAAATGTTCAAACTCTCAGAGCTCAAAATTGCAGATCAGGGAAATGTCTAGGAATGCGTCTGACACACTTGGAATACGTTTGTAGCAACTTAATATCTCTAGTTATGTTTAAGTACTGAGAATTTCTATTCAAAGAGCTGTAAATATTAGGATAGTCTTTAAAATAGGAATCATTCAAAGTTTTGAGAATTGAATGCGAAAGTCTTTACATTTATAATTATCAGTTGGCGTGTGAGGAAGAATGTTGGTGAAACACTTAAAAATTTATTTTCATAGAACTAACAGTATGAAAGTATTCAAAATTCTAAGAAATCAAAATGATAGTTTGGCTAGTGTTCAAAATAGTAATAATGTACTTCTAAAGAGCTTGTGTGATACCTGTATTAAAATGTTAAAAGTCTCAAACTCAAAAAAACAGAGCAGGGAAATGTGTAGGAGTGTTTCTGAAACACTTGGAAAAAGTTGTAGAACTGTAAACTGTCTAGCGCCTGTTGAAATACTGAAAATTTGAATAAAAAGCTGTGTAAAAGATAGGATAGTCTTTAAAATCGTAATAATTCGCTTTTAAAGAGCTGGTATATATGGAAAACACTGTATATACACTTGGAATTCACAAGAAATGATCTTGAATCACTGGAAAACAGTGAGTCAAGCTCTGAGAATTCACCATGATTGACTGGGTAAATATTCAGCAATGTGCTGGATAAACTAGGAATGCATACTCATAGAGCCTTAATATCTGTAGGACAATGTTTAATTAATGTGAAATCGTGTTCAAAGAGCTGAGAACTGAGTTGGATACTGGTTGCATTTATGATTCAGTCTAAATGAGTTGGCATTTTTGGAATAAAGGGGGTTAAACATTTAATTCATTTAGTGGTGCAGATATAAAGGAGGAAAGTATGGACGCAGCTCAATATGGAGTGACCTAAGACTCTGAGAGTCCTACCTAGAGGCTTTGGAATCCGTAGAAAAACAGTGTTAAGGCCCTGAAAACCCTTTCCATACTGGGAGCCAAGTCCTGACACACCAGGGTTACTTAGACTTCCACACGCCCTGAGGTCCAGCTTTTTACTAAATTCATGGGGAACGCCCTTCTCTGAGGATAGTACCTTCTCCCTGCCTTCCAGAGTATGGACCTCAGGAAGTTGGGGAACTTGCAACCTGTTGGATTTCCAATGCAATCAAAGAGCTCTACCAGCCTTAACACTTAACCACTTCCAGCTGTTGACCTAGCAACAAGCTCTGGCATACTTGAGGATTTCTGGCTGTTCACCGGGACAAGCCCAACCACTCAGCCTCATTACCACTTCTGTCTGTCCACGTGGCCCCACCTATTGATGAAGTCAGCAGTCTCAGGTGTTGTCTGGACCCAAACTCTTAACCAACTGAACACTTCGGGCTCTCCATGTGGTCCCTCCACCTTGATGACTTCAGCACTTCCGGTCGCTCCCCAGCTCAAAACCCATAACTAACCACCTGAGCACTTCAGCATCTCTACATGGCCCCTCCCCTTTGATAAGGTCAGCACTCCTTGCTGGTTCCCGGGCCAGCAAGTCTAACACAGCTTAGCATTTTGGGATGTCCACCTAGACCCTCCCCCTTGAAGATATCAGCACTTCTGGCTGGTGTCTGGTCCCCAAGCCCTTATCCATCCACCAGACAATTTCTGGCAATTCACCTGGGCCAGATAATACCCTTCGTCACCTCAGCAATTCTGACTCTCCACCTGGCCCCTCCTCATTGATGATATGAACACTTTAAACTGGTTAATGGGCCCCAACCCTTTTTCATATGACTATTTCCCAATGGTCCCCAGGCCCTTGTTTGCGCCTCAGCAACACTGGCAGGCTACTTAGCTCCTAAGAAGTGGTGTGACCTCCCAATATCTGGAAGTTGCTTGAAAAGCCTAACACCCACAGCCCCAGGACAACTTCTGCTCACAGAGTGCCAATTTCGAGGTGGAAGGGAGGCCAGCAGGGAAGCCCCAGCAATCCTTTCAGACAACCCTAGGCATCCATATGCCCAGGGATCCATATGCTCCCAAACATGGGGGAATTTCTCTCTGGAGTGACCTAAGACTCTGACAGCCCTTTCCGGGGAAAAGGAGTGTTGAAGCCCTGAAAAACGTTTCCACACTGCGACTAAAGTCCTGACACTCCAGGATCACTTACAGTTCCGCGCGATCTTTGCTTAATTCATGGTGAACGCTGTTTTCTGAGTATAGGTAACTTCACACTGCCTTCCAGAGTATGGACCTCAGAAAATTGGGGAGTTTGCGACCTGTTGGATGTACAATGCATTCACCTGGCTCTACCAGACTTAACACTGCACCACTTCCAGCTGTTGACCTGGCAACAAGCCCTGGTCTACTAAGGATTTACGGCTGTTGTCTTGGAAAAGCCCAACCACTGCGATTCATTACCACTTCTAGCTGTCCATGTGTCCGTACCCTTGATGACGTGAGCAATCTCAGCCTTTGGCTGACCCCAAAAAAAGAATCACCTGAGCATTTCATCTTGGCAACGTGGCTCCTCCCCTGGATGACATGAGCAGTCTCAGCCTTTGCCTGGCCCCAAAACAAGAACCACCTGAGCACTTCACCCTGGCAATGTGACCCCTCCTTTTGATGACATCAGCAGTCTCAGCATTTGCCTGGCCCTAAAACAGGAACCACCTGAGCATTTCAGCCTGGAAACGTGGCCCCTCCCCTTGATGAGTTCAGAAGTCTCAGCCTTTGCCTGGACCCCAAACAAGAAATACTTGAGCACTTCAGCCTGGCAATGTGGCTCCGATCCCTTGATGAAATCAGCACTTCCGGTCGCTCCCCCAGTTCCCAAACCCATAAACCCCTGAGCACTTAAGTCTCTCCACATGGCACATCCCATTGATGACGTCAGCACTCCCTTCTGGTTCCCAGGTCCAAAACGGAAACCCACCTTATCACTTCGGGCTGGCTAAGTGTCCCCTCCCTGTTGGTGACGTCAGTACTTCTGGTTGGGCCTGATCCAAGCCCTTATCCACCAGAGTACCTCTGGCATTTCACCTGGGCCAGACCATACCTTGGTCACCACATCACTTCTGCCTCTCGACCTGGCCCCTCCCCTTTGATGATAGGAACACTTTAAACTGGTGGCCGGGCCCCAATCCTGTTCACTTGTCTCTTTCCTCCTTCTACTCAATCCCATTTAGCTTCACCAATGAGCAATACTGGCCGGTTACGTAGCTTCTATCAAGTGGGGTGACATCCCAATCTCTGGAACTTACCTTAAAGGCCTAATACCTACAGCCCCAGGTAAACTTCTACTCACAGACTGCCAATTTCCATGTGCAAGGGATGCCAGAAGGGAACCCCCAGCAGACTTTTCAGACAACACTGGGAGTCAATGAGCCCAGGGATCCCCCATTCTCCCAAACATGAGTGAATCGCTCTCTGGAGTGACCTAAGACTATGAAGGCCCTGTCTATGGGCTTTGAAATCCAGGGAAAAGTAGTGTTGAACCCTGAAAAACCTTTCCATACTGGGAGTAAAGTACTCACACACCAGGATCACTTACACTTCCTTGTGCCCTGAGGGGCAGCTCTTTGTTTAATTCATGGGAATGCCCTTTTCTGAGGATAGGTACTGTCTCTCTGCCTTCTGGGGTATGGAGCTAAGAAACTAGAGGAGATTGAGACCTGTTTGATCTCCAATGCATTCACTGGGCTCTACCAGCCTTAACACTGAACCACTTCCAGCTGTTGATCTGGTAACAAGCCCTGGTCTACTGAGGATTTCCGGCTGTTGACATGGACACGCCCAACCTCTGGGACTCATTACCACTTCTAGTTGTCCACATGGCCCCTCCCCTTGATGACATGAGCAGTCTCAGCCTTTGCCTGGCCCCAAAACAAGAACCACCTGAGAACTTCAGCCTGGCAACTTGGCACCTACCCTTGATGACATCAGCAGTCGGAGCCTTTGCTTGGCCCCAAAACAAGAACCACCTGAGCACTTTTGCCTGGCAACCTGACCCCTCCCCTTGATGACATCAGCAGTCTCAGCCTATGGCTGGCCCAAAGGAAAACGACCTGAGCACTTCATGCTGGCAATGTGGCACTCCGCTTGATGTCGTCGGAACTCATAGTCTTTGCCTGGCCCCAAAACAAGAACCACCTGAGCACTTCACCCACGCAACGTGGCCACTCTCCCTTGATGACGTCAGCATTTCCAGGTTGCTTCTCAAGACCGCAAACCCATTACCACCTGAGCATTTCAGCCTCTCCATGTGAAACATCCCCCTTGATGATGTCAGCACTCCCTGCTACACCCAGGTCCAAAACCCTTACCCACATTAGCACTTGGGGCTGTCTAAGTGTCCCCTCCCTGTTGGTGACATCAGTACTACTGGTTGGTCCCTGGTCCAAGCCCTTATCCACCAGAATACCTCCGGCATTTCACCTGGGCCAGACCATACCTGGTCACTACAGCACTTCTGCCTCTGGAAATGGCCCCCCCATTGATGATCGGAACACTTTAAACTGGTGAACAGGACCCAGTCCTTGTCCATGTGACCCTTTCCCTCTTTCTCTAGTCTCCTTTTGGCCTCACCAATGACCAATACTGGCCGGTTACGTAGCTTCTATCAGCGGGGTGACATCCCAATCTCTGGAACTTGCCAAAAAGGCCTAATACCCACAGCCCCAGGTCAACTTCTGCTCACAGACTGCCAATTTCCACGTGGAAGGGATGCCAGAAGGGAACCCCCAGCAGTCTTTTCAGACAACCCTGGGAGTCCATGACCCGAGGGATCCCCGATTCTCCAAACATGGGTGAATCTCTCTCTGGAGTCACATAAGAGTCTGATGGCCCTGTCTATGGGCTTTGAAATCTAGGGAAAAGCAGTGTAGTATTGCTGAAAGCCCTTTCCACACTGGGAGTAAAGTCCTGACACTCCAGGATCACTTACAGTTCCCTGGGCACTGAGGGACAGCTCTTTGCTTAATTCATGGGAACGCCCTTTTCTGAGGATAGGTAGCTTCTCCCTGCCTTCCGGGGTATGGACCTAAAAAACTAGTGGAGTTTGTGACCTGTAGGATCTCCAATGTATTAGATGGGCTCTACCAGCTTTAACACTGAACCACTTCCAGCCATTGACCAGGTAACAAGCCCTGGTCTACTGAGGATTTCCGGCTGTTGATTTGGACACGCCCAACCACTAGGACTCATTACCACTTCTAGCTGTCCACGTGGCCCCTCCCCTTGATGACATGAGCAGTCTCAGCCTTTGCCTGGCCCCAAAACAAGAACCACCTGAGAACTTCAGCCTAGCAACATGACCCCTCCCCTTGTTGAAGTTAGCAGTCTCAGCCTTGGCCTGGCCCCAAAACAAGAACCACCTGAGCCCTTCAGCCTGGCAACGTGGCCTCTATCACTTGGTGACCTCAGCACTTCCAGTTGCTCTCCAATCCCCAAACCCAAAACCACTTCAACACGTCAGCCTCTCCACCTGGCACTTCCTACTTGATGACATCAGCACTCCCTGCTGGTTCCCAGGTCTAAAACCCAAACCCACCTTATCACTTCGGGCTAAGTGTCCCCTCCCTATTGGTGACGTCAGCACTTCTGGTTGGGCCTGATCCAAGCCCTTATCCACCAGAGTACCTCCGGCATTTCACCTGGGCCAGACCATACTTTGGTCACCACAGCACTTCTGCCTCTCGTCCTGGCCCCGCCCCCTTGATGATAGGAACACTTTTAACTGGTGGCTGGTCCCCAATCCTTGCTCATGTGCCTCTTTCCCCCTTTTCCCCAATCCCTTTTGGACTCACAAATGAGCAATACTGACCGGTTACATAGCGTCTAGCAAGCGGGGTGATATCCCAGTCTCTGGAAGTTGGCTTAAAGGCCTAATACCCACAACCCCCGTTCAACTTCTGCTCACAGACTGCCAATTTTCACATGGAAGCGAGACCAGAAGGGAAACCCCAGCAATCTTTTCAGACAACCCTGGGAGTCAATGAGCCCAGGGATCCCCCATTCTCCCAAACATGAGTGAATCTCTCTCTGGAGTGACCTAAGACTATGAAGGCCCTGTCTAGGGGCTTTGAAATCCCGGGAAAAGTAGTGTTGAACCCTGAAAAACCTTTCCATACTGGGAGTAAAGTCCTGACACGCCAGGATCACTCATACTTCCTTGTGCCCTGAGGGGCCACTCTTTTTTTAATTCATGGGAACACCCTTTTCTGAGGATAGATACTGTCTCTCTGCCTTCTGGGGTATGGAGCTCAGAAATTAGAGGAGTTTGAGACCTGTTGGATCTCCAATGCATTCACTGGGCTCTACCAGCCTTAACACTGAACCACTTCCAGCCATTGACCAGGTAACAAGCCCTGGTCTACTTAGGATTTCCGGCTGTTGATTTGGACACGCCCAACCACTAGGACTCATTACCACTTCTAGCTGTCCATGTGGCCCCTCCCCTTGATGACATGAGCAGTCTCAGCCTTTGCCTGGCCCCAAAACAAGAACCACCTGAGAACTTCAGCCTGGCAATGTGGCACCTACCCTTTATGAAGTCAGCAGTCTCAGCCTTGGCCTGGCCCCAAAACAAGAACCACCTGAGCACTTTTGCCTGGCAACCTGACCCCTCCCCTCGATGATGTCAGCAGTCTCAGCCTATGGCTGGCCCAAAGGAAAATGACCGGAGCACTTCATGCTGGCAACGTGGCCCTTCGCTTGGTGTCGTCAGAACTCATAGTCTTTGCCTGGCTCCAATACAAGAACCACCTGAGCACTTCACCCTCGCAACGTGGCCACTCTCCCTTGATGACGTCAGCATTTCCAGGTTGCTTCTCAAGACCCCAAACCCATTACCACCTGAGCATTTCAGCCTCTCCATGTGAAACATCCCCCTTGATGATGTCAGCACTCCCTGCTACACCCAGGTCCAAAACCCTTACCCACATTAGCACTTGGGGCTGTCTAAGTGTCCCCTCCCTGTTGGTGACATCAGTACTACTGGTTGGTCCCTGGTCCAAGCCCTTATCCACCAGAATACCTCCGGCATTTCACCTGGGCCAGACCATACCTGGTCACTACAGCACTTCTGCCTCTGGAAATGGCCCCCCCATTGATGATCGGAACACTTTAAACTGGTGAACAGGACCCAGTCCTTGTCCATGTGACCCTTTCCCTCTTTCTCTAGTCTCCTTTTGGCCTCACCAATGACCAATACTGGCCAGTTACGTAGCTTCTATCAAGCGGGGTGACATCCCAATCTCTGGAACTTGCCAAAAAGGCCTAATACCCACAGCCCCAGGTCAACTTCTGCTCACAGAATGCCAATTTCCACGTGGAAGGGATGCCAGAAAGGAACCCCCAGCAGTCTTTTCAGACAACCCTGGGAGTCCATGACCCGAGGGATCCCCGATTCTCCAAACATGGGTGAATCTCTCTCTGGAGTCACATAAGAGTCTGATGGCCCTGTCTATGGGCTTTGAAATCTAGGGAAAAGCAGTGTAGTATTGCTGAAAGCCCTTTCCACACTGGGAGTAAAGTCCTGACACTCCAGGATCACTTACAGTTCCCTGGGCGCAGAGGGCCATCTCTTTGCTTAATTCATGGGAACGCCCTTTTCTGAGGATAGGTACTTTCTCCTTGCCTTCCAGTTAATGGACCTCAGAAACTTGGGGATTTTCTGACCTCTTGGGATTCTCCAATACATTCACCCTGATCTACCAGCCTTAACACTTGACCACTTCCAGCTGTTTACCTGGCAACAAGCCCTGGTCTACTTGAAGATTTCTGTCCGTTCAGTGGGACAAGCCCAACCACTGGGCCTCATTACCACTTCTGGCTGTCCACATGGCTGGAACACTGGATGAGGTCAGCAGTCTCAGGTCAAGCCCGAACCCAAAATCTTACCCACCTTAATACTTTGTTCTCTCCATGTGGTTCTTCCCCTTAATGATGTCAGCACTTCCAGTCGCTCCCCAGGCCCCAAACCCATAACCACCTGAGCACTTTAGCCTCTCCACGTGGGCCCTCCCCTTTGATAAGGTCAGAACTCCCTGCTCGTTCCCGGACCCCCAAGCCTAACCCAGCTTGGCATTTTGGGCTGACCATATGGACCTCCCCCAGGATGACATCAGCACTTCCAGGCGGTCCCTTGTCCCCAACCCTTATCCATCCACCAGACCTTTCTGGCATTTCACCTGGGCCAGACCATATGCTTAGTCACCTCAGCAATTCTGACTCTCCACCTGGGCCCTCCCCATTGATGATATGGACACTTTAAACGGGTTAATGGACCCCAACCCTTTTTCATGTGACTAGTTCACACTGGTCCCCAGGCCCTTGTTTGTGCCTCCCCAACACTGCCTGGCTACTGAGATCCTCAGAAGCGGAGTGACTTCCCAATCCCTGGAAGTTGTCTTAAAGGCCTACTACCCACAGCCCCAGGTCAACTTCTGCTCACAGACTGCCAATTTCCAGGTCGAAGGGAGGACAGCAGGGAACACTCAGCTTTCCTTTCTGAAAACCCTGGGCGATCATGAGTCGAGGGACTCATGGGGGACTCTCTATCTGGAGTGACCTAAGACTCTGACGGCTCTGTATGGGGGTTTTGAAATCCGGGGAAAAGCAGTGTTGAAGCCCTGCAAACCCTTTCCAAGTGCTAACGTGGTTCAGGATTTTTGACCTGGGAACCAGCAGGGAGTGCTGATGTCATCCAGGGAGATGTGCCATGTGGAGAAGCTGAAGTGCTCAGGTGGTTATGCGTTTGGGGCCTGGGGAGCGACCGGAAGTGCTGACCTCATCAAGGAAGAGGGGCCAAGTTGCCAGGCTGAAGTGCTCAGGTGGTTCTTGTTTTTGGGCCAGGCAAAGGATGAGACTGCTGATGTCATCTAGGGGAGGGGACACATTGCCAGGCTGAAGTGCTCAGGTTGTTCTTGGTTTTGGGCCAGACAAAGGCTGAGACTGCTCACGTCATCAAGGGGAGGGCCACGTGGACAGCTAGAAGTGGTAATGAGTCTGAGTGCTTGGGCTTGTCCTAGTCAAAAGCCGGAAATCCTCCGTAGACCAGGGCTTGTTGCCAGGTCAACAGCTGGAAGTGGTCAGGTGTTAAGGCTGGTAGACCCAGGTGAATGCATTGGAGATCCAAGGGATCGCAAACTCCCCAAGTTTCTGAGGTCGATACACTGGAAGGCAGGGAGAAGGTACCTATCCTCAGAAAAGGGCATTCCCCATGAATTAAGCAAAGGGCTGGCCCTCAGGGCCCCCGGAACTGTAAGTGATCCTGGAGTGTCAGGACTTTACTTCCAGTCTGGAAAGGGTTTTGAGGGCTTCAACACTGCTTTACCCTGGATTTCAAAGCCCATAGACAGGGCCGTTAGAGTCTTAGGTCACTCCAGAGAGAGATTCCCCCAGGTTTGGGAGCATGGTGGATCCCTGGGTTCATGGACACCCAGGGTTGTCTGAAAGGAGTGCTGGGGGTTTCCTGCTGTCCTCCCTTCGACCTGGAAATTGGCAGTCTGTGAGCAGAAGTTGACCTGGGGCTGTGGGTGTTAGGCCTTTAAGCCAACTTCCAGAGATTGGGATGTCACCCCTCTTGTTTGAAGCTTTGTAACCGACCAGTATTGCTCATTTGTGAGGCCAAAAAGGATCTGGGGAAAAGGGGGAAAGAGTCACATGAACAAGGATTGGGGCCCAGTCACCAGTTTAAAGTGTTCCTATCATCAATGGGGAGGAGCCAGGTTGAGAGGCAGAACTGCTGTGGTGACCAAGGTATGGTCTGGCCCAGGTGAAATGCCGGTGGTACTCTGGTGGAAAAGGGCTTGGACCAGGGACCAACCAGAAGTACTGACGTCACCAACAGGGAGGGGACACCTAGACTGCTCGAAGTGGTAAGGTGGGTTTGGGTTTTGAACCTGGGAACCAGCAGGGAGTGCTGACGTCATCAAGGGGGATGTGCCACGTGGAGAGGCTGAAGTGCTCAAGTGATTATGGGTTTGGGGCCTGGGGGAGCGATCAGAAGTGCTGACCTCATCAAGGGAGTGGGGCCACGTTGCTAGCCTGAAGTGCTCAGGTGGTTCTTGTTTTGGGGCCAGGCAAAGGCTGAGACTGCTGATGTCATCAAGGGGAGGAGCCACTATGCCAGGCTAAAGGGCTCAGGTGGTTCTTGTTTGGGGGCCAGGCAAAGGCTGATAGTGCTGACCTCATCAAGGGGAGGGGCCACGTGGATAGCTAGAAGCGGTAATGAGTCCCAGTGGTTGGGCTTCTACAAGTCAAAGCCATAAATTCTCAATAGACCAGGGCTTGTTGCCAGGTCAACAGCTGGAAGTGGTCAAGTGTTAAGGCTGGTAGAGCAGGGTGAATGCATTGGAGAATTCATTCCCCATGAATTAAGCAAAAAACTGGCCCTCAGGGAGCACAGAAGTCTAAGTGACCCTGGAGTGTCAGGACTTTCCTCCCAGTATGAAAAGGGTTTTCAGGGCCTCAACACTGCTTTTCCCCAGATTTCAAAGCCCATAGGCAGAGTTGTCAGAGTCTTAGGTCACTACAGATTGAAATGCCCCCATGTTTGGGACCATGGGGGATCCCTGGGCTCTTGGAAGCCCAGAGTTGTCTGAAAGGAGTGAGGGGGATTCCCTGCTAGCCTCCCTTCCACCTGGAAATTGGCAGTCTGTGAGCACAAGTTGACCTGGGACTGTGGGTGTTAGTCCTTTAAGCCAACTTCCAGTGATTGGGAAGTCACCCCGCTTCTTAGGAGCTAAGTAACCAGGCAGTGTTGGTGAGGAGGGAACAAGGGCCTGGGGACCAGTGTGTAATAGTCACATGAAAAAGGGGTGGGGCCCCTCAACCAGTTTAAAGTGCTCATATCATCATTTGGGGGGGGCCAGGTGGAGAGTCAGAATTGCTGAGGTGACAAAGGATATGGTCTGGCCCAGGTAAATTGCTGGAAATGGTCTGGTGGATGGATAAGGGCTTGGGGACCAGGGACCGATGGGAAGTGCTGATGTCATCAAGGAATAGGGTCCAGGTGGACAGCTCAAAAGGCTAAGCTGGTTTAGGCTTGGGGTCCCGGGTACCAGTATGGAGTGCTGACATTATCAAAGTGGAGTAGCCACGTGGAGAGGCTGAAGTTCTCTGGTGGGTAAGGGTTTGGTGCCTGGGAACCAGCTGGGAGTGCTGACGTCATCAAGGGAAGGGGCCACGTGGACAGTAAGAAGTGGTAAGGAGGCCGAGTGCTTGGCTTTCCCCAGTGAAGAATCAGAAATCCTTAGGTAGACCAGGGCTTGCTGCCAGGCCAAAAGCTAGTTGTGTTCAACTGTAAAGGCTGGTAGAGCCAGGTCAATGCATTAGAGATCCAAGAGATCGCAAACTCCCCAACTTTCTGAGGTCCATACTCTATAAGGCAGGGAGAAGGTACCTATCCTCAGAAAAGTGCTGGCCCTCAGGGCGTGCATTACTGTAAGTGATCCTGGAGTGTCAGGACTTTACTCCCAGTGTGGAAACGGTTTTCAGGGCTTTAACACTGCTTTTCCCCAGTTTTCAAAGGCTGTATACAGGGTTGTCAGAGTCTTAGGTCACCGCAGAATGAGATTCCCTCATGTTTGGGAACATGGGATATCCCTCAGCGCATGGACGCCCAGGGTTGTCTGAAAGGAGTGCTGGGGGTTCACTGCTGGCCTCCCTTCCATGTGGAAATTGGCAGTCTGTGAGCACAAGTTGACCTGGAGCTGTGGGTGTTAGGCCTTTAAGCCAACTTCCAGAGATTGGGATGTCACCCTGTTTCTTAGAAGCTAAGTAACCGGCTGGTGTTGCTCATTGGTGAGGCCACCAAGGGACTGGGGAAAATGGGGAAATAGACACATGAACAAGGATTGGGGCCCGGTAACCAGTTTCAAGTGTTCCTATTATCAATGGAGAGGGGCCAGGTCGAGAAGCAGAAGTGCTGTGGTGACTATGGTATGGTCTGGCCCAGTTGAAAAGCCGGAGGTACTCTGGTGGATAAGGGCTTAGACCAGCACCGGTCAGAAGTACTGACATCACCAACAGGGAGGGGACACGTAGACATGCCGAAGTGCTAAGGTGGTTCATGGTTTCAAACCTGGGAACCAGCAGGGAGTGCTGGTGTCATCAAGGGGGATGGACCGGGTGGAGCGCCTGAAGTTGTCAGATGGTTCTTGTTTTGGGGCCTGGCAAAGGATGAGACTGTTGACGTCATCAAGGGGAGGGGCCACGTGGACAGCCAGAAGTGGTAATGAGGACGAGTGGTTGGGCTTGTCCAAGTGAACAGCCGGAAATCCTCAGTAGAGCAGGGCTTGTTGCCTGGTCAAAAGCTGGAAGTGGTTAAGTGTTAAGGCTGGTAGAGCCCGGTGAATGCATTGGAGATCCAAGAGGTTGCAAATTCCCCAACTTTCTGAGGTCCATACTCTGGAAGGCAGGGAGAAGGTACCTATCCTCAGAAAAGGGCGTTTCCCATGAATTAAGCAAAGAGCTGACCCTTAGGACGCGCAGAACTGTAAGTGATCCTGGAGTTTCAGGACTTTACTGCCAGTGTGGAAAGGGTTTTCAGGGTCTCAACACTGCTTTGCCCCAAATTTCAAAGCCCATAGATAGGGCTGTCAGAGTCTTAGGTCACTCCAGAAAGAGATTCCCTCATGTTTGGGAGCATGGGGGATTCCTCGGCTCATGGATGCTGAGGGTTGTCTGAGAGGAGTGCTGGGGGTTCCCTGCTGGCCTTCCTTCCACCTGAAAAATCCAGTCTGTCAGCAGAAGCTGACTTGGGGCTGTGGGTGTTAGGTCTTTAAGCCAACTTGCAGAGATTGGGAAGTCACCCCGCTTCTTAGGAGCTCTGTAGCCAGGCAGTGTTGGTGAGGCAGGAACAAGGGCCTGGGGACCAGTGGGAAATAGTCACATGAAAAAGGGTTTGGGTCCATTAACCAGTTTAAAGTGTTCATATCATCAATGGGGAGGGGCCAGGTCGAGAGTCAGAATTGTGGAGGTGATGAAGGATATCATCTGGCCCAGGTAAAATGCCGGAAATGGTCTGGTGGATGGATAAGGGCTTGGGGACCAGGGACCGACCGGAAGTGCTGATGTCATCAAGGAATAGGGTACAGGTGGACAGCTCAAAATGCTAAGATGGGTTAGGCTTGGGGGCCCGGGTACCATCATGGAGTGCTGACCTTATCCAAGTGGAGGAGCCACGTGGAGAGGGTGAAATGCTCTGGTGGGTAAGGGGTTGGTGCCTGGGGACCAGCTGGGAGTGCTGACGTCATCAAGGGGAGGGGCCACGTGGACAGCCAGAAGTGGTAATGAGGTCGGGTGGTTGGGCTTGTCAAAGTGAACAGCCGGAAATCCTCAGGTAGACCAGGGCTTGTTGCCACGTCAACAGCTGGAAGTGGTAATGTGTTAAGGCTATTAGAGCCAGTTGAATGAATTGGAGAATCCCAAGAGGTCGAAAACTCCCCAACTTTCTGAGGTTCATACTCTGGAAGGCAGGGAGAAGGTACCTATCCTCAGAAAAGTGTGCTCCCCATGAATTAAGCATAAAGCTGTCCCTCAGGGCACGTGGAACTGTAAGTGACCTTGGAGTGTCAGTACTTTACTCCCCATGTGGAAAGGGTTTTCAGGGCCCCAACACTGCTTTTCCCCGGATTTCAAAGCCCAGAGGCAGGGCTGTTAATGTCTTAGGTCACTCCAGGGTGAGATGCCCCCATGTTTGGCAGCATGGGGGATCCCTCGGCTCATGGACGTCCAGGGTTGTCTTAAAGGAGTGCTGGTGGTTCCCTGCTGGCCTCCCTTCCACCTGGAAGTTGGCAGTCTGTGAGCAGAAGTTGACCTGGGATTGTGGGTATTAGGCCTTTAAGTCAACTTCCAGAGATTGCGAAGTCACTCCGCTTCTTAGGAGCTAAGTAGCCAGCCAGTGTTGCCCATTGGTGAGGCGAACAAGGGCCTGGAGAACAGCGGGATATAGTCACATGAACAAGAGTTGGGGCCTGGTAACCACTTTAAAGTGTTCATATCATCCATGGGGAAGGGCCAGGTTGAGAGTCAGAAGTGCTGAGGTGACCAAGGATATGGTCTGGCCCAGGTGAACAGCTGGAAGTGCTCTGGTGGATAAGGGTTTGGAGACCAGGCACCAGCTAGAAGTGCTGATGTCATCAAGGGGGAGGGGCCACATGGACAGCCCAAAGTGCTAAGGTGGGTTAGAGTTTTGGGCTTGGGAACCAGCTGGGAATGCTTACATCATCAATGGGAAGGGCCACATGGACAGCCCGAAGTGGTAATGAGTCCGAGTGGTTGGACTTGTTCCAGTGAACAGTCAGAAATCCTCAGGTAGACTAGGGCTTTCTTCCAAGTCAACAGCTGGAAGTGGTCAGGTGTTAAGGCTGGTAGAGCCAGGTGAATGCATTGGAGATACCCAAGAGTTCGGAAACTCCCCAACTCTCTGAGGTCCATACTCTGGAAGACAGGGAGAAGGTACCTATGCCCAGAAAAGGGCGTTCCCCATGAATTCAGCAAAAAGCTGGCCCTCAGGACGTGTGGAAATTTTAGTGACCCTGGTGTGTCAGGACTTTGCTCCCAGTATGGAAAGGGTTTTCAGGGCCTCAGCACTGCTTTTCCCCGGATTTCAAAGCCCATAGGCAGGGCTGTCAGAGTCTTCGGTCACTCCTGGGTGAGATGCCCCCATATTTGGGAGCTTGGAGGATCCCTCGGCTCATGGACGCTGTCCCAATTTCTCCTTCAGGGACATAAGCACAGGTGACCAAGGGTGCCTCAGCCGATCCCAAGTCAGGGCTCGACACGTAGGACCCAAGGTACTTACTTTAATTCTGACCGAGCATAAATTACTCAGGAGACAAATATAGAATGCAGGAATCACACACGGTTTATTACCAGAGTCCCGGTGATTTCCAGACCTTGGCCGGCCACCCGGGGATCCACTCTGACAGATGTCACGGGTTGCAGCTGGGGCTCGGCATCTTGATTGAGGCCTCAGGCTTTCGGCTCACGTTGGAAGCTTGGACTCACGGTCCACTGCAGAGCCTTGGTGCTCAGGCAGGGGGAAGGGAAATGGAGAGTGTCCGTCTGTGGATGGCAGAGCAAGCGACTCTGAGATTCCTCTGGACAGTCCCTCCTTTTATCCTTCTTGATGGGCGTCTTCAGTGTGTCATATCAGTGGGTCCAGGGGCTGCAGTCTGGCTTATCTATCTACTTAGGGTTACACATCTGTTGGGGCGTTCACACGTCTGGGTTAGGGCGTTCACACGTTGAAACTTATATCTAAATCACACAACATTGGTTTGGCAAGGTCACACAGCAGTCCTTATTATCTTAAAATTTAACTAATACCACATAAGATGTGGTAGGTCCTATATTTAACATAAATCTTATTTTATTTTCACAGCAGTCACAATTAGCAATTTCAATTGACAACCTTATTCCTCAGTCTTAGCCTCATCTTCCACTATTATAGTAAGAAAGTGAAACCAAAACTAAAGAGCAAGACTGCCAGATGCCAGATGTTATTAGGGCATCCTGTCTTAACTATAACATTCCACCTGGTGATTCCCGCTGGGTCTTGGCCCAAGGGAATCAAAGATTTTTAATTTTATTGGGTACAAGACACATGAATACTTTAAACACTTTCAAACAAAGCAAAATCAAAAATATAATTGCTAATCCAAACAATATTTCTTTAGCTAAAGTCCAAGCTGATTCAAAAGAGGAAAGTCCATGTTGTATCCAAGAGATGGGATCATGAAGTTCCAGTCCGGTGTGCAGGGTACGTTTCTCCATAGGGATAAAAGGGTATCTGTAAACTTGCAGTTGCGGTGGTATTTCTCCAGGTCTTCTACCGTTGTGATGGCGCCGCCATTGGGAACGTATGCCAGATGATGCAGCTCATCATGTTGTGATTTTAAGGATTTCATAGTATCTTTGATTAAGGGTTCTAAAGTTTGCTGAGAGATTCATTAAGAGTGGGGGGTGTAGAATAATGTTTTTGCTCTAAGCGTTGGAATAAAGATAGAGCAGGCGAATAGTATAGAGAAGTTTTAGTATCAAAGTAGGTATATTGTATTTTGTCGTTAAAGGTAAGGTTCATAGCATTAGTAATAACTTTGCAAGAGTTTAGAAAGGAATAAGGTATATCTGCATTGGTGGTATGATCATAAACTGAGACATTAGTAAAACAAGCAATGAAGTTGTGTCTGCCCAAGTTATATAATTTAGGGTGTGGTTCATGTGGAAGTAGCCTTATAGGGAAGGTATCAACTGTGAGTGGTTGAAAAGCTATGAAGATGTTAGGAGAGAATTGTATAAGTGAAGATTTTAGGAAGAAGTAAGGTTCCACATATAGCATATCACCATCAGGTAAGGCAAATTCACTGTCGTTAATGTGAATTGGTATATTAATTGTTGGATAAGCAACTAAGTTTTCACCTCTGATTGCTGACAAGATAGATATTTCGCAATCAGACTAAGAACATCCATTTGGTTTAGTAAAATCAATTGCTGCTGTAGCATCATTTCACAGTGGGTTCAGACCTTGTCCTAATGTTACCAGTTGGAGTAAATCTTGTGTGCTTCTGTTAGAGAATTTTGGATAGATTGACATTGTTGTCTGAACTGATATTTTTGAAACCTGTAATTGAGATCTTGTAGGTCTTGATGCAATGTTTTCATGTATGTATCCTGTTCTTTCAAAGCTTCCTGTAAAAGCATTACCTGTTGTTGGGTTTGAGCTGCTAATTGATAGGCGGTGTCAAAAGACTTAGAAATTAGCTGTAGGGTTTTAGTTTCAAATTCAGTGGTATGACGAAAGTATTTATCTAAGTCATTAGTGAGCTGATTGATTTTAAATGAATTTGCTATGAAGACTGAGGCTGCTATGGTTGCTAGTGCAAATGAAGCTGCATCAAGTTGTAAAAGTCTTCTTCCTGAGTGTTCTCGAAATTTCTGTAGGAAAGGAAGGTTCCTAACCTGAAGTGGTGGTTCAACATCAGCACAATCCTTGATGATTTTGGATGCTAAGAAGTCATCCGGGGAGAAGTATAAAGTTGTACTTTGAATTTGAGGTTGGAAAATAAGTCTAGCTGGGTTGTTAAGCTGTGTGACTACAGCTGGTGGATCAAGTATTGTAGGTTTAGGTTTGTTAATTCCAAAGGAAAATATGGGTGAAAAATGTAGGGTTCTTAAGCATATGGTGGAGTTACAGCATCCTCTATAAATGATACAGGGTTGTAATGGGTTGTTATAACATTGTTTGTCTATGTTTGGTACGTAGTAAAAATCTGTGAACGGAAGTAAGGGATGATTTGTTATGGGTGAATGATGGTGTAGGTATAATTTTTTCCATCCACCACCCATATAGTGGATCATATAAGATTGCATACCAGTAGAGAATGATCCTGCTATGCGCTTAGCTTTTTGGTCGTTTATATGTGTGTCAAAGGTGTTGAACCAAGATGTTGGTTTTAATCCATATGAGACATTATAATGTAAGTTAATTAATGGATCATATTTTTCACCAGAATGGTGTGCGTAATTTAGAGGAATAGGAGTTGGTAATAGTGTGGAATTTGGATAAAGAACTGTAAAGGTATGTCTTTTGTTCGTGTGGTCTGTAAAGTTCTGAGTAATCTGTCCAAAGGTGTGACTGAATGTGAAGTTTCTATAGGTTAGAATAGGAAATGCTCCATATGAGTATGGATGAGTTAAGAACGAAGGTTGTCTGGAAGTGTGGTCTGTTGTGGGAATGATAGTATAAGTAAGATGTCCTGAAATTTTAGGGTGACATGGTATAGAATAGGATGTTGTATTCCGAGGAAAAAGAAAAAGTGGAAAACTTGGTATGTTATATTTGTTGAATGCCTGCGGGAAATACACAGATACGTTGGCAAGTGGTTTTATTTGTGGGCCTTCTAATATATGGATTTTAGATTTCAGCCAATCTGTCAGTGTTATATTGATTTCTGTAGGGTTTGCTATTAGTGAACAGTTGTATGGTTGTAAAATTGTAGGAAAGAGTGTTGTAGTGTATGAGCAAATGTGAGTTGTATTCATTGAGAAATGTTTGTCATTTGGTATTTCTGTAAATGTATGTGTAATTAGAGTAGAGTAATGTGGAGTAGAGATATTAATATTCCAAAGTCCGAGGAACTGTGGCATTCTTAATTTATATGCGACATTATATAGTGATTTTTGGGTGATCCTTTGTAATAAATCTAGAACAGGGGTAGCAAATTTTTTCTTAGGGTCCACACAATAGATGGCTGGTTTGATTTTTGTATAAAAATTGGTAAAGTTGTCTTTGTGTCATTTATATCAGTTTTTAAGGAACTGTTTGTTAGGGCTGCTGGAAAGCAGACTTTATATATAGTGCCAAACATTGGTGAATTCCATAATCTCTTCATTACTTCTTCTGAGTCAAAAGTGACTGGGCTGATTAGGTCTGTGACTATTTGTGGTGTGTGTATAAATGGCCAATAATTGTTATCATGAGCTAGATATTCCTCTGATGTGATGACATCAGATATTTTGGATATCATTATAGGACCATAAAGGCCTTTTGACATATAGCAAGGTTCTGCAATGCAAAAATTACCAAAGGTTGGAAAATTTGGGGAATTTGTTAAGTAATGTTGGTAATGTAGTTATGCCATTTTCCTGTACTATAAGTGTCATGTTATAATTTGGTGAGGTTGGAAAGCCTTCTGGTAGGGTTGGGTTAGTGGTAGGTGGTGAAAAGAATGGTCACCTATTAAAAATAGGTGATAGTGTTGGTTCTGTACTTAGTTCTGTAGTGGTACTATCAGGTGTGTTAGTTGTTTGTGTTGATTCCTTGTCATATTCATATTCATAATCCTCAAAGGTATCTTCAAGTTCTCCAGTATACCAAAAATGAATAAGATGTTCTTGGAATGGTACTACATTAACTAAAGCTCTTTGGATGCATGTGTTGTTTTCTGAATTAATATCTGGATCTACATTTTGAACAATATTAATAAGTTTTGAGTTTAATGTAATTAATGTTTGGTTTGGTATATGGTAAGTAAATGTAGGTGGATCTCTATCTTGTACATCAATAATAGAGACTGACCTTAATGTTAAAGAGCCTTGAAACCACTGTTGAGTGATGCATTCCTGTAGGGATGTATGAGTATGACCGTAAGTTCTCATTGAATTTTGTCTGTAATTTAGTACCTTCAATTGACAATAGTCTGGGTGATAATATGCTGGGCACATTTTATATGTGTAATAGTATCTTAGAGATGTATTAAAAGTGAAATCTCCTATGGTGAGTGAAAATATAGTATTTTTTGATGTAAGTGTGACAGGGTGATGAAAAACATAGTGTATGGGCGATTTGGTTAGATCAAAGTCTAATTTGTATGTAATAGGTGTTTTAATGGTATATGGTTTTTTAGTGGTAGTGGTAGATGTAGTAGAAGTGGTAGAAGTAGTAGTTTTAGCAATAGTGATATTTGTGGAAGCAAGAGCAGTGGTATTGCTAGCTGTAGTAGCAACAGAAATGGTATTAGAAGCATAAGTGCTAGTGGGTGTAGTAGCAATAAAGAAATAAATCAGTGTCCAGTGGAAAATTCCTCTGGGCCATCTATATTCATCATGGATTCCCATCTTTCTCTATCTTCTAGTTCTCTTTGAGAGACTATTGGTATAAAATTCCAAGGAGGAGTTTGAGATGGGATATCAAGATCTTCCACGCAAATCACATTGCGAAGTTCATCTGGGGTGGTTAGAGGTGGTAAATCTAGTACATGTCTAAAATTGGAATAAATGCATTGTTCTCCTATAGTTGTATAGTCTCTTAGGAGTGAAAGAAAATGTACTGCTGTTTCTCCTGGTAAGTATTCCAGTAATGATTGTACTTGGTCTAGTACCATGAGGATGGTTTCAGTAACACCTCCTGTGAATACATGAGTATAATTTGCTTGATATTGTTTTTATGGATCGAAAGGAAATCTTTTGTACCATGAAGGGTTAGAAATCTCTGGGTAAAACCTTCTATATCCTGGCCTAGTTGTGTATTGGACAGGATATAGTGGTACAGAAGTCTGTAATTCTGGTATGTTTGTGTGAGGTGGAGATGGTAGTTGAGAGGGTGAAAAAGATAATGGTGAAGTAGTAGGCGTGGGATCATGAGGTTGTTGAGGATGGGTTGGGTCAGGCGTATGGGAAATATTTTTAGCATCTTCTATAAATTGTTCTAAGTCCCGTTCCCATTAGTCCGTCGTAGTCCTGTAGGGGCACATATGGTATAATTATAGAATTTGGAGAGGGGATTTTTGAATTCTTGAATTAAGTCTTTGATTAGGGAACTAGATAATGATGAGGTGGTACTGTTGATGTTAATGTATTGATGTCTGTTGTTACACCATGTTAATGATAGTGTAGCCCATGCTATCAATATTAGAATTAATAGAGTAAGTAAAATCAGAGTGCAGCGTTCTATTTTGGAGAACATGGTTATTAATGAGGTGTAAGAAACTGTAAAAGGCTTTGTAAAATAATAAAGGGGCTATTATGCAGTAAAGAAAGATTAGGATAGCTATATGCATCTAGTATCTAGGCTGTGTATTTTGAATTTTGGTTTGTTGTAATTGTCCCTTATCGTTTACAGTCCAGAATAGCGATGATCCGCTGTCTGCTACAATTTCCTGTAAGGATAAGGAATTATCCTTAGAACTTTTGGTCAGAATTTTATATGGAAGTGGTCTTATGTGCCTACGGCAATTAATTGGTTGATATTCTGAGATGTTCTCAATATGTGGTAGGTAAAGTTGTTCTAAAGGTGAGGGTCTACTTTGTCTGGGTCTAGAGTTGAGCAAAAGACATGCTCTGTCTAATAATTCTTGAAGTGATGGATATTTGTTATCAATCAAGAGTGTTTGTATTTTATGCTTCAAAAGACCATTGTGTCTTTCTATAGTGCCTGCTGCTGTAGGATTATATGGCAGGTGAAAGTTCCAGTCTATGTCATATTCTGCTGCTAATTTTTGAACTGATGTGGCTGTAAAGTGTGTTCCTTGGTCTGATTCTATAGTTTGTGGAGGACCAAAGTGCATCATCCATGTGCTAATGGCTTTAATTGTTGTTTTAGCATCTGGATGCGAGGATGCAGTAGCAGTTAGTATGCTAGTATTCACATCTACTATTGTAGAGGCATATTTTTGTTGGAATGGTATATTTAGTGGGCCTATAAAGTCAATTTGTAATAATTGGTTGGGAACAAAAGGTTTGTTCAGCCGTGGTGGTTGCAACACACGGAACATGTGTGAACCTTTGCATACTGAACATGAGTTTATTGCTGATTTGACATCTCTGACCGGTGCTTTGATGTTTCTTTTTAGAAACCAGTTTATGAGAGCTGATTGTCCTATGTGTCCTAAAGTTTGGTGTATCTGTGTAATGAATGGGATTGTAAGTTTCATTTCTAAATTAGGTGGTTGTATTTTATATTTACCATTCTCCTTCTTTAATGTAATTGATGGGATTGGTGGTAGTGAATAAGAACTATCATTTCCCTTTTTCAATTGTAATGTAATTGCTAGTGATTTTGTCTTATCAGTAATTGTGATATTGTCTCCTAGAGTCAGGCCCTTTGCTAAGCTTTCTGTAATTTGATTATATAGTGTTGTTTTGGAATTGTCACTTGCATGTGCATTTACATGTGTGATGTATATCTTAATTTGTTGTGAGAGGTTAGAGATTTTTTCCCAATATTGTTTAGACCATAGGTCTTTGCCATTAATCTGCCAATTAGTTTGTTTCCATTTGCCTGACCATAATATAATACCATTGAAACATGCCCAAGAATGAGTAAAAATGTATACTTTATGTTTGTTAGTTTGTACTGATTCATTTATAGCTAGGAATATTGCTATGAGCTCTGCGTGTTGAGCGGATTTGGACTCACCATTTGCAGTTAGAGCTTGTTGTGTCGCGGGATTGAAGGCTGCTGTCCTCCAAATGGTATGGTCACCTGACAGGGAGGCTGATCCTTCTGTAAACCAGGCATTTTTGAGTACAGGTGTGTATTTTGGTCCCTGTACACCTATAGGTGTCGCTATAGGTTCAAACTTGTTGGCACGGGAGGGTGGTTCCACCTCAAGTTTGTTTACCTCCTAGGTGAGGAGGGCTGGTTCTGCGGCGCCATTTGTACTACGCGTGTTTATATACCACTTCCACGCAAGTACTTTTTCTTCAATTTGACTACCTGCCAATTCTTCCGCTGACATTTTTAGCCATGCCTTGAGAGGCAATGTGCTCCTTACTGTTATCGGATGTAGTCTAGTAAGAAGCTCTGTATGAAGCAGTGCTGCATATAAGGTCCAAATTAATTTCTCAAAGTGAGAATATTTGAAGTGAGAGTATGGAAATTTCTTGGACCAGAATCCAACTGGCATTAGCTTATGATCATTCTGTCCTTTTTTATATAGTCTCCAATTACCATGTTCATAAATAAATGCAATGTCTAAAACTATTTTATCTCCTGGTTGTATGTTTTGTAATTGGGAGAATAAATGAATATAATGTTTCAGTTGTTGGAATGCTTCTTCCTGTTCCTTGCTCCATTGGAAATCTACTGCCTTTCTAGTGACTTTATTGGTTTTGCTATGTCTGCTAAATACGGTATGTGCTGTTTCCAAAACATAAATAATCCCATAACTTGTTGTGCTTCCTTTTTTGATGTGGGGCTTTTGAGTGAATCTAGTTTGTTAACTACCTTATCTGTATTGTTTGTCCTGCTGAATCCCAATGTATACCTAAAAAGGTCACTGTTCTTGCTGGGGGTTGTATTTTCTCTGGGTTAATTGTCCAACCATGAGATTTTAGATGTTTAATAAGGCTATCTAGGTCTGTTTGTAATGTTTTTTGGTCATTATTACATAGGAGAATATCATCAATATATTGGATAATCTTGGAATTATATTGTCTAGAATCAAGGTATGTTGCTAGAATATTGTGAGCAATAGTGGGAGAGTTTTTATATCCCTGTGGTAATCTCTTAAATTGATATTGTTTGCCTTGCCACGCAAAGGTGGTAAATTGTCTAGAGTCTTCATCAATTGGAATTGCAAAGAACATGGCAGAGAGGTCAATAGCTGCCATGTATTCAGGTGCATCCCCTTGTATTATATTCACTACTTCAGATGCATTTGGTAAAACACTTTCCACCTTAGGTGAAACTTTGTTAAGATTTCTGTAATCTATAGTAATTCTGTATGTTCCATTAGGTTTCTTTACTGGCCATACTGGACTATTATAAATATGTGATCTTCCTAATTCAATAATGTCTTCATCTAAGAGTTTCTGTATGGCTTTGGTAATGTCTTGATGTCCTCCCTTTAAAGGATGTTGAGGAGTGAAAGATGCTTGTGTTGGTGTGGGTAAGATTACAGGAGGAGTTTGAACTGCTGCTAAATTTGTATTAAATTTTACAATGGACAATGATTTAATATGTGAGCTATATATAGTGGGTATTACATCCATTCCTATTAAGTTAGTTACATTAGGAGCTGTATAAAATGTAGCTTTAATTTCTCTATCTCTACATAATATTTTACAATCTAATGGGTGGGCTTTAATGGAATTTCCTGTGATTCCTTCAATGGTGATTGAATTTCTCTGATTTTGTAAGGCTGTATTTTCTATATTAAGTAGAGAGATTTGTGATCCAGTATCTAGTAAGAATGTTTTAGGTAAAGTTAAATTATTTTGAAATTTAGTATTTAAAGTAATATATGGTCTATTGTAATTTTCCTTATAAAATTCATCTGCTAGAGCAAGAGAGGTTAATTTCTTCTCATGCCCCCTTGATTGCCCTTCCATCGGGGGCAGGAGCCTTGGTAGTTTCCCGGTTTATTTCTCTGTTGATTAAATGGATTATTTTCTTGTTTGTTAAACGGGTTGTTTGTCGGTCTATAAAAGGGGTTATTTTTAGATTGGTAAGTGGGAAAAGGGTTTCTAATCTGTCCATTATTGAATGGGTTTTTTGACTGATTTTTTACAAATGGATTTTGTGGAGGTCCTCTTTTAAAGAAAGGATTGTTCAGCTTCCAATAGGGTTTTTGCTGTGTTAAGTATGGTTTTGGTTGTGTCCAGCCTCCTTTCTTGCCTTGAAAATTATTATTTCTGTACATATTTTGAGGTCCTCTAATTTCCTTTCCTTTCTCTACGGGGAATGAGAATACTTGTATTTCTTCCATTTTTTGCTATGAAGGTGAATTTTCTATCTGTGATTATGTCCTGATGTAAATTGATTTTTTCCTTAATTTCTGTTGGAGTTCTAATCCTGCTAACAGATTTTGCATCTGTATTTTGTATCACTCTGGTGCATTCTTTATCAGGCATTTTATGATACCGTCTACGTTAGTAGCTTCCCAGGGGTTTTCTCCATGATAAATCCTGTTAAGGATGGTTAGCTTTCTTAACTGATGTTGTAATTGAGCTATATTGTGCCATGGTTTTGAAAATTGAGATGAGGTGAAGTCTATGTAGGGAAATGCTCTTTTCCATGCCTTAGATACCAAGTGCCAGATGGAAGCTAATGCTTGTCTTCCTTGGTCTTCAATGTCCTCTGACAACTGTTCCTTTAGTTTTGTTTGTTCAACTGCATCTAAGACTTGTGCTAGTTCATCAGCACTGACCATAAGTGTGTGTCCTCTCTTCTCATAGAGGCGGAGGAGCCAATCTATGTCTGAGCAGTCTCCCTTCACAAGTAGGTTTCTTAACTCATTCATTTCTTGTCTCGTAAATGAGGTGAATTCTACTGTCTCTCCATCTTCTGCTCCTTCCTTTTTACTATCTTTTTTCTGACTACAGCTGGTTTACTTGAATATTGGCTTACTACCTTTTGTGCTAGTTTTTTGCCTGTATCATTATCTTCCTGCAGGTTGTGGATTGTATGTAAAAGTATGGGTATTACTTCTTCCGGGGGTGCCCTTTTAATCACGGGTATTAGCCTGTCAGGGCTGTTAGTTATTTTTTCTCCTAACCTAGGGGTGTAACCTACCTTATATTTTTCTCTAAGACTGTCTTCTAGTGTGCGCCACTTGCTGTCTGCTGGGATGTTAGCTAACTGTTCTTTATTCTTTCTTAGTTTCTGCCAGAAGCTTCTGAGTTCTCCATCTTTAGTTTTCTCTCTGCCTCGAGGGCAAAGATTTATCCCTGGTCCTAATCTCCCAAAGGGATAGATGGTGTTTCCAGGAGGTTCCCTCTGGACTAGAGTTAGGTGAATATCAGTGAGGAAGAGAAAAGTGTGAGCCTTCTGAATAGCACTCAGGATCCTGTTTCGTAAAGTATGCTCTGCCATAAAAAGATTAATTATATATTTTTCTCTTTCTTCTTCCCCTTAATTTGTAATGAGATAATTTTACTCCTTTTTAGCCAATGACCCTTCACCCTGCTTATGCCACAGTGGCGCTGCCTACGTGAACCGCCGGTTAGTATAATCCGCTAACTCGGACCCCTCCTTCTGAGTTCTCCAGGTTCAGTTTCCCCTTTCGCCTGTCTTTCGTCTGGCCACCTCCACAGCCCCTTGCTTGGGTGAAATGGTCAGTAGGTATAATCCGCCTACTCGGACCCATTCGGGCAGAGAAACTGCTGGGACCCTCCGGTCTTGCCTTCGGGAGTCCACTTCTCCTGGGCATGCCCTTACGGTGAACGACCTTTAGTTCTTAGCAAACTCAAGGTTTTCAGAAATGACATCGATGGGTTCTCTGTTCCTGTTTACTTTCAGTTTTGGGGCAATAGCGTTATCTGCTCTTAGCAGGCTCAGCGCGTGGCTCAGGATTTAGGCTACCCCTCCTCCTTTCTCTGTTATGGTCAAATTGGTTTCTCCGCTGTGTTTCGGAGGAGTTTGGAATTTCTTAAAATTTTCTTTAAAAATTTGGGTACACTTTCCCCTAATTTCCAATTTTTAATTAATCAACCTGCCGGCTACGCCAATTGTCCCAATTTCTCCTTCAGGGACATAAGCACAGGTGACTAAGGGTGCCTCAGCCGATCCCAAGTCAGGGCTCGACATGTAGGACCCAAGGTACTTACTTTAATTCTGACCGAGCATAAATTACTCAGGAGACAAATATAGAATGCAGGAATCACACACGGTTTACTACCAGAGTCGTGGTGGTTTCCAGACCTTGGCAGGCCACCCGGGGATCCGCGCTGACAAACACACACATGCTGGACGTCACGGGTTGCAGCTGCGGCTCGGCATCTTGATTGAGGCCTCAGGCTTTCGGCTCACGTTGGAAGCTTGGACTCAAGGTCCACGCCAGAGCGTTTGTGCTCAGGCAGGAGGAAGGGAAGTGGAGAGCGTCCGTCTGTGGAGGGCAGAGCGAGCGACTCTTGAGATTCCTCTGGACAGTCCCTCCTTTTATCCTCCTTGATGGGCGTCTTCAGTGTGTCATATCAGTGGGTCCAGGGGCTGCAGTCTGGCTTATCTATCTGCTTAGGGTTACACATCTGTTGGGGCGTTCACACGTCTGGGTTAGGGCGTTCACATGTTAAAACTTATTATCTAAATCACACACATTGGTTTGGCAAGGTCACACAGCAGTCCTTATTATCTTAACATTTAACTAATACCACATAGGATGTGGTAGGTCCTATATTTAACATAAATCTTATTCTATTTTCACAGCAGTCACAATTAACAATCTCAATTGACAACCTTATTCCTCAGTCCTAGCTTCATCTTCCACTATTATAGTAAGAAAGTGAAACCAACACTAAAGAGCAAGACTGTCAGATGCCAGATGTTATTAGGGCATCCTGTCTTGACTATAACAGACGCTCAAGGTTGTCTTAAAGGAGTGCTGGCGATTCCCTGCTGGCCTCCCTTCCACCTGGAAATTGGCACTCTGTGAGCAGAAGTTGACCTGGGGCTGTGGGTGTTAGACCTTTAGGCCAACTTCCAGAGATTGGGAAGTCACCCTGCTTCTTAGGAGCTAAGTAGCCAGCCAGTGTTGCTCACTGGTGAGGCGAACAAGGGCCTGGGGAACAGCGGGAAATAGTCACATGAACAAGGGTTGGGGCCCGGTAACCAGTTGAAAGTGTTCATATCATCACTGGGGAGGGGCCAGGTGGATAGTCAGAAGTGTTGAGGTGACCAAGGGTATGTGCTGGCCCAGGTAAACAGCCAGAAGTGCTCTGGTGGATAAGGACTTGGGGACCAGGGAAACAGCAGGGGATGCTGACGTCATCAAGGGGGAGAGGACATGTGGGGAGGCTGAAGTGCTCAGGTAGTTAAGATTTTGGGGCCCTGTACTGGATGAGACTGCTGATGTCTTCAAGGGGAGGGGCCACGGACAGCCGGAAGTGGTAAGGTGGATTAGGATTTAAGGCCCAGGAACCAGCAGGGAGTACTGACGTCATCAAGAGGGAGGGGCCATTTGGAGAGGCTGAAGTGCTCAGGGGGTTATGGGTTTGGGGCCTGGGGACCGGCTGGAAGTGCTGAAGTCATCAAAGGGGAGGGACTTCGTGGAGAGCCTGAAGTGTTCAGGTGGTTAAGATTTAGGGGCCCGGCACCTGCTGAGACTGCTAAGGTCATCAAGGGGAGGGGCCACTGGGACAGCCAGAAGTGGTAATGAGGCCTAGTGGTTGGGCTTGTCCCGGTGAACAGCCAGAAATTCTCAGGTATATCAGGGCTTGTTGCCTGGTGATCAGCTGGAAGTGGTCAAGTGTTATGGCTGGTAGAGCCAGTTGAATGCATTGGACAATTCTAAGAGATGAGGAACTCCCCAACATTCTGAGGTCCATACTCTGGAAGTCAGGGAGAAGGTACCTATCCTCAGAAAAGGGCATTCCCCATGAATTAAGCAAAAAGCTGGTCTTCAGGGTGCACAGAAGTCTAAGTGACCCTGGAGTGTCAGGACTTTGCTGCTAGTATGCCAAGGGTTTTCAGGGCCTCAACAATGCTTTTCTCCGGATTTCAAGGCACATTGGCAGGGCTGTCAGAGTCTTAGGTCACTCCAGGGAGAGATGCCCCCATGTTTGGGAGCTTGGGGGATCCCTCGGCTCCTGGAAGCCCAGGGTTGTCTTAAAGGAGTGCTGGCGGTCCCCAGCTGGCCTCCGTTCCACCTGGAAATTGGCAGTCTGTGAGCAGAAGTTGACCTGGGGCTGTGGGTGTTAGGTCTTTAATCCAACTTCCAGAGATTGGGAAGTCACCCTTCTTCTTAGGAGCTAAGTAGCCAGCCAGTGTTGCTCATTGGTGAGGCAAACAAGGGCCTGGAGAACAGTGGGAAATAGTCACATGAACAAGGGTTGGGGCCAGGTAACCAGTTTAAAGTGTTCATATCATCAATGGGGGGAGCCAGGTGGAGAGTTGGAAGTGCTGAGGTGACCAAGTATATGGTCTGGCCCAGGTGAACAGCCTGAAGTTCTCTGGTGGATAAGAGCTTGGGGACCGGCAGAGAGTGCTGACTTCATCAAGGGGAGGAGCCCCTGGGACAGCCAGAATTGGTGATGAACCCCAGTGGTTTGGCTTGGCCCAGTGAACTTCTGGAAGGGCTCAGATGGCCAAGGGCTTGCTTCCAGGTCAACAGGTGGAAGTGGTCAAATGTAAAGGCTAGTAGAGCCAGGTGAATGCATTGGAGGATCCCACCAGATCGCAAACTCCCCAACTTTCTGATGTCCATATTCTGGAAGGCAGGGAGAAGATACCTATCCCCAGGGAAGGGCGTTTCCCATGAATTAAGCAAAAATCTGGCCCTTAGGGCGCCGGGTACTGTAAGTGACCCTGGAGCATCAGGATTTTTCTCCCTGTATGGAAAGGGTTTTCATGGCCTCAACACTGTTTTTTCCTGATTTCAAAGTCCAGAGGCAGGACTGTCTGCACCGCAGGTCAGTTCAGAACGAGATGCTCCTATGATGGGGAGCATGGGGCATACCTATGCTCATGTATGCCCATGATTGTCTTAAAGGAGTGCTGGCAGCCCCCTGCTTGCCACCCTCTCCACCGGGAATTAGGCATAAGGTGACCTGGGGCTCTGGGTGTTAGGCCCTTAAGCCAACTTCCAGAGGTTGGAAAGTCACCCCTTTTCTTAGCTGGCCAGTGTGGTTCATTGGTCAGGTGAACAAGGGTCTGGGAAACAGCCAGAAATAGTCACATGAACTAGGGTTGGGGCACGATGACCAGATCAAAATGTTCATATCATCAATGGGGAGGGGCCAGGAGAAGAGACTGAAGAGCTGAGGTGACCAAGTATATGGGCTGACCCAGATGAACAGCCAGAAGTGCTCTGGTGTACAAGGGTTTGGGGACCGGGGACCGGCCGGAAGTGCTCATGTCTTCAAGGGGGAGGGGCCATGTGGAGAGGCTGAAGTGTCCAGGTGGTTAAGGATTTATGGCCTGGGAACGTGCCGGGAGTGTTGACATCATCAAGAGGGAGGGGCCACGTGGACAGGCCGAAGTGGTAAGGTGGTTAAGGGTTTGTTGCCCTGGGACCGGCCAGAGTGCTGATATAATCAATGGCTGGGGACTTGTGGACAGCCAGAATTGTTGACCAACCTCAGTGGTTTGGCTTGGCCCAGTGCACTGCTGGAAGTGCTCAGGTGGCCAAGGGCTTGCTGCCAGGTCAACAAGTAGAAGTGGTCAAATGTAAAGGCTAGTAGTCAGGTGAATGCATTGGAGTGTCCCAGAGGTCGTAAACTTTCTGTGGTCCATACTCGGGAAGGCAGCGAGAAGGTACCTCTCCTCAAGGAAGGTCGTTCCCTGGGAATTCAGCAAAATCTGGCCCTCAGTTCGCTGCGAATTGTAAGTGACACTGCAGGGTGCAGGTCTTTGCTCCCAGTATGGAAAGTGTTTTTGGGACCTCAACACTGCTGTTTCCTGGATTTCAAAGCCCACAGGCATGGCTATCAGTGTCGCAGGTCACTCCAGGGTTAGATGCCCACATGTTGGGTACCATGGGGGATCCCTGGCTTCATGGAGGCCCAGGGTTATCTCAAAGGAGTGCTGGTGGCCTCCTACTTGCCACCATAACACCGGGGAAGAGGCAGTCTGTGAGCAGAAGGTGACCTGGGGCTGTGGGTGTTAGGCCATTAAGCCAACTTCTAGGGATTGTGAAGTCACCCCTCCTTTTAGGAACTAAGAAGCCGGCCAGTGTGGCTCATTGGTCAGGCCAACAAGGGCCTTGGGAACAGCCGGAAATTGTCATGTGAACTAGGTTTGGGTCATATCATCAATGGGGAGGGTCCAGGTGGAGAGCCAGAAGTGCTGAGTTGACCAAGTTTATGGGCTGGCCCAGGTGAGTAGCTGGAAGTGCTCTGGTGGACAAGGGGTGGGGGCCTGGAGACAGGCCGGAAGTGCTAACGTCATCAAGGGGGAAGTGTCACGTGGACAGCCAGAAGTGCTCAGGTGGATAAGGGTTTGTGGTTCGATGACCAGCTGGATGTGCTGACGTCATCAAGAGGGAAGGGCCACATGGACTGCCTGAAGTTCTCAGGTGGTTAAGTGTTTGGGGCCCGAGGCCAGGCCCAAAGTGCTGTTCTCATCAAGGTGAGGGGTCACTTGGCAGCCTGAAGTGATGACGAGGCCAATTTGTTGGGCTTGTCCCAGTGAACAGCCAGAAGTGCTCAGGTGGATAAGGACTTTTTACACTGTGACTGGCCATAAGTGCTGACATCATCATGGGGGAAGGGCCACCAGGACAGCCAGACATGCTGACGTGACCAAGGATATGGGCTATCCCAGGTGAGCGGCCAGAAGTTCTTTGGTGGACTAGAGCTTAGGGATCCTTGACTGGCCAGAAGTGCTCACGTCATCAAGTGGGAAGGGCCACGTGGGCACCACGAAGTGCCCAGGTGGACAAGGGTTTGGGGCCCTGTTACCAGCAGGAAGTGCTGATGTCATCAGTGGGGAGGGGCCAAGTGGATAGCCAGAAGTCCTCAGGTGGATAAGGGCTTGGTTTGCGGGGACCGGCCAGAAGTGCTGACATAATCAAGGGGGACGACCAGGTGGACAGCCTGAACTGCTCTGGTGGACAAGGGTTTGGGGCCAGCAGACCAGCCAGAAGTTGCAATGTCATCAATGGGAGGGGCCACATGGACAGCCTGAAGTGGTGAGGAACCCAGTGGTTGGGATTGGCCCAGTGAACAGCTAGAAGTGCTCAGGTGGCCAAAGGCTTGCTGCCAGGTCAAAAGGTGGAATTTGAATTCACTCACCTCAGGCGGCTTTGTTTCTGATGACTCATAAAGAATGGAGCGGCATGTCAGGTGTCCCTTGTCTGGCTGTCAAGACCACCAAGAAGTGTCTCCGGGGCCCTGGTACTTCACCTGGTGGTACCTCCCCTTAGAGATCCTCATGGCCTGGTAGCCAGGCGGGCGAGGCCGTCCATCCAGGCATCTGAGACCAGGTGCCGGTAGGCACCTGTCTTTTATCTTGCTGGGGCCTCCAAATGTTGTATCATAAATCAGCGAGCTAGACAAGACACCATAATGGGTCAGTTAGTTAGGAGTCATCTTTATTTCGCACTGGTTCAGAGCAGAACACCTCTGTCAATTTCTAAATAATCACAGGAAGGAGTATTCCCTTTTTATATCATACTCCTTTTATATCTCTTTGTGTAAGTTATTTTTGCAGACAGCTTGTAACCTTGAGTATATATCATATCTAACAAACACCTGTCATATCTATACAGACAACTTGTAACCTTGAGTACATATCATATCTATACAGACACCTGGTATGGGAGTACATATTAGTATCATTGTATCAGCCCCTTACTTTGGATGGCTAGCTTGGAAGGTCAAGCAGTGAAGTTTATCTTTCCTGTTATTTAAGCTAAAAAGCAAAGTTATTTTACAGAATAAGAGACCATCTAAAAATGACAGAGTTCACTTACAGAGCAAGGGACTATCTAAAAATAGCAAAGAATTTCAAATAGCAGCTTTTCCAATTGAGGAATTACTATTATGCTTCACTCTTCCATTTCCCAAAGCGTTTTATATACCAAATGTTTCCTCATTGTTTTTTCACATTCATTTGTATGTAAATTAATTGAACAGAACAGAATGTTTAGTAAGTTACCGAAATCCGTCAGTAAATTTTGTAAGACAAAGATGTCTCCTTAGATCAGTTGTGAAGATGTGCCTTATAAAATAAGTGGTGTTGGGACACGGGGCAAACAGCAGGTCACAGATACAGGACAACCAGCAGGATGTTTTTCTGATTTGAGAGACGGGGTGGCCATTAGTGAGCATTTCCTGTGGGACCATTTTTCATGAGCATATATTGCAGGCTGAACACCAGAATTCTGAAGTGCACTGCTTACCTGAGCTGCATGGTCCCATCTTACAGTCTCTCTGGAGGCAGAGCCTGGTGCTGAGGCTTGGACTGTAAACAATGAATGAACTACACTATAAAACAGGAGAATTTGGCCTGACTGGTGCTGCACAGTGGTTATAGGTTCAGCCCACAATGGGAAGAGTTGCAGGTTTGATTCCCAGTCAAGGGCATGTACCTGGGTTGCAGGTTTGATACCCCATGAGTACAGGAGGCAACCAATTGATGTGTCTCCCTCACATTGATTTCTCTCTCTTTTTCCTGCTCCCTCCCTCTCTTCCACTCTCTAAAAGATCAATGGAGAAAATATCCTCAGGTTGAGGATTAACCAAAAAAAGGGTTTTTTTTTCCAAGTTACAAAATGAAAACCCTGAGAAATCTGTTCTGTGTTAAAAAGAACATTGCTTGTAAATCTTAGAACCAGGGTCAGGTAGATTCCAGGGACCCCAAGCTTTAGGGTTACCCTTTCTCAGAACTGCTAGGATTGCACAGGAAGAGGTGCAGATTACGAAAGGAGCCACTTTGGGCTAAAAAATTAGGAAGAATTTTTATTCTCTTTAGTCTAAGAGACCAGGCTTGATGAGCAAAGGAAAATCTTGTGTTGCCATCACAATGAAATTCATGCACTGGGGGTGGGGGTTCCCTCAGGCCAGCATGCTCCCTCTCGCAGTCCAGGAACCCTTAGGGGATGTCCGACTGAGGGACCTAAGCTGTCAGTTGGACATCCTTAGCACTGCTATGGAGGCAGGAGAGACTCCAGCCAGCACTGCTGCACTGGCCAGTGGTGTGCCCAGCTACTGGCTGAGCGGCTCTCCCACTGTGGGAGCACAAGGACCACCAGGGGGCAGCTCTTGCATTGAGCGTCTGCCCCTGCTGGTCAGTGCACATCATAGAGACCAGTCGTTCTGCCATTCAGTTGATTTTCATATTAGCCTTTTATAATATAGGACTAGGGGGCCAGTACATGCAATTTGTGCACTGGGGGTTGGGGTGTCTCCCAGCCCAGCCTGCACCCTCTCCAATCTGGGACATCCCTTTCACAATCTGGGACTGCTGGCTCCCAACTGCTCGCCAGCCTGCCTGCTTGATTGCCCCTAACTGCTTCTGCCTGCCAGCCTGATCAACCCCTAACCACTCCCCTGCCAGCCTGATCGATGCCTAACTACTCCCTTGCTGGCCCGATCACCCCCAATTGCCCTCCCCTGCTGGCCTGGTCACCCTCAACTGCCCTCCTCTTCTGGCCATCTTGTGGTGGCCATCTTGTGATGACATGGACATGGCCATCTTGTGACCACCTGGGGGTGGCCATCTTGTGACCACATGGATGAGGCCATCTTGTGACCACATGGAGATGGCCATCTTGTGATGACATGGGTATGGCCAACTTATGACCTCATGGGGCAGCCATCTTATGACCACATGGGGATGGCCATATTGTGTGAGGGTGTGATGGTCAATTTGCATATTACCTCTTTATTATCTAAGATTATCCCATGTTTTCCTCTAAAACATTTTTCCTAAAATGAAAATGGCTTTCTGTGTGCAGTTTACTTAAGCAATAAAATATAGAGTTAATTCAAAATTCTACCCCAAGGGTTAAAAAAAAACTGCTATCATTTTAAGTATATCTCCCATCAGACATCTCTACGTGTGCACATTTCCTTTCTTCTGTTTTATCTCTATATAATTTACTATTTTAGGTTCTCAATATGGATGCAAAACATGTAAATTTTCAACTTTTAATCCTAGTATGTGCATTTATGAGTGCATATTTTTTCTTAAGTTTTGGTATGTGGTATTATCATTTAGTTCAACTCATTTTCTAACTTGAATTGTGGTGTATTTTTGGGGTTAGAAGTGTATTTGACAACAACTTTTAAACATAAGGAGTTTCTAGATACTTCAGTTCCTGATTTCTGGATTAACTACAATGACAACAAGAAACATATTGTATATAATTTCAATTCTTTGAAGTTAGTTGAAACCTGCTTCATAGTCCAGCAGGTTCACTTGAAAAATAATTGAAATGCTCCTCCACTGCCATCTTGTGTGCATCTTGGGAGTAGCACCTCAGTGCAGGTCAGCAGGACAAAGGGGGTGGCTATAGTGCAGCATCTCTAAGTGCTGAATGAAATGCAATTTTAGGAGTGTATTTCCAGAATTTTTAAAACTAAGAACGTTCCTATCATCAACCAATCAAGAAAAGACAAGTGCTGGCAAGGAGGTGGAGAAAAAGGAACCTTGGTGCACTGCTGGTGGGAATGCAGACTGGTGCAGCCACTGTGGAAAACAGTATGGAATTTCCTAAAACACTTATATGTGAAACTCCCATTTGACCCAGTAATCCCACTTCTAGGACTATATCCCAAGAAATCAGAAACACCAACCAGAAAAATGATATGCACCCCTATGTTCACAACAGCACAATTTACAACAGGTAAGATTTGGAAACAGCCTAAGAGCCCATCAACAGATGAGTGGATTAGAAAACTATGGTACATTTACAAAATGGAATACTATGTAGCTATAAAAAAGAAAGAACTCTTACCATTCACAATAGCATGAATGTACCTGGAGGACATTATGCTGAGCGAAATATGCCAGTCAGAGAAAGATAAATATCACATGATCTCACTTATTTGTGGAATATAATGAACAAAATAAACTGATGAACAAAAATAAATCCAGAGACTTAGAAGCATCAAACAGACCGTCCAACCACAGAGGGAAGGCAGGGGAGGGTGGGGGGAAGGGGAGAGATCAACCAAAGGACTTGTATGCATGTGCAACTTGGGAATAACGCCTTAGTGCCTTTCAGCAGGAAAGGTTGTTGGGTACACTGGGTTATCTGATTGGTGAATGCAGTTTGCTGCTCAGGTTGTTGAAGTGTTTTACATCCTTACTGAAGTCTTTGTTGTGAGGCTATTATTTCTGAAAGAGGTATGCTCTGTCTCTGAATGAGAGAGGTGTGTTAAAATTATTATGATTATAAGTGTATCTAGTTTCTCTTGTAGCTCTCTTCTATGTACTTTGATTTCATGTTAAGAAGTGCTTGTGAATTTGGATATTCCTGGTAAAATGAAAGTATTGATATGAAGTGCTCTTTATTTATAGTAATGCTTTTTGCCTTCAAGTCTCCTGTGTTATCATATACTTTTTATTTGGTTTATGTTTGCTTAATATATGTTTTTCCATTCTTTCACTTTTGATATCTTTGTACCATTAGGTTTTTGGTAGCTTTCACTTTTTATATTAGTTATGAGTAAAATGAGTTAATTTTTGGTTCAATATTTTTTTCCCATTCAGTTGTTCCAACACTCTTTATTATATAGTGCATGTTTTCCCACTGATCTAAGGAGATATTTTTATCTTACCAAATTTCCATGTGTATTTGAGTCTATTACTGGAGTTTGTTTTCTGTTCCATCAGTTTATCTATTCATAGGACATTTCCAAGTTTTTTTAATTACTGTAGCTTTATAACACAAATAGAGGCCTGATGCACGAAGATTCATGCAACAATGGGCCATCCTTACCCAGGCTGCCAGCACTGCCTTCTCTCTAGAGCCACCTTTTCGCTCTGGCCTGGATCTGCCTTTTTGACTTGCCACGCTGCCCAGAGACCCGGAGTGGCTGGGGCATTGCAGAGCACCTGCATCGTCTCCATGGCAATGATGCAAGTGTCCCGCCCCACCCCCGGCTGCTCGGCGCATGCAAATTAACCCGGCATCTTTGTTGCATACTCACTCTTGATTGGCTGGTGCGCATCACAAAGGTATGGTCAATTTGCATCTTACTCTTTTATTAGTGTAGATAGATTATTCTATCTGTTTGGGTGGCTTTTATTCATTCATTTTATTCAGAATTTTATTTTAAAATATTTTTATTAATTTCAGAGAGGAAAGGAGAGGGAGACAGAGAAACATCAATGATGAGAGAGAATCATTGATCAGCTGTCTCCTGCATGCTCCCCACTAGGGAGATCAAGCCTGCAATCAGGACATGTGACCTGACCAGGAATCAAACTGTAACCTCCTTATTCATGGGTCAACCACTGAGCCATGCTGGCCAGGCCATAATTTTCTTTTACATGTTTCATTTTAACATGTAAACTTAAATGAGCTTGTTTTGGTCTTAAAAATCTTGCTGATATTTTAATCAAATCATAATAAATTTATAATCAACATTGGGAGATTGACATCATTATGGTTTGTTTGTTGTTTTTTTTTACCCAAGAATAGGATATTACTGTCCAGTTGTTCAAGTGTCAGTTATTGGGTAGCATTTAAAAATTTTATTTATACAGATTGTGCACATTTTTGTTAAGATCATTCCTAGACATCTTATGTTTTGTTGCCATTGTACATTTTCTTTGATTATATATTTCATGTACTATTTTAAAGGATATGTATTTATATGCATGTTATCTCTCTTTTTCTCTCTGAAATAAATTAAAAAATATAAAATGAGTAAGATTATTGATTGTTAGCAAAAAAATCAATATGAACTTTTGTTTCTTCACCATATAAGCAAGTATTCAGACATTTTGGGAAGACATGTCTATCACCATTTCCTGAACAAAGATTTAAAAAAATATATGGTAATACTGATTTTCAGAGACAGAGAAAGTGAAAGGGACAGAGAGACTGAAACATTGATGAGATAGAGATATCATTTCAATCAGCAGCCTCCTGCATGCCCCCTTCTGGGGATTGAACCCACAACCCTGGCCTGTGCCCTGACCAGGAATCAAACCAGCAACCTCTTGATGCCAGAGAGAATACTCAGTCCACTGAGCCACACCAGCCAGGCTGAACTGAGATTTCACAATTAAACTAAAGTAACTTATTCTCAACTGAATGATTATGACAATAAATGCGGAACAATCTACTAATTTATCTTGTGGATGTAAAACTTTTATTTAAAGTTTCAAAGGTAGGAGTGCAGCATTGGACTTGTAAGGATATAGGCTGCTTGAGGAAGGTGGCAGGCAGACCACCTTGGACAGTGCTGGAATTGGTGGTGCTGAGTAGAGGTAGGAAAGAGGCGGCCAGCCAGTTCATTTGGGTGCACCTGGTCACTGAGTAAGATGCGCTCTCATTCCTCTCTGAGAGCCCGCCCATTTTATCCAGTTCCGTCAACATGGATTTCAGGGAAATTCTCATGATAGCTTCTAAAGGACAAGGAACCAACAGTATTCCAAAAAGGTATAGTTTGGCAGTGGGTCCTCCCAAAAAAGACCCCAAAGTTAAGGGTGTCTAATCAGCAGCATACAAGCTTTTCTCAGAAGAAAAATGGAGGAGCTTGGACAAAAAGCCTTAGAGAAAAAAAAGGAGAAGAGAAGAACTAGTGAAAAAGTTAATTGACCTAAAACATGAGAAGAAAGCAAGAGCCATGGCCAAAAGGACAAAGGACAATTTCCATGGTTAAGTGGGAGTCCTGTGGAGGAAAAGTGAAAGAAAAGACAGGCAATGTAAAGCCACTAGTCAGGGAACAGACCAAGAGTATGAAATGGAAGAATTCTTAGAATATGATCAAGCAGCATCAGAGCAAGAACCTCCTCCCAAAGTTGAAAGTAAAGCAAAGGTCCCCCTTAAAAGTGCCCCACCATCATGAACTTCACTGACCTACTCAGGCTGGCTGAGAATAAGCAATACGATGTGAGAGTCCATGTCCCGCATGGTTCTGGGTTTGGGATGTGCAGAAGGGTTGTGGGCAAATGATGAGACAAGACAATAAATAATAATTGGAAATAATGGGGGTCAGGTGTAGAGTCCAATGCAAGGGCAAGGACTTCACTGGTGCCCAGGCCCTGCCAGCCTTTTATTCAATTTTAGATACACATATTGCCTTTAGGCAGTCAATTCTGATACCAGAAAGACTATCTTAAAGGTCAGTAAATATTAGTAAAGATTTACTTTGAGACTATTTGGTCAGGAAATTGCTTGAGCCACCATTGTCTCAACTCAACAATCAGTGCATAGCTTTGGCCCTTGGCAGAGCTCAAGGTTCATGAGCCCTCTGCATTCCTTGTTTACACTTTTCTGATAGGGAAGGCAATGGGTAGCTTCCAACATCTTCCCCTTCTCTTTTTCTTAATAAATGTTGAAAAGTCAATGCCACCTAAAGGGTTCAAGTCCTTTGAAGACCTTTCATTCCACATCTGCAGACTAGAAATAAACATAAGAATAAAAAGGAGAGGAGCAATAGTGGTTATGCTGAGAGGCAAATGTAAGGAGACCCAGTGGAAAAGATTAAATTCTTTCATGTAATTTTTAAATTTCTGCCAGGTATCTAAGGAATTAGTTTATAAGTTTGCCTGGGATAATTGTACAATATGCTGTTGTAATTCTAAAATATTAAGGGTTGTGTTATCTTTACCCGAAGCACCAAGGTGATTTTCTATTTATTCCCAATAGGGAACAGGGGGGGGGGGGGGGGAGAGGGGGTGTGGTAACACAAATCTGGGAAAAATTATAATGCCACTACAAAGATATTCTTTGCTCTATGCTGTGGATTTTATCACTCCTCCACAAGACTGTGGACTTTAATGCTGATAATTCTATCTCAAACTGGCTATAAATTCTTTTTTTTGTATAGACCAGTTGTACAAATGGAGAAGTTTGAACAGTTTGTACAATGGATTAAACAGTAATGCCCACAGAAATAATTAATGTTGCGAGGGCAAAGAGTCATGCAATTAATATTCCAGGAGATCTTTTTTGTCTTTTCAAGATTTTTACCAGATCATGTAACAGTTAGTAGGTTTGATGAGATTCCCAAGGCTCAGTTACGTTAGTAGGAAACTAAGCGAAAGCCGGTTGTTTTAAAATCATGAGGGAATCCTTTTGGAATGTAAGATTAATACAATATGATAGTGTGCAGCCTGTGCATGTCAATATGTGTATCTAAAATTGAAAAGATGGCTTGTAATATTACGGTGCATCTGGATGGGGCCTGAGAGGAGTACAAATGGATCAAAAACACAGGTGGTGGCAAATACTGTCTTATTGGGAGGTCCCATAAGGTACGAATGGAATGATCTGAGCTATAGTTAAAACTATACTATTTAATAGGTGCAAGTGCAACAGCTAATTTCCATTATGTATTTTTTTAGGGGCCAATTGTCATGTTGAAATTGAGATCCAACAAATCCTCCTCCATGCCATGAAATAGAGTGATTAGCTTCAACATGTAGATAGGATGCATTCCCCTTCCATTTTAGGGTGCGATTGTTACTATGTACAAACCCATCTAGGGGCTCTAATTCACAAAGAAAAAACTGTTATTAAGTTTGCTGCTGGTGGGGTGGTCACTATAACAGTCTTGCCAATTAATTTCTTCCTCAGTGGGGTGCCATTCATAAGACTTTTTGCATAACGGCTTAGTGTGTGTGGGGGCGGGTGTCTTAGTAAAGTTACATTTACTGCACCTCTCCCCAGAGCAAGCAGTGATAGTAGATGTATTTGGGCTTTTGCTTCCCCCTCCTTTGGTGTCCATGTTAGCCAGAAGCCTCTTTTTAATTTTACACACAAAGGAGCTGTGGTTTGGTTCTGTGTCATACAAAAGGGAAGCTAGGTGGTGATACCCATGTAATTTATACTTTGCCCATATACTTCCTTGCCCCACCCATGGTCCTCCTGGGTGACCAAGGTGTTTGGTGTTATTGGTGACTACATTAGGCGGGGGATCATCCCACATAAGGTGTCTTACCCATGGAGGGTCAGGAACATAAGTCCAAAATACTTCCCCATTTGCCCCGGTAGCATTTCGGCACAGCTGATGACTACTAGCAGGGCAAGAAAGACGTTCTCAGGCGTTCTTGGGGTTCTGGTCTCCTCACAAATTCTCTCAGCTTTCTGGACCATCTTCTTCACCATCCCACAGGTGACCTCTGGGCTATTTGTCTCGTCCTCCTCCCATTCCTTATCTTCAGTGGCTTGCTCGGGGCTGCTACTACATGCGGCTGGGGTAGTCAATTGTATGCAGCTGTTAGGCGTGGCACCGGGTGCAAGGTCCTCATTAACCTGGCCAGTTAATCCCTCAGATCCATGTTGAAGTTTAATATTTCTTGTGGGAATTCACATGGGCTTCGAGACATTTTCTGGAAATATACAAGCGTAGCCTTGACCAAATGTTAACAGGGGGTTGTGGCCCTTCCATAAACCAGACTCGGGATCTTTCCATTTAACCAGACCATTTTCCTTTGGCTTATTCTGACACCAGTTTATTTCAATGGGTGTCTTGCCATCGGCATCAGAAGTGAAAAATTTTAAAGTAATTAAGGATTAGTGTAGTTTACCTACAGGCAAGTTCTCCATATTCCCACTTTTCTGTTTTTCAATGCCTATTATGATGTCATTCTATAATTGCCTGTCCCTGCGAATTATAAGGTATTCATGTAATGTGCTGAATTTTCCACTTTTTACAAAATTGCTGTAAATGACAGGTTGTGTAAGCTGTTCCATTGTCGGTTTTAATGACTTTTGGAATTGCCATGACGGAAAAAGCAGCTAGCAATGATTAACCTGTTTTGCTGTTTCCCCTGTAGATGCAGTAGCCCATAGGCCCTTTGAAAAGGTATATACAGAGACATTCAATGGCCCGAGGTGTCCAAAAGGAGTATAATGTGTTACATAAATTTGCCAGATATGTTCCCTTATCAATCCTCAAAGGTTAATTCCTGTATTAGGCCCTGGAGGCAGATGTAATATGCCAGTGGGAAATTCTCTGATAATCTGTTTTGCCTGCTGTCGAGTGATGGAGAATTGTTTGGACAACATTTTGGCAGGCTGATGAGATTCTGAGGCCTGTTTTAATAAAGCAACCAATTGGTCAGGATGTGCATTTCCTTTTGTTAGCCAGCCAGGTAATACACTGTGAGCCCTGATGTGAGTGTACAATCTGCTGAACTTGTTTAAATAATGAAAAATAAACTTTGGTCACTGAGCCATTTTAAACGAGCAGTTTCAATTCTATTCACTAGGCCCACAGCATAAGAAGAGCCAGAGATAATATTAAGAAACTCTTGGAAATCCTGCAATGCAGCCTTAATAGCCTCTAATTCAATTCTTTGTACAGAAGTATGACTGGTCAGTATGACTCGGTCTGAATTCCTTGCATGATAGGCAGCTTTACCATTCGATGACCCATCAGTAAAAACAGTTAATGCTCCAGGAATAGGTCCCTGCCTAGTATTTTTTGGTATAATAAGGGGGTAGAATATAAAAATTGTAGTAATTTGTCTTTTAATAGGTGACAACTAAGTTCCCTTGAATATCCACTTAGTCCAATGTGCCAATTTAAATCAGTTTGAAATAATATTTCTAATTGCTTCCCAGTGAGGGGAAGGTAAATGCATTGGGGTTGTTCTCCTCTAAGCTGCCTGCAGCGCTTTCTAAGTTGAGGTATCAACTGAGCCATAAGTTCTACATATGTAACCGCAGTTTTAGAGGATTGATGCCATAGGCGGACCCATTCAATAATAGCAGGAGAGTTTTTTGGAAGATGACTCCAGTGAGACTATTTGCAGTAGGGTTAATCTGTCCCAATAAAGGCAATTAAGGCTCTACTCAAGCTACTTGGGCTGAGGAGATTGCCTGCTCAATTCTTAACAACTCCTTCCAAGCTTCATCTGTTAATGTTCAGGATGAGGAAAGATTAGAGTCACCACCAAGTATATTAAATAAAGTTGTCATTTCTCCTGTAGAGATTTTCAGATAAGGTCTTAACCAGTTAATGTCCCCTAATACTTTTTGAAAGTCAGTTAAAGTTTTAAGGCAATCTTATTTCCACCTTTTGAGGCCTAATACATTGGTTTTCAATTATGGTTCTCAGATATTTGAAAGGCATTTCTTTCTGTACCTTTTCTGGAGCAATTTTCACATTGCCAAAGGCTGCTCTTCCCATGGACTTGATAAGAGCAAGTCATCCATGTAATGAATAATGTAACATCGGGAATATTTGTCCCTTAAAGCCTGAACAGCTTGAGCTACATATTTTTTACACTAGGTGTGGCCATTGGCCATTCCTTGAGGCAAAACTTTCCATTGATATCTTTTCATGGGTTTTATATTATTAATAGCTGGCACTGAAAATGCAAATCTCTGTTTATCTTGAGGTGCAAAGGAAATGGTGAAGAAACAATCCTTAAGATCTACTATTATAAGAGACCAATCTAGAGGGATTTGCAAAGGCGTTGGGAGTCCAGGTTGTAAAGCTTCCATGGTATGCATAGTAGTGTTAACCACTCTAAGATCATGTAACAATTGCCATTTTCCTGCTGACTTCTTAGGTATAGTAAATATAGGTGTGTTCCAAGGACGATTGGAAGGCTCTATGCTCTATTTGTTCCTGTATTAATAACGAATATGATGTAATTTCTCCTTGGTTAATGACCACTGATCCACCCATATAGGTCTATCATCTTTCCATTGTAAAGATCTGCATAAGGGTGAGGAGATTGAGCAGTAACCACTCCTCAAAAGGTTGATACTAATCCTCATCTTCCTTGGTTTCCTTTGGGTTGGATGGGCTCTTTAATTCCCTGATTATTTTTTCCTAAGCTTTGACCAGTTTGATATCCCATCTGAGTTATTAACTGCTGTCCTTTGCCGGTAATAATACAAGCTTGTAAAGCTTCTAAAACATCCCAGCCCCATAAGTTGACTGAATCCCAGAGACTATGTAAGGCTTACACCATCCTGTCTGTCCTTCTTCATCTTGCCACCTTAACCCTGCAGCACTGCGTTGTGTATTATCAGGAACTCTGACCCCCATGATATGAGCTTATATGGACCAACTTGGAAGCCAGAATTCTTTTCTGATAATGCTGACATCTACTCCAGTGTCAATTAAACCTTTGAACTGTTTTCTCTCTATTGTTAAATTAATCATAGGATGGGTTTTGCTAATTTCATATATCCAACAGATATCTGAGCTTCCAAATCCTTGTGTTCCTCTTTTCCTATTTATAGCTTCACCTTGCTGAATATAAGGTAGAAGTAGTATCTGAGCAATTCTTTGTCCTGAAGTAATTTGCATAATATGATTACATTCTAATACTACCTTAATTTCTCCCTCATAGTCTGAATCTATGACTCCAGGCAAAACAGTTAGTCCTTTCAGAGTTTTTCCACTTCTCCCTAAGATTAATCCTAAAGTTCTTGGTAGCACAGGTCCCAGATTCCTGTAGGAACACCTTGCCGAAACATATAGGTGGGTCAAAGTGACCGGTATAGTACTGTTATGAACTAGGCCTGTGCTCCCTGGAGTGGCTCAGATGAGGGAGTACACTGTGAGCCTTGCAGGGCAAATTTCCCCTATTGATGATGGGGCTGGGATGGGGGGGCGTTTCCCTGTGGTTGGCCATTCTCTATGTCTTGATCTAATGGCTGCCCATTTTTATGAAATTTTGATCTCCATTAACCAACCCAATGATTTCCCTTCTGACTTCTAGGACACAGAGAGCTTTAATCTATGTTGATTGAATTGGGAGGCAGAATGTTCACGCCTTTCCATAGATCATCACCTTGTGTCCTTCTTGGTTGCTTACGTTCTTTTTTAAAAAGTCTTGTGCTTGAAAAGTGCCTGACCCCACATTCTGACATGCTCGAATCATTTCTGTAATGGTACTATTTTTCCTCAGAGGCTTCAGGCATTTCTTACAATCAGCATTGGCATTTTCATAAGCTCATTGCTGAAATAAAATGTCTCCTACTGTTTCATGTTGAATTTGTCATCTCACTGCTTGAGTGAGGCAAGCCATAAAGTCAGAAAACTACTCTATAGGCCCCTGCATACATTTACTAAAAGCTCCCTCAGGGTCCCCTTTTGATGGTAAAGCCCACCAAGCTCTTCTTCCACGAAGTCTAATTTGCTCATATGCCTGCTGCACATAATTTAGCTGATTTTGCATGTCATTATATTGTCCCAGTCCTGTCAGTATTTCATAAGATATTTGAGCATTCAGCCTGCAGGTTGCATGGGCTTGCTCCTGACATTTCTCCAAAAATTCTCCCTCCCATAGCAAATAATCTCCTCCATGAGCCAGAGAATACCAATCATAAGGAGCTAAGAGTGCTTCAGAAATATTAGTCATAATTTCTCTGGTAAAAGAGCTATAGGACCATTCTGGACTATGCTTTCACGCAAGGCTTTATCATTTTAAAGTCAAATTTTTCATGCTGTCTTATTATATGATTCAGGAGCTGTGGGTCAGCTACTTGTATAATAGGAAAAGCAAGTTGGCCCTCCACTGTCATGTCTTTTAATCTTTCTCGGATAGCTCTTCGCATAGGTGATTCTATTAATGGTGAATTAAATGTTTCAGGATTAGGACATGGAGGTGGAGGGGGCCATGAAGGCCATTCCTCCACTTTTTCTTTTTGCTCTTCTTTAGGAGAGGAAGGTGCAAGGGGAGGGAGTTTATCCTCTTTTGTTTCTCTAGAAGGCTCTAGCAAATGCAATACCATGTTCCACAAAGAGAAACAATTTGGAGGCAAATTTTTCCCCTGCTCCTGAGGTTTCTTCAAGTTCTGACTGACTCTTTCCCAACATTCAATATCTAATGTACCTTCTTCAGGAAACCAGGGATTATGTTCTATAATAACATGCAAAAACTGTAAGAGAATACCTTCTGACACTTTAATTCCTTTATCCTTAAGCATGCAAACCAAAAGTCTATAATAACCCTTCTCCCCTTTTGACAAATTGTGCCCCATTAGCCTGGCTAAAAAAAGACATTCCCACACTATTTAAAGATCTCAACTTCTGCAGCTGGCTGCGGGCTTTGCACACTGCAAATTTCCCCACCTATCCGGTGATTTTTTTTTCCCCCACCTTGCTGGTGAAACTTTGTTTTTCTGCTCCAGGCAAATCATCTCCAGACATCCATCATTCGAAGTGCCAGATGTGAGTCCACATCCCTCATGGCTCAGGGTTTGGGATCTGGAGAAGGGCTCTGGTCAAATGATAAGACAAGACAAGAAATAATAATTTGCAAATAATGGGGGGGCCAGGCGGAGTGTCCAATGCAAGGCCAAGGACTTCACCGGTGCCCAGGCCTTGCCAGCATTTTATTCAATTTTAGATACACATATTGCCCTTAGGCAGGCAATTCTAGTAACAGAAAGACTATATTAAAGATCAGTAAATATTAGTAAAGACTTACTTTGAGACTATTTGGTCAGGAAATTGCTTGAGCCACCATTGTGTCAACTCAACAATCAGTGCATAGCTTTGGCCCTTGCGAGAACTCAAGGTTCACGGGCCTTCTGCATGCCTTGTTTACACTTTTCTGATAGGGAAGACAATGGCTAGCTTCCAACAGTATGAACCAGTGGAAATCAAGGTAATGGAAAAAAACACAGAAAAGTGGCCTATGATTGCATAAGAACCTAGAGAGTGAAAACTCCTTGAATGAAGACATATGAAAAGTAAGCCTGAAGCACATGCAGGACTACCTCTGACCAAAATGGTGCCCTCTCATACAGAAAGTATGGGCACAAAACCTAGCAGAGTTTCCAGGGATAATCATCCTTCTCCCAAAGGTACTCCCCTTCCTCATGCTGAGAAGAAATCCAGACCCAGCACAGATAATAAGAAACATTTAGGTTTGTTTCATCCAAATCCACACCAGCAGAGAGGACCAAAGTAGTATCTAGCAACTGTTCCCAAGCCTTCACTTCAGAAGGACCATGACAGGCCTGTTTTCAATGGGGCTGCAAAGACCCACTTGAGCACCTTTTCACCAAGTGTTCCAAAGACTTCTGCTAAAGGGACTCAGAAATCTGTTACTGAGCACACAGACAAAAATCTCCTCTCTATCCTAGCCATTCCAGACCTGGACCTGTGGTCTCCCCACATAAGGCTAAGAGTCCAAGTGTCAGGCAGTCAGGCAGCAGCTCCAGCCTAGCTCATGGGCAGCGCATCAAAGGGAGTCTTCAGCCTAAGGTTAGTTCTGGCTCTGTGCCCAGGCACCAGAATGGCAGCTCCAGCTCAAGACCTGAGCAATCAATCAATGGGACCAAGAGGCCAGGCAGTGACTTAAATCCTCCTGGAAGGACAGTCAGCAGTACAGGTGGCTCTGGATGACCCATCAGTGTCCCAGGTGGTTCTAGGAAGTCAGTGGTCAGTTCTGGTGACTCTGGGTGGCCTGTGCACTATCCCCATAACCGACGAAGAATGAGTGGCTCAGTGCCCCCCAGGCGGTCATTCAGTGGCTCTGGGTGATCAGTAAGTGGCAGTTTCAGCTGGACAGACTGTCAGCAGTTCAGGCCCTAGAAGACCAGTAAGCAGCTTGGGATCTGGGTGAATAGTTAGTAGTTTAGATCCCCCCATAAGCCCAAATGCACTTTTGTCTCAGAAACAATATCTTCTAAGAATATTATTACCCAGCTCACCAATGGAGAGATGAATGGAATGCATCCTTCTTTAGCTGGCTACAGATATGCCCAACGTTCTCAAGGGTTTCCCTTCCCTTGTGGTTACAAAAGACAGTGAGAATATGAAGAAGAGGAAGATGAGAACTATGACTCCAAAATGGAAGATTTTATCAAAGATGAAGGAGAATCTCAGGAAGAAATATCTAAGCACATTCTTTGGCTATGACCGAAAAAAAAAAAATACAAAGATGAAGAAACAAAGAGTTTAAGACCAGGTATGCAAGATGACTTAGAAGAAATGAGATGGGAGGAAGAAGCAATGAAATACGGAGAGGTCAAGAAGCTGAAAAGATGTTACCTGCTGTTATTATTTATTTTTGTGAAACACTGGAGACACTCTACTGCAAAGAAGTCCTGCCTTTGGGCTGAAGAAGCCCATTATCATTTTAGATTTACTAGTGGCCCAGTGCACGAAATTTGTGCACAGGGGTGGGGGGAAGGACTCCAATCTGGGACCCCTTGGGGGATGTACAGGATTGGGCCTACGCTGGCAGTTGGACATCCCACTCAGAATCCAGGACTGCTGGCTCCTAACTGCTTGCCTGCCTGCTTGCCTGCCTGATTGCCCCAAACTGTTTCTGCCTGCCAGCCTGATCAACCACTAACCACTTCCCTGCTAGCCTGATTGACACCTAACTGCTCCCCTGCTGGCCTGATTGCCCCCAACTGTCCTCCCCTTCCACAACCTGCCTTCTCTGCCAGGACCCGCCTCTGCTGCGTGAGGCAGAGGAAATGCTGGGACCTCCAGGCCTCACCACACGAAGTGGCTCCTGGACCCCACCTGCTCTGTACACTTGGCCATCTTGTGGTGGCCACCTTGTGGCAGCCAGCTTTTGGCAGCCATCTTGTGGCAACATCATGAGCGAGGGCCACCTACGTTTTTATTAGCATAGATATTTGGATCCTCAAGGACAAGGAATGGGTATTATACACTGAGTGGCCAGATTATTATGATCTTTGAAAGCATCATTATCTGGCCACTCAGTGTGTGTGTGTGTGTGTGTGTGTGTATATATATATATATATATATTATCTAACAAAAGTAACATGCAAATTGACCGTGCCTCCACTATACCCACAATCCACGCCAAACAGCCAATCAGGAACGAATATGCAAATTAACCCAACCAACATGGCTGCAGCCATGGAGAGAGCAGGAGGCTTGGGTTTCCCCAGCAATAGAGGAAGCAAAGTGCTCTGCCTGCCCTGGCTGGCCCAGGCCTCCACTCAAGGCTACAAAGTTTCAATTATAGAAGATAAATAAATCCCAAGAAAAATGGCGGCAGCCACAGAGCTGGAGAGAGCAGGAGGCTTGAATTTCCCTCGCGATGGAGGGAGCCAAGATCCTGCAGCCCTGGCCTGCCTTGGACTCCACTCAAGGCAAAAAAGTTTCAATTATAGAAGATAAATAAATCCCAGATGCCAGGGCCTCTGCATGGGTTACCAGGGGACATGGCCAGCCTGCAAACCACCACAGGACCCTCACCCAGGCCACCCCACACCCCAATAGAATGCCCATCCTGATCTGAGACACCCTTCAGGGCAAACCAGCAGGCCCCCACCTGTGCACTAGGCCACTATCCTATCTAATAAAAGACTAATATGCAAATTGACCTTCACTCTAACACACAAGATGGCTGCCCACATGTGGTCAAAGATGATTGCTTCCGTAAGGACACAAGATGGCTGCCACAAGATGGCCAGCATGGGAAGGCAGTTAGGGATGACCAGGCTGGCAAAGGAAGGAAATTGAGGGCAACTGGGTTGGCAGGGAATGGCAGTTGGAGGGACCCAGGCCTGCAGGGGAGAGCAGTTGGGGGTGACCAGACCTGCAGGGGAGGGCAGTTAGGGGTGACCAGGCCTGCAGGGGAGGCCAGTTAGGGCCAACAGGTTAGCAGGGGAGCAGCTAGGCATCAATCAGGCTGGCAGGGGAGTGGTTAGGGGGTGATCAGGCTGGCAGGCAGAAGTGGTTGGGGGCAAACAGGAAGGCAGGCAGGCAAGCAATTGGGAGCTAGCAGTCCTGGATAGTGAGAGGGATGTCTGACTGCCCGTTTAGGCCCGAACCTAGGATCGGGCCTAAATGGGTAGTCAGACATCGCTTGAGGGGTCCCAGATTGGAGAGGTTGCAGGCTGGGCTGATGGACACACACCCACATGCAAGAATTTCATGCACCAGTCCTCTAATATATATATATATATATATATATATATATATATATATATATATATATCTCCCAGTGAGTGCATGAATTTGTGCATGGTGCATGGGTGGGGTCCATCCAGCCTGGGCAGGGTGAGGGACCATGGGTGGTGGGCCAGCCTGCCTGCTGGTCAAGGGGACAATTTACATATTAGCTTTTTATAATATAGGATATACACTGAGTGGCCAGATTATTATGCATTCAGAGATCATAATAATCTGGCCACTCAGTGTATATTTTGAGCATAAAGTATTTTCAAATACTTTCCATGGTGAAAGCTGTAGTACAGATGACATAATGCCCAGTGAGTGCTCTTACGAAGTTAACTCTCACAGGTGCCAGCTTTGATCCTGATGAGCTATGCACTCTAATGTGGGGCCCACTCAACAGACAGCCAATCTTCTTTTGTTCCTTTGCTATTTTAAAAAGGAAGAAATATTGCCTCTTGACTTCCATAATTCTGTTGATGGGTGAGTAGGGCAATGGCCAGCTGCCAATCAAACTTACTTTGTCTTTTTATGAGGAATCTGGCCCTTCCATGAATGTTGTCAGCAATAAAGTGACCTGTTCTAATCTATATATTTGTATTGAGAACTTGAAATTGTAGAGTAGGCTTTATAATTATACTAGAGGCCCAGTGCACGAAATTCATGTACGGGGGTGTGTGTCCCTCAGCTCAGCCTGCAACCTCTCCAATCTGGGACCCCTCAAGCGATGTCCGACTGCCTGTTTAGCCCTAATGCCGGTAGGATCGGGCCTAAATGGGCAGTCGAACATTCCTCTCACAATCCAGGACTGCTGGCTCCCAACTGTTCGCCTACCTGCCTTCCTGATTGCACCTAACCGCTTTTGCCTGCCAGCCTGATTAACCCCTCACCACTCCACTGCCAGCCTGATTGATACCTAATTGCCCTTCCCTGCAGGCCTGGTCACCCCAAACTGCCCTCCCCTGCAGGCCTGGTCCCCTGCAACTGCTCTCCCTTGCAGGCCTGGGTCCCCCCAACTGCCATTCCCTGCCAATCCCATCACCCCCAACTTCCCTCCTCTGCCAGCCTGGTCACCCCTAACTGCCCTCCCCTGCAGGCTTGATCGCCCCCAACTGCCCTCCCTTGCAGACCTGGTCCCTCCCAATTGCCCTCCCCTGCTGGCCATCTTGTGGCAGCCATCTTGTGTCCACATGGGGGCACCCATATTTGATCACAGGTGGGCAGTCATCTTGTGTGTTGGAGTGATGGTCAATTTGCATATTACTCTTTTATTAGATAGGATAGAGGCCTGGTGCACAGGTTGGGGCTGGCTGGTTTGCTCTGAAGGATGTCCCGGATCAGGGTGGAGGTTCTCTTGGGGCGTGGGGTGGCCTGGGTTAGGGGCCTGTGGTGGTTTGCAGGCCGGCCATCCCCTCCCCCCCCAGTGACCCAAGCAGAGGCCCTGGTATCTGGTATTTATTTATCTTCTATTACTGGGACTTTGTAGCCTTGAGTGGAGCCAAGCCTCCTGCTCTTTCTGTAGCTGCAGCCAATTTTGTTGGCATTTATTTGTCTTCTATAATTGAAACTTTGTAGCCTTGTGCAGAGGCCTGGGCTGGCCAGGGAGCGCAGGAAAGCTTGGGTTCCTCCGTTGCCGGGGAAACCCAAGCTCCTGCTCTCTCCATGGCCGCAGCCATCTTGGTTGTGTTAATTTGCATACTCACTCCTGATTGGCTGGTGGCTGTGGCTTGTGGGTGGAGCAGACGTATGATCAATTTGCATATCACTCTTTAATTAGATAGGATGGATGTCATCTCTGTGACTTTGAAGTAAAAAGTAGAATAAATTATATTGTATTCTATCTTCATGGATTGGAAGCTGAGCATTCTTATTCACTGATTTAGGTGATTAGGCAATTAACAAAAAATTTCAAGTTAAAAAATAAGTTATGCTATATGGCATAAGAATATTCTTTTCTAAATTTTCCTTTCAGATTTATTGTAAAATAGACAATGTTGCTGTGCTGATTTTCATCAAAAAGCCCTTTTGTAGTGTAGAAAAAAATATTTTATTCAAAGATTAGAATTGAAAGAGTAATAGTTTAAAAAATAAACAAGTGACACGTGAGGTTCCCCATACTCCCCCATTATAAAGATATTTTGGAATCTAAAGTGCCCTTATGTCTCTTGATGTTAATGACTTTGTATTTTTATCTTAAAATTCTTTAGCAATTAATGGCAAAAAACAAAAGCTAAATTCATGTGTATCAAGAGAAAATCAATAAATAAACCAAGTTTCAAAGAGTACCAAAATTTTGCATTGGATGTACAGATTTTACGCTCATTGTTAAGAAATAAAAATTGTCTCCCATTCCTTTCTAAAATATTTAGTTGGAAAAAAACTGGTGTAAGAAGAGAACTTTACCAGGAGAATTTTTAAAAATTCTTTATTGTTTAAAATATTACATATGTCTTCATTTCCCCAAATGGCCTCTTCCTGGCTGCTCCCTCCCCCCCCCACCCCCTCGCATCCCAGCAAATGCCCTCACTCCCTATTGTCTGTGTCCATTGGTTATGCTTATATGCATACATACAAGTCCTTTGGTTGATCTCTTACCTCCCCCTCCCACCCTCCCCTCTGAAGCTGGATGGTCTGTTCTATGCTTCTAAGTCTCTGGATCTATTTTTATTCATCAGTTTGTTGTTCATTATATTTCACAAATGTGTGAGATAATGTGATATTTATCTTTCTCTCCAGGACCATTCATGCTGTTGCAAATGGTAGGAGTTCCTTCCTTTTTACAGCAGTATAGTATTCCATTGTGTACATGTACCACAGGTTTTTAATCCACTTACCAGCTGATGGGCACTTAGGCTGTTGCCAAATCTTAGCTATTATAAATTGTCCTGCTATGAACATAGGGATGCATATATTCTTTCTGATTGGTGTTCCTAGTTTCTTGCAATATAGTACTAGAAGTGGGATCACTGGCTCAAATGGCAGTACCATTTTTAGTTTTTTGAGGAAACTCCATACTGTTCTCCACAATGGCTGCACCAGTCTGCATTATCACCAGCAGTGCATGAGGGTCCCTTTTTCTCTGCATCCTGCCAACACTTGTCATTTGTTGATTTGTTGATGATTGCCATTCTGACAGGTGTGAGATGGTACCTCATTGTCTTTTTGATTTGCATCTCTCAGATGATTAGTGACTTTGAGCATGTTCTCATAAGTCTTTTGGCCTTCCTTCTGTCCTCCTATGAAAAATATCTATTTAGATCTGTTGTCCATTTTTTTTATTGGGTTGTTTGTCTTCCTTTTGTTAAATTGTATGAGTTCCCTGTAAATGTTGGAGATTAAACTCTTATCAGTAATAACATTGGCAAATATGTTCTTCTATGCAGTCGGCTTTCTCATTGTTTTCTTTTGCTGTGCAGAAGCTTTTTATTTTGATGTAGTCTTATTTGTTTATTTTCTCTTTAGTTTCCATTGCCCTAGGAGCTATATCGGTGAAGATATTGCTTTGGCATATGTCTGAGATTTTGCTGCCTGTGGATTCCTCTGGTATTTTTATGGTTTCCCATCTTATGTTTAAGGCCTGTATCCATTTTGAGTTTGTTTTTGTGTATGATGTAAGTTGGTGGTCTAGTTTCATTTTATTGCATTTATTTGTCCAATTTCCCAAACACCGTTTATTGAAGAGACTGTTTTGACTACATTCTGTGCTCTTGCCTCCTTTGTCAAATATTAATTGAACAGAATGGCTTGGGTCTATTTATGGGTTCTCTGTTCTGCTCCGTTGATCTATATGTCTGTTCTTGTGCCAGTACCAGGGAGTTTTGAGAGTAGTGAGTTTGTAATACAGCTTGATATTTGGTACTGAGATCCCTCCTACTTTGTTCTTCTTTCTCAGGATTGCTGCAGCTATTTGGAGTCTTTTTTTAAAAATCCCAGATGAATTTTTGGAGAGCTCATTTTAGGACTGTGAAATATGCCATTGGTATTTTAATGGGGAGTGCATTGAATCTATAGATTACTTTGGGTAGTATGGACATGTTAATGATGTTGATTCTATGGCATAGTCTTCTATCTGTTCATGTCTTCCTCTATCTCTTTTTTCAGTGTCCTGTAGATTTCTGAGTACAGGTCTTTTACCTACTCAGTTAAGTTTATTCCTAGGTATCTTAATGTTTTTGGTGCAATGTTAAATGGGATTTTTTAAACCTCTCTTTCTGTAAGTTCGCTATTGGTGTATAAAAATTCCATAGATTTCTTGGCATTGATTTTGTATCCTGCTTCATTGCCAAATTCATTTATTAAGTCTAATAATATTTTATGGAGTGTTTGGGGTTTTTTTTGCATACAGCATCATGTCACCTGTGAATAATTGCAGCTTTATGTATTCTTTTCCAATTTGGATATCTTTTATTTCTTCTTGTCTAATTGCTATGACTAGCACTTCTGCTACTATGTGGAACGGAGTGGTGACAGTGCTCATCCCTGTCTTGTTCCTCTTCTTAGGGGAAATGATTTTCGTTTTTTCCCATTGAGTATGCTGTTGGCTGAGGTTTGTCATATAAGGAAGGCTTTTATTATGTTGATGTATGATCCCTCTATTCTCACTTTGCTAAGGGTTTTTATCAAGAAAGAGTGTGAGATTTTGTCAAAAGCTTTTTCTGCATCACTTGATATGACTATGTGATTTTTATCTCTCAATTTATTTGTGTGATGTATTATGTTTATTGATTTGTGGATATTGTACCATCCTTGCATCCCTGGGATAAATCCTACTTGGTCATGATATATGAATTTTTCTGATGTAACACTGGATGTGATTTGTTACAGTTTTGTAGAGGCTTTTGGCATCTATATTCATGAGGGGTATTGGCCTATAATTCTCTTTCTTTGTGGTGTCTTTATCTGGTTTTGATATTAGAGTAATGTTGGCTTCACAGAATGAGCTTGAAAGTGTTGTTTCCTCTTTAATTTTTTTGGAATAGTCTGAGGAGGATAGGTTTTAACTCTTCTTTGAATGTTTGGTAAAACTTCCCTGTGAAGCTGCCTGGACCTGGGCTTTTGTTTGCTGGAAGCTTTTTGATGACTGCTTCAGTTTCCTCCATAGTTATCAGCCTATTGAGATTTTAGATTCTTTCTGATTGAGTTTTGGAATCTTGTATTTTTTTGGAATATGTCCATTGCCTCTAGGTTGTCTAGTTTGTTGGAATGGAGTTGTTCATAATATTTTTTTTGTACAGGTAGTGGCCTGGTTCATGAAATTCTTGCACATTAAAAGGGAATTAAGTAGAGGAAATATTTTAATATTGCTATTTGACCTTTGTCTATAATAGAAGTGAAAGAAAATTAGTAAAATGTATATGGAAGTCTTGAATCTTCCTCCTGTCCGTATCTGGGGCGCGCCACGTGACCCAGAGTCAAGTCCCTACCCACCTGTGTGTGCTTTGAAATCACTGGAGACCCAGACCTGACTGGCCCCACTCCCATCAAGCCCCACATTGGCTGGGGTTGCAGCCTCAGGTCCCCAGGCCTGGCACCAGTCAGGGGCCAGAGCCTAAGGTCCCCCATCAAGCCCCGCTGGGTGGGGGGGCATGACCTCAAGTCCCCTGGCTCAGCCTCTGGACCCCCAACCTGGCCTCCAGTCCCCTAGCCTTGGCACTGGGGCAGGGGGCATGGCCTCAGGGCCCCCTGTCCTGGCCTAAGGTCCCCCGGCCCCTGTGTGATGGTGTGTGGCATGACCGCATGATGACCATTTGCATATTAGCTCTTTATTATATAGAATAGTTTGTATTTCCTTGAGGTCTGTTGTTATTTCACCTCTTTTGTTTCTGATTTTGTTTATTTGGGTCCTTTCTCTTTTCTTCTTGATGAGCCTGGCTGGAGGTTCATCCATTTTGTGTATACTTTCAAAGAAAGAGCTCTTGGTTTCATTGATCTTTTTTGTTGTTGTTGTTTTTGGTATCTATGTCATTTATTTCTGCTCTGCTCTTTATTATCTTCTTCCTTCTTCTCACTCTGGGCTTTTCTTGTTGTTCTAATTCTTTAAGTTGTAGAGTTAGATGATTTATTATCATTTCTTTCTTGTTTTTTAAGGTAGGGCTGTACAGCTATAAACTTCCCTCTCAGAACTGCTTTCACTGTGTCCCATAGATTTTGGATTGCTGTGTTTTCATTGTCATTTGTTTCCAGGATGTTTTTAATTTCTTCTTTGATCTCTTTGATAACCCAATCATTGTTTAATTGCACGCTATTTAGCTTCCAAGTGTTTGATTTTTAATTGTTTTTATTGTAGTTTATTTCTAATATTATGCCATTGTGGTCTGAGAAGATGCTTGATATAATTTCAATCTTCTTGAATTTGAAGAGATTTTTGCCTGTGACCCAATGTATGGTCTATCTTTGAATATGTCCCATGTGCACTTGAGAAGAATGTATATTTACTGACTTTGGGATGAAATGTTCTGAAGATGTCAATTAAGTCCATCTGATCTAGTGAGTCATTCAGGATTGCTGTTTCTTTGCTGATTTTTTGTCTAGATGACTATCCAGTGATGTCAATGGGGTATTAGAGTCTCCGACTATGATTGTATTGTTGTTAATCTCATCCTTGATATCTTTGAGGAGGTCTTTTTTAAATGTATTTGGGTGCTCCTGTATTGGGTGCATATATGTTTATCAGGGTTATATCCTCTTGTAGTACCAATCCCTTTAGTATTATGTAGTGGCCTTCTTTATCACTTGTTATGGCATTTACTTTGAGGTATATTTTGTGATATATAAGTGTTGCTACCCCAGCTTTTTTTTTTTTTTTCACCTTGCCTGGAAGATATTTTCCCATCCCTTCACTTTCAGTCTGTGTGAGTCCCTTGTTCTAAGATACCCATCAGAAAATGTATGGGTCATGTTTTCTTATCTATTCAACCACTCAATGTCTTTTGATTGGATTATTTAGTCCATTTATGTTTTAAGTTATTATTGATAGGTAGTTGTTTGCAGCCATATTTATTTTTTGTGCCTGTGTTCCTCTTTCCCTTTTTATTTTTTATTTTTATACCATTCTCTTTAGCATTTCTTGCATTACTGGCTTGGTGGTGATAAACTCCCGTGGGTTTTTGTTTGTTTGTTTGTTTGTTTTTTCTGTGAAGCTCCTTATTTTCCCTTCTATTTTGAATGATAGCCTTGTTGAATGTAATATTGTTGTATTCAGTCCCTTACTTTGCATCACTTTGTAAACTTCCTTCCATTCCTTTCTGTCCTGATGTATTTCTGTTGAGAAGTCATTTGATAATCTAATGGGAGATCCCTTGTATGTAACTTCCTGTCTCTCTCTTGCAGCCTTTAAGATTCTCTCTTTATTTTGGTACATCTACACAATGGAATACCATGCTGTGGTAAAAAAGAAGGAGTTCTTACCATTTGCAACAACATGGATGGAGCTGAAGAGCATTATACTAAGGGAAATAACTCAGGCAGAGAAAGATAAATATCACATGTTCTCACTCATTTATGGAATATAATAACAACATAAACTGATGAACAAAAACAGATCCAGAGATAGAGAAACATCTATCAGAATGTCAAACCTCAGGGAAGGCAGGGGATGGTGGGGGTAAGGGGAGAGATTAACCAAAGGACTTATATGCATGCATATAAGCCTAATCAATGGATACAGACAACAGGGGGGTAGGGGCATGAATGGGGAGGTTGAGGGTCATTGGAAAATAACAAAATATATGTAATACCTTAATCAATAAAGAAATTTAAAAAATATTCTCTCTTTGTTGTTAACAATCACCATTGTAATTATGATGTGTCTTGGCTTGGGTCTTTTTGGGTTCATATTGTTTGGGACTCTGTGCTTGTGTGACCTTTTTCTTCCCCAAATCAGGGCAGTTTTCTGATGTTATTAGTTCAGATAGTTTTCTAACCCTTGTTCCTTTTACTGTCATTGTGGCACCCATATTATTTGTATGTTGCTTCATTTAATGCTGTGCAAAAACTCCCTTAGGCTCTCCTACAGTCTTTTAATATTTTTCCCCAATTGCAGTTCAGTTTGGGTGCATTTTTCCTCCCTGTCTTCTAATTCATTAATTCAGTCTTCCACTTCTCCTAGTCTACTGTTGAAACTGTCCATAGAGTTGTTTATTGAACCTACACACTCTTTATTTCTTCTTGGTATTTACGTAAGTTGTTGATTTTTTCATCTATCTCGTTTATGAAATGTGTAACACTTATTTTGAATTCTTTTTCTGACATATTGCATACCTCTGTTTCACTTATCTCAGTTTCTGCCAAGTGCTTCTTTCCTTTCCTTTGGGGTTTTCTTTGTCCCCCATTTTTGCCCTCACTGAAGGACCTAGGTGGCGAATCATGCGGGGGCTGCACCTCCGGCTGAAGTGGCTCCTTGGGTTGTGGCTGCTCCTCAGGCAGTCATGGCAGTGGATGCTCCTCAGTTGGCAGAAGCTCCTCTAGTGGGTGCTGCTTTTGCTGCTTCTTGCAACAGTGGGGCTCCTCTGGCTAGTGGGGGTGGGATGATCTTCCATCTGCTGCTCCTTGGAGAGGGGGAGGCTGCTTACAAAGCTCCTGCTCCTTGGATGGCAGGCAGCTTATGCAGCTGCTGCTCCTCAGATGGGAGCGGGCTGTGCAAGGCCGCTACTCATCAAAAGGGGATGAGCAGTTCACACAGCTGCTGCTCCTCGGACAGGGGCAGGTAGCATGCAGCTGCAGATCCTTGGATGGGGGCAGGCTGCTCGTGAGGCTACTTCTCCTCAGATGAGGGTGGGCTGTGCAAAGGCTGCTGCTCCTCAGATGGGAGCACACTGCTCGCAGGACTGCTGCTCCTCAGTTCTGAAGACTAGAAGGCCAATATCAAGGTGTCGCTGTCAGGGTTGAATTTCCATAAGGAATCTTTTCCTGGTATATACATGTCCACTTCTTCACTGTGTCCTCACACAGCTTTTCTTCTCTCTCTGGGCTTCTACTTGTATTTCCACCATGATGAAGTGGCTCTCACTTCTTCCTCAAGTTGGCAGAGAAGAAGCGTGACGGTGTTGAATGGCTCTCAGAGTTGCAAAACCAGCCCGGTGGCCACATCTTTTCCAGGATGTGCTGAAGGCTCCCCCAAGATGAGTGGGCAAAACTCAGAGCTCCATGGAGGCCACCATGGCATTGGAGAGGAACCCAACCCAGGCCCTTTGGAAGCTGCAGGCCCTGGGTCTACCCATGTACTAAATTGTATGCTATTGCCTCCTTTGTCAAATATAAATTGAGCATAATTGCTTGGGTTGATTTATGGGTTCTCTGTTATGTTCCATTGGTGATTATGTCTGTTCTTGTGCCAGTAACAGGCAGTTTTGAGAACAATGGCTTTGTATTATATCTTGATATCTGGTATTATGGTTCCTCCAACTTTGTTCCACTTTCTCAGGATTGCTGTGGCTATTTTGGGGTCTTTTTCAGTTCCTTAAGAATTTTTGGAGAGTTTGTTCTGGGTTTATGAAATATGCCATTGGTATTTTAATGGAGATTGCATTGATTCTATAGATTGCTTTGGGTAGTATAGACTTTTTAATGATGTTGAGTCTACCAATCCATGAACACGGTGTATTCTTCCATTTGTTTACATCTTCCTCTATCTGTTTTTTCAATGTCCTGTAGTTTTCTGAGTACAGGCCTTTTACCTCCTTAGTTAAGTTTATTCCTAGGTATCTTCGTTTTTTGGTGGTGGTGGGTTTTTTATTTCAAATGATAAATTGAATTTTTTTTAACTTCCTCTTTCTGTGAGTTCGTTATTGGTCTATGAAAAGCCATACATTTCTGAGTGTTAATTTTGTATCCTGCTACATTGCCAAATTCATTTAAGCCTAGTAGTTTTTTCATGGAGTCTTTAGGGTTTCCTATGTACAATATCATGTCATCTGTGAATAATGACAGTTTTACTTATTCTTTGGCAACTTGGATGCCTTTTATTTTTTCTTCTTGTATGATTGCTATGGTTAGCACTTTCAGTTCTATGTGGAACAGGAGTGGTGAAAGTGGGTATCCCTGTCTTGTTCCTGTTCTTAGGGGAAAAGGTTTTAGTTTTTGCCCACTGAATATGCTGTTGGCTGTAGGTTTGTCATATGGTCCTTATTATGTTGAGGTATGATCCCTCTATTCCCACTTTGCTGAGAGTTTTTATCAAGAAAGCATGTTGGATTTTGTCAAGTGCTTTTTCTGCATCAATTGATATGACTCAGTGATTTTTGTCTCTCAACTTGTATATTTGCTGTATCACGTTGATTGATTTGTGGATATTATACTAGCCTTGCAACCCTGGAATAAATCCCACTTGGTAATGGTGTATGATCTTTTGAATGTATTGCTGGATCCAATTTGTTAGAATTTTGTTGAGTATGTTGGCATCTATGTTCATCAGGGATATTAGCCTGTAATTCTCTTTCTTTGGGATGTCTTTATCTAGTTTTGGGATTAGGGTAATGCTGGCTACATAGAAAAAGCTTGGAAGTGTTCCTTCCTCTTGAATTTTTTTGGAATAGTCTGAGGAGGGTAATTTTAGTTCTTTGAATGTTTGGTAAAACTCCCCTTTGAAACTGTCCAATTCAGGGCTTTTGTTTCCTGGAAGTTTTTTGATGACTGCTTCAATTTCCTCCATAGTCATTGGCCTTTTTCAGATTTTTTTATTCTTCCGGATTGAGATTTGGAAGATTGTATTTTTCTAAGAACATGCCCATTTCCTCTAGGTTGTCCAGATTGTTGTGATGAAGTTGTTCATAGTATTTTTTTTTTTTACATCCTTTATATTTCTGTGGGGTTGGTTATTCCTTCACTTCTTTCATTTCTGATTATGTTTATTTGGGCCATCTCTCTTTACTTCTAGGTGGTCCTCGCTAGAAATTCAACAATCTTGTGTATCTTTTCAATAAATTTGCTCTTGGTTTTATTGATCTTTTCTTCCTCTATGCCATTTATTTCTGCTCTGATGTTTATTATCTCCTTCCTCCTGATTACTCTGGGCTGTTCTTGTTGCTCTCTTTTTAATTCTTTAAGTTGTAGGGTTAGATAATTTATTACCTTTTTTTCTTGTTTTCTTGAGGTAGACCTGTAGTGCTATGAACTTCCTTCTCCTGACTGCTTTCAATGTGTCCCATCATTTTTGGACTGCGGTGTTTTCATTGTCATTTTTTTTCCAGGATGTTTTTTATTTCTTATTTTATCTCTTTGGTAACCCAATCATTGTTTAATAACACGCTATTTAGCCTCCAAGTGTTTGATTTTTATAAAATTGTTTTTATTGTAGTTGATTTCTAATTTTATGCCATTGTGACCTGAGATGATTCTTGATATGATTGCAATCTTCCTGAATTTGGAGAGACTTATCCTATGTTCTAATATGTGGTCTATCTATGAAAATGTCCCATGTGCACTAGAGAAGAATGTGTATTCTGTGGCTTTGGGGTGAAATGTTCTGCAGATGTCAATTAATTCCTACTGATCTAGTGAGTCCTTTAGCTTGCTGTTTCTTTGTTGATATTTTGTCTAGATTTATCCAGTGTAGTCAATGGGATATTAAAGTTCACTACTATGAATGTATTGCTTTGGATTTCTTCCTTAATATCTTCCTGAAGTTTTTTTTTATGTATTTGGATGCTCCTGCATTGGGTGCATATATGTTTACCAGAGTTATATCCTCTTGTACCAATCCATTTAGTATTATGGAGTAGCCTTCCTCATCTTTTGTTATGGCCTTCACTTTGAGTTCTATTTTGTGATATATCAGTATTGCTACCCCAGCTTTTTTTAAATTCATTTCCATGTGTCTGAAAAATTTCTTCCATTCCTTCACTTTCAGTATTGTGAGTCCCTTGTTCTGAGGTGGATCTCTTGTACACAGCGTATGTATGGGTCATGTTTTCTTTCCATTCAGCCACTTGATGTCTTTTGATTGGAGCACTTATCTATTAATCTTTAAGGTTATTATTGATAAGTACTTGTTTGTAGCAATTTTAATTTTCATGCATGTGTTCCTTCTTCTCTTCCTATTTCTTCTTTTTACGACAGTCCCTTTAGCATTTCTTGCATTGCTGGCTTGGTAGTAATAAATTTCCTTAGCCTTCTCTTTTTTGTGAAGCTGCTGATTTCCCTTTGAATTTAAATGATAGCCTCACTGGAAAGAGTATTCTTGAAGTCATCTCCTTGCTTTGTACCACTTTGTATACTTCATTCCATTCCCTTATGGCTGGACGTGTTTCTGTTGGGAAGTAAGTTGATAGTCTAATGGATGATCCCTTGTTGGTAACTCTCTTTCTCTCTTGCAGCCTTTAAGATTCTCTCTTTGTCACTAACAATTGCCATTGTAATTATGATGTGTCTTGGTGTGGGTCTTTTTGGGTTCATCTTGTTTGGGACTCTCTTTTTGTGTGTGACTATTTTCTTCCCCAAGTTAGTGAAGTTTTCTGTCATTATTTCTTCAAATAGGTTTTCTAATCTTTACTCCTCTTCCTCTCCTTCTGGATCCCCTATTATATAGATGTTGCTTCATTTCATGTTGTCCCAAATCCCCCTTAGGCACTTCTCCTGATTTCTAAAACTTTTTCTCCAATTGCTGTTCTGATTGGGTATGTTTTAAACCCTGTCTTCTAAATCACTGATTCGGTCCTTTGTTTTTTCTAGTCTACTAGTGAAACCTTGCATTGTCGTTTTTATTTCAGCAATATCATTCTTTATTTTTTCTTGATTCTTACATGTGTTGGTAATTTTCTCATCCAGTCAGTTTAGGAACTGCAGGACCCTTACTCTGAATTATTTCTCTGACATATTGCTTGCCTCCATTTCATTTCGTTCCTTTTCTGGTGATTTCTCCTCTTCTTTCCTTTGGGGTTTTTTCTTTTTGTCCTCCTTTTTGCTGTCTCCTCTTCCTGGCCCTCGCCTCCCTGCTTGGGATCCAAGGGGTTGAATCCCCTAGTGGTTCAATGATCTGGGACTCGCTAGACAAGAGGCTGGGTGTGCCTTGAGTTTCATACCTTTACCATCTACTCTGAGTTGTACTCTCTTCTCCCATGATTCTGGTCCTTCAGTTGTCCACTTCAGATTCTCAGGGTGGTGGGGGTGCATGCACAGATCCTCTGGCATGCAACTCCCCCTGAGGACCCAGAGCCCTGTGGCATGCAATTCACTCTGCAGCCCCAGCACAAAAGGCAGGATGGTGCCCTAAGACCCTCTTGCACATGCAGCATGGTCTTGTGACCTGTGGATTGGCATACCAGGTCACACCAGCAGCTCTAACCTGGGCTCAGGGTAGGGCATGTGCTGTGTGACAGCTCTGTAGGGAGCCTAAGGGTGGAGCACACACTGACTGAAGGTGCTGTATGTGTGTGGGGAAGTCAGGATTTTCTTTAAAAAATATATTTTTATTGATTTCAGAGAAGGCAGAGGGAGACATAGAAACAATGATGAGAGATTGGCTGCCTCCTGCACGCCCCACACTGGGCATCAAGCCCACAACCTGGGCATTTGCACTAACAAGAAATCAAACCATGACCTCCTTGTTCATGGGTTGATCCTCAACCACTGAGCCACACCAGCCAGCCTACCACGAGTTTCTTGATATGCCTATCATATAGTTTTTGGGATTACCTAACTAAAATTAACATGCCACATATCCTGTACTTTTCCTAAATATTACCCATTTCACCTCTACAATCTAAGACCCTGTTTTCCCATTTTCCAACATTTTCGTGATCTTTGGTATTCATTTGTATGTGAGTTTTCCTTGTGCATTCATTAAGCATTGTACATCTCTTGTTAATTTGGTCATGTCAATTTGGTTACTAACCCAGTTGTTAGAATTTATAAGGTATGAGGTAAATAAGAGCTGGCCTTGTGAAATTATCGGCTGTGACATGGTTAACTTCTGACACCACTACAGGCAAGAGATCATGGATACCTGCCAGCAAAGGTAAGCATTATTATTATTTTTTCCTTCTGTTAGTCTTTTGTGTGTAGTACTGCGGGGTTTGGTAGAATTTTGAAGTTCTGCAAGTTACTTTTTCCTCTTATACATTCACATTGGCATACAAAAAGTATTGGTGAAACTAACTGCTTGGGCTTAGAGTGACATGGGTTCCCTTTATTGAATCATGGATTTGTGTACAGAGTGAGGATCTGGTTCAGTTCATGCATCTGGCATCTGGCAACTGAGGTCTGTTGTCTTTCTCCAACTCCACATTGTGGCTATGGTGTCTTAGTTATAGATCCCTGATATATGTCCAGGGTCTGTGGTTTCAGATCAAATATGTATTCAGCTGTATGTCTGGCATTCTGGGTCTCTTTGGGTATGACTTTGTGTCTGGGGTTCTTGTGTGGGGTCCAAGTGCAGCTATAGATTCAGATTCTGGTGTATTGAATCTGGTGTTAAGAATTAGCTGTCAGTCTCTGGCATCTGGTTTCTGGCTTTTGTGCTGCATAGTATGCTTGAGTCAGGGGAATGGCTTCGAGTTTGAGTCCCAGGGCCGGGGTCCAGCTTTTGGTTTGTGGTTGCTGTAGGGTACAGCTTCTGGAGTCCAGGGTGTGTGTTTGGGTCCTGATTTGGGCTCTGGTGTCTAGTGTCTGTCAACTGATGGTCATGGTGTTGAGTTCAATACTAACAATTGTCCCCAAGTTTATAGAGTTGGGGCATGTTATTAAAAAGCTAGGAAAATACCTTGACAAGTGGAGTGGGAAATCTGAGACTCTAACAGGGCCTAGTAATTTATAGGCACAACTACTAAATCACAAGAACTTATCTTCCCTAACCTAGGATGCTTAGGAGCAAATCGATTACATGTTCCAGACCATGCCCAGCAGACCCATGTTGCTTCAAATCGCTTTCCAGTGACATTTTTTAAGGTGAAACTGATCAGGGAATGACCCACATCACAGTATACATTCATTGTAATACATCAGCATATCAAATAACACACCTGGAGAGTTGATAAATATTCTATTACGATATTCCACTGAGGCCTCTTCTAAAATTGCCACTGTTAAACACCAGGTAAAATCTTTGTCCTGGCCATTGTGACTACCTTCACTGAATGTTGTCCCATGCATCAAAAGGTCACCTGTTCAATTCCAATGTCCAGGTTGTGGGTTCAACAAGAGGCAACTGATGGATATATCTCTCATATCGATGATGTTTCTCTCTTTTTTCCTCTCTCCCTGAAATCAATAAAATCATATTTAGAAAATCAAACAAATGAAACTGGTAAAACCCTTAAGACAAAGGTGTGTGTTGTTGCCTACACCTGTGTGTTCCCTTCTCTTATTTCCTACTTTTACTTTGTTTCTCCTAAACTCTAAAGATCCCTATGAGACTTGCTACCAAAGGATCAGTGGGCAGCGGCAGCTTGTCCTGGGCTAACCCCTTGAACCTGTCTCCAGGGCCTCCTTGATCTTGTTTCTTCTCTTTTAATCCCTCCCTTTGTTTCACTATGTGGATGAAAATGGGCCACATGCTATCCTGCAAGGTTAAGGGTTAACAGAACCCAGGCTACATGGTGAGACAGGAGGAAAACTGGTTGGCTGGTATTTAAATTTGCCTTTTCCACTGGAATTGCTTTCTGAGAATCTGAGCAAATGCCCTTGCAGTATAAATGAGAGCTGAACTCATTCAGCTCTGAAGATAAGGGGCACATCCTCTCTCCAGCCCGAATCTCAGATGTTCATAGATGACTAAGAATCTTTATGGAGGTGTCAGAAGTCATTCCTCATGACGTGTTGGGTCCCCATAGGGGACCTCCAACTCAACTGTAATTAAGAAATTGACTCATCCATGGATGCCCATATGAAGGTTGGTCACCTAGTGGTCTGAATCCTCACTCAGAGCTGTATGAGATAGCCAGGGAGAGAAACCAAGGCATGGAAGAAGGTTGAATGCCACTTGAGGACTAAGAGCTTCATGGTACTCATAAGCAGCAGACTTTGACCCACTACATTACCTCCATAGAGAATTTACTCAGACTGCCAATGTTCACAACAAAAAACCCACTACAATTAATACGGGAAATTGTGCCTCCAAGGCCAGAAACTTCAGGAGCCCAGCTCTCATTAATACTCCTGATAGAAAGCCTGTTACTGGTCATTGCTTTACAGAAATAGCAAGATATCACTAGAAATCTCATTTCAAAATGGCCATATAGCAATGGTCTCTGGGTGCCTCAATTTAAAATAATAAAATATGTTAATAAAAGGAAATATTGGTTGCTTAATTTTTCAATATCATTGAAAAATTAAGGTTTCCAAACATTAAAAATTCTTACATTAAATTACTTTTAATTTTAAAAATGAAAATACAGCCATGTCTTGTGCATTCGGTGGTTACAGCATTGTCCTATGCATCAGAGGGTTGTAGGTTTGGTTCCCATTCAAGGGCATGTACCTGGGCTGCAGGTCTGATCCCACTTTCAGTCAGGGTTTGTGTGGGAGATAACCAATAGATGTGTCTCTGTCACATAGATGTTTCCCTCTCTCCCGGCCTCACTTCTCCCATTCTCTAAAAATCAATGGAAAAAAATATCCTAGCTGCTCAGGTGAGGATTAAAAATATGGAAATATATATTTTAGGATAAAAGGTGAAGTACTCTTGAATTATGTATATGGTCTGTAGCATTTGTATGATATCTATTCATCTTTGTATTATGTGTTGTGCATTTTCTCTCTCCAAATGGCATTACAGGTTATAATCATTTACTGGCCTAAAAAAAAAAATTAAATACTTATGTAAATTAGAGAAAATCTTGTAGTCTGGATAAAATATTTAATACTAACACTATTTTAAAGTTTAATTGATGTCTTACCCAGTTTTCACAAAGTGTATATCATAATACTTAATTACTAGAGGCCCCATGCACAAAATTCATGCAAGAGTAGTCCTTTCTTCCCCCTGCTGCCAGCATTGTCTTCCTTGTGACACCTGGAACCCAGGCTTCCCTTGCAGCCCTGTGTTCATTGGAAAGGTTGTCTGGAAGGACATCTGGTCTAATTAGCATATTAAGCTTTTATTATTATAGAAGCTTGTTTTACAACCTCTTCAAATTTAAAATTTAAGAGACATTTTAAGTGACAAAAAAATAACTAAGTTATTCCAATGGATCCTGAAATACCTCCAACATTTAATCTCTCTCCTTACTAAAAGAGTTTTGATAATAATTAGTATTGGAGAGGTGCTGTTCCTGCCTGCAGTGGGAGGGCAAAGGGGGTGGTGGAACCACCAGGCCAGGGCTGGTGCTGTTTCTCTTTCACTTTCCTTATATTGTAATAAGTATTTGGTATTTTAATAGGAATTGCATTGAATCTATAGATTGCTTTGGGTAGTATGAACATTTTAATATGTTGATTCTACCAATCCATGTACATGGTATATTATTCCACTTGTTTATATCTTCCTTTTCTCTTTTTTCAATGTCCTATAATTTTCTTAGTACAGGTCTTTTACCTCCTTGGTTAAGTTTATTCCAAATTATCTTAATTTTTTGTTAAAAAATATTTTGGTAAATGGAATTGTTTTCTTGCTTTTTCATTGTTGGTGTATAAAAATACCATCAATTTCTGGGTGTTAATTTTGTATCCTGTTACATTTCTGAATTTATGTATTGAATCTAGTCATTTTTTGATGGAGTCCTTAGAGTTTTCTATGTACAATATCATGTCATCTGCAAATAATGACAGTTTATATCCCCCCTTCCAATTTAGATGCCTTTTATTTCTTTTTCTTGTCTAATCACTATGGTTAGGGATCTAATACTATGTTGAACAAGAGTGGTGAAAGAGGGCATCCATGTCTTGTTCCTGTTCTTAGGGGAAATGGTTTTAGTTTTTTTCATTGAGTATGATGTAGGCTTGTCATATATTGCTTTTATTGTGTTGAGATATGACCCCTCTATTCTCACTTTGCCAAGAGTTTTTATGAAGAAAGTGTGTTGGATTTTGTTAAATGCGTTCTCTGCATCAATTGATATGATCATGTGATTTTTGTATTGCAATCTGTTTATGTGATGCAACACATTTATTGATTTGTGAATAGTGTACCACCTTGCATACCCAAGTGGAAAAATCCCACTTGGTCATGGTGTATGATCTTTGTAATGCATTGCTGGGTCCAATTTGCTAATATTTTGTTGAGGATTTTATTATTTCTGTTCATCAGGGATATTGGTCTGTAATTCTCTTTCTCTGTAGGATCTTTATTTGGTTTTGGAATTAAGGTAATGCTGGTCTCATAGAAAGAGCTTTGAAGTGTTCCTTCTTCTTGGATTTTTTGCAATAGTTTGAGGAGTATAGGTGTTAGTTCTTTGAATGTTTGCTAAAACTCTCCTGTGAAGCCATCTGGGCCAGGGCTTCTCTTTTCTGGAAGTTTTTTTTAATTATTATTATTTCTCCCATTTCATCAGTCATTATTGGCTTATCAGAATTTTCTGATTCTTCCTGATTGAGTTTTGGAAGATTGGAATTTTTCTGGGAATATGTCCATTTTGTTCAGGTTGTCCATTACTTTGGAATAAAGGCATTCATAGTATTTTTTATGATTCATTGTATTTATGTGTGGTCAGTGGTTAATTCACCTCTTTCATTTCTGATTTTATTTATTTGGGCTCTCTCTCTTTGTTTCTTGATGGTTCTGGCTAAAGGTTCATCAATCTTGTTTATCCTTTCAAAGAACCAGCTCTTGGTTTTATTAATCTTTTGTTTGTTTGTTTTGTTTTGTTTTGTTTTACTCTATGCCATTTATTTCTACTCTGACCTTTAGTATTTCCTTCCTTCCACTTACTCTGGTCTTTTCTTGCTATTCTCTTTCTAATTCTTTAAGTTTTAGGGTTATATAACTGATTACAAGTCTTTCTTTCTTTCTTTCTTTCTTTCTTTTTTTTGAGGTTGGCCTGTAGTGCCTACACCTATGTTTGAGGAGAGTGGGGTGCGGGGGGGCGGGAGGTAAGGGTAGAAGGTGGGGTGGGAACCGGTGGAAGGGAGCTATGGGGGGTAAAAAGGAGAAACAATTGTAATAATCTGAATAAAGATTTATTTAAAAAACTAAAAAGGTACATTATTACTATTTTGAAAACGAGCCCAATTGTCATTTTGATTTCTTAGAATTTTGAATACTTTCATACTGTTATATCTGCTCTATGAAAATGAATTGTGTTTCACCAACTTGCTTCCAAATGCCAACTCACTTAGACTGAATTATAAAAGTAAACAGTATCGCACTTGCGTCTCAGCTCTTTGAACACGATTTCCCAGTGATTGAACAGTGTCCTTCAGATATTATGGCTCTTGGAATAGGTATTCTTAGTGTCTCAAGCACATTCCTAAATATTTCCTGTCCATCATTGTGAATTCTCAGAGTATGATTCACTGTTGTCCAGTAATTCAAGCTCATTCTTTCTGAATTCCAAGTGTTTACACAGTGTTTTTCCATATATACCAGCTCTTTAAACGTAAATTATTACTACTTGAATAGTTAGCCTACCTATCATTGTGTTTTCTAATAGTTTGGAATACATTACCCCTGTTATATCCGCTCTATGAAAATAAATTAAATATTTAACTCACTTTATTACAAAAACGCCAACTCATTTAAACTGAATCATAAATGTAAACAACTATTCAACTCAGTTCTTAGCTCTTTTAACACGATTTCCCAGTAGTTAAACATTGTCCTACACATATTAACGTTCTTTACTAATGTATTCCTACTTTTTCAAACATATTGCTAAATATTTCACCAGTCCTTGTGCATTCTCAGTTTGATTCACTGTTGTCCAGTGATTCAAGCTCATTCATTGTGAATCCAGTGTTCATACAGTGTTTTCCATACATACCAGCTCTTTCAGCGTGAAATATTTCTATTTTAAAGACCATCCTACCTTTCATAGCTCTTTGAATACAAATTCTCAGTATGGAAACATGCACTAGAGACATTAAGTTGCTACAAATGTATTCCAATTGTGTCAGACGCATTCCTAGACTTTTCCCTGATCTGTCATTTTGAGCTCTGAGAGTTTGAACATTTTCAAACATGTACCTGAGCCTTATGAAAAAGAATGTTTAAGTGTTTCACCTACTTCCAAAAACGCCAACTCATTTTGACTGAATCATAAATGTAAACAGTATCACACTCAATTCTCAACACTTTGAATTATTACTATTTTGAAGAGTATCCTACCATTCACAGTTCTTTGAATACAAATTCTCAGTATTTAAACATGCAGTAGAGACATTAAGTTGCTACAAATGTATTCCAAGTGTGTCAGACGCATTCCTAGGCATTTCCCTGATCTGTCATTTTGAGCTCTGAGAGCTTCAACATTTTCCCAAAGTATCTGAACCCTTCAAACATTCATATGGAAATGAATGTTTAAGTGTTTCACCTTCTTTGAAAAACACCAACTCATTAAGACTGCATTATAAATGTCAACAGTATCGCACTCAGCTCTTTGAACAAGATTTCCCAGTGATTAAACATTGTCCTTCAGATATTAAGGCTCTATGAACATGTATTTCTTGTGTTTCAATCCCATTGCTAAATATTTTCCTAATCATTGTGAATTCTCCTCGTTTGATTCAGTTTTGTCCAGGGATTCAAGCTCATTCATTGTGAATTCCTTGTGTTTACTCAGCGTTTTTACATATATACCAGTTTTAAACGTAAATTATTATTATCATTGTGATTTCTAAGTTTTGAATACTTTCATAAATTTTATCAGCTTCATGAAAATGAATTTGTAAATGTTTCACCAAATCTCTTCCAAAAATGCCAAGTCATTTAGACTGTCTCAGTGTTAAGACACTGCCCCACAGGTGTTGAGGTTCTAGAAATCTGTATTTCAATTGTTTCAAGCACATTCCAAAACGTTTCCCTAGTCTATCATAGTGAATTCTGATAGTTCTAAGAACTTTCACTCAGTTAACGGATTTCTATGAGGATTGTGAAAAATATCTACTCTGATACTGACTTATAAATGTGCCTTTGGACACAAATTCTCAGTGCTTCACCACAGCCCCACAGATATTAAGGTTGTAAAACTTGTATTCCAAGTGTTTCTTTCAAGCACAGTCCAAAAAGTTTCCCTGGTTTATCAGTGTGAGTTCTCAGAGTTCTAAGCACTTTCATACAGTTAACTGTGTTCTGTGAACATGAATTCTTTGTCTTGTAAACAACTTTCTTCACAAAACGCCAACTCATTGAGACTGACATATAAATTCATCTTTGAGTTTCAACACTGCCTCACAGATATTAAGGTTCTACACACATGTATTCTAAGTGTTGTGTCTGAATTATAAATATTGTAAACACAACCCTAATCAGTTAACATTTCTTTGAATACTGTCCCACAGATATTAAGGTTCTGTGACTTTCAATGTGCAGCATGCCATCATTAAAGGCAATGCTAGCCTCAAAGTCTAGGCTAGAATCACAGCCTCTGAGCCAAATCTCCACACTTGGAGAGCCCAGCCTAGCCACACATAGCTGAGCCTATCACCAAAGGGCCGAGCCTCGCTCAGGGAGAATACAGGCAAAGTCTTAAGCAATGGCAGACTGGGCCCTAGGCCTCTCTCTCAGCGAGTCTTAGGAGGCCCTTGGCACACTACTCCCTTGGTCTCTCTATCAGAGATTCCTAACAAGGCCCAGGGCCCTGGCAACTTTGGCCCTGGGCCTCTCTTAGAAACTTCTAAAGAGTAAGTAAGTTCTTTTAGGCCAAGCCCCATAGAGATCCAGAGTCCCCAGAGGACTGAAGGGGGAAGATTTGTGGCTGAGGTCCACTTGGGTATCCCTGGTGGCTTCCATCCCCTCCTTAGGCCTAATCAGCCCTAGCATTAAGAGGCTGATAGTGAGGGTAAGGTGCTGTACTCACGCTGATGATAGCCTGTGACTATTCTGAAAGAGTTATCTGGGTTTCAAAAAGGAAGTGCTTAACTATGGGCCACCAAGTTACCATGCAACCTGGCTGTCTGATGTCCCTCATGGAGTCCCAAAGGGGCACACACAGGAAGACTACATGAATTTAAAATAGTACATACATGACGGGACCTTGGAGGATCAGAGCTGTTATATAAGAGGTGGCCCAATTGCCCTTGGGCTCTACTGCCCAACAACAATTCCTTCTTTCAGCCTAGATTTGTGGGCTCATGGAAGGCTCCCTATGACCTGCTGACAGAGGAAGGAAAGTTGTGGAGTGGCTTTACATGATGTCAATATCCAACCAGAAACTGCACTGCTGTGATACAACAGGCCTTTCTGGATATTTGTGAAGGACAGTGGTAATGAAACCATAGCAATGGGCATAGATTGGGGCCTCAATTCTCTTTGTTTAGATGACAAATGACCAGATTTGCAATCCGATTCTGATTCATGGCTCGAGCCATGATCTTGCAATTGTAGTCAGAGACATGAAAGACACTTTATTGGAAGATCATTCCCAATGACATTGGGGCAGAAGTTTCTTAGACTCTTTTCAAACAATGGGCATGAAATACAGATATTTGTGTTGCATATACTGTTTATAACAGTGAATTCTCACAGTTAAGGACTTCATTAATCAAGAATAGAAAGTGGTCCTAGCAGGTTTGGCTCAGGGTTTGTTTCTGAAAAAGGAATATGCCAAGGTTGTAGGCTCAATCCCCAGTAAGATGCGTGCAGAAGGGTGCAAATCAATGATTCTCTCTCATCTTGATGTTTCTGTCTCTGTCTCTCCCTCTTCCTTCCTCTCCAAAATAAATTAAAAAATATCTATTTTAAAAAATAAGATAAAGTGGCACATTGTATATATTCCCTCATATATGGAATATAAAACCACAAACAAACAAGCAAAACCTCCCACATAGAGATGAAATCATGGTGGGTACAAGAAGGGAAAAACATGAAGGAGGAAAGGAGGTAAAGGGGTCAAATACAAGAGGACAGAGGAGGCTAGACGTTGGGAGGTGAGCACATGAGAATTATGCTATGTTGTACTATAGAGTCATAATATGACATTTATTTAATATTATTAACCACATTACTTCCCACTCTTGTTCATGAAAAGAAGATATTTTTCTGTTTTTGGATCAACATATTTTTGCTTATCTACAATTTGTTAAACCAGAATGAGGATAATCACCTGAGACTTGGTAATAGAACATGGGTGGCATGGTCTAAGCTGACAGTTAGTGAGGAGTAGTGCTTAGAAAAATAAAAAAATATCATAATATTATCTGTAGAGGGCTGCCTGGGAAGGCACATGGGCATTTCTTTAAATTGTTGTCAGCTGAGCCAGAGGCGATTGGCAGAGCTGCATCTAGTTTACACACTCCCCAAGAAGGTGGGGGGTGTTATCAGTACTGACTTTTTACCTTTGTCCAGGTGTGGGCCTAGCGGGCTTTGATATGTAAATTCAGACAAGCACCAGGAATGCTAGGGCCTACTCAAGAATGCAAATAAGTTTCTTTGATCCTAAGTTTTGGTGATACTTACCGGTATTTGGGGGTATAAAATAAACTTGCTGGGTGAGCTGGAGGTCCCTGCCTCTCCATCAGAGAGGATGGCATCCCACCTGGCTCCCAGCTTTGTTTCTATCTTCATGTCTGGTCTCTTTCTTTCTTTTATTTCTCAATCCCTGGCCACCTCCACGTAGAACCGGTTCCTTCATCTCTCTTTCCGTGCTGGACGTGGAAAAGGGAGATCCCCACCATATCTGGCCCCCGCTGCAGCTGGCCCCCGCAGTTATCAAACCCAGCTCTGAATCCAGACTCCTGCCAAACAAGGCAATTTCCAAGTACTGGGCTACAGCTTCAGTAGCTGGGGAGTGATGAGCACGGGGCAATCCAATGGGTTTCCTGCATTCTAGTTCCCATGTCTGTGGTGATAACATAGGTTCTGAAAAATTTCCAAGTGGTCCCCTGCAGCAGACATGGATGTGTTCTTGCTCATCACTTAATTTATATCCAGAATCAGATTGAAGATGATAGATGAAACAGAGGGCCGGAGTCCAGGACACAGGCTTTATTAGAGGAGAAGACCCTGCCAGGCTATATTCCAGGTGGAAAAGAGCGCACGTGCCGGGATGGAGGCACCTTTTGAGGGGAGGAAACGGAAGGGATGGGGCTTCTTGGCACACGCTGATTGGTGGTTCCATATAAGGCACACAATTAGGGACTTTAGAAATCGGGGTTCAGGATATTTGACAGGTGCTGATTGGTGGTTCAATGTTTAGTCCATATAAGGTGCCTGGTTAGGTGTTCAGGAATGGAGTTTACGTCATTCTTTGTCCATCCGTTGGGGGAAGGGAGGATCTATCATTCCAGGCTTCTGGTAATATTAAAAAAAAAAATTGAGAGTCCGGGCAAGGTCAAGGGATGAAGGTCCATCTTCTGTAGCTACTTCCAGCTGAGAGGGGGCATCGTTAGGGGCGTCTACCCAGGGTATCAAGGATTCTGGTGTTAGGTTCTGAATTCAATGCCAGATAGATCTCTCCCACCTTCTGGTTAGCGAATGCCTGCATTCTGTCCTGCAAAAAATTAGTGAAACAGAGCATGAGACAGGGGCCAAAGAGCAAAATTAAGAGTATAGATACCAGTGGGCCTAATAGTGGGAGGAGCCATGGAGTAAGTGAGCGAAAAACAGGTAGTGTTTTCCGTGCTGGACGAGGGGTGCAGCAGGATGATTTCCCCAAGAGACTGGTTGGTGAAGTCTGGAGAGCGGTCCTGTTGAGTCACTTGGGAGGTAAAAGCTGGTCCTGAGGCTGCCACAGCGTCATTTGTCTGGTTTTTCTGCTTTTCTGGAGCTGAAATACAACTGAGACCTAGATGTTATTTTTAGGGGGAAATGAGTAGGGGTCTCAGTTGCCTCACTAGTGATATGAAAGGGGAGAGTAGGTTACTCTGGGGGTAAGGTTCTTGTTTTTCCAGTTTTGCCCCTTGCTGAGCATCCACATGTTTCTTGTAGGTCCTGAGACAGGGTTTCAAAGTATAGGTAGAGCAGTGGTTAAGCTCCCTATGGCAGTTCCGACCCCTGCTGTGATGCCGAGGGTTAGGAGGAGAGGGATTATCTGGACTCAAATAATCCCTTTTGTGTCAGATATGATGGGTTACGGGGACAGATAAAGACTGATTATTGGGGCTGCATCTACATTGGGTGAGAGATAGATGAGAGTACAGGTTCCTGTCCAGACAGATGTATGTGTTTTTTCCACAGAGGAAGAAAAATCCCTGATCCCAGAGACAAGCTGATAGGTGTAAGGAGAAGAGGTGGACTAAAGGGTATGAGATTCCTTTTTCTAGTTCTGCACTCCAAGCTGAGAGGGTAGTCACCATGGTGCTACCAATAAGGGGTGACAGATGAGTGATTGAGATTGTGTTGCAGTGAAAATGGGAAGGAATATTAGAATGGGCTGTTATCCAAGGGAAAAGAGAAAGGGAAGGAAAGGAGCAGTGGAAGATGAGGCTGGAGAAAAGGCAGGGGGAAGAGGGAGCAGGCCCCAAAGCCTGTTTCCAGGCCTCTAGCCGCTTGAATTTTAAACTGCGCATTTTTCCTAGAGATAATGATCATAGAGGAGATAAGGAGATAAGGCGTTTACAGTCCAAGGAATGGCTCGGCCTTGTGGGATGGGAGAGTGAAACTGAGGTAGGTGACTGTGGTTTGGGACAACTGGGTTTTATGAAGGGATGCATGGTAGCCCTGGCTGGGCACCGAGGTAGAATGAGAAAAGAGTGAATGGGGAATTTAGTAAGATGCAGTGTAGACGTGAGGTGGCTAATGGCTGTGAGACTAATCCGTCAACCCCCATAATAGAGACTGAGGAGTAGACAAGGGTCCCAGCAAATTTGGAGAGGGCAGAATAAGTGGCCCCAGTGTCAATTAAAAGGAGATTGGCTTACCTGCCACCACAGTCATTACCCGAGACTCTGTCCTGGTGATGTAAGTCTGTGGGGCCCTGTCAGGGCCTGGGCAGCTTCTTCGGTGGCCAGTCCCAGGAGGCCTGGGAGCTCCAAACCAGATACAGAGTGCGGCCATGCTGGACTGGCTAAGGCCAGACCTGGAGGAGCCAGACTACAGTCTGATTTCCAGTGGCCTTCTTTTCCGCACCTTGGGCAGGGCCCAGGCGGGGATCTCCGGTTTGAGCAGAACTTGGCTCAGTGTCCTTCCTTGCTGCATTTGAAGCATGGGCCCGGAGGAGGCTTAGCCCCTGACTTACCCGTGGTTGGAGGACTGGCACTTCGTTTGGGGTTTGAAAGCGGTGGCTAGGAGCCGGAAGGCCCCCTACTGGGCCTCAGCCTTAGCCTGATCTCGCCTTTGATTTTGGATTTGGATCTCCTTGTCTCTATTATTAAAGACCTTAAAAGTCAGGTTAATGAGGTCTTTTTGAGGGGTTTGTGGACCTGCATCTATTTTTTTGAAGTTTGCGGCGTATGTCGGGGAGTAAAGGTGGTCAGGTCAGTGGAAAAAGAAACCGAAGATGCCTCTCAATCTGTGAGGCTGGACATAGAGAATGGGATGTGGACTCAGACTCTGCCCTCAGTTCCTGCTGCCTCCCTCAGGGGTAGAATGGACGCGGGAATAGAAGAAGCTGTTGAGGAAGGCAGTCTTTGGGTAGCCTGAGAATGAGTGCTAGATGGGAAAGGCTGTTTTGGAGCTCATGGTCTCAGGATTTGGGCTTTCAGGAAGATCAGAAAGTGAGAAGGGAATGGCCAGCCACCTGTGAATTTGGTTGCTGGCGGTCATGGGGGCGGAGATTCGGGGGAGAGCACGCAGGCGCAGGGGAAGGCGGGTGGTTAGAATTCTCAGAGGTAGAGTCATGAGGTGCAGCTTCTGCGGCAGGGTTGTGAGGAGGTGGCAGGAGTGAGACACGTGGAGAGGAATGATCCGCTGGGTCAAAAGAGCAGTCAGAAGACAGAGAAAGGGGTTGAGGACAGGTTTGAGAGGGCAAAGAGGCCTTTGCAAGGAGGATCTGATGGGTGGAACAGGAGGAGTAAAGTGAGGGGTGAGAGCAGAGGAAAAAGAAAGCCTGTACATAGGGAATCTCAAAAGCTTTCGCTGTCCGGTGGCAAAAATTATCTAGATCTCGGAGGATATTGGAATCGAAAGTGCCGTTTTCAGGCCACAGAGAGCCATTATCAAGTTTATATTGTGGCCAGGCAGTGTTACAAAAAAAATATGAGTTTCTTTGGTTTGATGTAGCCGGAAAGACCAAGGGTCGAGAGATTGGCAAGGAGACACCCTAAAGGTGTGTTACAAGGGGGTTTGGAATGAGAGGTTCCCATGACCAAAGAGAAGGGCCACTGGAAAGTTGGAAAGGAAGGAAGGAGCATCCTCCTTTTTCCTCAGCCAACCTGTAGAGAGAGAGACAAGAGAAGATTCCAAGGTCGTCACCCCGAAACCTTTCCTGTGGAGTAGAGCAGAGTTTTCCTGGCCAGGCGCCTGGGCTTTCGTAGAACGTAGAACATATAACATAGAACGTGTAGCCGAGTAGATGGGAAAACTCTGAGGCCCTTCCAGGTCAAGGGAACGAGGGGGGGAGGGTCGGGAAAGTCCCTGAAGCCTACCGGTAAGAAAGTGACGAGATTCCTATGTGTCCTGGTACGGCAGGGTTCGAGAAGTGTTCTGAGCAGGCCAATCAACTCAGAACCATGCCACCGAGCAGAGCCAGAGAAGGAGTCAGAAGCTCGGGGCTAGGTCCGAGGATCGTCCACACTCACCCAGTTTTTGGCACCAGATGATAGATGAAACAGAGGGCCGGAGTCCAGGACACAGACTTTATTAGAGGAGAAGACCCTGCCGGGCTATATTCCAGGTGGAAAAGAGCACACGTGCCGGGATGGAGGCACCTTTTGAGGGGAGGAAACGGAAGGGATGGGGCTTCTTGGCACACGCTGATTGGTGGTTCCATATAAAGCACACAATTAGGGACTTTAGAAATTGGGGTTCAGGATATTTGACAGGTGCTGATTGGTGGTTCAATGTTTAGTCCATATAAGGTGCCTGGTTAGGTGTTCAGGAATGGAGTTTACGTCATTCTTTGTCCACCAGTTGGGGGAAGGGAGGATCTATCAGAAGAGATTCAGGACATGAACAGATTATTCTTTTTCAATGGCTCAACAAAATATGAGGAAAATTGGAAAGATTCCTAGTATAGTTGTAACTGATAAGGAAGGAAACTAGAATAATTCATGATTTCTCATGGATAGGAAAAGTGTGCAATAAAGAGGAAGCACCCAAGAGCAATAATGGCAGTGATATCTCCTGTGGCAGTTGCCAACGTGAATAGATGCAACTCTCAGCAGGACATTAAAGGTGAAGGATGAAATGTGACCCCTGAGGAAACGTGCTACTCTTTGGAAGAACTACAGGAGTACAATAATTTACACAAGCAGAAAAGTATAGTATATGTGTGGAAATGATTAATGTTGGGGGAAATGTTACAAGGTACATAAATTTGGATGAGAGGGAATGTATTAATTTTAGCTCACCAGACAGAGACTCTGCATTTAAATTTTCCGAGTGGGTGATTAGGAAAGTCTCTAAAAGCTTATAGGGATGATTGTCTGACAAATGCATTGAATCATGGCCCAATAAATGTGACATGGAAATGCCCATTGTCTCTTGTTTTAATAAAGAACAAGCAGTTCAAAATTTTATGGAGGGGAGAATGTTAGAGTAGATTGGTCATAAGAGTCCTATTCCAAACTCTGTGCATGTACACCTGGCATAAGTTTCACCAATACATTGCAAAATATATTTAAGAGTGGAAATGGCATGTTTGAAGAGCTGTGTGTTGACGCTTCTATGAAGGCTAGACATTGGATACTGAAACCTCTCAATGGAAAAATCTAAATGTGATGGCATCTATGGATACCCAGGTGATGCAGGGAATGGAACCACCAAACTCATGGCACATCTGATCACACTGAAAGACGGCAAGTCAAAGCAGCATCAATGAGTCTGAACTCTCCAAAAGATAAACCAAACAATCCCATTTACCACTGCAACAAAAAAATTAAGATACTTAGCAATAAACTTAAACAAGGAGGTAAAAGACCTATCCTTGGAAAACTACAGGATGTTGAAAAAAGAGAGGAAGATATAAACAAGTAGAAGAATATACCATGTTCATGGATTGATAGAATCAACATCATTAAAATGTCCATACTACTCAAGGCAATCTATATATTCAATTCAATTCCTATTCAAATACCAACAACATATTTCAAAAGTCTAGCACAAACAGTCCCAAAATTATATGGAACCAAAAAATACCCCTAATGGCCATGGAAAGTCTTGAGAATGAAGAACAAAATTGCAGGAATCAAAATTTCAGATATCAAGTTATACTACAAAGTCCATGTACTCAAAACAGCCTGGTACTGGCATATAGATCAATGGAACAGAACAAAGACCCCAGAAAATCTACCCAAGCCAGTACACTCAATTAATATTTCACAAAGGAGGCAAGAGCATACAATGTATAAAGACTGTGTCTTCAATATATGGATTGGGAAAACTGGACAGGTATATGCAAAAAATAAAAAAATAAAAGTAGACCACCGAAGGACAAAATAGCAGCGGAATAGAAGGACATGTCCTGAGCCTTGTCCTGGAGCAATTAGAGGGAGCAGCTAAAACGAGTGGAATCCAGCCCGAACTGGCGAAGGAGGTGCAGCTGGTTAGACAGTTTGCAGCTGGGAAGGGCAGGGATTCCCCAGATAAAGGTAAAATCAAAGATCTAGGCAGTAGAATCTGCCAGACCTCTGTGCCCAGAAGGTCAGGGAGAAACTACACAGCACCAAGCTGTGTCCCTGAGGACAGGCAAAGCGTCTGACAAAAAAAATAAATAAATAAGGGTCAATGGGACTGCGGGAGGTAGTGGATTTTAGACCTTGGAGTCTGGATTTGGGATCTGAGCTCAAAGGCAGCCCTAAAGAGCTGCCGGACCATGCAGTGCCGGCAAGAGAGGAACTTGCAGAGATGCGGTCCTTCCTCGCGCTGGGGCCTGCACCTTTTCCCACTGAACCTAGTTCATGGGACATTTCAGAGACAGACATTTACCTGTGGCTAAAGTGCTGAAGAAGGGGTGGAGTTGTGGAATCTGGGGAGAGTAGGCAGCTGAAGGTCCAGGAGAGGTGGTACCGAGTCTGGTGCTGAGTCACATCTAAGCCCCAGAAGCCATTTTCTCCTGAGAGATAGCCTCTCCCTCCAGTCTCCAGGCAACCAATATAGCCACACCCAGATTCCACCCTGATTAACACCATGGAATCTGAATACTCCCTGAGGCCATAGGATCTACTCTAAAGAGAAATCTTTAGAAGCTAGGCACCTCAATTACGAGGCTACACTGCCAGGGTCCTTCAGAGTGCTTCAGTGTGCCTCACTGGCAAACTTACTGCGGGTGTTCCTGTGAGCTGCCACTGGGAGAAAGCGCCTATCCACCACAGGCACAGCAGCGAAAGTTGAGTTAGCCCACCCCACAACTACAGAACTCTGGCCAACATAGTTACCCCTTTCCAAAGTGTAGGCCCCTTGAGCCACATCACCCTGACAGATGGTTCCTTGGTGCCACTGTGAGCCCCCACTGGGCACACGTGATTTCAATTAAGGGTGGAAGACAGAAAAATTGGGACACTCCCCTCCACAGTGGCTGACTTCTAGACACCGCAGTTGTGCCTCTCAAGCTTGCAGGCCTACATCAAGAGAATCCAAATAGCTGAAGAAGGTCCCTTTACACTAGATTACCAAGCCCAGGAGAACTGAGAGATTTCACCAGTAGCACCATCACCAAAAGAACCTGGGTAGCAAAGGTAGCAAAACAATTGGATCTACAATTAAAACATTACAGGAAAACATGGGGAGACAAAAAGCAATACCCAAAGGAAAGAAAAAGAGGAATCACCAGAAAGGGAGTTAAATGAAATTGAGGCTAGCAGCTTAACAGAGAAAGAATTCGGAGTAATGGTTATAAGGATGTTTAAACGGATGGATGACAAATACACACAACTCAATGAGAAGAACTCAATGAGAAGAAACCAAGAGGAGATGAAGAACGACATAGCTGCAATAAAGAACACATTAGAAGGCTTAAACCGTAGACTAGAAGAGGCTGAGGACCGCATCAGCGAATTAGAAGACAAGGTAGGAAAAAACACACAAACACAGCAGCAACTGGAAAGAAGACTTAAAAAGCAAGAGGAGAGCCTAAGGGAGTCTTGGAACAACACAAAACAAAACAATATTCAAATAATAGGGATACCAGAAGGAGAGGAAGAGAAGCAAGGAATAGAAAACCTGTTTGAAGAAATGATGACAGAAAACTAACCTGATATTGGCAAGAAAATAACTATGCAAGTCCAAAAAGTACATAGAGTCCCAAACAAGTTGAACCCTAAAAGACCGGCACCAAGACACATCATAATTAAGTTAGCGAACACCAACGACAAAGAATCTTAAAGGCTGCCAGAGAGAAACAGAAAGTTACTTACAAGGGATCTCCTATTAGAATATCTGTGGGGAGCTGCCCCGGGTATACGGGGGTCCTAGAGATCTGAATGCAGACTCTAGACATAGCTCTCTGCTCTCTCACCCTATAGTTTAATAAACAGCTTGGCTGGGAAAATGTTGACCTCAGTGCAAACATGCCTACGTGCAAGATCTTGCAAGACCTTGATTACTCAGAAGGTCTTGATTACTCAGAAGATCTTGATTACTCAGAAGGTTAAAGAATAGTTAGGGCATAATTGACGCAATAAGGAAATATAGCAATAGGGCAATTGATAGAATGGAAGGTCAGTGACTGTGTTTGCAAAGGTCAGTGATTGTGTTTGCAAATATCTGATTTGTAACCTCCTCCTCTGCTTGTGCTTAAATACTATGCTGGAAATAAACTTGGGACTGCAGACTCAAGTCTCAGTCCTCCAACCCCACCTGTTCTTGTCTGTCTTTTCTTTATCCTCACCCCCTCACTCAGGTACTGTTCGTTGCCGGCAGGTACCGGCAGGTGGCGCCCGAACGTGGGACCTGAAAACCTGGGACGAAGGTACAGGACACTGCCCGGAGAGCAAAGAGGACACGTCCGGAGTAAAGTAGGACCAGGGGGCAGTGAGTGTAATAGTTGGGAGTAACAAATATGGGGCAAGGGAATAGCCGAGCGCTGTTCGTTCAAGTTCTTAAGAATATGCTTCGTTCTAGAGGCGTGAAAATGGGGCAGAAGCAGTTAGAAAAGTTTTTATCCTTTATAGAGGAAGTGTGCCCCTGGTTCCCTGAAGAAGGGACAGTAGATCTTGAAACATGGAAGAGAGTAGGAAAAAAGGCTACAGGATTACTATTCGGCCCACAGGCCGGAGAAGGTGCCGGTGGACAACTTCTCCCTGTGGAATTTAATTAGGGATTGCTTAGATCCTAGACATGAGGGACATTGATGGTCTGAGGATCTGGTACAGGAAAAGAAGGTAGAGGAGGAGGAGAAGGACTTAACTCCTACTGCTCCACAGGAGCCAGTAGACTTGATGCCGCCCCCTCCTCCAGAGAACCTGTATCGGGAGGCAAAAGAAGAGCTTTTACTGGCTCAGGAACATCATTATGATGATCCATTTGATGAATTATCACCTGAGGATCAGGATGATTTAGAGGATGCAGCTGCTCATTATCATGATAATGATGATCCAGGTCCCTGGATGCTTATGATGAGTACTAAATTAAAAAAGAAGGAGTCGGATTGGAAAGTGAGAGTAGATGAGGATCTAAAGGAGGTCAACTGAAAGCTAGGAGAATTATTAGAAAGATTACCTCTAAAAGATCAAAGAAAATTAAAACTCTTGGCTATCCCAAGGACCGAGAAAGAAGATTGCTATCCACCATCAGTAATTGCAGGATTAGATCCTCCTCCATTAACTCCACCTGATCCTCCTTGGCCAGTCATAGCCACTTTACAAGAGCAATCTGGTCTTAAACCTTTGGCTATTCCATCCCTGCCCAACGATGATATTCCTTGGGCTCCTGGTCCATCCCCATTGCAAAGAAGTTTGCAGAAGGCTGCTGCAGCAAATGAGGATTTAGGAGGTTTTAGTTTATACCCTATACTTGAAGATCAGAATAATCAACGTTATCATCAACCCATTCCCTTTAAACAGTTGAAAGATTTAAAAATGGCCTGTGCTCAATATGGTCCTACAGCTCCTTTTACAGAAGCTATGTTGGAGGCTTTTGCTACTCAAGCATTGCCCCCAAATGACTGGAAGCAATTAGAAAGAGCATGTTTAAGTGGAGGAGATTACCTGTTGTGGAAAACTGAATTTGTTGAACAGTGCCAAGCCACAGCTGAGATTAACAGAGCACAGGGTCTCCCAGCAGATTTTGACATGCTTGCAGGAGAAGGGGCTTATAGGGGTACTGATCAGCAATTAGGATACCATCCTGGAGTTTATCCTCAGGTCAGTACTGCAGCCCAAAGGGCTTGGAGAAGGCTACCCAGTTCTAATAAGAAAACTGAGGACTTGGCAAAAATAAGACAGGGCCCTGATGAGCCCTATCAGGATTTTGTCTCTCGCCTTCTTGAAGCTACTGGAAAGCTAGTAAATGATGGTGATGCAGGGATGATGTTGGTGAAACAATTAGCTTATGAAAATGCCAATTCTGCTTGTCAGACAGCATTGAGACCATTTAGAAAGAAAGGAAGCATATCAGACTATATTAGATTGTGTTCTGATATTGGACCATCTTATGTGCAAGGCATCACCCTAGCCGCAGCCCTACAAGGGAAAACTGTGAAAGAAGTCCTATTTCAACAGCTGCAAAGGAAGAAGGGAAGGAATGGGGTCGCTGGTCCCCCTGGCAGTTGTTATTCCTGGGGACAGATGGGACATCAGGCCGCCCAATGCCCTAGCAGCCAGAGAGGCAATAATAATCAGGCAAAAATACCGGGGTTATGTCCTCATTGTAAAAATGGAAAGCATTGGGCCAAGGATTGTAAATCTGTTACTAATACACGGGGAAATTGTCTGCCTCCTTATCAGGGAAACTGGAAACGGGGCCAGCCCCAGGCCCCACAACAATGTTACGGGGCAATCCAGGGACAGTCCCCACAGGGGGAGTCCCAGATAAACGGGGGAAATCCGTTTGTGACTTGTTCAGAGCAACCCCAGGGAGTGCAGGACTGGACCTCAGTGCCTCCACCTACACAGTACTAACTCCAGAAATGGGAATGCAAGCTCTTCCCACAGGGGTCTATGGACCACTCCCCCCGGGAACAGTAGGAATCCTATTGGGAAGAAGTAGTACTACTATGAAAGGACTGTTAGTAGCACCAGGAGTAATAGATCAAGATTATGCAGGAGAAATTAAAGTTATGACACATTCACCCAATTCTATAGCAGTCATCAACTCTGGCCAACGGATAGCGCAGCTCGTGCTACTTCCTTTAGTAGAAGCAGGGCAAGTTAAGAATGGACAGCAGAGAGGGGGACAAGGGTTTGGTTCGTCAGACGTATACTGGATACAAGCTATAAAACAAGAAAGACCAGAATTAATTTTAAATATAAATGGAAAGAAGTTTAAAGGGATCCTAGATACAGGGGCTGATGTTTCGGTAATCTCAGAGCAGCATTGGCCCCCTCAGTGGCCTAAGCAATCGGCTATCACATCTCTGCAAGGAATTGGACAAGCTCATAGTCCGGAGCAGAGTAGTGAATTACTGTCCTGGATGGATGAAGAAGGCCATAGTGGGAACTTTCAGCCATATGTACTACCTGGCCTGCCTGTTAATTTATGGGGAAGAGATGCAATGCAAGAAATGGGAGTGTACATCTACAGTTCTAGTGCTGCGGTGACGCAGCAAATGTTTGATCAAGGGCTATTGCCTCAGCAAGGTCTGGGAGTAGTTGGTCTGGGGATCACTGAGCCCTTACAACCCAGGCCTCGCTCACATAGAACCCGGCTAGGATATTTTTAGGAGGGGCTTTTGATTGTCCTGCAACCCACGCTGATCCTATTACATGGAAGTCTGATACACCAGTTTGGGTTGATCAATGGCCCCTAAATGAGGAAAAAATTCAGGCTGCTGAGTTATTGGTGCAGGAACAATTAGACAGCAGTCATATAGCTACCTCTAACTCCCCTTGGAATTCTCCTATTTTTGTAATTAAAAAGAAGTCAGGAAAATGGAGATTATTACAAGATTTAAGAAAAGTTAATGAAACCATGGAACTTATGGGAGCTTTACAGCCTGGGCTGCCATCTCCTATGGCCATACCAGATAATACCTATAAGATTATAATAGACTTAAAAGACTGTTTTTGTACTATACCCTTAGCTCCACAAGATTGTAAGAGGTTTGCTTTTAGTGTACCATCTACTAATTTTAGAGAGCCTATGAAAAGATATCATTGGCTTGTCCTGCCTCAAGGAATGGCTAATAGTCCTACTCTATGTCAAAAATATGTAGCCCAGGCTCTCAGAGTAACAAGAAAACAATATCCTACAGTGTACTTGGTACACTATATGGATAATATATTACTAGCACATACCAATGAGGGACATTTACTTGCAGCTTTTGCCTGCATGAGTGAAGGACTCAAAAAGCAAGGACTTATCATAGCTCCAGAAAAGGTACAAAAGACACCACCTTATTCCTATCTGGGATACCAATTGCAGAAGCATTGTTTTACTACTTCTCAGAAAGTATAGTTAAGAAAGGATCATTTAAAAACTCTCAATGACTTTCAAACGCTCTTAGGAGATATTAATTGGATTAGACCTTACCTCAAGATTACAACTGGGGAGCTTAAACCATTATTTGATATACTAAAAGGAGATTCTGATCCAACCTCACCCAGAGAATTAACTCCTGAAGGGCGTGCTGCCCTCGCCTGGGTAGAGGAAGCAATAACTACACAGCATGTAACTTATTGTAATTATAGTCAAGAGTGGGGTGCATACATTTTGCCAACCCGACACACCCCCACTGCAGTTTTATATCAGCAAGGTCCACTAATGTGGTTTCACCAAGGTCCTATCAGCTTCTCCTTCTAAGGTACTTAACTCCCTTCCATGAACTGGTGGCAACTCTGATTCATATGGTCAGAACCGAATCTTGCCAATTGTTAGGAAGAGAACCCCATTTTATTTGCTTACCTTTCTCTAAGCAACAACAGGATTGGTTATTTCAGCACAGTGATACTTGGGCTATCTCTCTTGCTAATTACACAGGAAGGTTAGATAACCACTACCCCAATGATAAATTATTACAATTTGCTAGTCTACATCAATTTGTTTTCCCTGGGAAAGTGTCTGCCATGCCATTGGCAGATGCACTATTAATATTCACTGATGGCTCCTCCAATGGAACTGCAGCCTATACTATGTTGGGAAAAACTATTTCTTGGAAAAACTGGGTGCCACTCCACTCAAGAGGTCGAGCTACAAGCTGTTCTTACTGCTATGAAAAAGGTACCTAATCAGAGATTCAATTTGTATTCTGTTAGTCAATATATAGTCAGAGCACTACAAGTTATAGAAACTGTTCCCTTTATAGGGACCTCTAACAGCACTGCAAGGTTTATTTAGAGCCATCCAGAAAGAACTCCAGCAAAGAACAAAAAAATGTTATTTTGGCCATATTCGAGCTCATACTGGCTTATCTGGACCTTTAGCTCAAGGCAATGATACAGTTGATCAGGCTACAAGAGTTTTGTTCACCCAAGAACAATTGGTGGAGCAATCTCATGCCATACATCATCAGAATAGTAACAGCCTCAGACTTCAGTTTAAAATTACCAGAGAAGCAACTAGACAAATAGTTAAACAATGTCAGTCCTGCCCAGAATTACTCTCAGTACCACAACTAGGAGTTAATCCCCGAGGCCTACTGCCCAACCATTTATGGCAAATGGATGTGACTCAATTCCTAGTTTTGGAAAACTGAAGTACGTACATGTTACTATTGACGCATTTTCTGGGTTTATATTGGCCACTTTACAATCTGGAGAAGCAAGCAAGCATTGTATTGCCCATTGCTTGAAATGCTTTGCCACCATGGGACAACCTAAGAGTATAAAAACTGATAATGGGCCTGGTTACACGGGAAAGAGGTTCCAAGTATTCTGTACACAATTAGGGATAATTCATAAAATTGGAATTCCTTATAACCCTCAAGGACAAGGAATTGTGGAAAGAGCTAATAGTACTCTAAAGCAACAATTGCAAAAAATAAAAAGGGGGGAGCTGTACCCCCTGACACCGCAGAATTACCTTAACCATGCCTTATTTATTTTAAATTTTTTAAATTTGGATTCTAATGGAAAATCTGCAGCTCAGAGATTTTGGTGTACATCCTCCCAACATACCTATGCACAGGTCCACTGGAAGGATCCTCTTACAGGGCAATGGCATGGGCCCAATCCAGTACTAATTTGGGGACGAGGGCATGTTTGTGTTTTTCCACAGGATGCTGAAGGTCCGCGATGGCTCCCGGAGAGGCTGGTACGTCAATCAGGACCAGAGCTTGGAGGGAAAAATGAAGCAACTACGGCTGAATGACCCTGAACATCCAGAGCCCATGGCCTCCACCAAGAGGGCGGAATTACCCACTTGGGGACAAGTGAAGAATCTTACCTGGGGCACCCAACAGCTGGTTGCTAGCACTGGGAAGCCAGCTACACCTCACACCTTGTTTTTAGCCATGCTGAATATCAATGGATGTGTCACGTCCAAGATCTATAATGAGAGCCAACATGACTGGGAAAAAATACAGAAACATTTATTCGGTATCTGGCATTCTCAGAATATTTCCTTGGACTTACTGCAGCTACACAATGAGATACTAGGCATAAGAGATGCACCTCCTTTAAATACTAACTTGGCTAAAGATGCTGAAGATTTTGTTCAAAGGTTGCTAGGACAAGTACCATCCTTGACTAGTTTTCAACATCTCACTATTATGGTGTTGGGACTTCTAGGTCTTGTAGTGATTATCTTATGTTGTGCTCCACTGCTTCTCCGTATGATTTTAAACAATATTGGCATAGTGAAAGCAGCCTTGCATTCTACTAATTTACGATTAAAAGCTCATAAGAATTCTCCTGTTTAATTAAAAGAAAGGGGGGAGATGTGGGGAGCTGCCCCGGGCATATGGGGGTCCTAGAGATCTGAATGCAGACTCTAGACATAGCTCTCTGCTCTCTCACCCTTTAGTTTAATAAACAGCTTGGCTGGGAAAATGTTGACCTTTAGTGCAAACATGCCTACGTGCAAGGTCTTGCAAGACCTTGATTACTCAGAAGGTCTTGATTACTCAGAAGGTCTTGATTACTCAGAAGGTTAAAGAATAGTTAGGGCATAATTGACGCAATAAGGAAATATAGCAATAGGGCAATTGATAGAATGGAAGGTCAGTGACTGTGTTTGCAAAGGTCAGTGATTGTGTTTGCAAATATCTGATTTGTAACCTCCTCCTCTGCTGTGCTTAAATACTATGCTGGAAATAAACTTGGGACTGCAGACTCAAGTCTCAGTCCTCCCAACCCCACCTGTTCTTGTCTGTCTTTATCCTCACTCCCTCATTCAGGTACTGTTCGTTGCAGGCAGGTACTGGCAAATATCAACTGATTTCTCAAAAGAAACACACCAGGCCAGAAAGGAACGGACTGAAATATACAAAGTGATACAAAGCTAGGGACTGAAATATACAAAGTGATACAAAGCTAGGCTATAGTATCCAAGAATACTATATCCAGCAAGGCAATCATTCAAAATTGAAGGTGGAATCAGAAGATTCACAGACAAAAAAGGGCTAAGAGAGTTTATCACTAACAAGCCAGCAATGCAAGAAATGCTAAAGGGACTGCTGTAAAAAGAAGAAAGAGAAAGGCAAAAAGAAACACAAACACTAAGGAAAAATATGACAACAAACATGTACTTGTCAATAATAACATTAAACGTAAATGGATTAAATGCACCAATCAAAAGACATAGGGTAGCTGAATGGATAAGAAAACATGACCCATATATTTGCTGTCTACAAGAGAACCACCTCAGAGCAAAGGATTCACACAGACTGAGAGTGAAGGATGGAAAAATAATTTTCAGGCAAATGGAAATGAGAAAACAGCTGGGGTAGCGATACTTATATCTGATAAAATAGACCTCAAAGTAAAGGCCATAACAAGAGATAAGGAAGGTCACTACATAATACTAAAGGGAGCAATTCAACAAGAAGATATAACTCTGGTAAACATATATGCACGCAACGCAGGAGCACCCAAATACATAAAAAAACTCCTGGAAGATATCAAGGGAGAGATCAACAACAATACAATCATAGTAGGAGACTTTAATACACAACTGACATCACTGGATAAATCCTCTAGACAAATAATCAGCAAAGAAACAGCAATTCTAAATGACACACTAGATCAAATGGACCTAAATGACATCTTCAGAGCATGTCACCCCAAAGCCATGGAATATACGTTCCTCTCAAGTGCACATGGGACATTTTCAAAAATAGAAAACATATTGGGTCACAAGCAAAGCCTCCCTAAATTCAAAAAGATTGAAATAATATCAAGCATTTTATCAGACCACAATGGCATAATATTAGAAATAAGCTATAATAAAACATTCCAAAAAAATTCAGTCATTTGGAAACTGAATAGCACGCTATTAAACAATGATTGGGTGATCGATGAGAGCAAAGAAGAAAGTAAAAACATCCTGGAGAATAATGACAATAAAAACACAACAATGCGAATGCTATGGAACACAATGAAAGCAGTCCTGAGAGGGAAGTTTATAGGCCTACCTCAAAAAACAAGAAAAAATGGTAATAAATCTTCTTACTCAACAACTCAAAGAATTAGAAAGAGAGCAAAAAGAAAATCCCACAGTGAGCAGAAGGAAGGACATAAAAAAGATCAGAGCAGAAATGAATGACATAGAGACCAAAAAAACAATACAAAGAATCAACAAAACCAAGATGTGGTACTTCGAAAGGATAAACAAGATTGATGAACCTCTAGCCAGGCTCACCAAGAAGCAAAGACAGAGGACCCAAATGAACAAAATCAGAAATGAAAGAGCTAAAATAACAACAGACCCCACAGAAATACAAAGGATTGTTAAAAAATACTATGAACAACTCTATTCTAACAAACTACACAACCTGGAGGAAATGGACCCATTCCGAGAAAAACACAACCTTCCAAAACTCACTCAGGAAGGTTCTGAAAATCTCAATAGGCTGCTAACTATGGAAGAAATTGAAGCAGTCATCAAAAAGCTTCCAAAACAAAAGCCCAGGGCCAGATGGCTTCACAGGGGAGATTTACCAAACATTCAAGGAAGAACTAAAACCTATCCTCCTCAGACTATTCCAAGAAATTCAAGAGGAAGGAACACTTCCAAGCTCCTTCAATGAAATCAGCATCACCCTAATACCAAATCCAGATAAAGACAACACAATGAAAGGGAATTACGGGCCAATATCCCTCATGAACGTAGATGCCAAAATCCTCAACAAAATTCTAGCAAATCAGATCCAGCAGTACATCAGAAACATCATACAACATGACCAAGTAGGATTTATCCCAGGAATGCAAGGATGGTACAATATCTGCAAATCAATAAACGTGATACATCACATAAACAAATTGAGAGATAAAAAGCACATAGTCTTATCAATTGATCCAGAAAAAGCATTTGACAAAATCCAACACCCTTTCTTGATAAAAACTCTCAACAAGGTGGGAATAGAAGGATCATACCTCAACATAATAAAAGCTATATATCATAAACCCACAGCTAACATCATACTCAATGGGCAAAAACTAAAACCATTTCCCCTAAGAACAGGAACAAGACAGGGATGCCCACTCTTACCACTCCTGTTCAACATAGTATTGGAAGTATTAGCCATTGCAATTAGACAAGAGGAAGAAAGAAAAGGCATCCAAATTGGAAAAGAAGAAGTAAAACTGTCCTTATTTGCAGATGACATGATACTGTACATAGAAAACCCGAAAGACTCCATCAAAAAACTAACAGACTTAATAAATGAATTTGGCAATGTAACAGGATACAAAATTAACGCCAAGAAATCTATGGTATTTCTATACACCAATAGTGAACTTACAGTAAGAGAGACTAAAAAAGCAATCCCATTTACCATCGCACCAAAATAATTAAGATACCTAAGAATAAACTTAGCCAAGGAGGCAAAAGACCTATACACGGAAAACTACAGGACACTGAAGAAAGAGATAGAGTAAGACATAAACAGATGGAAGAAATACCATGTTCATGGATTGGTAGGATCAACATCATTAAAATGTCCATACTATGCAAAGCAATCTATAGATTCAATGCACTCCACATTAAAATACCAACGGCATATTTCACAGACCTAGAAAGAACTCTTCAAAAATTCATCGGGAATAAAAAAAGACCCCGAATAGCCACAGCAATCCTGAGAAAGAAGAATAAAGTAGTAGGGATCTCAATACCAGATTTCAAGCTGTATTACAAAGCCACTGTTCTCAAAACAGCCTGGTACTGGCACAAGAACAGACATATAGATCAATGGAATGGAATAGAGAATCCAGATATCGACCCAAATTACTATGCACAACTAATATTTGACAAAGGAGGCATGAACATACAATGGAGTCAAGACAGTCTCTCAATAAATTGTGTTGGGAAAATTGGACAGATACATGCAAAAAAATGAAACTAGATCACCAACTTACATCATACACAAAAATATACTCAAAATGGATACAGGACTTAAAACATAAGACGGGAAACCATAAAAATACTAGAGAAATACACAGGCAGCAAAATCTCAGGCATATGCCGAAAGAACTTCTTCACTGACACTACCCCTAGGGCAATGGAAGCTAAAGAGAAAATAGACAAATGGGACTACATCAAAATAAAAAGCTTCTTCACAGCAAAAGAAACCATCAACAAAACAACAAGAAACCCCACTGTATGGGAGAACATATTTGCAAATGTTATCACTGATAAAGGTTTAATCTCCAACATCTATAGGCAGCTTATACAACTTAATAAAAGGAAGATAAATGATTCAATAAAAAAATGGGCAACGGAGCTAAATAGAATCTTTTCTAAAGAAGACAGAAGGAAGGCCAAGAGGCACATGAAAACATGCTCACAGTCACTAATTATCCGAGAGGTGCAAATCAAAACGACAATGAGGTACGATCTCACACCTGTCAGAATGGCCATCATCAACAAATCAACAAATAACAAATGCTGATGAGTATGTGGAGAAAAAGGAACCCTCGTACACTGCTGGTGGTAATGCAGACTGGTGCAGCCACTGTGGAGAACAGTATGGAGTTTCCTCAAAAAACTGAAAATGGAAATCCCATTTGACCCAGTAATCCCACTCTTAGGAATACATCCTAAGAAACTAGAAACACCAATCAGAAAGGATATATGCACCCCTACGTTCATAGCAGCACAATGTACAATAGCTAAGATTTGGAAACAGCCTAGGTGCCCGTCAGCAGATGACTGGATCAGAAAACTATGGTACATCTACACAATGGAATACTATGCTGCCCTAAAAAAGAAGGAATTATTACCATTTATAGCAACCTGGATGGAATTGGAGAACATTATGCTAAGTGAAATAAGCCAGTCAATGAAAGAAAAATACCACATGATCTCACTCATTTGTGGATAATAAAAAACACATTATAAACTGATGAACAAAACGATAGATACAGAGGCAGTAAAGCATCAAATTACAGCGCGAAGGTTAGGGAGAGGTGGGGGAAATAAGAGATCAACCGAAGGACTTATATGCATGCATATAAGAATAACCAACAGGTGCAAAACATTGGGGGTTGAGGGCATGTATGGGAGTGGGGTGGGGGAGGGAGACAATGGTAAGATATGTACACATATAATACCTTAATAAAAAATGGGAAAAAAGTAAGCCATGATGCTACTCTGATTACTCAGACATTTATGCAACTTGAAATACTGTATCATCTATAGGTTCATTCATTTCACTAATTACTGTTATACTTACCGACTTCATGATATGAGAAGCATTTGTGTCTAAACCAGAAGTCTTAACAGTAAAATTACCAACAACCAATCTTGCATGGCTACACAGATGTCCTCCACCTTACCACACATTTGAAGAGCCTACAGACATAAATCCCAAGTAAGAAAGGAAAGAATCAAGCCCTTTTAAATTGATTTCAAGCCAATGTCATAGGCATACTGTCTTTCTCTAAAATGGAGATATTAGTAAAATTTATATAATTTTGTCAAAATTAAATTATAAGTGGAACCCCTATATATCTCTATGACATATCCATTTCAACTAGGCTTTCAAGACACAGCATCATCAATTGTGGTAGAATTATCACACGTCCAGGATTAGACCTTAATAATTGTTTTCCTAATTAGGTCTCTTATACTATACATTATTTCACTTATATTGCCATCCTGACTCATACAAGTACTGTAGATACACAAGAAGTAGAAACTATCGGAACAGTTCTACCAGCTACTATTCTAATTACAATTGCCCTACCTATGAATTCTTTATATAATAGACAAAATTAACAACCCTTCTATAACTATTAAAACAATAGACCCCTGATGGTACTGAAGCAATGAATATACAGATTATGAAGACCTTAATTTTGACTCAAACATAATCCCCACATCTGACCTAAACCCAGAGAGCTTAGTCTTCTAGAGGTTGATAACCAAGTAGTATTGCCTATAGAGATTACAATTCGAATATTAATCTCATCCAAAGATGTACTACACTCATGAGCTATCCCTCCACTAGGATTAAAAGCAGATGCTATTCTGGGCCCTGCCCAAATCAAACAACACTCCTATCCACCCAACAAGGCTTATATTATGGGGTGTGCTCTGAAATCTGTGGATTTATCATAGTTGTATGCCAATCATTCTTCAAATAATCCCACTAAAATATTTCAAAAATGATCATCCTCCTTACTATAATTTCATTAAGAAGCTAATTAGCATTAACCTTTTAAGTTGGAGATTAGAAGTTTAAGCCTTCTTTCTCTCTTTTTTAAATCTTTATTGTTGAAAATATTACATATGTCCCTTTTTATTTTTAACCTATTAATGATATGCTTCATGAGATACATCAACTTATTCATCACAATTTTATCAATAATTCTTAGATTATTTATAACTAGAGGCCCAGTACATGAAATTCGTGCACTGTAGGGGTATGTCCCTCATCCCATCCCACACCCTCTCCAATCTGGGACCCCTTGGGGAATGTCTGACTGCCGGTTTAGGCCCAATCCCTCGGGCCTAAACCAACAGTAGGACATCCCTCTCACAATCTGGGACTGCTGGCTCCTAACCGCTTGCCTGCCTGCCTGTCTGATTGCCCCTAACCGCTTCTGCCTGTCAGCCTGATCAACCCCTAACTGCTCCCCTGTCAGCCTGATTAACACCTAACTACTCCCCTGCTGGCCCAATTTCCCCCAACTGCCCTCCCCTGAAGGCATGGTCCCCACCAACTGCCCTCCCCTGCTGTCATGGTTGTCCCCAACTTCCCTCCCCTGACCGCATGATCTCGCCCCCAATGGCCCTTCCCTTCTAGCCTGGTCTCCCCCCCAACTGCTCTCCCCTGCTCACCTGATTGCCCCCAATTGCCCTTCACTGCCAGCCTGATCACCCCTAACCGCCTCTGCCTACCTGGTCATTCCTAACTGCCCTCCTCTGCAGGCTTGATCTCGCTCCCAACTGCCCTCCTTTGCCGGCCAATTTGGTTCTAATTGGTCGGTTTCTATGCCAGTCAGCGTCAAAAACTCCATCTCCTAGGCAGCCATTGGCTCCTCCCAATTCACCCATATTTGGTTCTGATTGGTCGGTTTCTATGCCAGTCAGCATCTCTGGGCCTATCTCCAGGCCTGATCATAGAGGCACGGCTGATTAGCAGCTGCCTCAGGCTGCTGGTGAGCAGCTGAACTGCTGACCTCTGAGAGAGAGAGAGAGAGGCTTGCCTGCTGGCGAGAGAGAGAGAGAGAGAAGCAGGGTCTGATCACCCTGCTTCTCTATCGGGGCTTTGCCAGCAGCCGCTGCCACTGCTGATCAGCCCTGCCTCTCTCTCTCTGAGAGGTAAGCAGTTCAGCCCGCTCACCTGCTGAGCGGTCAAGCCTCTCAGTTGTTGCGGATGTGATGGACCCAGGGTTTTTATATATTAGGATAATACAACTTAAAATTTCAAAACACTCTTACTATTAACCTCTAACAACTAAATCGCTAAAACTTTCAACCCTTTGAGAAACTAAATGAACTCAAATCTATTTGCCTCTTTCATTACCCCTATGATACTAGGCTTACCCTTTGTCATTTTAATTATATTTCCAAATATGCTCTTTCCATCAACTACATAGCTTATATAAATAACCTCCTAGTTGCAATTAAACAATGACTTATTCACTTAACAACAACACAAATATTAATTCATAGTAAAACGGGCCACACTTGAAAGCTTACATTAGTCTTACTAATTATATGTTTTGGTTTAACAAACTTATTAGATTTTTTACCCCATTCATTTACTCCTACTGCTCAACTCTCAATGAATCTTGGAATAGCTTTCCCTCCACTAGTATGAGCTCACAGTAATTTTTGTCTTTCGACATGAAACCAAAGCACACTTGCACCCTTTTTACTACAAGGAACCCCAATTCCCTTTATCTCCATATTGGTAATCCTCAAAACACTCAGCCTATTCATGCAACCAATAGTACTAGCAGTACAACTGACAGCCAACATTACTGCAGATCACCTACTTATCCACTTAATGGGAGAGCAACCCCAGCTGTAATAAGCATTAGGATAACCAGCGCCCTCATGACATTGATTGTTCTTATCCTATTAACTATTCTAGAATTTTCAAGTAGCTCTAATTATGTATTCACCTTACTGGTTAGTCTTCATCTTCATGACAATGGTTAGTGACCCACCAAATGCACGAATACCACATAGTCAACTCAAGCCCCTTAGGACTTACAGGAGACCTATCAGCCCTCCTCATAATAGCAGGCTTAGTTATATGATTTCACTTTAACTCACCGTTATTATTAACTGTAGGCCTGGTTACTAATATATTAACCATTTACCAGTCATGATGAGATATTGTTTGAGAAAGCACATTTTAAGGCCATCATACACCAATTGTACAAGAAGGACTCCAGTACAACATAATTTTTTATTTATTTATCTTCTCTGAAGTATTTTTCTTTTCAGGATTTTTTCTGAGCTTTCTATCATTCAAAGCTAGTCCATACTCCAGAACTAGGTGAATATTGATCCCCATCAGGCATCAATCCTCTTAATCCCTTAGAAGTACCTCATCTAAATACATCTTCTCTGGCATCTCTATCACTTCAGCTCATTATAGTTTAATATTAGGGAGTAGCAAGCACATGGTTCAAGAACTATTCATTATGATTTGTGTAGCCTTGTACTTCACATTACTTCAAACCTCAGAATATCATGAAACATCATTTTCTATCTCAGATGGTGTCTACAGGTCAACGCCCTTTATAGGCACAGGGTTTATTGGCTCTACCTTCCTTATTGTATGACTCCTACAACAACTAAATTTCCACGTCACATCTCATCATTTTGGATTTGAAGCTGCTGCCTGATAATGACACTTTGTAGATGTCATATGACTACTCTTATATGTCCCTATTTATCGATGAGGATCCTATTCTTTTAGTATTAATTAGTACAACTGACTTCCAATTAGTCCAAAAAAGAATAATTAACCTTGTACTTACTTTATTTATTAATACTAGCATCTTTACTTGTAATAATCAAATTTTATCTTCCCAAACAAATGTGTTTATGCCAAAAAACATCAAGCCCTTATGAATGTGGTTTTGACCCAAGAAATGCTAAAGGGGCTGTTGTAAAAAGAAGAAATAGAAAGAGAAGGAGGAACACAGGCTTAAAGAATAAAAATGGCAACAAAAGGTACCCATCAAGTACCTTAAATGTAGATGGATTAAATGCTCCAATCAAAAGACACAGGGTAGCTAAATGAATACAAAAACATGACCTATATATATGCTGTCTACAAGAGACCGACCTTAGAATAAAGGACTCACACAAACTGAAAGTGAACAGATGGGGAAAAGAATTCAAGGAAAATAGAAATGAAAAGAAAACTGGGGTAGCAATACTCAGATTTGACAAAATAGACTTCAAAGTGAAGGCCATAATAAGAGATAATGAAGGCCCCATAATAACACTAAAGGGATTGATACAACAAGAAAATATAACTCTGGTAAACATGTATGCACCCAATACAGGAGCACCCAAATACATAAAAAAAAAAAACTCCTGGATGAGATCAATAGTAATACAATCATAGTAGGGGACTTTAACAGCCCACTGACATCACAGGATAGATATTCTAGACAAAAAAATCAATAAGAAAATAGCCACCTTAAATGGCACACTAGATCAGATGGGATTAATTGACATTCTCAGGACATTTCATTATAAAGCTAAATAATATACATTCTTCTCAAGTGCATATGGGACATTTTCAAAGATAGGCCACATGTTAGGACACAAGCTAAGTCTCTACAAATTCAAGAATATTGAAATTATATCAAGCATCTTCTCAGACCACAATCGCATGAAATTAAAAATCAACTACAATAAAAACACCCAAAACAATCAAACACATGTAGACTGAATAGCATGCTATTAAATAATAAAAGGGCTACCAAAGAGATCAAAGAAGAAATAAAACACATACTGGAAACAAATGAAAGTGAACACACAAGCTCATGGATGCCCAGGGCTGTCTGAAAGGAGTGCAGAGATTCCCTGCTGGCCTCCCTTCCACCTGGATATTGGCAGTCTGTGAGCAGAAGTTGATCTCGGGCTGTGGGTGTTTGGCCTTTGAGCCAACTTCCAGAGATGGGGATGTCACCCCGCTTCATAGAAGCTACGTAACCAGCCAATATTGCTCATTGGAGAGGCCAAAATGGGACAGGGGAAAAAGGGGAAAGAGTCACATGAACAAGGATTGGGGACCGGTCACCAGTTTAAAGTGTTCGTATCATCATTGGGGAGGGGTCAGGTCCAGAGGCAGAAGTGCTGTGGTGACCAAGGTATGGTCTGGCCCAGGTGAAATGCGGAGGTACTCTGGTGGATATGGGCTTGGACCAGGGACCAACCAGAAGTACTGACGTCACCAAAAGGGAGGGGACACTTAGACAGCCCAGAGTGCAAAGGTGGGTCAGGGTTTTGTACCTGGGAACCAGTAGGGAGTGCTGATGTAATCAAGGGGGATGTGCCACGTGGAGAGACAGAAGTCCTCAGATGGTTATGGGTTTGGGGACTGGGGAGTTACCAGAAGTGCTGACGCCATCAAGGGAGAGGGGCCACGTTGGAGGCTGAAGTGCTCAGGTGGTTCTTTTTTTGGGCCAGGTAAAGGCTGAGACTGCTCATGTCATCAAGTGGAGAGGCCACGTTGCCAGGCTGAAGTGCTCAGGTGGTTCTTGTTTTGGGGCCAGGCAAAGGCTGTGACTGCTGACATAATGAATGGGAGCTGGCCCGCAGGGAGTGCGGAATTGTAAGTGATCCTGGGGTGTCAGGACTTTACTACCATTGTGGAAAGGGTTTTCAGGGCTTCAACAGTGCTTTTCCCTGGATTTCAAAACCCATAGACAGGGCCTTCAGAGTCTTAGGTCACTCCAGATAGAGATTTCCCCACTTTTGGGAGCATGGGGGATCCCTCGGTTCATGGAAGACCACGGTTGCATGAAAGGAGTGCTTGGGGTTCCCTGCTGGCCTGCCTTCCACCTGGAAATTGGCAGGCTGTGAGGAAAAGTTGACCTGGGTCTGTGGGTGTTAGGCCTTTAAGTCAAGTTCCAGAGATTGGGATGTCACCCCGCTTCTTAGAAGCTAAGTAACCGGCCAGTATAGCTCAATAGTGAAGCCAAAAAGGGACTGGGGAAAAGGAGGAAAGAGTCACATGAACAAGGATTCGGGCCCGGTCACCAATTTAAAGTGTTTCTGTCATCAATGGGGACGGGCCAGGTTGAGAGGCAGAAGTGCTGTGGTGACCACGGTATGTTCTGGTGCAGGTGAAATGCCGAAGGTACTCTGGTGGATAAGGGCTTGGACCAGGGACCAACCAGAAGTACTGACGTCACCAACAGGGAGAGGACACATAGGGAGCCCAAAGTGCTAAGGTGGGTCAAGGTTTTGGACATGGGAACCAGCAGGAAGTGCTGACATAATCAAGGGGGATGTGCCACGTTTAGAGGATAAAGTGCTCAGGTTGTTATGGGTTTGGGCCTGGGGTGCTGACGTTTTCAAAGGAGAGGGCCCATCTTGCCAGGCTCAAGTGCTCAGGTGGTTCTTGTTTGGGGGCCAGGCAAAGCCTGAGACTGCTGACGTCATGAAAGGGTGGGGCCACTTTGCCAGGCTAAAGTGCTCAGGTGGTTCTTGGTTTGGGGCCAGGCAAAGGCTGAGACTGCTGCGTCATCAAGGGGAGGGGCCACATTGCCAGGCTGAAGGGCTCAGGTGGTTCTAGTTTGGGGCCAAGCAAAGGCTTAGACTGCTCAAGTCATCAAGAGGAGGGGCCACGTTGCCAGGATGAAGTGCTCAGGTGGTTCTTGTTTTGTGGCCAGCCAAAGGCTGAGACTGCTCAAGTCATCAAGGGGACGGGCCACTTGGATAGCTAGAAGTGGTAAAGAATCCCGGTTGTTGGGCTTTTCCAAGAAAACAGCCGTAAATCCTCAGTATACCTAGGCTTGCTGCCAGGTCAACAGCTGGAAGTGGTTAAATGTTAAGGCTGGTGGAGTCCAGTGAAATCATTGGAGATCCAACAGTTTGCAAGTTCCCCAACATTCTTAAGAACATACTCTGGAAGGCAGGGAGAAGTTAACTATCCTCAAAAAAGCGGTTTCCCCATGAATTAAGCAAAGAGCTGGCCTTCAGGGCTCCCCCAACTGTAAGTGATCCTGGTGTGTCAGGACTTTAGTCTCAGTTTGAAAAGGGTTTTCAGGGCGTCAGCACTGCTTTTCTCCAGATTTCAAGGCCCATAGACAGGGCCTTCAGAGTCTTAGGTCACTCCACAGAGAGATTCCTCCATGTTTGGGAGCATGGGGGATCCCTCAGCTCATGGATGACCAGGGTGGTCTGAAAAAAGTGGTGGGGGTTCTCTGTTGGCCTCCCTTCCCCTTGGAAATTGGCAGTCTGTGATCAGAAGTTGACCTGGGGCTGTGGTTATTAGGCCTTTAAGCCAAATTCCAGAGATTGGGATGTCTCCCAGCTTCTTAGAAGCTAAGTAACTGGCCAGTATAGCTCATTGGTGTAGCCAAATAGGGACTGGGGAAAAGGGGGAAAGAGTGACATGAACAAGTTTTGGGGCCCGGTCACCAGTTTTAAGTGTTTCTATTGTAATTGGGGAGGGGCCAGGTCAAGAGGCAGAAGTGCTGTGGTGATCAAGGTATGGTCTGGCGCAGGTGAAATGCAGGAGGTACCCTGGTGGACAAGGGCTTGCTTTAGGGACCAACCAGAAGTAATGATGTCACCAACAGGGAGGGGACACATAGACAGCCCAAAATGCTTAGGTGGGTTAGGGTTTTGGACCTGGGAACCAGCAGGGAGTGCAGACGTCATCAAGGAGGATGTGCCACATGGAGAAGCTGAAGTACTCAGATTGTTACAGATTTGAGATTGGCGGGAGGGACCGGAAATGCTAAAGTCATAAAGGGAGAGGGGCCACGTGCCAGTCTGAAGTGCTCAGGTGGTTCTTGTTTTGGGTCCAGGCAAAGGCTGAAACTGCTCATGTAATCCAGTGGTGGGACTACATTGCCAGGCTGAAGTCCTCAGGTGGGTCGTGTTTTAGGTCCAGGCAAATGCTGAGACTGCTGATGTCATCAAGGGGAGGGGCCACTTTGCCAGGCTGAAGTGCTCAGTTGCCTCTGTTTTGGGGCCAGGCAATGGCTGACACTGCTCACGTCATCAAGGGAAGGGGCCACGTTGCCAGGCTGAAGTGCTCAGTTGATTCTTGTTTTGGGGCCAGCCAAAGGCTAAGACTGCGTACATCATCAAGGAGACGGGCCACGTGGACAGCTAGAAGTGGTAATGAATCCCAGTTGTTGGGCTTTTCCAAGACAACAGCCGAAAATCCTCAGTAGACCAGGGCTTGTTGCCAGGACAACAGCTGGAAGTGGTGAAGTGTTAAGGTTGATAGAGCCCAGTGAATGCAATGGCAATCCAATAGGTTGCAAGTTCCCCCACTTTCTGAAGGCCATACTCTGGAAGGCAGGGATAAGTTAACTATCCTCAGAAAAGGGGGTCCTCCTTGAATTAAGCAAAGAGTTGGCCCTCAGGGAGCACGGACTTTTAACTGATCCAGGAGTGTCAGGACTTTACTACCATTGTGCAAAGGGTTTTCAGGGCTTCAACAATGGTTTTCCCTGGATTTCAAAGCCCATAGACAGGGCCTTCAGAGTCTGAGGTCACTCCAGATAGAGATTCCCCCAATTTTGGGAGCATGGGGGAATCCATCGGCTCATGGAAGACCACGGTTGCATGAAAGGAGTGCTTGGGGTTCCCTGCTGGCCTGCCTTCCACCTGGAAATTGGCAGTCTGTGGAAGAAGTTGCCCTGCGGCTGTGGGTGTTATGCCTTAAAGTCAAGTACCAGAGATTGGGATGTCACCCCGCTTCTTAGAAGGTATGTATCCACCCAGTATAGCTCAATAGTGAAGGGAAAAGGGATCTGGGAAAAAGGGGGAAAGAGTCACATTAACAAGAATTCGGGCCCGGTCACCAGTTTGAAGTGTTTCTGTCATCAATGGGGAGGGGCCTGGTCGAGAGGCATAAGTGCTGTGGTGACCAATGTATGGTCTACCGCAGGTAAAATTCCACAGGTACTCTGGTGGATAAGGGCTTGGACCAGGGACCAACCAGAAGTACTGACGTCACCAACAGGTTGGGGACACTTAGTCAGCCTGAAATTCTAAGGTGGGTTAAGTTTTTGGACCTGGGAATCAGCAGGGAGTCCTGATGTCATCAAGGGGTTTGTGCCAGGTGGAGAGGCTGAAGTGCTTAGGTGGTTATGGGTTTGGGGCCTGGGAAAGAGACCGGAAGAGCTGACAGCATCAAGGGAGAGGGGCCATGTTGTCAGGCTGAAGTGCTCAGGTGGTTTTTGTCTTGGGGCCAGGGAAAGGCTGAGACTGCTCACGTCATCAAGGGGAGGGGCCACGTGGACAGCTAGAAGTGGTAATGAGTCCGAGTGGTTGGGTTTGCCCAACTCTACAGCTGGACATCCTCAGTAGACCAGGGCTTGCTGCCAGGTCAACAGCTGGAACTGGTTTAGTGTTAAGGCTGGTAGAGCCAGGTGAATGCATTGGAGATCCAACAGGTCTCAAACTCCCCAATTTTCTGAGGTCCATACTCTGGAAGGCAGGGAGAATGTACCTCTCCTCAGAAAAGGGCGTTCCCCATGAATTAAGCAAACAGCTGGTCCTCAGGTCGCGCAGAAATGTAAGTGATCCTGGAGTGTCAGGACTTTACTCCCAGTGTGGAAAGGGTTTTCTGCGATTCAACACTGCTTTTCACCGAATTTGAAAGCCCATAGACAGGGCCTTCAGAGAGAGATTCCCCCATGTTTGGGAGCATGGGGGATCCTTCGGCTCATGGATGTACAGGGTTGTCTTAAATGAATGTTGAGGTTTCCCTGCTGGCCTCCCTTCCACGTGGCAATTGGCAGTCTGTGAGCAGAAGTTGACCTGGGACTGTGGGTGTTAGGCCTTTAAGCCAACTTCCAGAGTTTGGGAAGTCAACAAGCTTCTTAGGAGCTCAATGGCCAGGCAGTGTTGATGAGTCACAAACAAGAGCCTGGGGACCATTGAAAAATATTCACATAAAAAGGAATTAGGGCCCATTAAACAGTTTAAAGTGTTCATTACATCAATGGGGATGGGCCAGGTGGAAAGTCAGAATTGCTAAGGTGACAGAGGATATGGTCTGGCCAAGGTGAAATGCCGGAAATGGTCTTGTGGATGGAGAAGGGCTTGGGGACCAGGGACAGGCCAAAAGTGTTTATGTCATCAAGGAGGAGTTCCAGGTGGACATCCCAAAATGCTAAGCTGGGTTAGGCTTGGCCCAGGAATCAGCAGGGATTGCTGACCTTATAATTGGGGAGGAGCCTCGTGGACAGGTTGAAGTGCTCGGGTGCATATGGTTTTGGGGCTTGGGCAGCGACCGGAATTGCTGAAGTCATCATGGGAGAGGGTTCATGTGGAGAGCCTGAAGTGTTCAGGTGGTTAAGATTTTGGGTCCGGGCACCACCTGAGACTGCCGACCTCATCAAATGGTGGGGCCAGGTCCACAGCCAGAAGTGGTAATGGGGCCGAGGGGTTGGGCTTGTCCCAGTGAACAGGTGGAAATCCTCACGTACACCAGGGCTTGTTGCCAGGTCAATAGCTGGAAGTGGTCAAATGTTAAGGCTGGTACAACAGGGTGAATACATTGGAAAATTAATTCCCCATGAATTAAGCGAAGAGCTGGCCCTCAGCCCGTGCGGAAGTCTAAGTGAACCTGGAGTGTCAGGACTTTCCTCCCACTATGGAAAGGGTTTTCAGGGTCTCAACACTGCTTTTCTCCGGATTTCAAAGCCTACAGGCAGGGCTATCAGAGTCCTAAGTCAATACTGAATGAGATGCCCCAATGTTTGGGAGCATGGGGGATTCCTGGGAACATGACGCCCAGTGGTTGTCTTAAGTGAGTGCTGGGGGTTCCCTGCTGGCCTCCTTTCAACTTGAGAATTGGCAGTCTGTGAGCAGAAGTTGACCTGGGGCTGTGGGTGTTAGGCCTTTAAGGCAACTTCCAGAGTTTGAGATGTCACCCTGCTTCTCAGATGCTAAATAGCCGGCCAGTGTTGCTCATTGGTGAGGCCAACAACGGATTGGGGAAAAAGGGGACAGAGTCATATGAACAAGGAGTGGGGCCCGATAACCTGTTTAAAGTGTTCATATCATCAATGAGGATGGGCCAGGTCGAGAGGCAGAAGTGCTGTGGTGACCAAGGTATGGTCTGGCCCAGGTGAAATGCTGGAGGTACTCTGGTGGATAAGGGCTTGACCCAGGGACCAACCAGATGTACTGAAGTCACAAACAGGGAGGGGACACTTAGACAGCCCGAAGTGCAAAGGTGGGTTAGGGTTTTGGACCTGGGAACCAGGTGGGAGTGCTGATGTCATCAATGGGGATGTGACACGTGGAGAGGGTGAATTGCTCCCGTGGTTATGGGTTTGGGGCCTAGGGGAGCGACGGGAAGTGCTGACGTCATCAACGGAGAGAGGCCACATTGCCAGGCTGAAGTGCTCAGGTGGTTCTAGTTTCGGGGCCAGGCAAAGGCTGAGACTGCTCAAGTCATCAAGAGGAGGGGCCAGGGTGCCAGGATGAAGTGCTCAAGCAGTTCTTGTTTTGGGGCCAGGAAAAGGCTAAGACTGCTGGCGTCATCATGGGGAGGGGTCACGTTGCCAGGATGAAGTCCTCAGGTGCTTCTTGTTTTGATGCCAGCCAAAGACTGAGACTGCTCATGTCATCAAGTGGTGGAGCCACATTGCCACGCTGAAGTGCTCAGGTGGTTCTTGTTTTGGGGCCAAGGAAAGGCTGAGACTGCTGGCCTCATCAAGGGGAGGGGCCACGTTGCCAGACTGAAGTGCTCAGGTGATCCTTGTTTAGGGACCAGGCAAAGGCAGAGACTGCTCATGTCATCAAGTGGTGGGGCCACATTGCCAGGCTGAAGTGCTCAGGTGATTCTTGATTTGGAGCCTGCCAAAGGCTGAGACTGTCACGTCATCAAGGGGAGGGGTCAGGGAGACAGCTAGAAGTGGTAATGAATCCCAGTTGTTGGGCTCTTCCCAGACAACAGACGGAAATCCTCAGTAGACCTGGGCTTGTTGCCAAGTCAAGAGCTGGAAGTGGTGAAGTGTTAAGGCCTGTAGAGCCCATTGAATGCATTGGAAATGCAACAGGTCACAAGATCCCCAACTTTCTGAGGTACATACTCTGGAAGGCAGGGATATGTTAACTATCCTCAGCAAAAGGGCATTCCCCATGAATTAAGCAAAGAGTTGGCCCTCAGGATGTGCAGAAATGTAAGAGATCCTGGAGTGTCAGGACTTTACTCCCAGTGTGGAAAGGGTTTTCAGGGCTTCAACACTGATTTTCCCTGGTTTTCAAAGCCCACAGACTGGGCCATCAGAGTCTTTCGTCACTCCTGAGAGAGATTCCTCCATGTTTGGGAGCATGGGAGACCCCTGGCTCATGGATGGCTAGGGTGGTCTGAAAGGAGTGCTGAGGGTTCCCTGCTGGCCTCCCTTGCACCTGGAAATTGGCAGTCTCTGAGCAGTTGACCTGGGGATGTGGGTGTTAGGCCTTTAGGCCAACTTCCAGAGATTGGGATGTCTCCCAGCTTCTTAGAAGCTAAGTAACCGGCCAGTATTGCTCATTGGTGAGGCCAAAAAGGTTCTGGGGAAAAGGGGGAAAGAGTGACATGAACAAGGTTTGGGGCCCGGTCACGAGTTTTAAGTGTTTCTATTATAATTGGGGAGGGGTCAAGTCTGGAGGCAGAAGTGCTGTGGTGACCACGGAATGGTCTGGCGCAGGTGAAATGCCAGAGGTACTCTGCTGATTAAGGGCTTGGACCAGGGACCAACCAGAAGTACTGACGTCACCAACAGGGAGGGGACACGTAGACAGCCCGAGGTGCTAAGGTGGGTTATGATTTTGGATCCGAGAACCAGCAGGGAGGGCTGACGTCATCAAGGGGCATGTGCCACATGGAGAGGCTGAAGTACTGAGGTTGTTATGGGTTTGGGACCTCAGGGAGGGACCGGAAATGCTGACGTCATCAAGGGAGAGGTGCCAAGTGCCAGGCTGAAGTGCTCAAGTGGTTCTTGTTTTGGGGCCAGGCAATAGCTGAGGCTGCTGACATCATGAAGGGGTGGGACCACATTGCCAGGCTGAAGTGCTCAGGTGGTTCTTGTTTTTGGACCAGGGAAAGGCTGAGACTGCTCATGTCATCAAGTGGTGGGGCCAGGTTGCCAGGCTGAAGTGCTCAGGTGGTTCTTGTTTTTGGACCAGGGAAAGGCTGAGACTGCTCATGTCATCAAGGGGAGGGGCCACGTTGCCAGGCTGAAGATCTCAAGTGGTTCTTGCTTTGGGGCCAGGCAAAGGCTAAGACTGCTGGCCTCATTAAGGGAAGGTGCCACGTGGACAGCTAAAATTGTCAATGAGTCCGAGTGGTTGTGCTTGTCCAATTCAATAGCAGGAAATCCTCAGTAGACCAGGGCTTGTTGCCAGGTCAACAGCTGAAAGTGGTTAAGTGTTAAGGCTGGTATAGGGGGATGATTGCACTATAGATCCAACTGGTCGCAAACACCCCAACTTTCTGAGGTCCATACTCTAGAATGCAGGGAGAAGGTACCTATCCTCATAAAAGGGAGTTCCCCATAAATTAAGCAAAGAGCTGGCTTTAGGGAGCACAGAACTGTAAGTGATCCTGGTGTGTCAGGACTTTACTCCCATTGAAAAAAGGGTTTTCAGGGCTTCGACAATGCTTTTCCTTGGATTTGAAAGCCCATAGACAGGACCGTCAGAGTCTTAGGTCACTCCAGAGAGAGATTCCCCCATATTTGGGAGTATGGTACATTGTTCAGCACATGGACGGCCATGGTTGTCTGAAAGGAGTGCTGAGGGTTCCCTGCTGGCCTCCCTTGCACCTGGAATTTGGCAGTCTGTGAGCAGAAGTTGACTTGGGTCTGTGGGTTTTACGCCTTTAAGCCAACTTCCAGAGATTGGGTTGTCTCCCCGCTTCTTAGAAGCTAAGTATCCGGCCAGTATTGGTCATTGGTGTGGCCAAAAAGGGACTGGGGAAAGAGTCACATGAATAAGGATTGGGGCCCGGCCACTAGTTTAAAGTGTTCCTATCATCAATGGGGAGGGGCCAGGTTGAGAGGCAGAAGTGCTTTGGTGACCAAGGTATGGTCTGGGCGCAAGTGAAATGCTGGAGGTACTCTGCTTGCTAAGGGCTTAGACCAGGGGCCAACCAGAAGTACTGACATCACCAACATAGAGGGGACACTTAGAAAGTCCAAAGTGCTAAGGTGAGTCAGGGTTTTGGACCTGGGAACCAGCAGGGAGTGCTGATGTAATCAAGGGGGATGTGGCACGTGGAGAGGCAGAAGTGCTCAGGTGGTTATGGATTTGGGGACTGGAGGGCTACCTTAAGTGCTGACGCCATCAAGGGAGAGGGGCCACTTTGGAGGTTGAAGTGCTCAGGTGGTTCTTTTTTTGAGCAGGTAAAGGCTGAGATTGCTCATGTCATCAAGGGGAGGAGCCACTATACCAGGCTGAAATGCTCAGGTGGTTCTTGTTGTCCGGTCAGGCAAAGGCTGAGAATGCTCACCTCATCAATGGAAGCTGGCCCTCAGGGAGCACAGAATTGTAACTGATCCTGGATTGTCAGGACTTTACTACCATTGTGCAAAGGGTTTTCAGGGCTTCAACAATGCTTTTCCGTAGATTTCAAAGCCCATGCACAGGGCCATCAGAGTCTTAGGTCACTCCAGATAGAGATTCCCTCATTTTCGGGAGCATGGGGGATCCCTCGCCTCATGGAAGCCCAAGGTTGCATGAAAGGAGTGCTTGGGGTTCCCTGCTGGCCTGCCTTTCACCTGGAAATTGGCAGTCTGTGAGAAGCAGTTGCCCTGCGGCTGTGGGTGTTATGCCTTGAAGTCAAGTTCCAGAGATTGGGATGTCACCCCGCTTCTTAGAAGGTAAGTAACCGCCCAGTATAGCTCAATAGTGAAGGCAAAAAGGGTCTGGGGAAAAGGGTGAAAGAGTCACATTAACAAGGATTCGGGCCTGGTCACCAGTTTAAAGTGTTTCTGTCATCAATGGGGAGGGGCCCAGTTGAGAGGCATAAGTGCTGTGGTGACCAATGTATGGTCTACCGCAGGTAAAATGGCACTGGTACTCTGCTGGATAAGGGCTTGGACCAGGGACCAACCAGAAGTACTGACGTCACCAACAGGTTGGGGACACTTAGTCAGCCCGAAATTCTAAGGTGGGTTAGGTTTTTGGACCTGGGAACCAGCCGGGAGTCCTGACATCATCAAGGGGGTTGTGCCAGGTGGAGAGGCTGAAGTCCTCAGGTGGTTATGGGTTTGGGGCCTGGGAAAGAGACCGGAAGAGCTGACAGCATCAAGGGAGAGGGGCCATGTTGCCAGGCTGAAGTTCTTAGGTGGTTCTTGTTTCTGTGCTAGGCAAAGTCTGAGACTGCTGACATCATCAAGGGTAGGGGCCATGTTGTCAGGCTGAAGTGCTCAGGTGGTTTTTGTCTTGGGGCCAGGGAAAGGCTGAGACTGCTCACGTCATCAAGGGCAGGGGCCACGCGGACAGCTAGAAGTGGTAATGAGTCCGAGTGGTTGGGTTTGTCCATGTCAACAGCTGGACATCCTCAGTAGACCAGTGTTTGCTGCCAGGTCAACAGCTGGAACTGGTTTAGTGTTAAGGCTGGTAGAGCCAGGTGAATGCATTGGAGATCCAACAGGTCTCAAACTCCCCAACTTTCTGAGGTCCATACTCTGGAACGCAGGGAGAATGTACCTCACTCCAGAAAAGGGCGTTCCCCATGGATTAAGCAAAGAGCTGGTCCTCAGGGCATGCAGAAATGTAAGTGATCCTGGAGTGTCAGGACTTTACTCCCAGTGTGGAAAGGTTTTCTGCGATTCAACACTGCTTTTCCCCGGATTTCAAATCCTATAGACAGGGCCTTCAGAGAGAGATTCCTCCATGTTTGGGAGCATGGGGGATCCCTTGGCTCATGGATGTACAGGGTTGTCTTAAATGAATGTTGAGGTTTCCCTGCTGGCCCCCTTTCCACGTGGCAATTGGCAGTCTGTGAGCAGAAGTTGACCTGGTGCCGTGGTGTTAGGCCTTAAGACAACTTCCAGAGTTTGGGAAGTCACCCTGCTTCTTAGGAGCTCAGGAGCCAGGCAGTGTTGGTGAGGCACAAACAAGGGCCTGGGGACCATTGGGAAATAATCACATGAAAAGGGATTGGGGCCCATTAACCAGTTTAAAGTGTTCATATCATCAATCGGGATTGGCCAGCATGTCATCACCAGAGACATAGGAACTGGATGTAGGAAACTTGCTGGGTTCCCGCAGCAGTCTTCACGTCTCCATCTAGTGATGCTGTAGCCCCGTGTCTAGAAATTGCCTTGCTTGGCATGAGCCTGGAATCTAAACTGGGTTTTGCAACAATTAATTATGATTTCTTTCCTTTTCAAACACACAGTTCCTCACCAATTCTCTGAAAGTTAATGCTCTCCAGCACAATTGCTACTGCCCAGCTTCAACAGCTTATTCACCTGATTTTTATTGAATGAATGATAGGTAAATAAAAATATGCTATAGTTTTCAAACACAGAAAAATGTCTCTTCATTTTTTAAGCAAGCATGGGACTAACAAAGTTTATTTTAAAAATTATTTCATTACTACATTTTTTTGGTAATCAGGTTAATCACATTATAAAACTTCACTTGTACAACTTTATAGTGCAACAGAGCACACTCAGCCATGTGCTCACCACCCAATGTCTGTCTCCTCTGTCCCCAGGCAGTTGACCCCTTTTATTCACCTGGTCCTCCCTCATGTTTTCCTTTTTTTAACCACCTTGTAGTAGACTTTGTGTGTTTTTTTGTTTGTGTTTGTTTCTACATTCCATTGATGAGGGAAATACGGAATCTGCCACTTTATACTTTTGAGTAATGAAATCTTCCCCTTTGAGATTTCACTCTGATGAGCATTATATGAGACACAATTATCTTTGAATATTTTTGACCACTGAGTGAGAACATCCAATAAACTTTTGCTCAAAAAGTTTGTAAGGCCCTAGCCGGTTTCACTCAGTGGATAGAGCGTCGGCCTGCAGACTGAAAGGTCCCAGGTTTGATTCCTGTCAAGGGCATGTACCTTGGTTGTGGGCACATCCCCAGTAGGGGTGTGCAGGAGGCAGCTGATCAATGTTTCTCTCCCATTGATGTTTCTGATTCTCTATGCCTCTCCTTTCCTCTCTGTAGAAAATCAATAAAATATATTTGAGGAAAAAAAAGTTTGTAAGGCTCTTCTAATTATGCCCTTCTCAATGTCTCTGCCTAATGTTGCAAAATACTAAACAAAGCCATGAATCAGTATCTCCTTTCATAGCTGGACAGAGTGAATGATAAGGTGACCTGCCCTAACCTCTGCCCATTGTGAAGGCTTTGTTACCCACTGTCCTTCACAGATGTCCAGAGATGGTCTGTCGTGCTGCAGCTGTCCACTTTCTGGTTGGCCATCAATACCATGCATAATCATTAGTAATCCAGGCCACAACTTTACTTCCTTTGTATTGAGGTCATAGGACACTTTCCAGGAATCTGTAGTTCTAAGCTGAAAGATGGATTCATTGTATAGAAGCTGGTACTGAAGTAAACTGGGTCACAGGTTATATTACTGCTTTGGTCTTCCCAGGTTTGTTCATGCTTGACACCACACCCAGGTCATAACGGACAATTCAGGTAGCATGGAAACTTGGGTACCCATCTTTAAACACTCCTTCTTTCAAACCAAGGGACAAATCTCAGTCCATTTTCATTATGATGACAGCTCATTGCCCTGAATATTTTCCCTTCCTGGCTAAGACTACTTTGGGCTAAAGAAGGGATAGAAGCCATCAGTGATGCCCAGGTTGCCATCAGCCTGAGACTGGAATCATTCAGGACCTATGGGTTTGGGAGCCAGGACACCTATGCAGCTTGGCCTCTAAGGTTGTTTCTAGCCCAGCTCTCTCCAACCCAGGGAATCATGAGATTGGTTGCCAGCTTCCTACCATGAATCTTTCCAATTTATCTATCACATCTCTTTTGGAACCATGTAGACAAGTATCTGCTCATGTCCTGAAGATCTTCAAGCTGAACCTGGGACCTTGGATATAAAGCAAATAAGTAATCCATGTCTGCTGTTGCAGACCACTCAGAAAATTTTCAGATCGTAGATGCCATCACCACAGACATGGAAACTAGAAACAAAAAAGCACATTGGATTGCTACAGTGGTCCTCACTCCTCCATCTAGTGATGCTGTGACCACATTTAGAAATTGTCTTGTTTGGCTTGACTCCAGAATCTCAACTCGGTATTAACTCATAATGAAGGATTTTCTTAGACAATGTTCCTCTTTAAATATCTGACGGTTAGCGCCCTACAGTACACCTGCTGCTGCCCAGTTGTAGCAGAGACTTCACCTGATCCTTAGTTCCCAAAAGAAAAGTAAACAAAAATATACTCATGTTACTCCAAAACTAAAAATTCTTTCCTTAAACAAGATGGGGAGTGACAAAATTTCTTTGTGGAATTATTTCATTATTTATTATTGAGGGATAGCCTTAATAACATTATACAAATGTCATCTGTACTATGTAACAGTACAACCTTGTATACTCTTTATGTGCTCACAGCCCCAAGTCCAGTCTCCTTGTATTTGAGCCCTTTGCCCCCTTATCACTCATGATTTCCCTCTCTGGAAACCAGCATGATTGCTTTTACATGTCAGTGATTTTACTTGTAGCATTGTTTTGCTTCTGTCTTTTCCATTCCATAAATGAGGGAAAATACAGAATGTGCCAACATATACCCTGGATTAATTAAGTCCTCCACTCTAAGGATATTTTGTGGTAAGCATCATAGGAGGCACAATAGCTTTCAGGGCCTTGCTTCCTACATGCCCTGTACTGGGGATGGATCCCCAAACCTGGGCATGTGCCTTGACCAGGCATCGAACCATGACCTCCTGGTTCATAGCTTGACGATCAACCACTGAGCCATGCCAACCAAGCAGGATTAATTTTATGATACCTTTTAACTTTTAAAAGGTACAATAGGTCTAATGCTAGCAATTCTTTTAATTTTACTAGTATAATCAGTTTAAAAGCTTCAATACTAGCATGATGCACTGAGAGGAGTAGAATGTCACTCCTGGGCACAACAGCCGGAAATGTGTGACCTGAATCTAACCACAGGGAACATCAGAGAAACCAAATTCAGGAATGTCTCACAGAGTATCTGCCTGTAGTCTTCAAAAAATGTCCAGGCAATAAAGGACAAAGCAAAATCAATTTCAGATAAAGGGAGATTAAAGAAACATGATAACCAAGTGCAGCATGTAATTCTATATTGACTTTGGACTGGATTTTTATTTTTAATGGAATAATTGGACAAACACGAATTAGGTAAAAAATTACATAACAGTATGTTGATTTTATGCATCTGATAATTACACTGTAATTTTATAAGTGAATGTATTCTTTTTAATATTATTTTTACATGTTTTTGTTAACTAGAGTGAGAGGTCACCTCCTGCACTCCCCTCACTGGGGATAAAGTCTACAACATGGGCATGTGCCCTGACCAGGAATAGAACCAGTGACCTCTTGACTCATGCCATCAGTGCTCAAACACTGAGCCATGCCATCCGGGCTGAATGTCTTAAAGAAATTCACACTAAAATGTTTAGTGGTAGTCAAGCATCATGACTGCAATTACCTTAAAATATTATGCAAAACAATAATTTATTTATTTAGAAAGAGACAGCTGTGGGTGTTTTTCTCTTTTCCACGTCCAGTGTGGAAAAAGAGCGGGTCCAGTTCCTGAGTAGAGGAGCTGGGGATTAAGAAATAAAAGAATGAAAGAGACCAGATAGAAAGATAGAAACAAAGCTGGGAGCCAGGTGGGACGCCATCCTCTCTGATGGAGAGGCAGGGACCTTGAGCCCATGCAGCAAGTTTATTTTATATCCCCAAATACCAGGAAGTATCACCAAAACTTAGGATCAAAGGAGCTTATTTGCATTCTTGAGTAGGCCCTAGCATTCCTGGTGCTTGCCTGGATTTACATATCAAAGTCCCCTAGGACACCTGGACAAAGATAAAAAGTCAGTACTGATATCACCCCCCACCTTCTTGGGGAGGGTATAACCAACAGGGGGCTCTGCCAATGGCCTAGGGCTCAGCTGACAACAATTTAAAGAAATGCCCATGTGCCTTCCCAGGCAGCCCTCTACATCTCACCCTCTTTTTGTTTTTAAGCTAGTATAATAAAAGTAAAATTTAAACATTAAGAATAAAGATCTAATATTAAAACAATGCCAATGCAAAAACTAAACTACATACATGTTATCATTTTCAAAACTTGAACGTCAAGAGCAAAACTCTGGCTAATATATAATAACAAAACAATGCCAATGCAAAACAATAAGAAGAGAAATCAGAACTATGGACATGTTAACATTTTTAGCTACCAAATGAAAGAAAGTCTCTTTTGCTGCTAGTGTATTAGTTACTCAGAGTCCTTGGACTTGGCTGCGCAAGACTTTGCAGAAGACTGGCAGCTAACAGATGCTAGCATGAGCAGGAACATGGTTGAAGAAGTAGCTTCAACTTCTTGCTTTTCCACAAACTGCTGCACTTCAGTCGTTAACTTCTTCAGATGACTCCATGTTAGCACCTCAATCCCTTGCATAGCTTTCAGTTTTCTTCTTCCTCCGCTTTGCTGTCATCAGGGCAGTACTTAGTCCTTCTGAGTAAAGGGGCACAGGAGCTTCTCTGGGTCCATCGTGGTGATGGACGTAATGCTCTGGCACCCAAATTGGCTGCATTGCTCCTTCTGGAAAGATATAAAACACAAATTCTTCCCCATGTTATTACTGAATCTGATAAAACTCTTGTCTGGTTTATGCTTCCTTCCACCTAGCTGACTGGGTGGAGGCTATTGTACAGGAGGCCTGATGCCTTTCACCTGCTGTGCGATCCTCTGCATCACAATTTAAAATTTTTTAAATATAAAAGCATGACTGAGTTTGTTTTGAGGTGACACATAACATCTGTCTCCCCCTTTTTGTTTTAATAAATGATTTTAAGAGTACGATTGGCTCTTTCCACTATTGAGTGACATTCATTTTACCAGATTTGATTATGTTTAAGTCCTCGGGGATTTACCCCTGAAATTGGCACAGAGAGGTGGGTAACAGACTGAGGACATTGCTTCCAATAAAACATGGACATTGTCCTTCTTAAATAACATTTTAAAGGCTGAAAATTAAATGAAAAGTTTCCTCTGAATTAGTGTGCCCCATAGTAGCTGTTTCAACAATTTTTGCCATACTTACCACATAAGCACTATTACTATAGGTTGATGGGCTCCGTACAAAATCTGTTAAGGCATAAATAAGAGCTTGTATTTCTACTGAAACATAAGAGGTTTGAAGGACCTTTACTTCTTCTGTAGTAGACCCAGCCTCTCCAGAACTGGATCTATCTGTAAAAATGGTTAATGCCTGAGGTATAACATTTCTTTTAGTGTGGCAGCTAATACTATTCCCTGTTAGAAATAAGGGAAGACCCCAAGTCAGGGGTCCTGGTAAAAGCACAAAACATTAAACATTGACTTCTATGCAAAAGGGTGTGCACCCATGGTCTGGAAGCACGTGCACACCGACCTTCCTTGCCCTTGGTCCTGGGCAACCTGCAGCAATGCACAGGTGCTGACTGCTAGCATGGCAAGGCACCTTCACTATTTTTATTTCTCCTCTGTTCTCGTGGGCCACTGCTTATTCTGTGGCTGTAGTAGTCCTATCAGGTCCTCTCTGGGATCCGTTGTTGCAGGAATCCACATGGTCTTGGAGTTTTCTGGAAATATAAACATATTCTCGACCAAGGGTTAATAAAGAAATCTTTTCCACCAATTAGACTTGGGATCCTTTTGATTTTTGTCCAAATGATTTTCCTTTGGCTTAATGAAAAATTAATTTTAAAATAAAATTTTAAAGCAATTAAGACTTGATATAATTTATTTACAGGATATTTCTTACAGGATATTATTCTAATAATCCCCTTTTTTACTGTGTTATTATGAGGCTTTGATAAAAAAAAATTTAATGCAGTCTTGATAACCTTTTATTTTTACACAGAAATATGACTGCTTTGGATTCATTGCATGTTAAGCAATTTTACCATGAAATGAACTACCAATAGAAATTTTGCTTAATACTTTAGGAACAGCTTTTTGTACAATTAGATTTTCTTGAATATTCACTTATTTCATTTAGCCAATTTAAATTAATCTGAAAACTTGACTATTTTACTGTCAAATTTAATACTCTAACAACAATCTTAGTTTACCCTGTAAATATTAATGGAAAGGATTATTTGCATCCTTGAGAAAGCCCTGAGCATTTCTGGATTTAGGCTGGATTTAGATATAGGGCAGCTGCCATTGGCCAACTCTCTGTTGCCTGGGTCCCAATCCAAGCTCAGCCAAGTCTCTTTCTGTTATCTGAGTCCAGATCTGAGCTGGGCATGGGAAGCGAGAAGCAGCCATGGGGCAGGAGACCTCTCTCAGAAGGGGCGAGTGTACAAGCCCCTGTAATGTTGGGGGGGGGGGATGAGGATCGGTGCCCCACATCTGTTGACCCCCAAGTTCTCTCCTGATGGCCCCTCTGCAACTGTGCCTGTCTTAGGTTGTTCCTTCCGAGAGGAATCTTACCCATCTCTGGCTAACCAGCCATCCTCCGGGGCCAAGCAGGGTGATGTGAGATTCAGTTCTGTCTCCTTGGTGGCATATGCCCCCATGGCCTCCACGCCCAGCACCTGCCTTGGGATCCCCTTGCCTGCTGGCGGGGCCCTGTCATTGAACACACATCTTGGGGAACCCAGGTTTCTTCTCCAGGGAGGGCCCAGCTCACACCACTGTGTGAGAGACAGATCCATGGTACCAGCCACCATGAGGCTTCAACCTCAGCATGAACTGAAAACTCAGGCAACAGCTGTGGGCAATTGGATTGTGAGAAGAGGGTCCCTCTTGGCAAAAGGAGCAAGAAGGGCCAATATAGAACGCTCAAGTGCCTTCCCAGGGGGTCTTCCACACAGTGGAAGGGATTAAATCCTTTCATGTCCTTTTAAATTGCAGCCAAATATTCAAAGAATTAGTTTGTAAGTTTGTTTGGGATAAATGTACAATATGCTGTTGTAAAATATCAAAAATTATAATGAAATTGTAGAATAATATCATGTAAGGATATTCTTTGCTCTAGGCCGTGGCAATTCAATTTCAAGCTGGCTATCAATTTCTTTTTGTATAGACAAGGTCTTAACCAGTTAATGTTCCCTAATAATCTCTGAAAGTCATTTAAAGTTTTAAGACAATCTTTTCTTATCTCCATCTTCAGAGGCCTAATGCATTGGTTATCAATTACAATCCCTATGATATTTGAAGGAAACCTCTCTTTATTTCCTTCCAAAATAATTTTCAGGTTACAGAGTGTTTCATTTAAAAATCTTTGTCACATGAAACAATTTCTCTTAAGGTTATGGTGACCACTAGTATGGATTAGACTTAATATTTTAATAACAATCCTCAGTTTATCCTGTAATACCAGTGAAAGAGATTTCAAAATGTTCAAATTTCACTTTTTTAACCATTTTTTTATTGTTTTAAGTATTACAAATAGTAGTACATATGTCTCCTCTTTTTCCCCCCATTGATCTCTCCCCGACCTCCCCTACCCCCCAGTACATGCCTTTACCTGCCCGCACTCTCCGCTGCCCCAGTGTCTTATATCCATTGGTTGTGCTTATATGCATGCGTACAAGTCCTTTGGTTGGTCTCTTACAGCCCCCCTCGCCCAACCTCCCCTGTCTTCCCAATGTAGTTTGACAGTCTGTTCAATGCTTCTTTGCCTCTGTATCTTTTTCCTACCATTTCTTTCCTTTAAAAAGTTTTGCCTTTGCAGACTAGAAATAAACATATAACAAAACAAGACAAAACAAAAACATGTTTGAGTCCCAATTTCAATGTCCAACAGTTCTGAGTCCCCGTTTCAATGTCTAACAGTTCCTTATGTGTACATGTCAGCAATGATATCTGGATGGTGGGCACATGTTGGCAATGCAGGTCCGACCCTCTCTGGTTTGATAGTAGGTAACCTGCAGCGGTGCACAGCTGCTGACTGCTCGCGTGGCAAGGCGTTGTCAGCGTCTTCCCATCTCTGGACTGTTTTTTCCTCTTGTCTTAGTGGTTGGAGCACACCTGTCAATTCCTCTCTGTTGCAGGAATCCATCTGGTCTTGGGGTTGTTTTCTGAAAATATACAAATATATTCTCGACCACAAGTTAATAAAGGAATCTTTTCTATATAACTGATTTGGGATCCTTTTTATTTTTGTTCAAACGATTTTCCTTTGTCTTATTTAGACACCATGTGTGTTTTTCATGGCCGTCTTGCTGTTAGCATTGCAAATGAAACTTAATTTTGTAAAGTAAAAATTTTCTAGATGTAATTTACTTATAGGATATTTTTCCTTACATTATATTGCCCTACTATCCCCCTTTTTCTTTTATTAATGGAGGTTTTTGTAAATTTTATAATGCAGTCTTGATAACTTTAAATTTAAATTTTTTTTTCCCCACACATATGACTGCTTTAGGTTCATTGCATATTCAGGAATTTTACCATGAGATGAACTACCAATACAAATTTTAGTTATTACTTTAAGAACAGCTTTTTGTCCAGTACAATTAACTTTACTTGAATATTCACTTATTTCAATTAGCCTATTTAATCTGAAAACTCGATTACTATTTTACTGTCAAATTTAATACTCTACCAACAATCTTAGTTTACCCTGTAAATATTAGTGGGAAGGATTATTTGCATTCTTGAGTGGGCCCTGAGCATTTCTGATGCTAGGCTGAATTTAGATATAGGGCAGCTGCTGTCGGCCAAGTCTCTTTCTGTTGCCTGGGTCCTAATCTGAGCTGGGTGTGGGAAGCGCGAAGCAGCCATGGGGGCAGGAGACCTCCTTCAGAAGGGGTGAGGGTTCAAGCCCCTGCTATGTTGGGGGGGTGAGGGTCTGTGCCCCACTTCTGTTGCCCCCCCCAAGTTCTCTCCTGATGGCCCCTCTGCAACTGTGCCTGTCTTAGGTTGTTCCTTCCTTGAGGAATCTTACCCATCTCTGGCTAACCAGCCATCCTCCGGGGCCAAGCAGGGTGGTGTGAGGTTCAGTTCTGTCTCCTTGGTAGCCTATGCCCCCGTGGCCTCCACACCCAGCACCTGCCTTGGGAACCCCTGGCCTGCTGGCAGGGTCCCAGTGCTGATCACATATCTCGGGGAACTCGGGTTTCTTCTCCAGTGAGGGCCCGGCTCACACAATTGGGTGTGAGACAGATCCATGGTACCAGCCCCCATGAGGCTTCAAGCTCAGCATGAACAGAAAGCTCAGGTAACAGCTGAGGGCAATTGGATTGTGAGAAGAGGGTCCCTCTTGGCACAAAGGGCAAGTGGGGCCAATATAGGATGCTCAAGTGCCTTCCTAGTGCCTTAATTCCTTCTGCAAGGAATTAAATCCTTTCATGTCCTTTTTTCTTTTTTAATTGCTGCCAACCATTCAAAGAATTAGTTTGTAAGTTTGTTTGGGATAATTGTAAAATATGTTGTTGTAAAATATCTAAAATTATAATGACATTGTAGAATAATATCATGTAAGGATATTCTTTGCCCTAGGCTCTGGCAATTCCATTTCAAACGGGCTGTCAATTTCTTTTTGTAGCTTTATATAAACTTTGTCAGGGAGGCAAAAACACAAATTACTTACTTTAGTTCAAGAGGCCAAATATTTTGACTTTCAATTACAATCCTTATGACTTTTGAAGGAAACTTCTCTTTGTTTCCTTCCAAAATAATTTTCAGTCTACAGAGAGTTTCATTTAAAAATTTCTGTCACATGAAACAATTTCTCTTAAGGCTATGGTGACCACTAGTATTGGTTAGATTTAGTATTTTATTTTTATTTTATAATTTTTAATTAATTTTTTTTAATTTTTATTTTTTACATATGTGTCCTTATTTCTCCATAACCCCCCACTCCCCACTTATGCCCCGCCCCCTTGTTGTCTGTGTCCATTGATTAGGTTCATATGCATGCATACAAGTCCCTTGGTTGATCTCTCCACCTTACCCCCACCCTCCCCTACCTTACCTGAGGTATGATGTTCTGATCACGGTTTCTCAGCCTCTGGATCTGTTCTTGTTCATCAGTCTATGCTGTTCATTATATTCCACAAATGATCGAGATCATGTGATATTTATCTTTCTCTGACTGACTTATTTCACTCAACATAATATTCTCCATCTCCATCCATATTGTTGCAAATGGTAGGAACTCCTTCTTTTTTACCGCAGTGTAGTATTCCACTGTATAGATATACCACAGTTTTTTAATCCATTCATCTGCTGATGGGCATTTAGGTTTTTTCCAAATCTTGGCTATGGTGAATTGTGCTGCTATGAACATAGGGGTGGAAATTTCTCCTTTTTATTAAGCTAGAAATTTATGTTTTAAGAGTATTCCCGTTTTAGCTGATTTGCATATACAGAGGGATCGTGGGAAGGCTTCAGTAACCCTTTTAGAAGACTTATTTAAATTACTTACAAAGATATTAGCGTATTTAAAGGAAGGGGGTTGGCCTTTGTTAATTCAAGATGGTGGCCCCCAAGCCACGTGAGTGGTAAGACATGTGGCCATCATGGCGGCTGCTCAATCTGTTCTTAGATTTATTTGAATTCAGTTACTTATACATTGGCTTCTCATGTAACATAATTTATATGAGATCTTGATTATATTTTAAAAATCTAATTTATACTTAAGTAGGTATCTTTAATTAAAAAAGGCAAAGAAACTTATTCAGTAAAACTTACAGGTTTGATACTTTGTTGGTCTGATCTAAAAGCATCAACAGTGTCCCTCCAGCCAATTCAAAATGGAAGCTGCTTGGGGCTTGTCTTTCTTGAAATTCTACTGCTGTTGAAAATTTTGGCTATGTTTAAGAAATATATTGATTTTTGCCTTTTTTACAGGCGAAAACCTTCATAACATTTAATATATGTATAAGTAAAATATATTAATTAACTTTTACTTGATAAAGCTTTCCATGCGATTTCAAGTATCAATCGGTTTCATTAAAAAATATATATATTTCTTTTGAGAGGGAACAGATTTTTGTAACATTTCGGGGCCCGTGAAATGTTTAAAAGTTACTCTCAGTCTTGAAATACACTTGGAAAGATCAAACTATATGATTTAAACTATATCTTAAAGAATATCAATTAAATTTAAACTGGATCATAGAATTAATCCTCTTTTTTAAATCAGACCAAGAAGTAACATATTTTGAATTCCTAATTATTTAAGAGAAAACACATTTTATTTTTTTCAAAAACAAGTTATACTTTAGATATTTAATTAATTTCTCCCAATTCAATTTGCACTTCAAACTTTCAGAGCTTGCAAGTCAAATATTAGCAGTTCTTTGATTAACAACATATTTATATTTTTAATTATAAATTTTAAAATCAAATAATTAACTTTAAACCATGTTTTTTCTGCCTGGGGAAACTGAGAAGCAAACTTGTAGGTAATAAAAAATGACTACTGGTGGAAAGCTGATTTTAAAGAAGCCACTTTTTCAAGAAAAACCTCTAGCCACTTGACCTTTTCTGGGTAGGTCAGCTAGCAAAAGGTGTAGCCATTTAAATGCAAATTAAAGATGGCTGCTGAGAGAACCAGCCTACCTGCAAGTTAGGGGAAGGGCGTGTCCACCCATTCCTCCATTAAAAAGGGTGTAGCTTTAAAAACTTTTTCATGGGAATGAAAGAGACCTTAAACTTTCAGAGCTTTAAATTTTAGGTAGCAAAATTAAATACTTAGCATTTCTCAAATCAATAATAGTTTTACATATTTAAGAATACATTTCAAATAAAATATAAGGCATATTCAATTAATAGATTAACTTATATCATCTACTCTTCATACTCAGATCAACATTTCAGTATCATAAATTTCAATACATTTTAGATCATTTGAACTTAAAAGTTTTAAATTTCCAGCCAATAGGCCTGGCACAGCTGCTAAATTTTTTAAAGAATTTTCCTGCTGGGGAAGTCAAGAAACAAACCCATAGCTATTTACATGTAAACTTGACTTTCTACTTCCTGGTGGTTATTTGCCTCAGGGCAGGAAATTTCAAGAGCTACTTTAGATGCCTTGGGTAACTAGCCTGTATTTCTTTCTCCGGTTCATCTCCGCCATTTTTAAGGGCAAAACAGTCTCAGGTTTTTATTCTGTACACAGCAAAAGGTCAAGTTCAGCTCAAAACTATGCGCACTTGTTTTTAAACTGGCCTTTTCCCTTTACATGTGCACAGAAATCCCGGATGCATTTATGAATTTGTAAAAGCTTTAAGTCATTAGCTGGAAAAAAAGATAAAGATGGTGAAGATGAGGCGAAGAAGTGGCTTTCTTGAGGAGTGACGTCCATATTGGATGGCCACGTGAGCTTCCCCCACCTCCTTGTTTCTTAGGGGGAAATTCAGTAATGGTCTGGCATTTACTCTTTTCATTTTATTTATTTTTCAATTTTTATTTATTTTTATTTTTTAAGGAAAGAAAAAGATTCTTTAAGATAAAGAATTATTGGCAGTTGCTGAGAAATTCCTTTAATCCTTTCTACTTAGTTACTGTTAGGTCAGGCAGGGGGGAAGTCCAGAGCCTATGCATGCATGCATCTGCAAGGTAGATGGTGACAGAGATAACTGGCGCCTTCCTAGACTCCTGGCCCAAGGCGAATTCCACACCTCACTAAACAGCTGTATAAAAGAAGTGCCTATGCCCCTTTTTGGCGCGAATTTCCCTGGCCCACCCTGGGACCAGCGAATTTCTCCCGGGAGCGCAAGATTAAATTCCCCCTTTCTAATCACCTGGACTCTCTGTGTTTTGTCTCCTGCGTCCTCGAAAACCTTACATCTGGTGCCAGACCCAGGTGGGGGCGAGCTCCCTGTTTGACCTTTAATGGTCCGGGGACCCCCCAATCCCCCTCTTCTTCTTTCTTCCTGGCTCAGGATACTCAGCCTTCTTCCCTTGGCTAGGCAACGTCGGCGGTAAGTCCCAAACCGTGCTAATTCCTGGCGGTTTTTCCGGTGTCTCTGTCCGTAAATCATGGCCAGCGTCAGAGATTGCCTTCCGGGCATAGCCCTCCGGGCCTCTCCAGGAGAGGTTCCGAACCTGGGGAGGCAGCGAAGACGTTCCTGCTCCCCTTGGTTCCAGGCCTCTGGCCTCACTCTGGACTCCAGGAAGTAGAGGAGACGTCCTCTACTGTCACTTGGGTTCCCCGTCGTAGCATTGTCTCAGGGATTGGGACGCTGGTCCTTGACCTTTTGCTACCCGACCCCAGGAATTGGAATGGGCACTCACCAAAGACACCTCTAGGGTGTTCTTGAAAGAAGAAAGCAGAACTGACTATCTCCCATCTTGCAGAGCTAGATCCTCAGCTGACCCTCCCCACTGGGGGTCACCACAGGAATGTCAGAATTGTCCTAACTCCCCCAACCGCTGCCTGAGTAGACAAGTGAAGCTCCAGGAATGTAGCTAAGGTCCTAATAAGGCTATCAAGAAGCAAAGGTAGGGGGATGGCTCAGACCTTGGAATGTATTGGCCACCTCCTGACCTTTGTGCCGTAAAACCCTGCAGAAAAACCCTGACCAAAGTGACCACTCTCTGTAACCCACGTCACCCACCTAAGCCCACCCAAATGACTAGCCCTATATAACCTTTGTTCCCCTGGGGCTCGCTCTCTCGTCTCGCCGCTGCGTCGGTAAAGAGGCTGGGAGCCAAGCCCGGGCTTGAATAAAGACTCTTTTGTTTTTTTACATCGGAAGTGGCTCCCTGGTGGTTGAATTTGGGGACCCCGAAATCTGGGCATAACATTCTCACCAATCTGGCTACTTCTGTAATGTGGCATGGCCTCAGTGGGTCCAGATGACCCTGAAAGGGGGACTAACTGACCTCAGTAATTACTGCCAAGGAGCCGGGAAGTGGCCCGAGATTCCATATGTCCAGGCCTTTTTCTATCTGCGCTCCCATCCCTCCCTCTGCTCCTCCTGTTCCACAGCCCAGGTTCTCCTAGCTCTCGAGAAAACCCCCTCTGCCTACCAACACTCCTCCACTTTCCGCCTTATCTGAACCCCCTGAGAATCTTTCCTTCCCTCCGACTCGTCTACCTCCTTACTCCGCAGCTTCTTCTGCCATACCTCCAGTTCCCACCCTTCCCCCATCCTCACTCCCCGACCTCCATCCCCCATCCCCTCCCCCAGGGCCTTCTCCCTTACCTACTGACCTTCCCCTTCCCCCACCCCTGCCTGCTTCCCCAGTCAGCAGGCACACCCTCTCCCGGGCTCCTCCTCTCCTCTGCCCCCTCCGGGAAGTTGCAGGGGCTGAGGGAGTGGTCAGGGTCCATGTTCCCTTCTCTCTGTTGGATCTCTCCCAGACTGAGAAGCGGCTGGGGTCCTTTTCTGCCAACCCCACCGCGTTTGTCAAGGAATTTTGATACCTTTCTCAGGCCTATGTCCTCACCTGGCATGACATCCATGTCATTCTTTCTTCCACCACGCAGATCAGATCCACCCTACAGATGCCTCTATGCTGGTGGGGGCCCAGGCCATTCCTCGTCAGGAACCAGGTTGGGAGTACCAACTAGATACCCCCAAAGGGCGAGATGGGCGCCGATGTCATGACCAGATGCTCCAATGCCTAATAGCTGGCCTACAGGCCATCTCCCACAAGGTAGTTAATTTTGACGAGCTGAGGGAAATTACTCAGGGACCAGATGAGAACCCTGCAGTCTTCCTTAACAGGCTGACTGAGGCTCTGACCTTATATACTCGTCTGGACCCTGGGTCCCCGGCTGGAGCGACAGTTTTAGCCACTCACTTCATTTCGCAGTCGGCCCCAGATATTCAAAAGAAATTAAAAAGGTGGAGGATGGCCCTCAGACTCCTGTTCGGGATCTAGTGAATATGGCATTTAAGGTTTTTAATGCCCGTGAGGAGCAGGCAGAGTAAGCCCACCTTCAACAGGAAGTGAGTCTGCAAAACCAAGCCTTGCTACCTTGAGGCCGACGGCAGCCATGCATGGTCCAAAGAGGACTGTGCGTGGTGGGGGTACAATGAAAGGATGAACACCACCTGGAAGATGCTTCAAGTGCAGGAATGAGGACCACTGGGCAAAGCAGTGACCCCAGCCCTGGGTTCCAATCAAGCCCTGCCTGGCGTGCGGTTGAAACTGCCCCTGGAAAAGTGACGGCCCTCTGCGTCTCAGCGTAGAGAGGCTGCCCTTCCAGGTAATGACCCACTGCTGGCCATGCTGGAACTGGCTGAAGACTGGAGATGCCAGGACTCAACGACCCCCATCACCCTCGCAGAGCCCAGGGTAATGCTCAAGGTAGCGGGTAAGCAGGTCTCCTTTCTGGTGGACACGGGGCTACCTTCTCTGTCCTGTCCTCCTTTTTCCGGGCCACTCTTCCCTTCCACGATCTTGGAATGGCAAATCACCTTTTAATGCTCTGAAAGCTGCTCTGGCCTCAGCGCCTTCTCACCCCACCCTCTCCCCGACTCCACCCTCCCTAGAGAAAAACTTTCTTGCTGGCACAGGCTTATCAGAAACTCAGTTTTGAATTCAAGCAGTTAGAGGCCTGTTCCCTCCTCCCCCTGCCTTTTCTAAATATTTTAATTGCTAGACATGTTTAGTAATATTTAATGGAAGGTATGTTGAAAGAAAGAAGTTCTAAAGTTAACTGTTGACAAGAACTGTAGAAAGATCCACTATACCAGGCCCCCTCTCCTCACCCTCCCTTGTTCACCAGGTTTTTGTTTTTGTGGGTTTTTTTTCTAAGCTCTGGGATACCCTTCTGGCATCTCTCTCTCTCTCTTCCCCCCTCCCGGACATCTCTAAGCTTTTCCAACTATTTACTGATGAGAAAAAGGGAACAGCTATGGGGGTCCTCACCCAGCCCCTAGGGCCAGCTTTCACCCCTGTAGCCTACCTGTCCAGATAGCTTGATCCCATGGTTTGGGAATGGCAGCCCTGCAGCCACTGTTTTCATCAAGGAGGCCCAGAGGATTTGCCTCTAGCAACCCTTACAGGTCTTCTCCACCCATAGACTACAGGATCTTCTGTCCCACCGATCCTTATATCTCCTTGCCCCCTCTCGCATGCAGAAAGGCCATCTCCTGTCCCTCGAGAATCCTGACATCTCCCTAACTCAGTCCCCAGCCCTGAACCTGGCCACTCTCCTTCCCGTTGCCTCCACCCAACCTGCGGCAACGCACTCCTGCCCTGAGGTAGTCGAGGCCCTCACTCAACCTCGGGCTGGACTCTCAGATCTTCCTCTCTCTAATCCTGACTTAACTCTGTTTGTGGATGGAAGCTCTTGCCTAGACCCCCAGGGACATTGGAAAGCCTACTATGCAGTAGTAACACGCGAGCAGACCCTGGAGGCGGCCTTCATAAATAACAAGATCACCCTTCCCAAGGCTCAGGTAGGGGCCATTGCCCAACAGGTCCACTGGTCATTGCACATTGGACCGCTGGCACTTTGGAGGTTCCTCAAACCCCCCTTCACCTCACCCACACTACGAGAGACAGTCACGAGTGCCTGCTCCTCCTGCTTCATGTGTGCAGCTGTGGCCTTCCCACCTCCATACAATCAGACAATAGCCCAGCTTTTATATCAAGGGTCCTTCAGCAGGTTAGCACCTCTCTTGACATCTCCTGGAAACTGCACATACCCTACCACCCAGAATCAATGGGTAAGATCGAGAGGATCAACAACCACCTTCAAGGCCATCTAACTAAACTCTCTCTAGAAATTTGCAGCTCCTGGCCATACCTCCTGCCCATGGCCCTGACTGGAATCCGGGCTACACCAAGGAGCCCCACCTTTTTACCTGCCCTGATTCAGGTAACTGCTCCGGGAACACGCTGACAGCTTTCTGCCCAGGCCTGGACCAGCCGACCAAGGCTCCCGAGGACCAGCCCTCCAGCAAGGGGACTCAGTCCTCCTTAAGAATCTACATCCCAAGGCCTTGGAGCCCAGGTGGACAGGACCTCACACAGTAATCCTCACAATCCCCACTGCAGCCAAACTACTTGGCGATCCAACGTGGCACCACCTCTCCAGACTCAAGAGGACCCCGGAGCAGCATGACTTCTATAAATGTGAGGTGTTAGGACCCACTAAGGTCTGCCTTAGCTGCCCTTCCCCCCCTCCTTCTCCTCCCAGCCCTGGGCAACCTACACCCACCCCCCACCTGCTTATGTGTGGAGGTTCAAGGTCCGTGAAACCTACGACCAGGACAGCACACAAGTCACCCGGCAGGTGGGATCTCAGGACTGCCCTCTGGTCGGATGCCAGGCGGAGATCCTGATTGCTGTTGACCTCCAGTCAGTGTCCAACAGTGGCCGACCATATGCTTGTTTTGCTTATGACCAACAGAACCCAGACAGGTGTAGTCGAGACAGCAACACCTATGGGGGTTGCCGGTGGTCAGGCTGTGTCATCCATGATGCCTACAATGAGGTCAGGTCTGGCCCCTTTTTCTGGAAGGACGGGACCTTCTACATCAGGGTCCGGAACCCCTGGGACCAGCAATGGGTTGCGGGCGTTATGGGAAAACTATATGGGAGTGGTTGGAGCTCGACCACTTCAGGGACCATTTACATCTCCCGGGAGTATGTCATGGCCCAGAAGGCCCAAATCCAGGTCTCTAACAGCATCCTACAGGCTGAACATTCCCTTAAAGGGAAGCTGCCCGATTCCCCCCAGGTAGAAGTCCTGTCTTCTTGGCTCCAACTTATCCAACACACTCTACTATTCCTTAACGAGACCCGCACCCTGCCCAATGTCTCACACTGCTTTCTATGTGTCTCTCTCCACCTTTGCTGGCTGCCGTCCCACTCATGACTCCTCCAGGAACCCAAGGACATGGTGAATGTCAGCCTCCCCTGGCTGGCATTCCCCTCTGGGAACCCGAAACTCCAGAACCCACCTTGCCCCCGCGGATATGCTACCAGACCAGCAACCCAGTAACTGTGGACGGGTCACCTGGAACTGTACCCAAAACCACACTGCAGCCAGTCCCACCAAGGCCAGCCCGGGTACCTTCTTTTGGTGCAATGGCACCTTAGGCAACTGCATAAACTCCTCTGACCCTGGGCCTTGCTTCGTGGTCACAGTAGTTCCCCAACTAACCTTGTATGGAGAGTCGGAGCTTGCCTGGTTGCTCCCTTCATCCCACCACCAGGCCCGCCGGGCCGCCTTCCTCCCTGTCATGTTGGGGGTAAGTATTGCTACCTCGGTAGGCCTAGCTGGGGGGGCTCTCGGGAACAGCATAATCTCTGCTCAGGATTTCAATGACAAACTCCAGATAGCCTTGGAGTCTACTACTGCCTCCTTAGCCTCCCTGCAGCGGCAAGTAACATCTGTAACCCAAATAGCCCTGCAGAACCAATGGGCCCTAGACCTTCTTACTGCGGAAAAAGGAGGAACCTGCACGTTCCTTCAAGAAGAATGCTGCTACTACATCAATGAGTCCAGAGTGGTGGAACAGAACGTGCAGACCCTGACTGAGCTGAGTGAAGAATTACATGCAGGACACTCCCAGGACAACTCTTTTCGGCTGGCTCCAAAGCCCTTTAGCTACCTGGATCCTACCCCTGATAGGGCCCCTAATTCTCATCTGTATCTTTTTTTCCCTAGCTCCCTGCCTACTCAAATTCATCTGCTCCCGGATGGCGGAAATGTCTCCGGTGACTGTAAACCAGCTCCTGCTCCACCCCTACACTTGGCTGCCCTCCAACCAGCCTCTGCCTGACCCTGGCCTTTAACACCCCCCACCCTCTTCGCCCCTGGTCAGCAGGAAGTAGCCAGGATGATTTCGGCACCCCCTATCACCAAAAGGCCGGGATGTTAGGTCAGGCAGGGGGCAAGTCCAGAGCCTATGCATGCATCTGCAAGGTAGATGGTGACAGAGATAACTGGCACCTTCCTAGACCCCTGGCCCAAGGCGAATTCCACACCTCTCATGCCCTCCGCCCTCCCCTCACTAAACAGCTGTATAAAAGGAGCGCCCATGCCCCTTTTTGGCGCGAACTTCCCTGGCCCACCCTGGGACCAGCGAATTTCGCCCAGGAGCCCAGGAGCGCAAGATTAACCGCCCCCTCCCCGCCCCCGCCCTTTCTAATCACCTGGACTCTGTGTTTTTTCTCCTGCGTCGTTGCAAACCTGACTTACAGTTACAAGTAGTTTGAGCCTCCAACAAAATGAAATATGAAGTCACTTTCGGCCAAGCACCTGCATCCAGCCATAAAGGCTGGGCAGCTGCGAGCAAAACCTTTCTTATCCCGCTCACAGTGAGGCTTGCCTCTCTTTTCCTCAAACTCTAGCTCCTGCTCATTTTTAGGAGGTGAATCTTTGTCAGGCGGGCTCTTAACTACAGTTGCAGGAACAGCGGGAGGAGGCTGCGGCTGTAAGGCTGTGACCACATCCCTCTTAGACATTCTTAACTCTCCAGTGCTGAATCAAGAATTAAAGTAGGAATAGGAATTTTCTCTGGACCTTCTGCTGAGTATCAGTCACACAACTGCTTTCTGACCTTTTCCCACGTTTCATCAACAAAACTTAAGAAAGAAATCAAGAATGTGACTACGTTTAACAGAGTATGCTTGAGCTTTGAGCATAGTTTTAAGCATTTCAGGATTACCCATATTTTACACCCAGGTAATTCAATTCAACTCACAACAATCCACTCCTCTTATTACCTTATTCCTTTAATCTGTGGTGTGCACACTTCTAGGAGTGACCTCCTCGCTTATTGCCTCTGTACTCAGTCCCTGTTCCGGGGCGCCAAATGTGGGTGTTTCTCTCTTTTCCACGTCCAGTGTGGAAAAAGAGCGGGTCCAGTTCCTGAGTAGAGGAGCTGGGGATTAAGAAATAAAAGAAAGAAAGAGACCAGATAGAAAGATAGAAACAAAGCTGGGAGCCAGGTGGGATGCCATCCTCTCTGATGGAGAGGCAGGGACCTCAAGCCCAGGCAGCAAGTTTATTTTATATCCCCAAATACCAGGAAGTATCACCAGAACTTAGGATCAAAGGAGCTTATTTGCATTCTTGAGTAGGCCCTAGCATTCCTGGTGCTTGCCTGGATTTACATATCAAAGTCCCCTAGGACACCTGGACAAAGATAAAAAGTCAGTACTGATAACACCTCCCACCTTCTTGGGGAGGGTGTAACCCACAGGAGGCTCTGCCAATGGCCTAGGGCTCAGCTGACAACAATTTAAAGAAATGCCCATGTGCCTTCCCAGGCAGCCCTCTACAGACAGCTGATGTGACAAGATGTTAATATGTGGGGACTGTGCACAAAGCAACTATGAGTACTCTCTGTGCCACCTACTATTATTTTTATAACTTCTCTGTAAGTCTGCATCTTATTTTAAAAAGACTTCTAGCCCTGCCCAGTAGCTCAGTTGGTCACAGTGCCATCCTGATGCACCAAAGTTGTGGATTTCATGCACGGTCAGGGCTTGAACAAGAATCAGTTAATGAGTGTATGAATAAGTGGAACGACAAATTAATGTTTCTCTCTCTCTCTCTGAAATCAATAAAAAAGATTTTAAAAAACTTAAGTAAATAATCTTGGTAGAAATATATAAAAGTGAGCAATAAGCACCTTTAGTTTATTAAACATTATATAGAAAATCTGAATTCACAAACATCCAGAATGTAGTACTATAATACATAAAATGTTAAGAAAACCAGAATATGAAGAAAACCTTAATTTTTGTACCTCCAAATTTTACCTTTAAGCAAATGTGTGCTTGGCAAATGACAAGATTTGTTTTTATATTTCATTCCCACCTCATGTCCCACAGTTCCTCTCTGTAAAACGGGCCATTGAAAGAGAAGGTGTGAAGTGCGGCCTCAATGCCAGCCCAGGCCACTGCCATCTGCTGTGCAGTGCGAAGGGGAAGCAATGTCATTCTTCGGCACGAGTTCTCCTTCTTACTTGGCAAAGTGAACCCATAAGAGACTGTGCTGGGCACTCTACCCCCTGGAAACCCCCCTCCCCCCACAGTGACTCTAAGGCAGAGAGGACTGTTATTTATCACTTTTCACAAGAGAACAAGTGCAGGAGTCCCCAGGGTATGCAGCTGCTAAGTGGCAGGGCCAGGCCTCAAGTCCGTGCGCCAGCCTTGGCCTCAGCCTCCTCACCTGCCATGGCCAGCGAGCCCCCTCTTCTCGGTGCTTCTCCAGTTTTCCATTCACTTGTTCTGGACATCACTTCTTCTTTCACCTTAAATGTCACATTGTCTAAAGCTTGCTAAAATGTATCCGTATTTACACACACACACACACACACACACACACACACACACACACACACACACACACACCCTCCTACTTCCCTTTCCAATCCTATCTACTGAAATAAAAAGGGCTTGTGTTAGCCTTGTTCTGCGTTTTTGTTGTTGTGAGGGTTGTTTTTTCTCCACAGGAATATCAGGTTCCTCTCAGAGATGGCTGACCCAAGGAGAATGAGCCATTCTGTTCAGCCCACACCTGGAGGATCCTTGTATGTTCAAGAGGAATGGACAGCTGAGAGAAGAAAGCAAGGATGAAGAGATGCACCATCCCTGTATCCAGCCTGCATCCACGCTTAAGTCATGCTGTTAAAGTACTTTCTTGACGGAGAAGATGTCAGGTAACAATCGATGCTTTTACTTGTGGAAACTCCACTTACTGTAGCCTCATTGCAGACCGTGCACTACACCATGTGCTGGTGGAGCTTGCCGTCCAGACTGACCAGTGACTGGCACACGCGACAATTTATCACTGGGATGCCCCCAGCATCGGGGCTGCTGATGGCGGTGTATGGAGGGGGCAGATCCTCTAAAAAGATACCAGTCACTGAGTCAGTCAAACATGTTGGATTTGACCATAGGAAACTGCCAAAGGTCCCCTTTTCTTTTAGTAACGTGCATAAAACTAGTCAATCTACAGTATCATCGTTTCAGAGCAGAAACACACATGGGACTGATAAAATCCAACTCATCTTGCCAGCTCTACCCCAATGACTCAGTTCCTATTTACAAAACTATATCCCAAATATCAACTGCCTTCCTATGTGCAAACCCATAGGGCGTACCTTAGAAAGTGTTGATTTATGCCCAAAGTAAAAATCTTACATTAACAATCTCACTACCAAGAAATAGAAATAGACAATGAAAGCAAAGTTTTTACATAGCTTATAAACATACATCTATGTAGCTGTTATTCTGAGTTTATACTAGAACCGGTATAATAACTGCTGCTATGATAAACAAATAGAGTTTTGGTGTCAATCAAAGAAAGACAAAAATAAACTTATCAACATGAAACAAAGCTAATGAGGATGTTAATTTCAGACAAAAAACAAAAATAAAAAATTTTATTTAACATTAAAAATCTAAGGATTTCACTGAAGTATGGGTAAAAAGTATGGCTGGGATCTAGTTTAAATACTCCAAGAAAAAAAAGAATTAGATGAAACAAGGGTAGCAAAATTTTAATAATTGATAAATATAATGAGATAGAAGGTCATTTTGTTTTTACTGCTTTTGTGTGTGCTTCGAAATTCTCAGAATACAGAGATCCACACACTGTTTTTAATAGTCCTAAGGCTGACTGAGTGGGTATAGGACGGAGGCCCAGTTTCAGGGCCACGTTTATCTACCAGAAGTGCATACTTGTCTGAATGTCTGACAAGTGGGATCTGGGCCTGCTCCTCCGTGATGACCCCCCCCCCCCACCGCCGCCCACCCGGCCCCGGCCCCCACAGGCTTCTCAACTGCAAGCAGAGAAGAACATCCCAATATGCAGCATTGTCTTAGGGCCCAGAAAGGCCTTCACATGACTGAAGTCCCACAAAAAAGAACTGATGTTTGCAAGGGCTCCAAAACATGATCATAATAGCTAACTGTGAAAAGAGCTACTTCGGAAATAGAGATTGTCTATCCACTGGATTGGATTCTGAGCTCTGTGACATTTTAAAATGAATGAGAGCAGAGTACATTATGGTATGTTTAAAATTCACATATTTCCACCTGGCATCATTGCAGTTTATCATGTACATTTTTTCAGTCTTACAAAGGATTAGCAACAAGTGTTATTCATTCAAATGACTCATTAGAAGCTGAACATCTGTGTCAGCCATGGCTCTGAACTGGCCACTATGGAGAGACAATGCCCAGCACAACCTGAAAGAAGCTACAGATGTCTTAATTTTACAAATAGCTTTACATCCTGGGAAGAATTTGAGGGTGATGCAGAGTGACCTACATTGTATTAAACCAAGAAGACACCAGCAGGTTAAAGGAACAGAGTCACACAGAGTTAGCCTTGCAAGTGGCAGAGAAGTTGATCAGGTCTCAATAAAGTTGTTGTCCTGGCAAAAGGACACACACCTCAGGGGACAATTGCACAGCCTGGTGAGTGACAATAAATGTCGTCGTGAGTAATTATGAGCGGTAGCATTACCAGTGAACGCGAGCTTTCTCTCTTGCCTTTCCCTTATGACACAGGCCTATAATGCAGGGCTCGATCTTACATAGTCTGATAGAAAATAAATGTTAAGACAGGACAATACCACAAAGAAAACAAGTGCAGTGGAGTCAAGGGAAGGAGGCCATAATCACAATCACACAAAAGGACACAGAACTCAGGCAAGATCTGGGCTCAAATAGAAAGTCTCAGGGTGACCTTATGAAATATTTGCACCAGAGCCAGCGAAATTCTGTGTATTTTTCCTCTAAAACTTGCGCTATATAATTTCTCTTTTTTATTTTTATTTAATTTTTCATAATGTCTAATCTTTTTTTAAAAAGCCTTCAATGACAAAAATATGCCCAAATCTACTACTTTGGAAACTTGGGAAGAAGAGAGAGAACAATACCCAGTGAAGATTATAAATCTAAAACGGAGAGATTATAAGCTCCATGAAGCTTGCTTGGACTGATTTACAAGCTCTGCCATGGTGTCTGGACTCTGAGAGACGCTCACTAAATATCTGTTGTCTGGAAGGAGGAATGAAAGAGTAAATGAGTGAGTCACTGATGTTTATGAGACATGTGCATTTCTTCCGGGAAAGCACACTCAGCCTATGGCTGCCCACTCCTCACAGAAGAGCGGGTCCTGCAGGGGAGTCAGCTTGACTGGAAGGGCTCTTTCCCACCTGGAAGGGCGCCTCCCTGCCAGCACGAGGGAGGTGGTCTCTGGGCCCCAGAATGGAATCCAGTCAGGAGAGCAATAGTGACAGAAGTCACCTCCTGATTGCGCCAATAAACACTGTTCTCCACCCAATTACTTCAATGTTCTGTCCATTATATCAGCCCTAAACTGATGTGGACATATTTTATGGACTTTTATCCAAAGAAACCTTCACTGTCTATATACAGTGAGTGGCCAGATTATTATGATCTCTGAATGCATAATAATCTGGCCAGGTGCATGAATTCGTGCATGGGTGGGGTCCAGCCAGCCTGGCCAGGGGAAGGGGACATGGGTGGTTGGCCGGCCTGCCTGCTGATCGAACTCCTGGTCGAGGGGACGATTTGCCATGTTAGCCTTTTATTATATAGGATATACACTGAGTGGCCAGATTATTATGCATTCATAGATCATAATAATCTGGCCACTCAGTGTATATAAAAGCCTAAGCAACTGTTACAACCAGATGACTGGCCAGTAGCTATGATATGCACTGACCATGAGGGGGCAGATGCTCAATGCAGGAACAGAAACCATAGGCATGGAAACATGGAAGAGACTGATGAATCTCAGAGAGAAGGGGGGAGGGAGGAGGTGGGAGTGCAAGACGAGATTTACCACAGATCTTATATGCATACTAGAGGCCCAGTGACCATGCACCAGTGGGGTCTCTCAGCCTGGCCTGCAGGGATTAGGCCGAAACCGGCTCTCCAACATCCCCTGAGGTGGCCTGGATTGCAAGAGAGCACAGGCCAGGCCAATGGACCCCACCATTGTATGAAGTCATGCATTGGGCCTCTAGTAACTCGATATCTATGTATATAAGAAGTCAGCTACCATAAGGGCCATTAACAACCTAACCACCAGTTGCTATGATGCCCACTGTGGCCAGCGAACCGGTCCAATCCCGCCAAACACTCATGGCCCCTCCCCCAGGCCACTGGCCCATGATCGGCACCCCCTACCCCATTTGGGGGCGGGGCCAGCCGGCCCACTGCCCACAGCCCCTCTCCATGGCCAGCCCTGCCCCCAATTGGCCTCCCAAATCCCAATCGGGGGTGGGACCCACTGGCCAATCGCCCATGGCCCCTTCCCCTAGCTGGCCAAGCCAACCTCCTGCCATCTCCTCCTCCCGACAGGTCCAGCCCAGGGCCACCCCGATTGGGCCAGGCCGGCTGGCCGGACCCCACCTGTGCACGAATTTGTGCACTTGCCCTCTAGTTCTCTTATAAAGGCCCTGTAATTCCAGAAGTGTATTCCACAGGTAGTAAACCTACAATAATTAGCAACTCAGATTGTTCATTTGATCTCTTTTCACATTCAAATGGTCAGCAGATCACCATCGTACCTAATTTAAATCTCTGCCCGGTATAAAAAGTGTGCTGTAATTTTAGAACCGGGGTAAGAACATATTAAGAGTCACAAAAATCATGCATTTTGAAAGTCTTGTTAAACAATAGACATTTTCTTTATGGGTTTTGCCTATCTGAAGAGCATTTTTCCTACATGTGAGCAGTTCTCCACCCTGAAGAACTCTCTCAAATTTTTAGAATTGTATAATGTTAGAAATTCAAGCATCTTAGGAATTATATAGTCTAATTTCTTTATATTAGGGAAAAGTACGGCCCAGCGGTTTTGACTTTTGAATAGTGTTACAAGCACTTCAGCAAAGCCAAGAGCTGACTGTTCTCCAGAGGCCTCTGCACAATCACAGCTTCCTCTTTTCATGAATAATTATTTACTAAGGAAAGAGACATCAGGAGTAGTGAGGGTTCTGTTAAAACACTTAGATAAGAATCAGATTTGAGTTCAAGGGGGTTAGGAGAAGGAAAAGAGAAGCAGGGAAAATAAAAACTAGAAGAGAGTATGAAAATACAATTCGTTCACAATAATAAAAATCTTTATAGAAAATCTGAGACTTGTGAGAAAGACAGGATGGAAGAATATGGATCACAAGGTGTATGTAACGTTCCTTCAAAACACTCCAAGGACCATTATAATTCTGTAAACCCACAAGTGGTCAAATTACATTTTCCCATTGCAAACACCAAACTCATTTATCTATTTGATGGCAAACAGCCCCTCTGTCCTACAGATCCATCCTGGTGTGTTGATCCACACTTCAAACTGTCCGGGCTCTGTCCCCAGCATTGGAAAGGCTTATGCTGTCTGTTGGATACTGAATGGTATCATCTCAGTCATCCCTTTTCAAGTGTCTTCAGTGGTATTGAATTTATTGGGTTTCATATGTACATTTTATAACACATCATCTGTGCGTGTATCCAAAGTCCAATTTTTTTCCCTCCCCACCCCTTTCCCTCCGTACTGTTCTCTGTGTCGATGCATTTTTTTCTTTTTGGTGAATCCCTTCATCTTTTTCATCCAGCCCCACACAACACCCCTCCCACCTGACAGCTGTCAGTCTTTTTTGTATCTATGAGTCTGTTTGTATTTTGTTCATTAGATTATACATGTAAGTGATATCATATGGCATTTGTCTTTCCCTGATTGGCTTATTTCACTTAGCATAATACCCTCCAGGTCCACCCATCCATGCTGTCTCAAAAGGTAAGATTTCCTCCTTTTTTATGGCCAAGAAGTATTCCACTGTGTAAAGACTCTATATAGGTAGCCTGTGTTAAAACTGAAAAATCACGTGAGATAAAATGAGAGGAGTTTGGGGCTGCGATGGTTACAGGACTGTCAAGGGGAGGATCAGGAACAGCCTGTGGGGAAAGCCCTGCTCTTTCTCTTCCTGGGCTGTTTGTGGAAAGGGCAGCTGGGAGAGTGACAGAGAAAGGGAAGCCCACCTTTTGTTCTCTCCTCCCTGAATCCAAAGAAACCAAACTATTCCAGGAGACCCTTGGGTTCCTCCAGAGCCAGGACACCCTACAAAGGACCGTGCGAATGAAGCCAGCTTGGAGGGAAATGTGCTGGTGATGAGGTTGCTGACAGTCCAAGCCTCGCTCCTCCACTTCGTCCTGCTGTGGCTGGAGCTCTGCCAACCCTACATGGCTCTGCCAACCGGCTGCACTGCCCGCCTGATCCCAGGAGGGTAAAGGGAGCCGTGGGGGTGGCTGGTGTGTCTAGGAGCTCTTGCTTCAGTGCTGCACGGCCCTCCTGTAAATGACACTTATTAATTCCAGCCCTGCCTGTTCTCTCCATCCTCAGGGGCAGCTGGTTCTTGCTTTTGAACCCATCTCATGGCACACAGAAAACTAATTACTAAAATCCTGTAGCACACCAAAAAATGTTTTGCCAGTCTTACAAAAAAAAAGGTATATTTTTATTCATTCTCACAAAATGGCTATTGTGTTGGCTGTTGTCATTTATTTGACAATCTGAGGAGAAAAATATACTGACCTGTTTTAAGATCTTCTGATTTTCCTTGTCAGTCCTTTTCATGGACTCTTTAGAGTAATATAACTGTCTTCAAAATGGCAAGAAGAAATTCAAAATGTGTCCATATTCAAGTAGACAATTACAGCTGTCCTTGTAGTAAGGTTCCCCCTACTTGACTTGTAGTCTCATGTGTCACAGGACCTCACGGGGTCTGTAATTCCTGTAACAAAGGGCTGGTGCTCACCACTTCCCTCTGTTCCACACAGGCCTTCCCCATTTTCCTAAAGTTGAGGTTTGTGCTACACCTGACATGGGCATGGTCACACAGGCCTGCAAGGCAGTATACAGGCTGCCAACTGTCTTTTAATAGAGACCAAAACCGGATGGGTATTTTCCTTGCTCATTTGGGCACCTGTCCTTTTGGCAATTGCATTCAAATATGTAAGGTTCATGCAATATTATTAACACAACGAAGTACAATATTGGCACTGTGGCCACCTTAGGTAGCCAAATCTTCTGCTACCATATATGACACATGGTAGGGTTATACAAATATCTTAGGGAGGTGACTAAAGTCTATTCTTGACCTTCCTACATAAAGCAAAATTGTCCTTGTCTCTCTGGATCCATGTCCATGAAGATGCAGGCATCATCTATTATACAGTTTTCTGCAGGTCACTGTCAGGGCTGTGCGCGGCGGCCAGTTCTTTCTTGCCACAAACACAGTCTGTCCAATTTCCCTAAAATGTATTCTTGCACCCTTTCAGTACATTTGCAAACAGGGAGCTTTCACTAGCTCTATCTGCTGCTGTTACAGATCCCAGGCCTGCTGCTCTATTCCTGAGGCTGCCGGAAGGCCAGTAGCAGTCACTGGCTTCTGGTTTAACTGCTGCAGCCAGCAAGCCAAAGGCCTAAGTCTTGTATTGCTTGTTGTAAAATGCTCATTACTCAATGGACAGCAGTGGGGCAGCTCTAGTGTCAGGTAAATGTCTGCTACCCCCCGCTTGTCAATGTTGGGCTCTGGGTGTCTGACCTTCCCTTCCGCTCACTCTTCTTACCCCCCCTTACCTGTCTGCTCTCATTCTAGGCAAGGGTTTCTGCTGGGGTTGAGGAAGCTCTGGATTTCCTGGCTGCAGCTTAGATATTTGGCCCCTCTACCTTCTTTTGCCTGCTCTTGGGGGCTGAGTCTGCCTAGCAACCAGTTTTAAATCATCAGGGTGGCTGGGGACTTCAGCTCCGTTTCTACTCTGCTTGGCTCCTGGAAGTTTAGTTTTTTTAATGTATTAGAATTCTTTATTCGTAGAAACCTCAATCCTTTAATGATTATCAAAAGTGAACAGTCAGCATTTTTAGATTAATATTTATGAATTTCAAGTATATTGTATTGGCCTAATTTAGTTTTGGAAGGGTTAAAAAGAATAAACCAGGGCAGAGAAAGAGTAATTGTGCTTACAGAAAACTGTGACCTTGAATCTAGTGCAGTTCTGATAAGACACCTGGACCAGACCACTACACCAGCAGAGCGGTCTGCAGCCAGTAAAAATCAACAAAATCTATCTCTCCCTGCTTCATAATTACCTGGCGACACCCCCCTGTCCCCAGTCCGGGGCCCATTGCTTGTCTCCCTTTCCTATTGTGAGTCAGAGAAAGATAATTCCTACAGGGGGGAGAAATAGAAACAGTGGGAGTTTAGGAGAAAACCACAGACTATAGCTGTAGTAGTCCTCCCTGCTGGAGGCTGGGGTCTGACCTGTGAAGAAAAATTACTCTTAGTCAGCCTGGAAAGATAGCGGATGAGGATAAGAGTGTGGTAGGGAGATTTCTTGCAGACTGAAAGCCTGGAGGGCCTCCTGAAAGAAAATATCTTTAATCCAGTTACAGATGCTGTCAGAATCAGGATTAGGGAGGAAGGGAAAGACCAGGTTATGTCCTCTATGAGGATCCTAATAAATAACTGAAAATGGCAAGTCAAACAAAACACACAACCACAAAGACAACAGATAACACAAGACACACAACCAGGGTTCACGGGGTCTAGAGATAGTTAATAACTTCGGCTTTAGTTCCGCCTCAGGTGGCTCACATTGGACTATGATGTCACAGGCATGGACAGGGCCTGTAAATCTCTCCATTTTGCAGAGCTGTAAGCCCTGTCCCTGGAAGTCTCTGTCCACCAAAAGAGATAAGAAAAGCCATAAATAAGTTCTTTATTCTTTGAAATTTACTACTTTGTTGCAAATAGTTCACTTGAAAAGACTTCTCTCTTGCTTTTCTTACAAGCAATCTCAGAACCAAGCAATCTTGGAACCTAGCCGGCCTTTATTTTAGCCTTTAAATCTACCACAGAACTTCAAAGTTTCAATTTAATATAGCAAATTCACAACTCAGGGAAGAGCAACTGATAAACAGAAATTTTTATTAGCTAAGTGGGCTGATTCCCTCTCTCACAGAGAGCAAAAGACTGAGAAAAATAAATCTCTCAGCTGCTAGAGACTTTTGCATTTTGGCCCAGCAGGTCCACCCTATCTTTAAACAAACTAAACAATAGAAAGAGATAACAAATACTCTCATGTGTATAGCCAGAAGGCACAAAGTGGCTTTCGCTTCACACAGACCAGTTAATGAGCAGATAATTATGCCAAGACAGACAAACATCCCTACTCACTCTCTGCATCCAGTCCCCCTTCTTGGTAGCAATTTGGCTAGTCCCACACAAACAAACAGCAGAGTGAACTCATAATTCCTTCATTGAATCTGAATTCATTTACCTCCAGAGTCCCACATTTATATATCAGATAGTCTGAGTTTTTGACTTCTACCAGATATTTACCCAGAGTTTAAACAGTTCACCTGATTGCTGATTAACTTGCCTGAGGAAGTCCTTGACTTCCAGGGAGGTGATCAAGGCTCCCCCTTCCACTCACTCTGAGTGGGCCTAACTGACTGGGGCCCCTACCTTACAGATTTTGTCGATAGGTCCAGAAGTGTCCATTCACTCTCTCCAGATGCTGGCCGGGTCCTGGGCTGAGGTCGGGGAGCACCTGGAGTCCCCCAGTTCAATTCTGCTAAATCAGCAGAGCGGCACCTCCCGGAGGCCTATCCGGCTCCCCCAGTCCCCAAACCTGGCCCATTCACCGGAGGCCAAAAGGCCGAGCTCAGTTATTTCTCAGTCAGGGAACCAATAATGTTACAGAAAACTGGAGAAGAACCAAGCAATGCTTAGAGAGATAGAGTTACATTTATTACGCACAGGCCCAGAGGAAAATGTCTCTCAAATTCTGGGCCCCAAAATGGAGGAACTTTCCCTATTTATAAGTTTTTACCTTCTTTGTCTCCCAAATATGGGATTCTGTTCTGGTCCCCTTTGCAAGTTCTTAAAGAGCCCCTATGTGTTGGGGCTTTGAGACCTCAACCAAAGGCTTGGCCTCACGCCAGCACTGGTAACTTCAACTGGGGAAGATTTAATGGCCTCTCTGACAGGGGAGTAGTCTTATTTTCCTTATTATTTAAGCAAGCAAGCATTTACAGAAGCCAAAATAGCAGGTTTAAATTTTTAAACAGTTTTTATATAAGATGGATGCTTTAATATTTTTACCTTTTAGTTACCTAAGTAATAACTTTCTGCCTATTTAACAATTATTCCTATTATATTTTACTGTGTGGTTTCTACCTTCAGGTCTTCACTTATGTAAACTCACACCCAGGAAGTGACCCTGGGTAGGGCTGGAGGGCTCGGTGTGGTGACGATGGCACAAGCGAAGCTTCCTCCGAGTCAGAATGGGCTGCTGACCCCACAGCAGGGACAGACCTTCATGGACTGTGGCCTGGGTGGGCTCTCACATCCACTGGAGCCTTGACAGAAAGAAAATGAGAAGCTCTCCGCTCAAGTCCTAGTCAGACAACCAGAGAACTTCTATCACAGCCTAAAACCACCACTTATTTCTAACCCTCACATACTTATATGGCTAGAAATGAGACACAAATCTCATTGTGTAGATTGCAAAATTATAAAGTATCAGCCAGAGCAGAGAGCGTTCACCCTCATCCTGAGCCTCACTTCTGAGGAGAGAGCAGTTAGTTTGTCCTCTTGTGTCTGAGGAGACACCTTCCCTCCAAGGACTCTGCCTGGCCTCCCCCAGCCGCTGACTTGCCCAGGGGAGCCTTCTTGCTGAGACCCTTCCTTCAACCCCTGTCCCCTCCACACCCATAGCTAGGACCTGATTTCAAATTGCCCAGCAGGTCAAGTACAGGTGTGACTCGCAATGAACAAAGCTTTGATAAAATACTCGGCCAGATCCCTGTAGCCTGGGAGAGGCGTGGAGGGGAGGACCTCATGTGGCAGGCTGGCGGCCATGGCATACTCAGTCCCAGGGCGCCTTATGGACCACCTGCTCATCCAGGTTCAGTGAGCCTGAGAGGGGGACGGTGAAAGATTAGAAAAGAGACAAGAGAAGAAAGCTGGGTCTCAGTGGGATGATGCCCTCTCTTGTGGAGAAACAGCGCCACGGACTACAAGCCGTGTCTTTCTTTTAATAGCAGATGCCATGAGGCAAACTAAGGGCATGGTCAAGATGTTTACAACATTCTTGTGGGTTTTGATCCTACTCAATTACATGCACCTGAACTCTATCAAGCCCACATCACTCAGGCTCGTGGGTCCACACTTTCGGACCATAGGTTCAAGCTTACAACTCCAGCTGTTGGCTATAATAGTGCTGGGAGGCTTTGCCCTTCAAGCTGGGACTTGCACGTGGCCATGAGAGGACTGTGCCCTCTCATTAGTCTGAGGCTTGAACCTGTCCAAACACGGTGGCCTCTCTCCACAACCTCACATTGGGCTGGGCCAAACACAACAGCTGGGCGAGGCCAGGCGTGCCACACTTGGTATGGTCCTGAAGCTGCCGGTGGCTGATCAGTGTCCTTGGAGGTGACCGGCTTGGCCTCACATTGATCGCACTGAGATGTCTGAGCACCCTGAGCAGGAGGCAGAAGCAGCAGCCAAAGGCTCAGAGGCGGGGCGGAGGGGGGCTGGGGAGGCCGTGGATTGTGGTAAACGGTTGATAGAACACTCTGACCCACAAGGACTGGGGGCAGCAGCTAACTGAAGTAAGTCTAGGCTTGAAACAGGTGTCACTTGTTAGATGCAATTTAAAAAACCCAACTCTTGTAACCAGCAAACTGATGTGAGTGGCCAGTTTCTAACAGAGCAGCTCGCAGCCCAGGCGGTCCCTGCAGGTGGCTGTGCTCTGGGAGCAGAGCCAGCATCACGGCCAGTGCCTGTGGTCCCTCCCCGCGCCTCCCACAGAGCCGGAGTCCAGGGCAGAGGGACAGGCCACACGGTGCCTGCACCTCACAGGGTTCACAGACAACGGCTCTTACCTGTGTTGATTCCCACTCAAACTTCCACCCTGGTCCAGAGGCCCGTGGTCCAGTTGACAGGGGATGGCTAGCCCAGCACCCACTCACGTGGCCCGGGCACCAGAGGACCCACTCTGCAGTTACTTCCACGGGGCCTGAATGTATGATGAGGACATACATTCTTGGCAACTGGCAACATGCCCGTATGGGTTCTGACCCACAGAGCAAGTGGGTAGATTTTCGTAGAGGCCCTTGGAAACGACCAGCAGCAATGCCACTTCCGGGAGGACTGCAGAGCCAGCGCCCCACCGCCACTGCCAAGGTCTGACAGTTGCAGGAGGGGGAGAAGACCTGTCCCGTCTGTCCCATCTGTCCTCTCGCCTGTGTGCTGAGCGTGGCAGCTGCCCCAGGGCAACCACAGCTTTCTAATGGTGGGAGTGGATATGAGTCCTCGAGAGCTCTGAGGCCAGAGAGAGTCCAGACAGCACAGAGCTCTTCAGCTCCAGTCAGGTGACACGCAGTACCCGGCAGGCACCTGCAGGGTGGGCACCTGCAGGGTGGGCACCTGCAGGGTGGGCACCTGGGGGCAGGCACCTGGGGGCGGGTACCTGCGGGTGCCCCAGGAGATCCCAGCATCTGTTCTGCACCAGTCGCTGTGCTCCCATCAGGGCCGCAGGGAGCATGAGGCCTGGAGGGGCTCGAAGATCTCCTGTTCTTAGCACAAGGCACAGCCCTGGGTGGCAGGTGCCCTCTTGCAAGCGTGCTAGGGGAGCTTCCTGAGGGCAGAGCCCATGCCTGCTCCTCCACACCCATGGCGGAGGGAGCCGGGAGGGCAGACTCCTAGGCTAAGGGTGGAGGCTCCTGGGCTGGGCGGAATATCTTGACTGAGAAGTTCCCTCTTTGGAGAGAGGTGACCTCCGGCACACTGGGCTCCCCAGCCTGGAGCACCAATGCGGAGAAGGGGGGGTCCCCACAACATCTGCCTGTTCAGTTGAGCCAAGGGTTCCGTCGGGGTGCCACGGAGGGCTGCATCTACATCTCTAAGTGGTAGACATAGCTCCTAGACTCGAGTATCCAGGTTCCATACCAAGAACACGGTGTTGCAGGCTGGGAGAGCAAAAGGGAACACGACACACCATGCCTGGTCAGGTGGCAAGCTGATCCCAAGGATGTGAACTTACAATCCAAGGTCACCAGCTGGGCACTGGCAGAAGTGAATCCCCCCAGGCCAAACCACGCCTGAGGCAGATTGTCCCTGAGACCATAATAAGGGGTATGGTCATACAAAGCTCAACAAACTCACCCAAACGCCAGAGAAAGGAGCTATGCTTTACATTTATTTTTCACATATATATTTTTTATTCATACAAAGAAAAAGAGATTGACTTTACAATAGTAGCCAGGGAAAGGGGAAAAAAAATCTAGAAAAGTGCCAAAGCAACAGGAACTCTAAAGCACCCTTACCCTGCCCTCCCTTGGAAAGTAGTTTCTAATTACTTAACCTGTCTCCTTTTCCAGTTAGGAAGAAAAGTTATTCTGCTACAAAGCAGAAAGAACTTTTTGCTAAAGCAGTTGTTAAAAACAAGACAACAGGCCCCACACGGAGCAACTTATGCTCAGCCCCATGTCACCAAAAGGAGACAATCACACGTGCAGCCTCTCCCAGAAATGGGAGGGTAAACTAGTCCGGGCGGAGCTGCGGGGCCAACATTGTGATCCCCAAGGAAAGTGTCCTGGTCACAGCCAGTCCATGCTTTGCTATATGACTTCCTTGTTCCCACCTCCTTCTACCTAGAACAGTCTCTCATTGGCACAGCTCCTCGGAGCTCCCTTCTATTGGCTGGATGGGATGCTGCCAGAGCCATGAATCATTGAATAAAGCCAATATTTTTTAAATGTACTCAGTCCAATTCTGTTTAACACTTGAATTTCTTTGGTTCTTAAAAGTTTTCTGGAATGAAACTTCTTTTTCTCAGTGGCTGAACTGAAACTTGTACCTTATTTTGCAGTTTGAGGGGTCTTATCAGATTAAACAAATATATGACAAATGATGAAGTCTACAGGCAGATCTATGAGTATGACCATTTGGTGGAATAATCTAGCCAGTATTTGATCAAAAACATAGATGCGACATAGAGGACATGAAATCTATTATAGGAAGTTAGTTAAACCCAAACTCCTCCTCTTAACAAACTGTCAAATATTTTGTGTTAAAAGGGTAGCTTGATAAAGTTGAAACATTAACTGATAAGTAGTTAAATATATTCTAGACCATAATATTTAGATAACAGTGAGATATTAATATCAAATGTGCCCACTGAAGGAAGTTCGCCACTTGGCATCCTCTGGCAGAGTTTAATGCTGACCCAGAGCAGCAACGCGTGCTTTCTCGGGTGAGTTTCTGTTTGATTTTGTACCTTATTTCTCACTCATTGATCACGTTGAAATATTCACAGCTAAACTTCTCACTTTCCTGCTTCTTGCTAAGTGTGGATTAAGATCTCAGTAGTTGCTTTTAAAGCTATCATGTGTTAAGTAAAAACGTTTAAATACTACACAAGTTTAACCTGCTCCACAGCCGCTCCAATTCCAGCTGGGACTTGGAAAAAGTGTGCACAAGAAATACTATCTGCCCAGATTGTCAAAAACATTGACAAGTATTTCCTAGGGTTTTTAAACCTCTCACATTCATCTGGAAAAGACAGGTGCACTTAAACTACATTTACAAGAGCCGTTTTTGACCAATCTCACTACTCTTAAGTGTTTTTAAGTATTGCCTTCCATTTTCTATACTCCTGAACCCACCTTATTTTACCCACACAAGTGAACTAAAAGGTTTACAACAAAGATCTTTGAATAAATTTAATAATTTGGTAAATAGATCCTTCTTTCTCCAGTTCCCAAAAAGCTATCAATTCTTTTTGGATTCTATCTAGAGAAGAAAAATGGGTAGACATATACACAATATTAACTTGGGTTACTTATTAAAGTTAATTTCAATCTCACCTAGATATACATCAAAAACACCCCATCTTCCGTCTCTCCCTCCTCATTCACAAGCAGCAGTAACAAGGAGAGGCAGGAATCCCGAGCTAACAGGAAAATTGATTAACTCTGTCCCGTTGTTAAGGCAATTCCCCGGATTGACCCGAGTATTGGTGGGTGAACCTAGCAGACGCACATTTTTCAAATTAAACTTTTCAAGGACAAAAGCCAAGGTGAGCAGCGCGCCCAGGCTCCTCCACAGCTGAAAGCGTTTGTGCCAGACCCGGAGCGGTCCCGCCTCCCCGTGGCCTGGGTCCGCTCTGAATCCGCGAGGCGGGCTCCCCCAGGCCCGTGGCGCCCCGCGACCAGGTCAGAGGGGTGGCGCGCGCGCACACTCTTAACACCAGAAAGCCTGCAACCACAAGCAGTCAGCCCCCTCTCCCCTCTCCCCACCCCCCATCCCCGAATCGCGCCTCCCCCCCCTTCTTCCCACCCCCCCCCCCCAATGTTCCTCTCTCCCTGGGGACAGCGCTCCTCTCCCCCACCCCGGACAGCGCCCCTCTTACCCCCCTCCGTTCCTCTCCCCCACAATGCTCCTCTCCCGCTGGGGACAGCGCCCCGCTCCCGCTGGGCCGGCGCGTAGGAAGGGCAATGCAGGTCTCACCTCGCGAACTGCTTTCCGGTAAGCGCGGCGGGGCGGTGAGGTTGACGTGTCCCGAGTGGGGGGCGGACAGCAGAGGCGAGCGCTCACCCGCCCCATCTACAGCCACAGCTGCGGCGCCTGAGGAGGTGCCTGCCGCACTGCTGGGAGGGAGGGAAGGAGGGAGGGACGCGGGAGGCGGGGACCCGGGAGGAGGGGCTGGGAGCAGTGACCGACTGGGAGGGGTGAAGGGGGGAGGGGCTGCAGCCTTCCTCCCCGAGTTGCGGCTCCTGTAGAGAGACATGGGGGTCGGAGGAGAGCCTCAGGCTGGACCCAGGAGACGGAGCTCAGGGGTCAGCTCAGCCCTCCTGGGAGAGGTCCTTGCTGTCACTTTCGCAGCTTATTCCTCAGGCGATAGGTTTTTTTCTTGGAGCCGCTTCTTTTGCTAGAAAATCATTTTCCAGTCATTTTCAATGATGATCTGTCATCTAAAAGGAAATAAATTTTTGATAATGTTTTGTTAATTGTTTAATATCTGTTTGGCCTTCTAGTAACAATGGCTTATTGAAACAATGCAAATTGGTTTAGGTTTCATTTCACAAAATAGGTCAATAATTTAGTTTTGTGTTTGTACTAAATTGTGCCTGACACATAGACAATAATGAAGTTTATAAATAAGAAAGGAATAACTATTTTCTTGAGATAATGCTTTAAAATATCTTTCACATGTAAAAGAGTAAAAAAAAAAAAAAAACCCACAAAAAACAGCTGGGCACCATGCTTGTCCTGCTTTCTGTCTTTATTTTTTTTTAATTTTCTGTTTTGGTAGTTTGCTAAAGTGGTTTAAAAATCAAAGATTTGGCCAGGCCAATGTTGCTCAGTGTTTGAGCATCAACTCATGAACCAGGAGGGTCACAGTTCAATTCTATAGTCAGGGGACTCTCTCATCATTGATATTTCTCTCTCTCTCCCTCTCCCTTCCTCTCTCTCAAATCAATAAAAATATATTTTGAAAAAAATCAAAGTTTTGAACATGCCCAGATTAAAAAAAAAAAAAAAAAACTCACACAATTGGAACATAGTAATGATCTTGAATGGTCATTTTTCTTCAGTGAATCATTCAGCAAACATGTATTATGTGCTCACAGGGTCTACAAAGGTGAATAAAGCAGGTCAAAGTCCCAGCCATAGATCTAAAGCTGTGTGAGGAAAAGCAGACTGTAGACAATTGAAATTACTTCTGTGTTGTTAAGAAGTATCTTCAGCCCTAGCTGGTTTGGCTCAGTGGATAAAGTGTTGGCCTGAGGACCGGAGGGTCCTGTGTTCGATTCCAGTCAAGGGCACATGCCCAGGTTGTGGGTTCGGTCCCCAGTAGGGGACCTGCAGAAGGCAGCCATCAATGACTACTCTCATTATTAATGTTTCTATCTCTCTCCCTCTTCCTTCCTCTCTGAAATCAATAAAAATATATTTTAAAAAAAGAAGAGTCTTTATGTTGCTCTCTGAAGATACTTTTTCTTTTAAAAAGTGTACTTGGGCATCAGCTTGAAGCCTTAAAGGAAAGGCAACACATGGTGTTTCTTATGTGTTCTCTTTTGTGGGTCAGCAGCGTCAGGACACAGTATAACAAAAGGGTCATCCTCTGATATGGTGCAAGGCCAATGGCACAGGGAGTGAGGGGTCAAGGCTGAGCAGGCCCAGCAAAAGCAAACTATTTAGAACAAGCATGTCACACTCAAAGGCTAACAGGGGCCAAATAAACAAGGTATAAGTTTATGTTGGCCACAAACAAACAAAAGCTTCGCTTTCCATGGAAACATAGGTTTATTCCGATAGAGACATGCTGAAGACAAAGGGCTGAAATAAATGAGTCATCATTAACATAAAACAATAGAACATTTTAATAAAAATTAATATCTTTATTGAACATTAACTTACCAGACACTGAATAACTGCACAAATTAATAAGCATAACACAAACCTATTTTTCTTGTTCTCCGAAAGCAAAATATTTCCTGTTGCGCACACCAAACAAGTCAATCCGAGACTAATGACATGGCCATCAGCTGCTAAAATATTCACTGCTAGTATTAGTGGAGAGAAATGGTGCACCTGCACGTGAGCACATACGGGAAATGAATGCAACACGATTGTAGTAATCAGTCATTAGAGAACGTTATAGTTTGTTATTAATTATGCATAATAGGATATTGTAAAAATTAAATTACAAAATTTTTATTGAAACATTTCTTACATAATGTTTTATTAGCTGGGCCACAGAAATATTTGTTGTGGGCCACGAGTTTGACATGCTTGATTTAGAAAATAAACAGCAATGTTTTAACAGCCACAGTCTGGAATCTACTGAGCTAAAGAAACTTTTAAGAAGAATCAACAAAATCATATTACTATAGTGTCCTGTCCTGTCATCAGTCACATTCTTTGGTAACAGTGTGTCCACATTTCAATTACCCACCAATCTTGACTGTGGACAGAAACCATACCTAATTCATCAGGACATCTCCAGCACCTAACACAATGTCTGGCACAATAATAAGTGATTAATAACTATTTGCCAAATCAATAAGCAAAGGAGTGTATGAACAAATCTCACACAGATGTAGAATCTCACTAAAAGAATTGTCTAAGTTAAGAGAAAAAAAACAAGTTAAGAGCATTTCTTGATTTTTGGATGAAGATGAGAGTTTTGACATGTGACTGACCAATGGTTTTATTATTTCACTAGTGGCCTGGTGCATGAAATTTGTGCATGGGAGAGGGGGGGTCCCTCAGCCCAACCTGCACCCTCTCCAATCCAGGAGCCATCAGGGAATGTCCTACTGACAGCTTAGGCCCACTCCCCGTAGTTCCCTGCTCTCTGCAGGGCCTGGCGGCTTCACCGCTGCTGCTGCAATGAAGCCGCCATGCCCCGCTGTCCTCTCTCTGTCTGCAGGGCCTGGGGGCTTCACCACCACCATGGGAATGAAGCTGCCATGCCCTGCTGTCTGTTCTCTGTCCAGCAGCCGATGAGCAGCGTGGCTGGATCTGCCTAAGGGCGGATCCAGCTGCGCCACTCACCTGCCGCACACCCCCCAACCCACCCCCACCCCTGGTGTGTCTGACAGGACCAGGAACTCCAGCAATGGGGCTGACAGGACCAGGGACTCTGACAGGGCTGAGGGGACTGGGCGTCACCATCTTGTGGCTATGGGTGCCACCATCTTTGTGACAGAATGACAGTTAATTTGCATATCACCCTTTTATTAGGTAGGAATATACTTTTACAACTAAGGTTTCTTTATTGTCTATGTAAAATTATTAGTATACATTTTTTTTCTTGCTTTACTTCTTTTTATGGCTTCTCTGTTTTAGACCACATTTGAGGGTATTACAGCTGATGGCAATTACTCATCTTATACTATAAAAGGTAGTGTGTCTAGTGAGATTATATTTGTAGCAATGTTGAGTGTTACAAAAATTTCAAAAGGTTTATTAGATAAGTATCACTTTGTTCTAGTTTAAAGATAATATCATAGTTTATGGTTACTCAACATATGGTAAATAATACTCAATCAATCCAAGGCATTCATGATTATGATATTTTGCCATCTCTCTTCACATGAGCTAATATGCCTTTTAGAATAAAAGCACAATATAAGCAGGTAATGTGTCAGCCTATAAAATATTTCTTCTTGCTTCCTTAACTACTGAAGCAACAGTTCCAGTTACCTGCTACTGAGTAACAAACCGCACCAAAGCCGTGGATTAAAGCAGCAGGACTGGGGGACAGGCTGCGGTGGTGCTGGTTCTTGCAGGTGGAGAAGGTGGGCTGCCCAGACACGGCTGTGCACCTGCTCCTGGTGAGCTGCCAGCCTCCCTCTGGGTGCCCATGTCCCTGCCCTGTAGCTCCTATAAGAACGTGGTTTTGCAGGTTCCTGCAGTCATTGTGAGTGTGAAGTCCGTGTTGCCTTTGTTTCCTGCCCCTGAGTCTGGAGATAAAGGTGCGAAAACTCCAGGAACTGTGGCAGTCACGCTAATACAGGCTTGCTCTGCCCTCTGTGCCTCTGACTTCACAGAAATGGCCAACCACACATCACACTTACACACAGCCCTCTTTAAGGACACACCATGTACACAAAGTAAACTTGGAGAAATCTCACTACTGAACTTCTGTGTTGCAGAAGACACTTTGGTATAAAAATCTCTAAGAAAATATGTTTCTAAAGGAATAGAAATGGAGTGAGAGTGTAAGTGCAGTATGTTTGTGGGTAGAGCCTGTTTTCTCTGTTCCTCAAGGGCAGGTGAGCAGGCTGTACTGCCCAATTGCAGCAGCACCTCCATCGCAGCCGCTAACCCCAGAGGCTGATCAGCTTATACCCTCCACCCTCACCCCCTGGGAGTACAGAGGGCTCCCTGGTGCTCTGTGTCCTGTAGGCCTGAGGGGGTGAGAGCAGAGGAAGGGGGAGAGGACACAGCTTTGTTCAGGTAGCTAATTTTACGTTCTGTTTTATTAACGTGTATTTTTACTAGGAAATCACCCAAGTCCTCCAGGTTTCCAGGTTGATGCAATAGGTTTCTCTTATTTTACTTTTAATTTCTCCTCTTTCTAGTTTTCTACAGAATTGTTACAGTTAATGAACAAATATTGATACATTATTGTCAACTTAAGTCTACATTTCATTTAGGCTCCCATAGTCAAGGCTCAGTCTCAGTCCTGACACCTCATTAAATTACTCTCCAGTCTTCCCACTGGTTGGGGTGTTATGCTAGGACATGGGAGCAGGAGAGAAATGCGCTGCCAAGGGAAAAATCCGTGCTGTGCAGCCCGCAGGGACTGCATGGGGAGGCATGTGGGCAGCTCTTACACATGCAAAGTGACAGGAGTCGGTCCTAACTTAGAAAGGTCGGCTAGTCACAGTGTGGAGGTGGGACTGGACAGAGGGGACAGGAAGCCGGGCAGTGGGACGGCTGGTGAGCATGGTGCCAGCCGAGCTAAGGCAGGACAGGGTTGGCAGAGAAGCAGGGTGTGAGGACCAGAGAGGTGTGGTCAGCACTGTCCTGAGGATGGAGCCCACATGGGTGTGGGAGCTGGTGCCTAGGGGGACTGGCCATTTGGACCCCAATAGGAGAGCTCATTCTGCTGAAAGGAGACTATTTGCTAACCTCTGGGTTTATTGGCCATCGAAGGAAGGAAGGAAGGACTAAGAAGGGAGAGGGGAAAGTGCTGGTCGCACGCTGGTCAGCAGCCAATGGCACCACCTCACTGCTTCCTCCCAGCCACCCAGAGGGAGCTTCGTCCCCTCTGACAGGGGAGACCGAGGCTCCCTTTCTCTGGCTGAAGCCGCACAGCCGGGAGGTGGTGGGGCCAGAAGCGGGCTCTGCGCTGTCGGGCTCAGGCCCTGCCCCTAAGGGCCTGGGCTCCACTCGGAGCCACCAGGAGCTCTGGGCAGGTGAGGCCCAGGAAGGGGACCCGCGCTGTGGCCAGGAACACAGATTCCAACCCCCGGAGGAGCCTGGCCTGTGGCTCTGGGGCTGCATCGTCCTGTCATCAGGAGGCCCCAGTCCTCTTCCTGGTCAGGGCAAGGCCTGGGTGCACGCTTGGTCCTGGGTATGGGCATGCGGGAGGCAGGGCATTGGTGTTTCTCTCTATCCATCTTCCTCTCTCCCTTCCTCTCTCTCTAAAATCAGTTAAAACAACAAAACACGCTGGAGGCAGGGAGTGGGAGTGGTAATGGTGAGATGGCTGGAGTTTGTGGGGTGAGTACCAGAGAGGAGGGTTTTTTAAGCAGAAAAAAGAATCTCCAAAATGTCATGAAGATTCTTCTTGATTCTTTGGTTGAGCACCAAGCTGCATATACATGGATAAGATCCCAAGAGGCCTGGAAGAATACGACTGAAGACCGAGCCTCTCCTGGGAGGAAGGGCCCTCAGGCTCAGAATCCCTCCTCGAGGGCTGGGCACAGAGACTCCCTGAGGACGAGTCCCCCAGGAGAGAGCTGGGACCGGTCATGGCTGCTCTAGAGGCACCTGGACTTATTTTAAAAGCAATCATCAGACGGATCACGTCTGTCTGAAATTTAATAAGTTGTTGCCAAACGAAGCACAAGATCTACGGAAATGCGCCCGGATATGGCTGCCTCAGGATGAACAGCCTGGCATCCAGCACCCAACAAAATACTAGACGCGAAGAAGCCAATGTGTGACTGATTGTCAAAAGAAAATAGTAGAAACCAACACAGAATGACAGGGTTGATGATAAACCACCCCAGCATTTAAAAGTATATTCAGGTGTTTATAACAAATATAAAAAATAAACAAAAATGAAAGAAAGGAAGAATGTATGTGTAAAAAATCTAAAATCCAAAACCTTATGCCTGTTGATGGGCTCAACACTAAGTTGCATGTTGTGGAAACGAGATTTGTGAACTGGGAGACATGGAAACAGCAACTAAACTACAGTGCAGATGAAAACGCAAAAAGGCTGCCTCCTCTGCCTCCCAACAGCAATCTTTATGAGACAGCGGTCTCTTAAAGCTTTATCCCCAAGGCCCAGGAGGAGAGGAGAGGTGGGAAATGTCAGAAAGGAGACCATGTTCACAGGGGCTGCCCCGCTTGATGTTTCATTCAGGCTGAAGGGAGAGTGAACAGGCCCCCACTATTGGGACAGGCAGCCAGGACTGCAAGGGGCAGGCACGCAAGGGGCCTCCCTGCACCTGGAGGCTTTGGAAGCAGAGGCAGTGCCTCTACCAGCCAGTGGAGCTGAGTGGGCACCAGCCTGTCTGGGGGCTGCAGGGGTGGGAGCCCCCCACCTCTGCCATTGCTCCCCCTCACGCGTCCAATCCACTCAGGACATACACAGGGTTTTTATTTTATTGAGACCAAAGCATCGTTCCTTATAATTATGGCCTTTGGTTCATGATTTGCCTTAATACACACACACACACACACACACACACACACACACACACACACACACACACACACACACACACACACACACGGTGAATGGTACATGTTCCGCCTCAGACCAGGGAGCCAGGCGCCCGTCAGCCAGGAAATGGCTGGCTGCCACTCACACAGCTCCCAACCCCTCTGCTGCAAGCCAGGTTTTCCTGTTTCCTATGACACCTGCACCCAGAAAGCCTGGGGAGCGGCCCCTCCCCCATCCGCCCCCTGAGGCAGGGACGCTGGGGGGACTGGCAGCAGGTGGGTGCGCGGGGGCCCTACTGCCCCCTCCCTGGGCGCGCGGGGGGCCCTACTGCCCCCTCTCACTGCCTGTCTCCCCAGTTACTTCTCTGTCTGGATCTGAGAACAAACCCCCGAGGTTCTGTCCTGGGCACTTGGGTAACAATACAGAATCCCAGCGCCCCACTCCGCGGGCCCCGCAGGCCAAGCATTAGCCCCCAGGGACCTGACAACTGGCTGTGCTTCTGCCCTGACAAAGGCCTGGAGTGACTGCTCCTGGGGAAGCTGGCTCAGCAGGACCAGTGGTGTGAGGGCGGAGGGGAGGGTGGCCTTGGCACAGTCAGGGGCGCTGGGAGCCTCAGCAGAACAGGGGCTGGACCTCAGGTCAGAACAGAGTTCATGAACCACCCCGGCTTCCCCAGTCGCCCAGTTGAGGTCTGGGCATCGGAAACCCAGCTGTGGGCGGAAGGTGGGACATTTGCTGGTAGATCTGCTGCCTCTTTACTTGGGAAGGTCTTGAAGCTCCTGTGAGGTTCCTTTCCTGTAACACTGGGTGAAGGAGCCAGGCCTCCCTGTTCCTGACAGTTACAAGTGAGCTGGGATGAGGCACTTGACCTGCAGTGGGATGAAGGGCTCTGGGCATAAACATCAGGGAACAGCCCGTCTGGGCTTCGATTTCACTCTTCGGCCTGTAGTGCTCTTTGCATTGTGTAAAAATGTTTTTACAATCTCTTATACGTTTTAAGGCATCTCAATGCTTTTTGAAATAGGGTAGGTGTGGAGTAAACATAAACATAAACTTTTTTGTTGTTAATCCTTACTAGAGGATATTTTTTTCCCATTGCTTTTCAGGAAGTGGAAGGGAGAGAGGGAGAGGGAGAGGGAGAGGGAGAGGGAGAGGGAGAGGGAGAGGGAGAGGGAGAGGGAGAGGGAGAGGGAGAGGGAGAGGGAGAGGGAGAGGGAGAGGGAGAGGGAGAGGGAGAGGGAGAGGGAGAGGGAGAGGGAGAGGGAGAGGGAGAGGGAGAGGGAGAGGGAGAGGGAGAGGGAGAGGGAGAGGGAGAGGGAGAGGGAGAGGGAGAGGGAGAGGGAGAGGGAGAGGGGAGAGAAATAGTGATGTGTGGATGAAAGGGCCACATGCTGACCCTGACAAGCTCAGGGGAGGCCTGCATGACAGTCTTGCAAACTCAGAGACCTAAAGTAACCACAAAGGATGGTCTGAAATTAAACTTGAACTAAACGCAGTGATGGTAGGCAGTTAAATCCTAGGCCCATATCTTCACTGACAAGGTCAACCTTTACCTTAACTGAGCCTATCTATCTTTTGCATCTATGATAACATACCCTTGAAATGTCTGGGTAACTTGTAACTTCCCTTTTTCTGGAGCCCCTGGGGCACAACCAAATGTGGTGGGCACCAGGACAGATACCACAAATTCCTTCATTATCATGTTAATTGTTCCTGCACCCACCTAAGTATGTGTCCATCATTTTACTTTTTATCCAATCCCAGGGGTTTCCCACCACTTTGCTTTATCCCACCTCCTTGATCTATCACCAATGAATTTCATGTCACCCATCTATGTCCCTCCTTTGATTGCAATATATAAATACAAATGTAACCCGCCATTCTCCAGAGCATTATTTCAATTCCTTGAGTTTCTGCTTCCTGGCATATGTCGACAGTTCGGATCAAATAAACTCACAAAAATTCTTTACAGGTTTCAATGTTATTTTTTACATTAACAGATGTAAGACAGAAACATGGACTGGTTGCCTCCCCCACTCACCCCTTCACCCCTTCTGGGGTCAGGGAGTGAACCCACAACCCAGGTACATGCCCTTGACTGGGAATTGAACCTGTGACTCTTTGGTGCTCAGGCTGACACTCTAACCACCTAACCACACCGGCCAGGGCAAAAGATAGACAAACATTTTTAAAAGCTATAACCTGCTCCCAATCCCTTTCTCACCATATTCTTGAGCTAATGGCCTACCCAAATAGTAGAACAGCCTCATTACAAACACGATTTTCAGAAAGGCCAACCTGTGGCCTTTTCTTAGATACCACAAAACATCAGAAAAGGAGGATGGCAATATACAGATGGAGAATACATGGAAGTAGAGCAATTTCTCTGGTATGCTAGAGGATTAGATAATTCTCTGTTCCTAATTCATTCCTTAGTAAAAGGAACTGGCCTCTTTGGAGAAAAAACTGATAAAGCTTTGGGTGAGAGAAGAAGGTGCAGGTGAGTTAATGTGCCAGAAGGCAAGGAAGTGCATAGAGACTGGTGGAGGCATCCAAGGAATCTACTGTCCAACCTTGAGGAATTTAAACATCAAAACAACCTGCTTACTATGGATTTTAGCACATTGAACAACAAAAAGTGTACCAATCCACACAAAAAATGAGAGAAGAGAGGGAAAAGTAAAAGCTTCTTTTTCAGAAGACTGTTGTGTGAAAAAATATGTGATTAATGATAATATTATAAAATCACTTTTTTTCAATCACTAATATCATAATTTATTCAGGCAAGAATTATCATTGGGTCTATAGCATTGAGTGCAAGTTAATTGGGGAACAGACTATTAACAAATTCAAAGTATTTTTTAATAATGTATAAATCTATTGGGAGCCACCTTATCAAGTTATCAAACTCTGCATCCCACTTTAAAAAAAAAATCTTTATTGTTGAAAGTATTACATAGGTCCTCCTTTCCCCCCATTAACCTCTTCCAGCAGCTCCCCTCTCCACCCCAGGCCCTCACCACCTCATTGTCTGTGTCCAAGGGTGTTGCATATATGCATACAAGTTCATTGGTAGATCTTGTCCCACACTGCCTTCCCTCTGAGGTTCAACAGTCTGTTCATGCTTCTGTGTCTCTGGGTCTATTTTTGTTCATCAGTTTATTTAGTTCATTAGATTCCACATATGAGTTAGGTCATGTAATACGTATCTTTCTCTGACTGGCTTTTTTCGCTCAGCATTATACTCTCCAGGCCCCTCCATGCTGTTGCAAATGGTATGTACCAACGTTTTTGGTGTTTTTTTTATCCATTAATCTGCTAATGGACACTTGGGCTGTTTCCAGAACTTAGCTATTGTAAATGATGCTGCTATGAATGTAGGGGTGCATATATTTTTTCTGATGAGTGTTTCAGGTTTCTTAGGTATATTTCTAGAAGTGAGATCATTGGGTCAAATGCGACTTCCTTTACTTATTTATCTTTTTTAGGAAACTCCATACTGTTTTCTTTTTTTTTTTAAATAAATCTTTATTGTTCAGATTATTACAGGTGTTCCTCTTTTTTTCCCCCATAGCTCCCCTCCACCTGATTCCCCACCCCACCCCATGCCCTTACCCCCCGCCACTGTCTTCATCCATAGGAGTAAGATTTTTGTCCAATCTCTTCCCGCACCCCTCACACTTGCTTCCCCTGAGAATCGTCAGTCCACTCCCTTTCTATGTCCCTGATTCTATTATATTCACCAGTCCATTCTGTTCTTCAGATTTTTTATTCACTTGATTTTTAGATTCACTTGTTGGTAGGTATGTATTTGATGTCATTTTGTTGTTCATAATTTTTATCTTTACCTTTTTCTTCTTCTTCTTCTTCTTCAAGAATACCCTTCAGCATTTCATGTAATCCTGGTTTGGTGGCGATGAACTCCTTTAGCTTTCTCTTGTCTGTGAAGCTCTTTATCTGACCTTCAACTCTGAATGATAGCTTTGCTGGGTAGAGTAATCTTGGTTGTAGGTTCTTGCTGTTCATCACTTTGAATATTTCTTGCCACTCCCTTCTGGCCTGCATAGTTTCTGTTGAGAAATCAGCTGACAGTCGTATGGGTACTCCCTTGTAGGTAATTAACTGTTTTTCTCTTGCTGCTTTTAATATTCTCTCTTTGTCTTTTGCCCTTGGCATTTTAATTATGATGTGTCTTGGTGTGGTCCTCTTTGGATTCCTCTTGTATGGGGTTCTGTGCGCTTCCTGAACTTGTAAGTCTATTTCTTTCACCAGGTAGGGAAAGTTTTCTGTCATTATTTCTTCTAATAGGTTTTCAATATTTTGCTCTCTCCCTTCTTCTGGCACCCCAAAAATTCGGATGTTGATTCGCTTAAAGTTGTCCCAGAGGCTCCTTACACTATCTTCATATTTTTGGGTTCTTTTTTCTTTTTGTTTTTCTGGTTGGATGTTTTTTGTTTCCACATATTTCAGATCTTTGGTTTGATTCTTGGGGTACGTTGATCTACAGTTGAGTTTCTGTATATTCTTTATTTCAGACAGTGTATGCTTCATTTCTGACTGATCCTTTTCCATTTTTTTGGCATTCTCATTAAGCTCCTTGAAGGTCCTCATCAAGTTTCTCAGTGGTTTTAAGAAGATTCTTGAGTAACCTTATACATGTGGTTCTGAACTCTATGTCATCCAGTAGTTTGCTTTCCTCTGTTTCTTTCATTCGTGACATGTTTCTTTGTCTCCACATTTTGGCTGCTTCCCTGTGTTGATGGAGTAGCTTTGTGTGGTAGGTGATCTATAGGGGGCAGTAGCTCAGCCTCCTCAATTACATGAGGTGGATGCTCTTGGTACACCCCTTTGTGGGCTGAGTGCAAAGTCTTGGTGTAGTTAAGCCTTAATTGCCATTGGTACACTGGGAGGAATTGACCTCCAGGCCAGTTAGCTGTGAGCACTCGCTGTGTCTATAATGGAAGAACTGCTGCGCTGAAGACACGCTTATGGGGCAGGACTTGTTTCAGTGGGGCTTTGGTGCTCACTGAGTCTGCCTCTTGAATGTGTCACTTATGGATGTGAGGAGTTGAAATCTGGTGTCTCACACTGACCACTAGGTACACTGGCTTCTGGATCTCCAATGGGGTGCAGGTCAGCTACTGTCTGAGGCCACCCAGCAGGAGCTACAGTGAGAGCTACAGTTTTCTCCTCTTTGCTTGTGGTTTGGAGGTTTTGGAGCTGTCTGACCCGGGCTGCAAGTTTGCTAGGTTAAGCTGTGATAGGGCAGGGCTTTCTTATGCAAAAGCCGCTGCTTAGAGCTTGGGTGGGTTTGTAGGTTGTGCAGGGCGGGATCTCAGGGCATCACTAGGCTAGGGCATGGCAAACAGCAATGGCTGCTAGTTAGCTGGCTCTGAGTCCCTGTCGGCAGTCCTGTGCCCCAGTGCCGTAAACAATTATTCCTGCGCACAGCTCTGCAAGCAAGCCACCCTCACTGGCAGACAGTCCAGCTTCTCCCTGTAGAAGTTTGGGTCCCCCGTGTCTCCCCAGAAACTGTATTTCAGAGTAATCGGGGGCTTGTCTCCCTTCGGGTTGAAAAAAGCAACGCCTGCCGCCAGCCCAGATCACGCGCCTCCGTACCTCAGCTTTTCAGCGCTCGTGCACGTCTCAATGCTCTTTTCTCTTTCCTTCTAGTTGTAGAACTTCCACTCAGCCAGCTTTCCCGTGGTTCTGGGTGATAGACGTTTTTTCTTTAGTTGTATTTTTGAAATTGTTGCGGGAGGCAGCAGTTTAGGTGTTTACCTACACCGCCATCTTGGATTCTCTCTCCATACTGTTTTTCATAGTGACTGTGCCAGTCTGCATTCCCATTAGCAGTGTACTAGGATGGATTCTCTTTTCTTCACATCCTCACCAACACTTGTCATTTGTTGATTTGTTGATGGTAACCATTCTGACAGGTGTGTGGTGAAACCTCATTGTCATTTTGATCTGCATCTCTCAGATGATTAGTGACTTTGAGCATGTTTTCATATGTGCCTTGGCCATCTGTATGTCCCCTTTGGACCATTGTCTATTTAGGTCCTTGGCCCATTTTTAAGTTGGATTGTGTGAAAGTTGTGATAGCCATATCCTGCGTGGCTTGGATTTGGGATCTGGAGAAGGGCTGCACACAAATTAAGAGAGTAGACAAAAAATATGAATTTGGAAATGACAGGGGGCCAGGTGGCGACCCAACTCAAGTGGAAGGACTTCACTGATGTCCAGGCCCTGCCAGCTTTATATTCAAATTTGGATACATATATTACCCTTATTCAGGCAGGCAATTCCAGCACCAGACAGACTATCTTAAAGGTCAGTAAAGACTAGTAAAGATTTACTTTGAGACTATTAGGTCAGGAAATTGCTTGTGTCACCATTGTCTCAACTAAATAATCAGTGCATAGCTTTTAGCCCTTGCCAAAGCTCAAGATCCGTCAGCCTTCTGGGTTCCTTGTTTACACTTTCCTGATAGTGTAGACAATGGGTGGTTTCCAGCAGAATTGTTTGTCTTCCTTTTGTTAAGTTGTATGAGTTCCCTATAACTTTGGAGATTAATCCCTTATAGGATGTATCATTGGCAAATACTGGTATGTTCTTCCATGTAGTGGGCTCTCTTGTTATTTTGCTGATGGTTTCTTTTGCTGTGCAGAAGTGGTATTTTTTGTTTGTTTGTTTGTTTCAATCTTTAATTTCTTTATTAATAAAGGTATTACATATGTGTCCTCATCCCCCCATTAACCCTCCAAACCCCCCTCCCCACTCATACCCTCACCCTCCTGTTGTCTGTGTCCATTGCTTGGGCTTATATGCACGCATATAAGTCCTTTGGTTTATCTCTCCCCCATAACCCCATCCTCCCATACCTATCCTCTGAGATTTGACAGTCTGATCGTTGCTTCTCTGTCTCTGGATCTGTTTTTGTTCATCAGTTTACATTGTTATATTCCATAAATGAGTGAGATCATGTGGTATTTATCTTTCTCTGACTGGCTTATTTCACTTAGCATAATGCTCCACAGTTACATTCATGCTGTTGCAAATGGTAAGAACTCCTTCTTTTTTACCGCAGCATAGTATTTCACTGTGTACATGTACCACAGTTTTTTAATTCACTCAACTGCTGATGGGCACTTAGGCTGTTTCCAAATCTTAGCTATGGTGAATTGTGGTGCTATGAACATAGGGGTGCATATATCCTTTCTGATTGGTGTTTCTAGTTTCTTGGGATATATTCCTAGAAGTGGGATCGCAGGGTCAAATGGGAGTTCCATTTTTAGTTTTTTGAGGCTGCACCAGTGGGTGCACAGTGGCTGCACCAGTCTGCATTCCCACCAGCAGTGCACAAGGGTTGCTTTTTCTCCGCATTCTCTCCAACACTTGTCATTTGTTGATTTGTTAATGATTGCCATTCTGACAGGTGTGAGATGATAGTGCATTGTCATTTTGATTTGCATCTCCCAGATAATTAGTGACTTTGAGCATGTTTTCACATGTCTCTTGGCCTTCCTTCTGTCTTCTTTCAAAAAGTATCTATTTAGGTCCACTGCCCATTTTTTGATTGGTTTGTTTACCTTCCTTTTGTTAAGTTGTATGAGTTCCCTGTAAATGTTGGAGATTAAATCCTTATTGGTGATAACATTGGTAAATATATTCTCCCATACAGTGGGCTTTCTTGTTGTTTTGTTGATGGTTTCCTTTGTTGTTCAAAGCTTTTTTAAATTTTTTAAATAAATCTTTATTGTTCATATTATTACACTTGTTCCTCTTTTCCCCTCGTGCCCATAGCTCCTCTCCACCCAGTTCACACCCCACCTCTGCCCTTACCTCCCCCACTGTCCTCATCCATAGGTGTATGATTTTTGTCCAGTCTCTTCCCCTATCCCCCACATCCCTTGCCCCCTGAGGATTGTGAGTACACTCCCTTTCTATGCCCCTGATTCTATTATATTCACCAGTTTATTCTGTTCCTCAGATTTTTAATTCACTTGATTTTTAGATTCACTTGTTGACAGATACGTATTTGTTGTTCATAATTTTTATCTTTACCTTTTTCTTCTTCTTTCTCTTCTTAGAGAATACCTTTCAGCATTTCATATAATATTGGTTTGGTGGTGATGATCTCCTTCAGCTTTTTCTTATCTGTGAATCTCTTTATGTAACCTTCAATTCTGAATGATAGCTTTGCTGGGTAGAGTAATCTTGGTTGTAGATTCTTGCTATTCACCACTTTGAATATTTATTGCCACTCCCGTCTGGCCTGCATTATTTCTGTTGAGAAATCAGCTGATAATTGTATGGGGGCTCCCTTGTAGGTAATCAACTCTTTTTCTCTTGCTGCTTTTAATATTCTCTCTTTGTCTTTTGCCCTTGGCATTTTAATTATGATGTGTTTTGCTGTGGTCTTCTGTGGATTCCTTTTGTGTGGGGTTCTGTGCGCTTCCTGGACTTGTAAGTCTATTTCTTTCACCAGGTGGGGGAAGTTCTCAGTCATTATTTCTTCAAATAGGTTTTCAGTATCTTGCTCTCTCTCTTCTTCTGGCACTCCCATAATTCTGATGTTTTATGGTTGAGGTTGTCCCAGGGGCTCCGTACACTATCTTCATATTTTTGGATTCTTTATTCTTTTTGCTTTTTGGGTTGTGTGGTTTTTGCTTCTTTGTATTTCAAATCTTTGACTTGATTCTTGTGATCTTCTAGTCTGCTCTTAGAACTCTGTATATTATTCTTTATTTCAGTCAGTGTATGCTTAATTTCTAGTTGGTCCTTTTTTATATCCTTGAGGTTCTCACTAATTTATCGGTCTTTTCTAGGAAATTCTTGAAAAACCTTATAACCGTAGTTTTGAACTCTATATCCAGTAGTTTGCTTTCTTCCATTTCTTTCATTTGTGACCTGTTTCTTTGTCTCTGCATTTTAGCTGCTTCCCTGTGTTGATAGAGTGGCTTTGTGTGCTAGGGGTCCTATAGGGCCCACTGCTTCAGCCTCCCCAGTTACCTGAGGTGGACACTCTAGGAGCACCACTTTGTGGGCTGTGTGCACAGTCTTGTTGTAGTTAAGCCTTGATTGTTGTTGGTATCACTGGGAGGAATTGACCTCCAGGCCAACTGGCTGTGAGGATCAGCTGTGTCTATGATGTGAGAACTTCTGTGCTGGAGACACCCTTATAAGGCAAGACACTGCTTCAGTGGGGCTTTGGTGCTCACTGAGTCTGCCCCTCAAGTGTGTCCCTTATGGATCTGAGGAGTTGTAATCTGGATGGTCCTACTCTGACCCCTGGGTACTCTGACTTTGGATCTCCAAGGAGGTGCTAATTTAGCCTCTGCCTGAGGCAACCCAGCAGGAGCTATGGAGAGATCTTCAGATTCCTCTTCTTTGTTTGGTGTTTGGAGGTGCCCAGATGAGGCCCAACTGTGAAGCAATGCAAGTTGCTGTGGAGCCTTGGGCCTTATTTTTGATGTTCTGGGTCTCACTGACTCAAGTGCAGATTGTTAGGTAAGTTTAGATTTCAAAGGACCAGGCCATTCATATGCAAAAGCCTCTGCACACAGCTTGGGTGGGGTGGAGTCTTAGGGCGGAGCAAACAGCAATGGCTTCCCATCAGCCTTGTCCTAAGAGGCCCCTGGTCTCAGTGCTCAGTGTCACTTGGTAATCGCTGCAAGCACCTCTGAGAGAAAGCCGCCCTTGAGTTCCGCCCGAGGCCAGACAGTCCAGTTTCTCCCCATATGAGTCTGGGTCCTCAGAGTCTCGCCTGTAACTGGAATTCAGAGCAGTTGGGAGCTTGTGTCTCCCTCCGGATTGAAAAACCTAGCTGCATACTCAGTTGGCAGCCCTCTCCGAACGCGCGTCTCTGTACCTCTGCACTTTATTTCTGTAGCTTTTCTGAGTCTCAGAGTGCTTTTCTCTTCCCTTCTAGTTGTAGAATTTCCACTTAGACTTCCTGTGGTTCTGGATGATGTCTACTTTGTCTTTTAGTTGTAGTTTTGAAGTTGTTGTGCGAGGCAGCAAGTTCAGGTGTTTACCTATGCCGCCATCTTGATTTCTCTCCTTTGTATATTATTCTTTATTTCAATCAGTGTATGCTTAATTTCTAGTTGGTCCTTTTTTATATCCTCGAGGGTCTCACTAAATTTATCAGCAGTTTCTAGAAGATTCTTGAAAAACTTTATAATAGGCCCTGACTGGTTTGGCTCAGTGGATAGAGTGTCAGCCTGGGGACTGAAGGGTCCCAGGTTCAATTCCAGTCAAGGGCATGTACCTTGGTTGCGGGCACATCCCAAGTGGGAGATGTGCAGAAGGCATCTGATTGGTGTTTCTCTCTCATCAATGTTTCTAACTCTCTATCCTTCTCCCTTCCTCTCTGTAAAAAAATCAATAAAATATATTTTTTTTTAAAAAAGAAAAGAAAAACCTTATAACCATGGTTTTGAACTCTGTATCCAGTAGTTTGCTGTCCTCTATTTCTGTGATTTGTGACCTGTTTCTTTGTCTCTGCATTTTGGCTGCTTCCCTGTGCTGATAGAGTGGCTTTGTGTGCTAGGGGTCCTATACGGCCCAGTGGCTCAACCTCCCCAATTACCTGAGATGGACACTCCTGGTGCACCCCCTCTTTTTGCTGTGTGTACAGTCTTGTTGTAGTTAAGCCTTGATTGTTGTTGGTATCACTGGGAGGAATTGACCTCCAGGCCAACTGGCTGTGAGGATCAGCTGTGTCTATGATATGAGAACTTCTGTGCTGGAGACACACTTATAAGGCAAGACTTGCTTCAGTGGGGCTTTGGTGCTCACTGAGTCTGCCCCTTGAGTGTGTCCCTTATGGATCTTTTAGTTGTAATCTGGATGATTCCACTCTGACCACTGGAAGATCCAAGGAGGTGCTAATTTAGCCTCTGCCTGAGGCGACACAGCAGGAGCTATGGAGAGATCTGCAGATTCCTCTTCTTTGTTTGGGGTTTGGAGGTGCCCAGATGAGGCACAGCTGTGAAGTAATGCAAGCTGCTGTGGGGCCTTGTGCCTTCTTTTGGTGGCTCTGGGTCTCTCTGACCCAGCTGCAGTTTGTTAGGTAATTTGAGGTGGCAAAGGGCAAGGCCATTCATATGCAAAAGCCTCTGTACACAGCTTGGGTGGGGCAGGGTCTCAGGGCAGAGCAAACAGCTATGGCTGATCCTTAGCCCTGCTCTAAGAGGCCACTGGGTCTCAGTGTCCCTGGGTAATTGCTGCAAGCACCTCTGAGAGAAAACCGCCCTTGAGTTCTGCCTGAGGCCAGAAAGTCCAGTTTCTCCCCATATGAGACTGGGTCCCCAGAATCTTGCCGGGAACTGGAGTTGAGGGCAGTCGAGAGCTTGTGCCTCCCTCCTGATTGAAAAAGACAACTGTTTACTCAGTTGCCAGCCCTTTCTGCACGCGCATGCGCCTGTGTACCTCTGCACTTTACTTCTGGAGCTCCTCTGAGTCTCAGTGTGCTTTTCTCTTTCCTTCTAGTTGTAGAATTTCCACTCAGCCAGCCTTCCTGTGGTTCTGGATGATGTCCATTTTGTCTTTTAGTCATAGTTTTCAAGTGGTTGTGTGAGGCAGCATGTTCAGATTTTTACCTATGCAAAATCTTGCTTTCTCTATTCCTTGGTATCTTAATTTTTTTTGGTGAGATGGTAAATGGGATTACTTTTTTAGTCTCTCTTTCTGTAAGTTCACTATTGGTGTAGAGAAATGCCATAGATTTCTTGGCATTAATTTTGTATCCTGCTACATTGCCGAATTCATTTATTAAGTCTAATATATTTTTGGTGGAGTCTTTAGGGTTTTTTATGTACAATATCATGTCATCTGGGAATAAGGACAGTTTTACGTCTTCTTTTCCAATTTGGATGCCTTTTATTTCTTCTTCTTGTCTGATCGCAATGGTGAGTATTTCCAGTACTATGTTGAACAGGAATGGTGAGCATGGGCATCCCTGTCTTGTTCCTGTTCTTAGGGGAAATGGTTTTAGTTTTTGCCCATTGAGTATGATGTTGCCTGTGGGTTTGTCATATATGGCTTTTATTATGTTGAGATATGATCCTTCTGTTCCCACCTTGCTGAGAGTTTTTATCAAGAAAGGGTGTTGGATGTTGTCAAATGCTTTTTCTGCATCAGTTGATATGACTATGTGGTTTTTATCTCTCAATTTGTTTATGTGATATATTAGGTTTATTGATTTGCAGATATTGTACCATCCTTGCATCCCTGGGATAAATCCTACTTGGTCATGGTATATGATCTTTCTGATATATTGCTGGATCTGATTTGTTAGAATTTTGTTGAGGATTTTGCCATCTATGTTCATGAGGGATATTGGCCTGTAATTCTCTTTCATTGTGTTGTCTTTATCTGGTTTTGGGATTAGGGTAATGCTGGCTTTATAGAATGAGCTTGGAAGTGTTCCTTCTTCTTGAATTTTTTGGAATAGTTTGAGGAGGATGGGTTTTAGTTCTTCCTTGAATATTTGGTATAACTCTCCTCTCAAGCCTTCTGGCCCCAGGCTTTTGTTTGCTGGGAGCTTTTTGATGATTGCTTCAATTTCTTCCATAGTTATCGGCCTATTGAGATTTCTAGAATCTTCTTTATTGACTTTGGAAGGTTATATTTTCCTAGGAATATGTCCATTTCCTTCAGGTTGTCCAGTTTGTTGGAGTATTGTTCATAGTATTTTTAAACAATTCTTTGTATTTCTGTGGGGTCTGCTGTTATTTCGCCTCTTTCGTTTCAGATTTGGGTCCTCTCTCTTTGCTTCATGGTGAGCCTGGCTAGAGGTTCATCAATCTTGTTTATCCTTTCAAAGAACCAGCTCTTGGTTTCATTGATCTTTTGTATTCTTTTTTCGGTCTCTATGTCATTTATTTCTTCTCTCATCTTTATTATCTCATTACTTCTGCTTAATCTGAGCTTTTCTTATTGCTCTCTTTCTAATTCTTCAAGTTGTAGAGTTAGATGATTTACTGCCATTTTTTCTTTATCTTTTTCTTCTTCTTCTTCTTCTTTTTTTTAATTTTATTTATTTATTTATTTATTTTTTGAGGTATGCCTGTAGAGCTATAAATTTCCCTTTTAGGACTGCTTTTATTGTGTCCCATCGATTTTGGGTTTTTGTTTTTTATTGTCATTAGTTTCCAAAATGTTTTTAATTTCTTCTTTGATCTCATTGGTAACCCAATCATTATTTAATAGTATGCTATTCAGCTTCCAAGTGTTTGAGTTTTTTTGATTGTTTTTATTGCAATCTAAATTTATGCCATTGTGGTCTGAGAAGATGCTTGGTATGATTTCAATCTTATTGAATTTGGGGAGAGTTTGCTTGTGACCCAATATGTGGTCTATTTTTGAAAATGTTCCATGTGCACTTGAGAAGAACGTATATTCCGTGGCTTTGGGGTGAAATGTTCTGAAGATGTCAATTAAGTCCATCTGATCTAGTGAGTCATTTATGATTGCTGTTTCTTTGCTGAATTTTTTTGTCTAGAGGACTTATCCAGTGATGTCAGTGGTGTATTAAAGTCCCCTATTCTGATTGTATTATTCTCAATCTCTCCCTTGATATCTTCCAGGAGTTTTTTAATGTATTTGGGTGCACTTGCATTGGGTGCATATATGTTTATCAGGGTTATATCTTCTTGTTGTATCAATCCCTTTAGTATTATAAAGTGTCCTTCCTTATCTCTTGTTATGGTCTTCACTTTGAGGTCTATTTTGTCACATATAAGTATTGGTACCCCAGATTTTTTTTTTTTTTCATTTCCATTTGCCTGGAAGATATTTTTTCATCCCTTCACTTTCAGTCTGTGTGAGTCCCTTGTTCTGAGATGGGTTTCTTGTAGACAGCATATATATGGGTCATGTTTTTCTTTTTTATCCATTCAGCCACTCTATGTCTTTTGATTGGAGCATTTAGTCAGTTTTCTTTTAAAGTTATTGTTGAAAAAATAAAGTTATTATTGAAAGGTACTTGTTTGTAGTCATTTATATTTTTGTGCCTGTGTTCTTTCTTATTTTTTTATTTCTTCTTTTTACAGCATTCCCTTTAGCATTTCTTGCATTGCTGGCTTGGTAGTGATAAACTCCCTTAGCCTTTTTTTTTTTTTTTGTCTGCAAAGCTCCTGATTTCCCCTTCAATTTTGATTAATAGCCTTGCTGGATAGAGTATTCTTGGATTCAGTCCTTTGCTTTGCAATACTTTGTATACCTCCTTCTATTCCCTCCTAGTTTGATGTGTTTCTGTTGAGAAATCATTTGATAATCCGATGGGGATCCTTTGTAGGTAACCCTCTGTCTCTTGTAGCCTTTAAGATTCTCTCTTTGTCGTGAACATTTGCCATTGTAATTATGACCTGTCTTGGTGTGGGGCTTTTGGGATTCATCTTGCTTGGGACTCTCTGTACTTGTGTAACTCTTTTCTTCCTCTTATCTGGGAAGTTTTCTGTCCTCATTTCTTCAAATAGATTTTCTAATCCTTGCTGCTCTGCTTGTCCTTCTGGGAGCCCTATTATATGTATGTTACTTCATTTCATGTTGTCCCAAAGCTCCCTTAGGCTCTCCTCCTGCTTTTTAATTTTTTTTTCCAGTTGCTGTTCAGATTGAAGTTGTTTCCCTACCTTATCTTCTAACTCACTAATTCAGTCCTCTGCTTCTTCTAGTCTACTATTGAAACCTCCCATGGTGTTTTTGATTGTATCTATATCGCTTTTCATTTCTTCCTAATTCTTGCATAGGTTGTTGATTTTCTCATCCATCCATTGAATGAATTGTACAACAATTACTCTGAATTCTTTTTCTGTCATGTTGCATGCTTCAATTTCATTAATATCCTTTCTTGGCGACTCCTCATTTTCTTTCCTATGGGGATTGTGTTGTCTCCCCATTCTGACTATCACTAGAAAGTTCAAACGTCGAGTTTCATGGGCCTGGGCCATGTGCAGTGGGAGCTTCGCACCACCTGAGTGTCACTGAAGAGCTCTAACACTAAGATGTGTGGCTGCCATGGATTGGTGGGAACCCAGCTTGCCCAGAGTCAGCGTTACCAGCACTCAGTGTTGCCTCATGTGTGCACTTAGAATCAGGGACCCTGCCTGCACCGCGATGAAACAGAGACCCCGTTGGTGTGTGCAAAAAATCAGAGCCCCCTACTGTGTGCCAGGAGTCAGAGTTCCCCTGTGCCTGCACCAAGAATCCAATTTCAGAGTCTCTGTTGCTTCATGCAGCCTCATGCTGAGAATCAGGTTCCCTATGTGTGCATGCACCAAGTATTGAAGTCACTGGCTCTTAGTGTGAATTCACTGTGTGTCAGGAATCCCAGGGACACGTGATACAAAACAGTCAAGTCACTGGTGCTTAGTGCTGCCTCCCTCCTGGAGAATCAGGATCCCAGACAGCTTGGAGGACTGGGTTGCACAGTAGCACTGTGTCAGCCGGAGGTCCACTCCTGCACTGCAGAAAACAAACTTCTGTGTGCGCTTGCCCAGAATCAAAGTCAGGTGGCACTGCCACCCTGCGTGGGCTTCGGGTTTGGTTGCCTGATTGTGGGGAACATATTCCCACTCTTTGCATGCTCCCAGGCTCAATTTCCTGTAGTGGAGCCATGGCCCCTGCAAGGGATGGGTCTATCCGTTACTATGGCGCTGCCCACAAGCCTGCAGGGAGGAGATAGGCTTTGCGAGTCATAGAAATCTGCAGCCGGGATGTCTGGATTCTTGGTGTCTGTGGGTCTGCAGCTGTGGTCACAGGTCTCTGTCCCCAGTGGCTGCAGCGTCCTGGCTTGTATCTGAGACCAGACTGGGTGGTGCTGAGGCCAGGATCCTAATCTCAAGCAGCTCTGTTTCTCAAGATGGCATGGTCTCTGTGCCCGAGCTGGCCACCCCAGAGTGTCTATGTTGGGAGCAGGGCTCCGCCATCTATGACTACCCAGTTTGGCAACCCCTTCAAGTTTTTTGTTTTGATGTAGTACCATTTGTTTATTTTCTCCTTAGTTTCCATAGAAGATGTATCAGTAAACATATTGCTATGAGAGATGTCTGGGATTTTGGTGACTAGGGCTTCTTCTAGGACTTTTATGGTTTCACATCTTACATTTAAGTCTTTTATCCATTTTGACTTTATTCTTGTGTATGGTGTAAGTTGGTGGTCTAGTTTCATTTTTTGCATGTACTTGTCCAATATTCCCAACACCATTTATTGAGGAGATTTTCTCTGCTTCAATGTATGCTCTTGCTGCCTTTGTCAAATATTAATTGAGCATAGTGGTTTGGATTGATTTCTGTGATTACAGTGGCTTTGTAATGTAACTTGATATCTGGTATTGTGATTCCTCAAACTTTATTCTTCTTTCTCAAGATTGCTGCAGCTTTTCAGGGTCTTTTTGTTGTTGTTCCATGTAAATGTTTGGAATGTTTGTTCTATAATTTTGAAACATGTTGATATTTTAATGGATATTGCATTGAATCTATAGATTGTTTTGGATAATATGGACATTTGATCCTACCAATCCATGAACATGGTATATTCTTCCACTTCTTTATATCTTTCTCTATCACTTTTTTCAATGTCCTATAGTTTTCAGAGTACAGTTTTTTTTTACTTCCTTGATTAAGTTTATTCCTCATTATCTTAATTTTGTTGTTATAATGGTAAATAGAATTGTTGTTTCAGTTTATATTTCTGACCATTCACTATTGGTGTGTAAAAATGTGATGGAGTTTTGGGTGTTAATTTTGTACACTGCTATGTTTCCAAATTCATTTATTAAGTCTAGTAGTTTTTTGATGGAGTACTTTGGCATTTATATGTACAGTATCATGTCATCTGTGAATAATAAGCGTTTTACTTCCTACTTTCTAACCTAGATGCCTTTTATTTCTTTTTCTTGTCTGATATTTATGGCCAGGACTTCCAGTACTATGTTAAATAAGAGTGGTGAAAGAGGGCATCCCTGTCTTGTTCCTTTTCTTAAGGGAAATTGTTTTCGTTTTTGACGATTTAGTATGATGTTGGCTGTAGGTTTGTCATATATGGTCTTTATTATGTTGAGGTATGATCCCTCTATTCCCACTTTGCTGAGAGTCTTTATCAAGAAAGGTGTTGGATTTTGTCAAATGCTTTCTATGCATCAATTGATATGATCGTGGGATTTTGTCATTTAATCTATTTATGTTATGTATCACATTTATTGATTTGGGAATATTGTACTAGCCTTGCATCCTGGGAATATATCTCACTTGGTCACGGTGTATGATCTTTTTAATATACTGCTAGATCTGATTTGATAAAATTATGGAGAGGATTTTAGTGTCTATGTTCATCAGGGATATTGGCCTGATGTTCCCTTTCTTTGTCATGTCTTTATCTGATTTTGGAATTAGGGTAATGCTGGACTCATAGAAAGATTTTGGAAGTGTTCCTTCCTCTTGAATTTTTTGGAATAGTTTTAGGAGAATAAGTTTTAGTTCTTTTTTGAATGTTTGGTAAAACTCCCCTGTGAAGCCATCTGGTCTAGGGCTTTTGTTTGCTGGGAGCTTTTTGTTTGTTTGTTTGTTTGTTTTTTCTACTGCTTCAATTTCATCAGTAGTTATCAGCCTATTTAGGTTTTCTGATTCTTTCTGATTGAGTTTTGGAAGGTTGCAATTTCCTAGAAATATGTCCATTTTGTCCAAGTTGTCTCATTTGTTAGAATAAAGTCATTTATGGTATTTTTTTTTAACTATCCTTTGTATTTCTGTGGGGTCAGTTGTTACTTCGCCTCTTTCATTTTTGATTATTTTTATTTGCTTCTTTTTTAAAAAATATATTTTATTGATTTTTTTACAGAGAGGAAGGGAGAGAGATAGAGAGTTAGAAACATGGATGAGAGAGAAACATCGATCAGCTGCCTCCTGCATACCCCCTACAGGGGATGTGCCCACAACCCAGGTACATGCCTTTGACCAGAATAGAACCTGGGACCTTTCAGTCTGCAGGTTGATGCTCTATCCACTGAGCCAAACTGGTTTTGGCTTTATTTGCTTCTTCACGAGTCTGGCTAGAGGTTCATCAATATTGTTTATTCTTTCAAGAACCAGCTCTTGGTTTCATTGATTTTTAAAAAACATATTTTTGTTGTTGAAAGTGTACATATATCTCCTTTTTTCCCCTATTGACCTTCGCCCAGCCTTCCCTGCCCCCTGTCACATGGCCTTATCCTTCCCCCCTGTCCCAATATCTTGTGTCCAATGGTTGTGCTTATATACATGCATACAAGTCCTTCGGTTGATCTCTTTCCCCGCCTTCCCAACACTTCCCACTCTTCCCACTGTAATTTAACAGTCTGTTCGATGCTTTACTGCCTCTGTATCTATCTTTTTGTTCATCAGGTTATGATGTACTTTATTTTTCATAAGTGAGTGAGATCATGTGGTATTTTTCTTTCATTGACTGGCTTATTTCAATTAGAATAATGCTCTCCAGTTCCATCCATGCTGTTGCAAATGGTAAGATTCCTTTTTTCTAATAGCAGTGTAGTATTCCATTGTGTAGATGTACCATAGTTTTCTAATCCACTCATCTGCTGATGGGCATTTGGGCTGTTTCCAAATCTTAGCTATGGTGAATTGTACTGCTATGAACATAGGGGTGCATATATACTTTCTGATTCGTGTTTCTAGTTTCTTGGGATATATTCCTAGAAGTGGGATTACTGGGTCAAATGGGAGTACCATTTTTAGTTTTCTAGGAAACTCCATACTGTTCTCCACAGTGGCTGCACCAGTCTGCATTCCCACCAGCAGTGCACGAGGGTTCCTTTTTCTCCTCATCCTCACCAGCACTTGGCGTTTGTTGATTTTGTTGATGATTGCCATTCTGACAGGTGTGAGATAGTACCTCATTGTTTTGATTTGCATCTCTCAGATAATTAGTGACTTTGAGCATGTTTTCATATGACTCTTAGCCTTCCTTCTGTCTTCTTTCGAAAAGTATCTATTTAGGTCCATTACCCACTTCTTTATTGGATCATTTATCTTCCTTTTATTAAGTTGTATGAGTTCCCTATAAATGTTGGAGATTAAACCTTTATCAGTGATAACATTTGCAAATATGTTCTCCCATACAGTGGGCTTTCTTATTTTGTTGATGGTTTCCTTTGCTGTGCAAAAGCTTTTTATTTTGTTGTACTTCCATTTGTTTATTTTCTCTTTAGTTTCCATAGCCCTAGGAGCAGTATTGGTGAAGAAATTACTTCAGTATATGTCTGAGATTTGGCTGCCTGGGGTTTCCTCTAGTATTGTTTTGGTTTCCTATCTTATGTTTAAGGCCTTTATCCATTTTGAGTTTATTTTTGTGTATGGTGTAAGTTGGTTTCATTTTTTTTGCATGTATCTGTCCAATTTACCCAACACCATTTATTGAAGAGATTATCTTGACTCCATTGTATGTTCATGCCCCTTTGTCAAATATTAATTGAGCATAGTGGTTTGGGTTGATATCTGAGTTCTCTATTCTATTCCATTGGTCTATATGCCTGTTCTTGTGCCAGTACCAGGCTGTTTCGAGAACAGTGGCTTTGTAATACAGCTTGAAATCTGGTATTGAGATCCCATCTCCTTTGTTCTTCTTTCTCAGGATTGCTGGTGGCTATTCGGGGTCTTTTTTTTTTTTTTTTATTCCAGGTGAATTTTTGAAGAGTTCTTTCTAGGTCTGTAAAAGATGCTGTTGGTATTTTAATGGGGGGTGCATTGAATCTATAGATTGCTTTGGGTAGTATGGACATTTGAATGATGTTGATTCTACCAATCCACGAACATGGTATGTTCTTCCATCTGTTTACTTCTTCCTCTATCTCTTTTTTCAGTATCCTGTAGTTTTCCACGTATAGGTCTTTTACCTCCTTAGTTAAGTTTATTCCTAGGTATCTTAATTTTTTTGGTGCGATGGTAAATGGAATTGCTTTTTTAGTCTCTCTTTCTGTAAGTTCACTATTGGTATATAGAAATGCCATAGATTTCTTGGCGTTAATTTTGTATCCTGCTACATTGCTGAATTCATTTATTAAGTCTAATATTTTTTTGGTGGAGTCTTTAGGGTTTTTTATGTACAATATCATGTCATCTGGGAATAAGGACAGTTTTACGTCTTCTTTTCCAATTTGGATGCCTTTTATTTCTTCTTCTTGTCTAATCACAATGGCTAATACTTCCAGTACTATGTCAAACAGGAGTGGTGAGAGTGGGCATCCCTGACTTGTTCCTGTTCTTAGGGGATATGGTTTTAGTTTTCACCCATTGAGTATGATGTTGGCAGTGGGTTTGTCATATATGGCTTTTATTATGTCGAGGTATGACCCATCTATTCCCACCTTGCTGAGAGTTTTTATCAAGAAAGGGTGTTGGATGTTGTCAAATGCTTTTTCTGCATCAATTGATATAACTATGTGGTTTTTATCTCTCAATTTGTTTATGTGATGTATCACGTTTATTGATTTGTGGGTATTGTACCATCCTTGCATCCCTGGGATAAATCCTACTTGGTCATGATGTATGATCTTTTTGATGTACTGCTGGATCCGATTTGTTAGAATTTTGTTGAGGATTTTGGCATCTACGTTCATGAGGGATATTGGCCTGTAATTCTCTTTCATTGTGTTGTCTTTATGTGGTTTTGGTATTAGGGTAATGCTGGCAAAGTAGGAATACAGGAACCATACCTCGACATAATAAAAGCCTTATTTGACAAATTTACAGCCAATATCATTTCCAATGTCCAAAAACTCCAACTATTTCCCCTAATTACAGGAATAAGACAGGGATACCCACTTTCACCACGTCTGTTTGACATAGTACTGGAAGTGCTAGCCATATTGTTCAGACAATAAGAAGAAATAAGAGGCTTCCAAATTGCCACACATAAAACAAGACGTAAAACTGTCATTATTCACAGATGACATGGTATTGTACATAGAAAACCCTAAGGACTCCATAAAAAAACTACTAGACTAAAAAAGTGAATTCGGCAATGTAGCAGGATACAAAATTAACACCAAGAAATCTTTAGCTTTTTTATACACCAATAATGAACTCACAGAAGGAGAAACTAATAAATCAACCCCATTTACCATTGCAACAAAAAACTAATATAACTAGAAATAAACTTAACTAAGGAGGTAAAAGACCTGTACTTGGAAAACTACAGAACATTGAAAAAGAAAGAGGAGGATGTAAATAAATGGAGGAATATACCGTGTTAATGGATTAGTAGAATCAACATCATTAAAATGTCTATACTACCAAATCAATCTATATATTCAATGCACCCCCCATTAAAATACCAATGGCATATTTCATAGACCTAGAACAAACGCTCCAAAAATTCATATGGAATTAAAAAAAACCCAGAATAGCCACAGCAATCCTGAGGAAGAGGAACAAAGGTGGAGGGATCACAAAACCAGACATCAAGCGGTATTTCAAAGCCACTGTTTTCAAAACTGTTTGGTACTGGCATAAGAACAGACATATAGACCAGTGGTCAGCAAACTCATTAGTCAACAGAGCCAAATATCAACAGTACAATGATTGAAATTTCTTTTGAGAGCCGAAAACTGACTTCTGTGCATGGGCCACGAAGTTTCAATCGCACTGTATGTGCGCGCCTGCACGTGGTATTTTGTGAAAGAGCCACACTGAAGAGCCAAAGAGCCGCATATGGCTCAGCAGCCACGGTTTGCCGACCACTGATATAGACCAATGGAACAGACCCAAGCCATTATGCTCAATTAATATTTCACAAGGGAGGCAAAAGCATACAAGGAGTCGAGACTCTTCAATAAATGGTTTTGGGGCCCTAGTGGGTTTGGCTCTACAGAATGAGTATTGGCCTGCGGATTGAAGGGTCCTGGGTTCAATTTCAGTCAAGGGCACATGTCCGGGTTGCAGGCCTGATCCCCAGTGGGGGGCATGCAGGAGGCAGCCAATCAATTATTCTCTCCCATCATTGATGTTGCTATCTCTCTTTCCCTCTCCCTTCTCTCTATCAGTAAAGATACCTTTTAAAAATTGTGTTGGGAAAATAGGACAGATACATGCAAAAAAAGAAAAGAAAAAAGAAAAAGAAGGAGAAAAAAAAAAGAAAAAAGAAAAAGAAGGAGAAAAAATAAAAGAAAAAAGAAACTAGACCACCAACGTACACCATACACAAAAGTAAAGTCAAAATGGATAAAGGACTTAAATGTAAGAAAGACACCATAAAAATATTAGAATAATACTTAGGCAGCAAAATTTCAGACATGTCATAGCAATATCTTTACTGATACAGCTCCTAGGGCAATGGAAACTAAGGAGAAAATAAACAAATGGGACTACATCAAAATAAAAAGCTTCTGCACAGCAAAAGAAACCATCAGCAATACAACAAGAAAGAAAGCCCACTGCATGGGAGAACATCTGACAATGTTATATCAGATAAAGGTCTAATCTTCAAAATTTATACATCTTAAAAGAAAGATAAGCAATCCAATTTAAAAAATGGGCAAAGGACCCAAATAGACACTTTTCAAAAGAGGACATACAGAAGGCCAAGAGACATATGAAAACATGCTCAAAGTCACTAATCATCAGAGAGATGCAAATCAAAACAACAATGAGGTACCATCTCACACCTGTCAGAATGGCTATCATCAACAAATTGACAAATGACAAGTGCTGGTGAGGATGAGGAGAAAAAGGAACCCTCGTGCATTGCTGGTGGGAATGCAGACTGGTGCAGCCACTGTGGAGAACAGTATGGAGTTCCCTCAAAAAAGTAAAAATGGAACTCTCATTTGACCCAGTAATCCCACTTCTAGGAATATATCCTACGGAATCAGAAACACCAATTAGAAAGGATATATTCACCCCTATATTCATAGCAGCACAATTTACAATAGCTAAGATTTGGAAATAGCCTAAGTGCCCATCAGCAGAGGAGTGGCTTAGAAAACTGTGGTACATCTACACAATGGAATGCTATCTATATTATAAAAGGCCAGTGGCTGTAACGTTGTAATGACCTAACAACCAGTCTCTATGACCCCCACTGCGGCCAGTGAACACAGCCCGATTTGGGGGGTGGGGCGGCTGGCCAACCCCCACTGCAGCCCCTTGCCCAGGCTGCCTGCCCCCAGTGGGGACTCCCATCCCAATTGGGGGCGTGGCCGGCCTGCAAAACACCAGCAGCCCAAACCCAGGCAAGCTTTCCCCCAGCAGGAACCCCCACCCGGATTGGGGATCCCATAAGGGCAGGCCCCCACCTGTGCACCAGGCCTCTACAGAAATATAAAACCCTATCCTGCCACCACTCCAACCCAACCCGCCAAAAGTGCCTGAAACCACAAAATTAGATCACAGATTCAGGCTAGCAGTTCAAAGTGTAAAGCCTCATTCACATATGAGGAACTCACACCTTTCTCCTTCCCCTTGGACTCCACCTCTCAGAGGAGGCATGCAGGGTATGGACGCACAAATGAAAGCTCAGAGAAGTCACTCTTTTGGGGTCCTGTGGTGCATTCAGGCAGAGACAGACTGATCACCAAAAGTCAAGCAGCAGACTCTGTCCCTTCCTCATCCCGCAGCCTCAGCTCCAGACATGCACTCCCCGGGGCAGGATACAAGGAGAGCCCTGTCTGGAATCTTGGCAGAGACCGGAATGCTCAGGAGGCCAAGATAATAGAAAACTAAGGATCCAAATGCTGGGGCCCATGCCGCCAGGACCCACTCAGCACAAGGCCCAGGGGAGCTTAGACCAAGTTGTGGTCCAATTCCTAACCCAATTGTGATCTGCCATCCTGGGGCCACAGTGTGCTGGAGTGTGTAATTGTGGGGGGCACTCTGGAGGCGGAGGGTTCACCCCAACCCCTGGGTCCCAGGGGATCTCTGCCTGCATGCCCTTCCCCCAGGTGCTCAGCCCCAGCTGTGCCAGCAAAGCCCCTTTGCTGGGGTAGGATCAGAGGGGAAAGGCCGGGGGAGGGGTGGCTGACATGTGGCCTCCACTGAGGCTGTTTGGACACATGTAATTAGCTCTAATTATCCAGGGCTTTCAGTTTGCTGACTCCCCCAGGCCTGGGAGCTGGGGTGAACGCACCCACAGAGCCACTGCTCCACGGAATGAGCCCTTTGAGCCCTCTCACCGGGCAGGAAGCTCTATCCTTGTCCACAGCACCCTGTGTCATGTGTCTGTCTTGCCCTGTGCATCTCTCTCCCTGTTCCTTGCTCTCTGATCCTGTTTACTCATTCCCCATGTCTGGCTGGGCCTTTTGTCTCTGTCTCTCATTGGATCTCTGCCCATGGAGAACACCCCTGCTGCCCCTGCAAAGGAACACACCAGCAGAATCCGCCTTTTCAATAAAAAACAAGTGGGAAACGGTGAATTAGAAAGCATTAACTTAAAAACAATCCATGTGTCTGCAAATGTGTTCCAAATGGCAGCACTTTGGCGGGGGTGGCAGGGGTGGGGCATGTTGGCCACATATTCTGGAGTCTCAGACACAAAGTGTAAGGGGCTCAGCACCTCGCAATGGTCCCCTCCCACTAGACACCTGGGATGGCAGGGCCTGGGAAAGGGACTTAGTCTAGAGTCACCCTCATGGACCCCCACCTGATTCCGTAGACCCTTTCCCCTATTCTGGCATTTGCTGGTCCTTCTTACTCCCCCAGAACCTTCAAACCTTCCTATGCTGACCCCAACTCTCCTTCTGCACCAGCCCTCGTCCTCCCTCCACACACAGATTTCACCCTCTCCCTCCCCGACCCCCCAGTCTTCTACCCCATACTTCTTCCTGCCCTGCCCACCTCCATTCTGCCCTCCTGCCCCACACCACCCAGCAGCCCTGTTTCCAGAATAAATGACTAGAACAAAGCTTTCCTTGGCCGGAAGAGACTCTCCAGGGAGCTGCATGCAGAAAGGCACTCCCGTCCTGAACCTGCAACTGCTCTGTCCTGTCAGATGCCAATCAGAAATGTGTCTCTGGAGACAGAGGGTAGCAGAAGTAGGCTGCTGTCCTTTGAAGCCCCTCATTAGGAGGAAACTCTCCTACCCCGCCCCCCCCCCAAAAAAAAAGTTCACCCTGCTGCCTCCCTTATCACTTTCAGCAACCCTCCTTTGCCCCTTTCCCTGGAAGTGGAAGGATTGAAGCACATCTATATATATAAAAGTAATATGCAAACCGACCGAATGACGGAACAACCAGAATGACCTCTTGACCAGTCGCTATGAGGTGCACTGACCACCTCTCGGTCCCTCCCTCTGGCTAGCAGGCTCCGATCCCTTGATGGCAAATGGGGAACCAGGGGAGGAGATAGCCCTGATCACAGGCCAGGCCTAGGGACTGTACCCACACATGCATTTCGTGTGCTGGGTTTCTAGTGCTGTTATAAAAAAGAAAGAGCTCTTACCGTTCACAACAGCATGGATGGACATGGAGAGCATCATGCTAAGAGAAATAAACCAGTCGGAGAAAGATAAATATCACATGATCTCACTCATTTGTGGAATATAATCAACAGCATAAATTGATGAACAAAAATAGATCCATAGACTTAGAAGCATCGAACAGACTGTCAAACCTCAGGCAGAAGGCAAGAGAGGGTGGGATGGGGTGGGGGGTAAGAGATCAACCAAAGGAAAAAAAGTTAATTATGAACAAAACAACAGAGATACAATAATAACAAATCAATAAAATAGATAGATAAATGAGGAAGTTCAATTTTTAAAGGGGGAAAAGTAAAGGAAATAGAAAAACCAAAAAGGTGAAAGGAGAAGAAAAAATGGGAGAAAAAAAAGAGAAGAGAAGAAGAAAAAGTTGCAAAATATAATGGGGATAAAATAAATGAAGTGTTGTTTGCTTCAGCCATGTTTTACTGCCCCATTGGAGCTGGTTCAGGACCTCACTCTTCTGTTCTGTCTGTGGATGCTGGGCTTCCTGTGAGGACCTAGGTGCTGGCCACTGCTGGGCACTGTCTTTGGCTTCTAGCACCTGCTTGGAGCTCCCAGGATCCACAGGTCCACTGCTTGTGTCCGTCTCCCATCTTCCCTCTTTGCCTGTCTGCCAGCTGTTAATCACTCAAGGCCTGTTACTGACTCAGCTTTAGGAGGGGTTGGTGCTGTTTCAATTTCAGAGAATATGATGGGTGTGTTTCCTGTGTCAGAGCTACTCCTCTGCCAGTGGCCCAAAATATGACTCTGGCCTTGGTTGGTCAGAGATCCTTGTATGGAGACCGATGGGATCATCTGGGATCCTGGACTTTGTATCAGCTGGTTCCTAGAATAGTGGGCAGATGGCCCTGAAGTGCATAGGCCATCTTGTTCCAGTAACCTCTATGCTGTAAAAACTGCTGTTTGAAATTTTCTACTACAATGGTCCTTTGTTCTATGAGTTAACTTTACTATTCTTGGCTGCTGTAAACACACTTGCTCGCATAATAGGGGAAATGAGCTCACTTATCTGGTCCTGCAAGGCCTGTTTACTTAAGCACTGCTCCCATTTTGGAAAGGCCATAAACCATACAACCCCCAGATGAAGTTATCAATACTGGCGCCAGGCCAGGCCTTGAGATACAGACTCACTGCCCCATCCCAGCACCAGCACATAGGTGTTTTTTTTTTTGTGTTAATTTTCAAAGCCTGTGTAAGGTCCAGAAGGCCCATTTCATATTTGAAAGACAAAGCGTCTGGGAGAGTATAAAGAGAGGGCTTCCTCTATGTTATTTTGCTCAGACTTCTGGAAACAATTCCTCTGAGACCGCTAGCATAATAAAGACTCCAAATTAATTTGGCTTCCTAAGGTGTCCTCTGTTTAGCTCGCTGATTTACAATATAACAGCCCTTCTTCCAATCTGATCACTGAGGCTCCTTGAGACTGTTCAGACCTGCAAGCTTGGCCTCTGCCTTTGTTTCTCAGTGCACATCAAAGTGCAGGTGTGGCAGGCTGTATGGGGCGGTTCCCCTTTACCTGATCTCTGGGTATTGGAAGCAGGTAGCTCCTCCCAGGGAAACTGTCCGTTTAGTTTGGGAACCTATGAACGACCCATTGCAGGACTTCTGGTTCCTGCTTTCCAGGTCTTTTTGCCCTGCTTCCCTCCCCACCTCTTCTCGGGCGCCTCAGTCAGTGCCTCCCACACTGAGCCACTGCCTGGGTGTGTACCTGCAATTGAAGACTCCTGTGCTCTGAGTTTAGAGATAAAAGAAAGAAAAGAGGGAAAAGGGGGAATCAAAACTGTGGCTCTCTCCCCACTAAATTGTGAATCACTAGAGTAAAATGTGGAAACTAAAAATTATTACTTTTAAATGCAAATCAGCTGAGTAAATTTAAAATAAAAGGATCATGCAAGAGAAAACAGTCAGTACTGTAAGTTTTTAATAGTGTGTGGAAGTGGTATATGATAATATGAAGCTAGACTTTGATAAGTTAAATAATCTTAGACCAATGACTGAAACAATTAACAGTCATAAAAAACAATAATACTACCAAAAAAGCCATTGCTAATAGGTCAGCAGAGGACATAAAATGGAGCTCAAAGATAATCCATAAGCCTAAAGGAAAAAGTTTGAGAGAGAAAAAAATTAAATGAGTGAGCCAATAAAAACAAATTGTAAAATGATGGTAGAATTAAACCTAAGATGGGCAAATATTTCATCAAAAATAAATGGACTAACCCTGGCCAGTTGGCTCAGTTGGATGGAGCATCATCTGATACACCTAAAGGTTGAGTGTTTGATTCCAGGTCAGGACACATACCTAGGTTGTGAGTTTGATATTTTCATGTTTCTCTCTCACATCAATGTTTCTGTGTCTCTCTTTTTCCCTCCCTTGCTAAAATAAAATAAAATAAAATAAAATAAAATAAAATAAAATAAAATAAAATAAAATAAAATAAAATAAAATAAAATAAAAATAAACATATCCTCGGGTGAGGATATTAAACAAAAGAAATTAAATAAGAAGTGGACTAAATCATCAAATAAAAAAGGCAGACAATGTATGACTGGATTAAAAGACTCATTGAGTTGCTTAGCACATATAAAAACTATCTAATTTTATTTTCGTTTTTTTAAAGGATAGTTCTGAATTTATTTACTTAAGTGGATTAATTCTTCATAAATAGCCCCCCCTTTTTCTTTCTTTTTTTTTTAATAAATCTTTATTGTTCAGATTATTACAGGTGTTCCTCTATTTTTTCCCCCATAGCTCCCCTCCACCTTACCCCCTGGCGGGGGTAAGGGCATGGGGTGGGGTCCCCATGCCCTTACCCCCGCCACTGTCTTCATCCATAGGAGTAAGATTTTTGTCCAATCTCTTCCCGCACCCCTCACACCTGCTTCCCCTGAGAATCGTCAGTTCACTCCCTTTCTATGTCCCTGATTCTATTATATTCACCAGTCCATTCTGTTCTTCAGATTTTTTATTCACTTGATTTTTAGATTCACTTGTTGGTGGGTATGTATTTGATGTCATTTTGTTGTTCATAATTTTTATCTTTACCTTTTTCTTCTTCTTCCTCTCCTTAAAGAATACCCTTCAGCATTTCATGTAATCCTGGTTTGGTGGCGATGAACTCCTTTAGCTTTTTCTTGTCTGTGAAGCTCTTTATCTGACCTTCAACTCTGAATGATAGCTTTGCTGGGTAGAGTAATCTTGGCTGTAGGTTCTTGCTGTTCATCACTTTGAATATTTCTTGCCACTCCCTTCTGGCCTGCATAGTTTCTGTTGAGAAATCAGCTGACAGTCGTATGGGTACTCCCTTGTAGGTAATTAACTGTTTTTCTCTTGCTGCTTTTAATATTCTCTCTTTGTCTTTTGCCCTTGGCATTTTAATTATGATGTGTCTTGGTGTGGTCCTCTTTGGATTCCTCTTGTATGGGGTTCTGTGCTCTTCCTGGACTTGTACATCTATTTCTTTCACCAGGCAGGGAAAGTTTTCTGTCATTATTTCTTCTAATAGGTTTTCAATATTTTGCTCTCTCCCTTCTTCTGGCACCCCAAAAATTCGGATGTTGGTTCGCTTAAAGTTGTCCCAGAGGCTCCTTACACTATCTTCATATTTTTGGATTCTTTTTTCTTTTTGTTTTTCTGGTTGGATGTTTTTTGTTTCCACGTATTTCAGATCTTTGGTTTTATTCTTGGGGTACGTTGATCTGCAGTTGAGTTTCTGTATATTCTTTATTTCAGACAGTGTATGCTTCATTTCTGACTGATCCTTTTCCATTTTTTTGGCATTCTCATTAAGCTCCTTGAAGGTCTCATCAAGTTCCTCAGCGGTTTTAAGAAGATTCTTGAGTAACCTTATAAATGTGGTTCTGAACTCTATGTCATCCAGTAGTTTGCTTTCCTCCGTTTCTTTCATTCGTGACATGTTTTTTTTGTCTCCACATTTTGGCTGCTTCCCTGTGTTGATGGAGTAGCTTTGTGTGGTAGGTGACCTATAGGGGGCAGTAGCTCAGCCTCCCCAATCACCTGATGTGGACACTCTTGGTACACCCCTTTGTGGGCTGAGTGCAAAGACTTGGTGCAGTTAAAGCCTTAATTGCTGTTGGTATACTGGGAGGAATTGACCTCCAGGCCAATTAGCTGTGAGCACTCACTGTGTCTATAATGGAAGAACTGCTGCGCTGAAGACACACTTATGGGGCAGGACTTGTTTCAGTGGGGCTTTGGTGCTCACTGAGTCTGCCTTTGAATGTGTCACTTATGGATGTGAGGAGTTGAAATCTGGTGTCTCACACTGACCACTAGGTACACTGGCTTCTGGATCTCCAATGGGGTGCAGGTCAGCTACTGTCTGAGGCCATCCAGCAGGAGCTACAGTTTTCTCCTCTTTGCTTGGGGTTTGGAGGTTTTGGAGCTGTCTGACCCAGGCTGCAAGTTTGCTAGGTTAAGCTGCGATAGGGCGGGGCTTTCTTCTGCTAACACTGCTGCTTGGAGCTTGGGTGGTTTTGTAGGTTGTGCAGGGCAGGGCCTCAGGGCGTCACTAGGTTAGGGCATGGCAAACAGCAATGGCTGCTAGTTAGCTGGCTCTGTGTCCCCAAGGGCGTCCCGGAGTCCCGTGCCCCAGTGCCGTAAACAATTATTCCTGCGTGCAGCTCTGCAAGTAAGCCACCCTCACTGGCAGGCAGTCCAGCTTCTCCCGGTAGGAGTTTGGGTCCCCCGCGTCTCCCCAGAAACTGTATTTCAGAGTAATCGGGGGCTTGTCTCCCTTTGGGTTGAAAAAAGCAACGCCCGCCGCCAGCCCGGATCACGCGCCTCCGTACCTCAGCTTTTCAGCGCTCGTGCACGTCTCGATGCTCTTTTCTCTTTCCTTCTAGTTGTAGAACTTCCACTCAGCCAGCTTTCCCGTGGTTCTGGGTGATAGACGTTTTGTCTTTTAGTTGAATTTTTGAAATTGTTGCGCGAGGCAGCAGTTTAGGTGTTTACCTACACCGCCATCTTGGATTCTCCCCCTTTTTCTTTCTTTAATCTTTATTGTTGAGATTATTACAGATATCTGCTCCCCTTCTCCCCACCTCATTTTTAAAAATATATTTTTATTGATTTCAGAAAGGAAGGGAGAGAGAGATAGAAACATCAATGATGAGAGAGAATCATCAATTGGCTGCCTCCTGCACACCCCACACCAGGGATCGAACCCGAAACCCGGGCATGTGCTCCGACTGGGAATCAAACCTGGGACCTCCTGGGTCGTAGGTCAACGTTCAGTCACCAAGCCACACCAGCTGTCCCCTGATCTCCACATTTTAATTGTAAAGTTATAAAGGGACCAAAAGGTTTGCAAGTAAAATGATTTCTTTAAAATTACCTAAAATTTTTTATAAGAAAGCTGTGGTGGCTACATTAATATTATAAGAAAAGTAAAGTGGTTATATTAATTAACATTAAAGAAATATTAGAATAATGAAAATCATCAGTGTTAAAAAGGGCTATTCCATAATAATGAAAAGATCATTTCAACAAGAAGATACTCCTAAATATGTATGATTAAATAATATAACTTCAAAATACACAAAACTGACAAAATTGAAAGAAGCAATAGACAATTCCAGAAGACCTTGAGATTTTAACACTCTTCTCTTAGTAATTGGTAGTGTTATGCCCAGATTTTGTGATCCCCAAAGACTACCAGGAAGCCGAGTCCGATGTAATAGCTAAGAGCCTTTATTAGCCGGCTGGGCGACTGCTCTGCCATTCTCCACACAGGGAGTCTAGAGAGCAGTCGCCCCTACCCTTTGTGCGGGACCACTTTTAAGCACATTAACCACATCCTGTTCTTGCAGAGCAAGTAACCCAAGACAAAACAGTTTTTCCCAAGCAACATCAGAGTCATGCCATTGATGACCATGTTATTCACAGGGTCATCCTGTTCTTCAGAAAGCTGACAGTGTTCTATGAAAGAAGGCCTACGTGCTGGGAAGGGGCCATGAGACCGTATCTCAAGGCCTGGCCTGGTGTCAGCACTGACAACTCTATCTGGGGTGTAGTCCACGGCCTCAGTAGTGCTCAAAAATTCCCACTCTCCAACATTCCCCACTGGTTTTATGTACTTGAGTCAAATCATTGACTCTTTTGGGTCATTGTTGGTGAGGGAGTTATATGGACCCATGGGGACTATAAGCTTAATAGAATTAATTCTCTGCTGAATAAAGTCAGTGGGCCTGTTTATAAGATAAAGTCCTAGAATGAGGGCCAGGACCAATCCCCAGAGGGTCCGAAAAGTCCTGGACTCTATTTTGCCTGGGCTGTCTTAAGCCAGGTGTGATGAAGCCACGTTGCGATCCTGTCGACCTTGACTGCCGTGGAGGTGGTCCTTTCCAGGTAGGAGTCAGTCCTTGCGTGGCAAATTTCTTTATCTAAACAGTCACCAGGGTGGAAGGATGGACCGGATCAGACATGCTTCTGGACTTTCTGGGTGGACTGTAAAGCCTGTAAGAACTTGAGTAAAGATTGGTTATGTATTTCAGCTTTTCTAGATTGGGTTTCCATGTAAGCTGGTGAGGTGGGTAGGTCAGGTCACTAGAATCTGTAGAGGCCCCACTGGTTTTAGGGCAGCCTCCCAGGCTGCTTTATCTGCAGCCTCGTTCCCTCTTGCTTCTGGGGAGTCCCCTTGTCTTACATAGGTAGAGATGGAAAGACTTAATTATATCTGGTAGCTCTAGTTGGCCCATCGTCCTTGTTCTGCTCATATCTGTCTAACTGCCTAATATATTACCTCAAGGATCCTGGCTCTGAATTCTTTTAGGGAAAATGGACGTCGGTGGGCTCTTCTAGCTATTTCCTGCTGAGGCGGGTCAGAAGTTTCTCTCAGAGCCAAGAGATCCTTGCTGTCTGTCAGAGGGACAATGAGGCCTGGGCGCAGAAGGAGGTGGGCTTATGACCTGGTGGAGACAAACTGTAGATTTCTTTTCCTCTTCCTGGCTTACTGACCTGTATTATTTGATTAATTTCCTTACAACATTTCTCTTCTCCTTCTTTATTATATGCACACGACCTTTCTTAATTTTATACTTCTAAATTAGCCTTTAAACCTTCTTTCTATGTCCTTTAAAAATGTATAACTATGCCTCAGACCTTCTATTCAGTATTCCTTATTCTTTGAAACCTCAATCCTTTAAACAGCCAGAATTTCTATCTACTGTGTTCTGCCAGCATAGTTTAGATAAGTAAGAAACCAAGGACGCCAGCAGAGCAGGTTGTACCCAGCAAAATCAACAAAAACCTATCTCTCCCTGCTCTCCCCGCTGACGCCCCCCTTTCTGCATTAACCATTTACTCTGTCCTTAGCAGGGGACATAAGGCAAGCTGTCTGAGATCCTGTATAACCAAGCTTTTTACACTTAAGGAACAGCTGCTCTCCCTCCCAGATTTCCCTTCTTTACTCTAAGGCCCCAGAAAATCTCAACCTTCACCACTTCTGATATCTCCAATCATCTCCCTGTCCCGCAGCCTAGGGCTTCTCTATTTCAGCAGGCTAAGAGTGAATTCTACCGCTTCTACCTTTTCACATACCTGCTCTGGAGCAGTTTTCGGCTCTCTTCCTCCCCCAGAGAGAGAGAGAGAGAGAGAGAGAGAGAGAGACCCACTGTAAATCTATCAGGAAGGGCAGGCAGGTCGCAGTTCTCAGGACCACATGATTCTCTGTTTGCTAGGAGGGCTGAAACTTACACATCAAAATTATAAATCAAGGAAAAGTCATTAAAAGTTCTCTACTGTCTTCCCTCTAAAGCAGGGAGGTGCACTGTCTTTAAACAAATTAAACAACAGAAAGAGATAACAAATACTAATTATGCCAAGACAGACAAACATCTATACTCACACTCTCTCAGTAGACTAGCCCAAACTGGAGCTGAGTAGATAAATGAAACAATGCCCAACTCCCAGATAGGAACGGGGGCACTCCCGGCACCCATGCCCCAGAACAGAATTCTCAACCAACATCTTGGTGAGAACCCAATGGAGGAGTTAAGACTGCGTCCAGTAAGTTCACAGAATAAAACAGAGAAACACAAACACAGACAAACAAAGGCACCCAAGAACAGCCTTCTAACACTGCAGAAGCAAAACTGAAAGCTAGGCGACGGCCTCACGCCTCATCCCTCCAGTCAGTGAGGGGATTCCACGTCCCTCCAGTCAGTGAGAGGACTCCACATCCCTTGAGGACCAGAACGTCTTCCAAGTCCTCTGGCCCTTGGTCCACCAGTGCGTCCACCTAGACTGCTTCGGGCACTACCAGAAAGTGAGGGGATTCCATGTCCCTCCAGAAATGAGCTCACACAGAACACATAAACACAGAGACACAGAGACACCTACCACAGTCAGTCAGGCTCTCTGGGTCGGGGTCCCTCGTGGGTCTTGGGGATCCCGGACGAGCCCCCAAATGTTATGCCCAGATTTTGTGATCCCCAAAGACCACCAGGAAGCCGAGTCCGATGCAATGGCAAAGAGCCTTTATTAGCCGGCCGGGCGACTGCTCCGCCATTCTCCACACAGGGAGTCCAGAGAGCAGCCGCCCCTACCCTTTGTGCAGGACCACTTTTAAGCACATTAACCACATCCTGTTCTTGCAGAGCAAGTAACCCAAGACAAAACAGTTTTTCCCAAGCAACATCAGAGTCATGCCATTGACGACCATGTTATTCACAGGGTCATCCTGTTTTTCAGAAAGCTGACAGTGTTCTATGAAAGAAGGCCTACGTGCTGGGAGGGGGCCATGAGACCGTATCTCAAGGCCTGGCCTGGTGTCAGCACTGACAACTCTATCTGGGACATAGGCCACGGCCTCAGTAGTACTTAAAAATTCCCACTCTCCAACAGTAGAACAAATTAGGGGGGGAGAACCAACAAGAATATCTGCACCTGAGAGTTATGGTTTATTACTTGATTTAAGTTCATTGTCATTTATAGAAACTTCTATCCAACAACAGTAGAGAGCATTTCCCACCCAAATGTATTGGGAATATTCACCAAGATAGACTACATTCTAGGCCACAAAAATGTCTCAATGGAAAAGAATTGAAATATATAGTGTACGTTCTTTCATACAAAATAATTAGCTTAGAATTCAGTCACAAAAATTGCTGGGAATAAAACTACAATCTTCTACATCAGAGTTGGGGAAGGTCTGGCCTGCGGGCCTTTATAAGGCCTGAGAAATCATTGGGTCTTGCCCTGCCATGGCATTAGGGGAGGGTTAATTAAATGTGTGACAAAATATAGCAGGCTAATTTTTAAGTTCATAACTTTGTATGTTAAAAACATCCAAATGGCCCTTGGTAGAAAAGGGACAAAGAAGATTAGACTATATTTGGAAGTGAATATAAACACAACCCATTAAAATGTGTGGAATAAAATTAAATAACTAAGAAAAATTTCAAGTCATAAGTCCTTATATTAGACACACAGAAAAGCATAGTCAGTAGCCCTAACTGCCACCTTAAGGTAGAAAAACGAGCAAACTAGGTCCAAGGTATATAGCTGAAAGTGTTGAACAAAGATATGAGTACTTGTGAAAGAGTAAATAAACACTATACAAATGTACTGAAACCAAATAGTATTTATTGGGGGGGAAAATCAATAAATGTTATTCAACCCTAACTAGACTAATCAGGAAGAAAAAGAGAAAACACAAATTACCAATTTAGGTTTGAAGTAAGTGACATAAACAGTTTCCTAACAATAGACTCCACAACTTAGAAGAATTGTACAATTCCCTCACATTCCCAAAGTGCAGAAACTGCCTGAAGAAGGAAGAGAAGGAAGCAGCATGGCTGGGACCTGAGGGGAGAGGGGAGCAGGGGGAGGAGCTGAGAAGAGAGGGGAGCAAGGGGAGGAGCTGAGGGGAGAGAGGAGCAGGGGAAGGGCTGAGGGGAGAGGGGAGCAGGGGAAGAGCTGAGGGGAGAGGGGAGCAGGGGAGGAGCTGAGGGGAAAGGGGAGCAGGGAGAAGAGCTGAGGGGAAAGGGGAGAAGGGGGATGAACTGAGGGGGGAGGGAGCAGTGGGAGGAGTTGAGGGGAGAGGGGAGCAGGGGGAGGAGCTGAGGGCAGTGGGGGGCTGGCTATGGGGCTATGGTCAGGATGAGAGCTGGGCCACAAGTGAGGCCAGCTTTCTCTGCTCACTTTTGTCACTTGGAGTTTTATTTCTCCAGAAGCCACAGTGCCCCAAGGCTCCTGTCTAGAGAGCCAATGTGCCCCTCCTGGCTCTCTCCTGTTCCTTCTGTGCTAAGCTGCTTTTTGTTTCCCTCTTCCCAGCTTTACAAGAACAATGATGCTGTGTGTTAGCCATGTAGAAACCTGTGTAGGGCTGCCTGTGGCTGGACTGTCCTCCTGTGCACAACAAAGGGTGAGGCAACCAATTCATGTTTCTCTGTCACATGGATGTTTCTCTGTTTGTCTCCCCACTGTCTCTCTCTCTAATTAGTGATGATTAAATGCAAAAAAAACAAAAAACAAAAAAACCTGCCACACATATGTAGGCAGTTTAAGCTTGGAAAAAAAAAACATGAAGAAATATAATGTGAGGAGGTAGAAAAATTATTTTTCTTAGTTTTAAGTTTTTTAATGATTCAATAAAGTAGAACAACTTTCTTTGCATTTAAAATGAGATCAGGGTCTGGACTCATGGTGTTCTAGAAATCAGAAGTTTATGTAAATGAAATTGTGTCCCCTATAGGTAATCTGAGAAAGTCACGATATGACAAATGTTCCAATTTCAAAGAGCGAAACTTTTGATGGTGAATTCTGGAAACTAAAAGGTCAAGATCATTGATTCTTATTTACAGTATAGAATGGTCCTTAGAGAGTGACGTATGAGCATTGAGAAGAAAAGCAACAATATCCAGATGCTTGCAGTGGAATTCCATCTCCCAGGGGGTCATGTTTTTTGTAAGGCGCATCTGAGTTTCCTCTCTGACCCACATGGCTCTTGTGCTGTCAACCAGTGGTGCTAGCATCCAATGAATGTGCAGGCAGCTCAGCCATGCCAGAAGCGAGCCCGAGACACTTCTCTCTGCCTCAGGTGCCACCATATCACTGAGACCATTCCATGTACCTCAGCAAATACTTAGGGGCATTTCCATAGGACTGGAGACATCTCCACAAAACCTGAGGAAAGATGAGGCAGAAAGAGTATCCCCCTACAGAGGACCAGCAGGCGATAGCTGGTGTGGGAAATGGTGTATGTTTTAGTTTATTGTGTGTTGTGATATAGTGAGAGTTTTGGTGAGGAGTGGGGTTACTGAACATAGATTTATTCATGCTTTGCTTCATCTTATAGAGGAACTAAAGACATTGGGACTGTTAGCAAACATGTCCTGTGGAACATTAAAAAATTGTACCATGAGGAAGTATATTTCTAGAGGGGAATTTATTCACACATTTACCTATCTAAAGGATACTGGTGTCACAGACAATTTACATTCCTTATGAAGAGATCACCATTTTGCCACCCTGATGCCGCTTTTTGGAATCTTTATCTTAAGCTGTTTATCAAGGAGCAGGACTCAGACAGAACCTGTGGCCCCGCCCCTTTTCCTGTCCAAGGAAATGCTCTTCTCTGCTGCCCCCTAGTGTACATATTAGGAATAGCATCTCTCTACTAAAGAGTCTGCTCATGTCATTTTGCAAGGACTTGAAGGCCCCAAGCTCCGAATGCCTTCTGTATGTACCCACGTTTTCTTTCTGTTTCAGCCTCTCCTGCAGGCAGGGTCTCTGACTCTCTCATGTATGTGAGGGGCCCCTCCATACGTATGTCTTACAGGTAGTTATTTCTGTTGCTAATTGGTGTCATATCTATTTGATTATTAAACCAGAAGAAAACCTTGAGTTTAGAGGGAAGTTTGTTTCTCTCCCACATAAGCAAGTAACCAGGTATTTTATAGAATGTAAACTTTGGAAGTACATCTACTCCACCCTGTCGTGAACTAAGATTTATCAGGTTATCTAAAGTAACATTTTTGGGACTGGATGATTTTATCAATGAAATTTGGAACAATCTACTAGTTTAGTTTCTGGATGTAAAGCTTTTATTTACTCTTACAAAGGTGGGATTAATAAATATGACCACAGCTTTGCGTTGTGCATGTTGATTTTAAACTGTTAGATAAGTTAAGAAAGGACCTATAGTTCCCCCCAATTCTTCCTAAGAGATTTCTATGGAAATACCTGGTTTCACGAGGGAACGTTAGCCTGATTGCCTCAGCTTTAGACCTTAAGGCTCCAAGCAGGAGCCTGTTGACCACCCCCACCCGTGCATATCCTGTTGCTTTGGGGTTGTCTTATAAACATAACCTGCCAAGTGTGCTGTGCTTTTCCTAAATATCACCTGCTCTTGTTGAATTGTAAATCAGCAAGCTAGACAAGAGGCCTTAATGGGTCAATTAGTTAGGAGTCATCTTTATTTCATGCAGGTTCAGAGCAGAATACCTCTGTCAAATTCTGAACAAACACAGGAAGGAGTATCATTTTATATCATTTTAATATCATTTTTTATATCATTCTAGGTCTTTGTGTAAGTTATTTTTGCAGACAGCTTGTAACCTTGAGTATATATCATATCTAACAAACACCTGTCATATCTATACAGACAACTTGTAACATTGAGTACATAGCATATCTATACAAATACCTGGTATGGGAGTACATAACAGTATCAGTGTATCAGCCCCTTATGTTGGATGGCTAGCTTGCAAGTTCAGGCGGTTAAGTTTATCTTTCCTATTATTTAAGCTAAAAAGCAAAGTTATTTTATGGAATAAAAGACCGTCTAAAAATGACAGAGTTGACTATCTAAAAATAGCAGAGAATTTCAAATAGCAGGTTTTCCAAAAGAGGGATTACTGGTATGCTTCATTCCCCACTGGTTTTATGTACTGAGTCAAATCATTGACTCTTGTGGGTCATTGTTGGGGAGAGGATCCTATCTACCCCTGAGGACCATGAGATTGATGGAATTAATTTTCAGTTGAATAAAGTTAATAAATCAGTTTATAAGATAAGGGCCTGGAATGAGGGCCAGGAGTATATGCAAGAGTCTCAGCTTTAGTGGGTCTGATGAAGAGTCTTGGATTCTTTATTCTGCCTGGGCTGCCTTAAGCCCAGTGTGATGAAGCCAAATCGGGATCCCATCAACCTTGACTGCTGTGGGGGTGGTCAAGATGACGGTGTGTGGTCCTTTCCAGGTAGGAGTCAATCCTTGGGTGGCAAATTTCTTTACTTAAATAGAGTTACCAGGTTGGAAAGGATGGACAGGATCAGAAGTTGGTACAGGAAGAGCGTCTTGAATGTGCTTCTGGAATGCTTTCTGGGTGGACTGTAAAGCCTGTAAGGACTTGAGTAAAGCTTGATTATGTCCCTAACCAGTTTGGCTTAGTGGATAGAGTATCAGCCTGTAGACTGAAGGGTCCCAGGTTCGATTCCAGTCAAGGGCATGTACCTTGGTTGTGGGCACATCCCCAGTAAGGGGTATGCAGGAGGCAGCTGATTAATGATTCTCTCTCATCGATGTTTCTAACTCTCTATCCCTCTTCCTTCCTCTCTGTAAAAAATCAATAAAAATGTTTAAAAAAAAAAGATTGGTTATGGATTTCAGCTTTTCTAGTTTGGGTTTCCATGTAAGCTGGTGAAGTGGGTAGGTCAGGGTCTGAAGAGTCACTAGAATCTGTAGAGGCCCTACTGGTTTTAGGGCACCCTTCCGGACTGCTTCATCTGCTTCCTTGACAAGTATAGTAGTGGCCGCTACTTCCTGGAGGCAGGCAGGCCACCCAGACGCAACAGGGTTGAGTCTTTTGGACAAGTAGGCTACTGGCCTATTCTAGGGGCCAAGACTTTGGGTGAGAAGCCTGTTGGCTATGCCCCTTGTCTCACATACATAGGGGTGGAAAGACTTAGTTACATCTGGTAGTGCCAGTTGGCCCATCGTCCTTGCTCAGCTCATGTCTACCTTACTGCCTAATTTATTACTCCTGGCTCTGAATTCTTTCAGGGAAAATGGATGTCAGTGGGGTTCCTCTTGATACTTCCATGCTGAAGAGGGACAGCATTTTCTTTTCAGAGCCAAGAGATCCTTGCTGTCTGTCAGAGGGACAATGAAGCCTGGGCACAGAAGGAGGTGGGTTTGTGACCTGGCAGAGACAAACTGTAACAAATGATCTGATGGAAGGGAAAGAAAACATTTCAGTTTTAATAACCTCTATTGAAATAGAACTTTTCTCCTTAAAATTACCCTTATGTTTATTTAATTTGGCCTGATTGTTTGCATAAACACAATAAGAATGGCAACTGACTACATTTGCTGGAATTTCATGATTGAATCTTAATGTGCCCCATAGGGCTGGGAAGCCAAGCCATTCAGCTGCTGTCAGGCCTGCCTGCAGTATCTGCTGAGTTAGGTGAATTCTTCACCTGTAGCAACTCCACCCAGGTCCACGTTCTAGGCTTTAAGGCCCATCTCAGCAGCCCTCCTACTCCTCGTTGCCTAGAATGTGTGGGGGTCCTACAGTGACACAGAGGCACCCTTATTGCTCCCCTTCTACTCTGATCAACTGCCAGTGATGGTAGGGTATGGGCCTGATGCTCTAGCACCAGCTCTTTTCAGGACTACCAAGCAGGATACTAGGCTTTCTCCATGACACTCTTATTGGCTTCAAGTCTTTAGTGATCAGACAGGGCTCTTTAAAACATGATACTCCAGTCAAAGTTTTTGGTTAATAAAACCACTGTTGGAAACCGGTCTTATTGAATTTATGCAAAGAAATGTATTGCCATGATTTATTTATTAAGAATTGTCAAATTTCAGAAGAATTATATAAGGAGAAAAATATACTGACCTGTTTTAAGATTTTCTGATTTTACTTGCCCATTTGGGCACCTGCTCTTTTGGCAGCTAGGTACCCTTTATTTCGTTTGGGATTTAGCCCTATATAACCCTTTTTTAGGATAGCTAACATACGGCTATAACAATGACATTTAATGTGGAAAACTGGGCATTTGCCAGTTACTCCCAAAGACTACTAAAACCTGTGGACCTACATAGGTCTATAATAATTGGAGGCAGCTGCATTTAAATCTGCAAGAGAATTAAATGTTAATACAAGATCCTATATAATAAAGAGGTAATATGGAAATTGACCATCATGCCCTCGCACAAGATGGCCACCCCCATGTGGTCACAAGATGGCCACTCCCATGTGGTCAGAAGATGGTCACCACAAGATGGCTAGCAGGGGAGGGTAGTTGGGGTGAACCAGGCCTGCAGGGGAGGGCAGTTGGAGGGGACCAGGACTGCATGGGAGGGCAGTTGGGGGCGACCAGGTTGGCAGAGGAGGGCAGTTGGGGGCAATTGAGCCAGCAGGGGAGCAGTTAGGCGTCAATCAGGCTGGCAGGGAGTGGTTAGGGGACAATCAGGCAGGCAGGCAGGCAAGCAGTTAGGAGCCAGCAATCCCAGATTCTGAGAGGGATGTCCGACTGCCGGTTTAGGCCTGACCCCCCAGGTATTGGGCCTAAACTGGCAGTCGGACATTTCTCAAGGGGTCGCAGATTGGAAAGGGTGCAGGTTGGGCTGAGGGACAACCAATGCCCTCCTCCCTCCCCAGTGCACAAATTTCATGCACCGGGCCTCTAGTACTAACATAATGAAGTATAACATTGGCACTGTGGCCGCTTCTGTCAGCCAAATCTTCTTCTACCAAACAAGACACATGGTAGGGCTATACAAACATCTCAGGGAGGTTATTAAAGTTTATTTTTGACTTTTCTAAACAAAGTAAAATTGTCCTTGACTCTCTGGAGCCATGTTCATGAGAAGAAGGCATCAGCCAAGTCTATCATGTAGGGGATTGCTCTAATGCCATGTAGGGTGATCCATGCTCTTGGCTATAACCAGCACCTGGAAGTGTAGCAGGAAAGTAACCTTGCTCAGATCTCTGCAAGCCACTGTCAGGGCTGTTCATGGCAGCTAGTTCTTCTCCCTAGTCACAAACACAGTCTGTCTAATTTCCCTAAAATGCATTCTGGCATGGGAGAAAGTTATTTTGCTGTACACAGGCAGCTAACCTTTACACAACTGGGCTTGTATATCTGCCCAGCACACTTTGGTCTACAAGTTCAATATGCAGCCTCAGGTCCTCCCAGCCCAGTGCGGTTTCGGCCAGTCCCTCAATAAGACTCCTCTTTTCTAGGAGCATCTGAAAGTCCTGCAGGCTCTTTGGTCCATGGAGAGTGCCTTCCCTTTACCCTTTCCTGTTAACCCTGTTTACCAGTTACAGGGCCTTGCCATCCCTGTATCTCACCACTGCTTGGTTTCTAGTGGCGAGCCAAACACAGCCAGGGGTGCAGGGAAAGACAAATTTGCACATAGCAAAGCGCTCTGGTGGTGGCTTGGGCATTAGGCCCTTGCCTTCCCACCTGTCCTCTTTCCTGGTAGAGACCTTGACCTTTCTCACAGGCTTCTTTGTAAGTAAGAACAGGGCATCTGTCCCCCTCCTCTAACCCGGTGTCTTGGCCCACCCCTTAATCTAAGGGGTTAAATCTTTCACCTTCTCTGGGAGAGTTCAAGCCACTGGAAGCCCTCTAACTCAAAGGGAATATTTTCTTTTTATATACTTTTATTAATTTTTTGTAGTTTTAACTTTTTAATTAGTAAGCCAAATGCTTAAATCCTTTAATTTATTGGGCAGCAGCTCGGGTGTCAGGTTATTGTCTGGCATTCCCCACTTTCTCACTGCTGCTGCTTCTTCCAGCCACTGCAGGTGGCTCTGGCATCTACCACTCCCTCCCCACCCCCCCATACTGTCTTCTTTCACCTGGCTTACTGGCCTGTATTATTTAATTAATTTTATTTTAATATTTCTTTTCTCCTTATTATACTGTATATACAATCTTTATAAATTTTACACTTTTAAATTAGCCTTTAAACTTCTTTCTATATCCTTAAGAAATGCATAACCATGCCTTAGACCTTCTATTTAGTATTTTTATTCTAATATTTTTTCTTATTCTTAGAAACCTCAATCCTTTAATGATTACTAAAAAGTAAACAGCTAGTTAAAAAATATTTCTTTTTGAGAGAGAGAGATTTTTGTGTTACTTCAGGGCCCTTGAGATGCTGTAAAATTGTATTTCAGTTAAATTAAGGATTAAAGGGAATAAAATGGGGCAGAAAGATCTTTTGTGCTTTGTAGAAAGCTTGCAGCCTTGAACCAAGTACAGCTTAGATAAGACACCTGGTAGGCTGCCAAGGATGGACCAGACCTTCATGCCAGCAGAGCAGTCTGCAGCCAGCAAAATCAACAAAAACCTATCTCTCCCCACTCTCCCTGCCAATGCCCCCCCTTTCTGCATTAACCATTTACTCTGTCCTTAGCAGGGGAAACAAGGCAAGTGGTCTGAAGTCCTGTATATTCAGGCTTTTTATACTCAGGGCACGTTCTTCTTTCTGTGACAGCTGCTCTTCCTTCCAGACTTTTTTTCTTCTTTACTTTAAGCCCCCAGAGGATCTTAAATCCTCCTCCTCATTTGCTACTTTTGATCTCTCCTACCATCCCCCTGTCCCCTAGCCTAGGGCTACTCCATCTCAGTAGGCTGAGAGCCTACTACCCTACCCAGCGAATCCCACCACCACTACCCCATCTCACACCCACTCCGGAGCAGTTCTAGGCTCTCTTCCTCCCCGAGTCAGAGCGGAAGCTGTCCCTGATAGAGACTCACTGTAAATATATCAGGAAGGGCAGGCAGGTCGCAGGACCACATGATTCTCTGCTTGCTAGAAGGGCTGAAAAGGCAGCCCACAAAGCAGTTAATTATGTCTTCTTTGTAAATGGTTAACTTGAAAGACTTTTTTCTTGCTTTTCCTTGGAACTTATCCAGCCTTTGTTTTAACCTTCTCTGGGCTACAACCTTTACAAATTTTTCACCTTTAAATCAACCTAGAATTCTAAAATTTTAACCCAACATAACAAAATCATAAATCAGAGAAGAGCAAATTAAAGTTCCTACTACAAAACATAGAAATTTTATTAGCTTAAGCAGGCCAATTCCCTCTCTGACAGAGATAAAAAAAAAAAAAACCCTGAGGAAAAAAAAGAAATCCCAGCAGCTGCTTGAGGATTTTTGCAGTCTGTCAGAGCACTCAGCCTTAAATAAATCAAACGTTTTATCCAGACGAGTCAACAGAAGTACAGAACAAATCAAAGTAGCTTTCGATTTTATGCAGGCTTTCACAGTTATATTTATAGACCAGTTAATGAATAGATAATTATGCCGAGACAGACTGACAAATGAATGTGGGGATAGGTAATCTATATTCATAGATTCATTCAGATGCCTTTCTGGCCATGTCCCTTGGGAGCTTAGATTTGTTTTATAAACCCCAGGCCTAGTCACCTCTGAACAGGGATGAGTCACCATTATGCCATATGACAAATCATGGGAATGCAGGTTAGGGCCCACTCAGACTCCATAACTGAGGTTGTGGAGCCACACAATGGATAGGAGAGCACATGAACTCTCTCTCTTCATTCACACTCTTTCAGCAGACAATCACTCTTGGAGGTTAAACAGTTAACCAAAACACTGCCTAACTCCCCTAAAGCCATGGGGGCACTCCCGGCACCCACGCCCCAGGAATAGGACAGGATGCTCAACCAATGTGTTGGTGAGAACCTCACCAGAGAAGTTTCAGCTGCGCCCAGTCCTTCTCTCAGTACAAGACGACTAGTCACAGTTAGACAGACAGAAAAGTGAACTCAAAATTCCTTAATTGAATTTGAATTCACTCATCTCAGGAGGCTTTCTTTCTGATGACTCATAAAGAATGTAGGGGCATGTCAGGTGTTCCTTGTCTGGCTGTCAAGACCACCAAGAAACGTCTCCGGGGCCCTGGAACTTCATCAGGTGGTACTTCCCCTTAGAGATCCTCAGGGCCTGGCAGCCAGGTAGGGGAGGCCATCCATCCAGGCATCTGAGACCAGGCACCTGTCTCTTATCTTACTGGGGCCTCCATATGTTCTATCATAAATCAGTGAGCTAGATAAGACACCTTAATGGGTCAATTAGTTAGGAGTCATCTTTATTTCATGCAGGTTCAGAGCAGAATACCTCTGTCAAATTCTGAACAAACACAGGAAGGAGTATCCCCTTTTTATATCATTCTAGGTCTTTGTGTAAGTTATTTTTGCAGACAGCTTGTAACCTTGAGTACATATCATATCTAACAAACACCTGTCATATCTATACAGACAACTTGTAACCTTGAGTACATAGCATATCTATACAGACACTTGGTATGGGAATACATATCAGTATCAGTGTATCAGCTCCTTACTTTGGATGGCTAGCTTGGAAGGTCAGGCAGTTAAGTTTATCTTTCCTATTATTTAAGCTAAAAAGCAAAGTTATTTTATGGAATAAGAGACCATCTAAAAATGACAGAGTTCACTTACAGAGCAAGAGACTATCTAAAAATAGCAGAGAATTTCAAATAGCAGGTTTTCCAAAGGAAGAATTACTATTATGCTTCACTCTACCATTTCCCAAAGCATTTTATATACTAAATGTTTCCTCATTGTTTTGCACATTCATTTGTATGTGAATTAATTGAACAGAATAGAAGGTTTAGTAAGTTACTGAAATCCATCAGTAAATTTTGTAAGATAAAGATGTCTCCTTAGATCAGTAGTGAAAATGTGCTTTATAAAATAAATGGTGTTGGGACACAGGGCAAACAGCAGGTCACAAATACAGGACAACCAGCAGGATTTTTTCTGATTTGAGAGACGGGATGGCATTAGTGAGCATTTCTTGTGGGACCACTTTTCATGAGCATGTCCTGTAGGCTGAACACCAGAATTCTGGAGTGCACTGCTTACCTGAGCTTCGTGGTCCCATCTTACAGTCTCTCTGGAGGCAGAGCCAAGGTGCTGAGGCTTGGACTGTCAGCAATGAATGAACTACACTATAAAACAGGAGAATTTGGCCTGACCGGTGCTGCTCAGTGGTTAGAGGGTCAGCCCGCACTGGAAAGAGTTGCAGCTTTGATTCCCAGTCAAGGGCATGTACCTGGGTTGCAGGTTTGATACCCCATGAGTACAGGAGACAACCAATCGATGTGTCTCCCTCACATTGATTTTTCTCTCTTTTTCCTGCTCCCTCCCTCCCTTCCACTCTCTAAAAGATCAATGGAGAAAATATCCTCAGGTTGAGGATTAACAAAAAAAAAGGGGGTTTTTTTCCAAGTTACAAAATGAAAACCCTGAGAAATCTGTTCTGTGTTAAGAAGAACATTGTTTGTAAATCTTAGAACCAGGCTCAGGTAGATTGCAGGGACCCCAAGCTTTAGGGTTTCCCTTTCTCAGAACTGCTGGGATTGCACAGGAAGAGGTGCAGATTATGAAAGGAGCCACTTTGGGCTAAAAAATTAGGAAGAATTGTTATTCTCTTTAGTCTAAGAGACCAGGCTTGGTGAGCAAAAGAAAAACTTGAGTTGCCATCACAACAGTCTAGCTAGCTTATTATTTATAAACTAGAGGCCCAGTGCATGAAATTCATGCACTGGGGGCAGGAGGGCTTCCCTCAGCCAAGCGTGCTCCCTCTTGCAGTCCATGAGCCCTTAGGGGATGTCCGACTGAGGGACCTAAGCTGTCAGTTGGACATCCTTAGCACTGCTCTGGAGGCAGGAGAGGCTCCCTCCAGCACTGCTGTACTGGCCAGCATTAAGCCCAGCTACTGGCTGAGCAGCTCTCCTACTGTAGGAGCACACAGACCACCAGGGGGAAGCTCTTGTGTTGAGCGTCTGCCCCCTGGTGGTCACTGTGCATCATAGCAACCAGTCATTCTGCCATCCAGTTGATTTTCATATTAGCCTTTTATAATATAGGACTAGGGGGCAGTATATGAAATTCGTGCACTGGGAGGTGGGGTCCCTCAGCCTAGCCAGCACCTTCTCCAATCTGGGACATCCCTCTCACAATCCGGGACTGCTGGCTCCCAACTGTTCGCCTGCCTGCCTGCCTGATTGCCCCTAACTGCTTCTGCCTGCCAGCCTGAACACCCCCTAACCACTCCCCTGCCAACCTAATCAATGCCTAACTGCTCCCCTGCCAGCCCGATCACCCCCCAATTGCCCTCCCCTGCCGGCCTGATCACCCCTACTACCCTCCCCTGCTGGCCTGGTCATCCCTAAGTACCCTCCCCTGTGAGCCCGATTGCCCCCAACTGCCCTCCAATGCCAGCCAGGTCAACCCCAACTGCCCTCCCCTACAGGCCCAGTCCCCCACAACTGCCCTCCCCTGCTGGCCATCTTGTGGTGGCCCTCTTGTGATGACACAGGCATGGCCATCTTGTGACCACATGGTGATGGCCATCTTGTGACCACATGGTGATGGCCATCTTGTGACCATATGGAGATGGCAATCTTGTGATGACATGGGCATGGCCAACTTGTGACCACATGGGGATGGTCATCTTGTTTGAGGGTGTGATGTTCAATTTGCATATTACCTCTTTGTTATCTAGGACAGTGGTCAGCAAACTCATTAGTCAACAAAGCCAAATATCAACAGTACAACGACTGAAATTTCTTTTGAGAGTGAAATTTTTTAAACTTAAACTTCTTCTAATTCCACTTCTTCAAAATAGACTCACCCAGGCCGTGGTATTTTGTGGAAGAACCACACTCAAGGCTCCAAAGAGCTGCCTGTGGCTTGCAAACCGCACTATGCTGACCACTGATCTAGGATTATCCCATGTTTTCCTCTACAACATTTTTCCTAAAATGAAAATGGCTTTCTGTGTGTAGATTACTTAAGCAATGAAATATAGAGCTAATTCAAAATTCTACCCCAAGAGTTAAAAAAAACTGCTATCATTTTAAGTTTATCTCCCTTCAGACATCTCTACATACACACATTTCCTTTCTTCTGTTTTATCTCTATATAATTTACTATTTTAGGTTCTCAATATGGATGCAAAACATGTAAATTTTCAACTTTTATTCCTAGTATGTGCATTTATGAGTGCACATTTTTTCATAAGTTTTGGTATGTGGTATTATCATTTAGTTCAACTTATTTTCTAACTTGAATTGTGATGTATTTTTGGGGTTAGAAGTGTATTTGACAACTTTTAAAAATAAGGAGTTTCTAGGTACTTCAGTTCCTGATTTCTGGATTAACTACAATGACAACAAGAAACATATTGTATATAATTTCAATTCTTTGAAGTTAGTTGAAACCTGCTTCATAGTCCAGCAGGTTCACTTGAAAAATATTTGAAGTGCTCCTCCACTGCCATCTCGTGTGCATCTTGGGAGTAGCACCTCAGTGCAGGTCAGCAGGACAAGAGGGTGGCTATAGTGGAGCATCTCTAAGTGCTGAATGAAATGCTGTTTAGGAGTGTATTTCAGAACTTTTAAAACTAAGAACTTTCCTATCATCAACCAATCAACAAACGACAAGTGCTGGTAAGGATGTGGAGAAAAAGGAACCCTGGTGCACTGCTGGTGGGAATGCAGATTGGTACAGCCACAGTGGAAAACAGTATGGAATTTCCTAAAAAACTTAAATATGAAACTCCCATTTGACCCAGTAATCCCACTTCTAGGACTATATCCCAAGAAATCAGAAACACCAACCAGAAAAATGATATGCACCCCTATGTTCACAACAGCACAATTTACAACAGGTAAGATTTGGAAACGGCCTAAGAGCCCATCAACAGATGAGTGGATTAGAAAACTATGGTACATTTACAAAATGGAATGCTATGTAGCTGTAAAAAAGAAAGAACTCTTACCATTCACAATAGCATGAATGGACCTGGAGAGCATTATGCTGAGCGAAATAAGCCAGTCAGAGAAAGATAAATATCACATGATCTCACTTATTTGTGGATTATAATGAACAAAATAAACTGATGAACAAAAATAAATCCAGAGACTTAGAAGCATCAAACAGACCATCCAACCTTAGAGGGAAGGCAGGGGAGGGTGAGGGAAAGGGAGAGATCAACCAAAGGACTTGTATGTATATGCAACTTGGGAATAATACCTTAGTGCCTTTCAGCAGGAAAGGTTGTTGGGTACAGTGGGTTATCTGATTGGTGAATGCAGTTTGCTGCTCAGGTTATTGTAGTGTTTTACATCCTTACTGAAGTCTTTATGTGAGGCTATTGGTTCTGAAAGAGGTATGCTCTGTCTCTGAATGAGAGAGGTGTGTTAAATTTATTACGTTTATAAATGTACCTAGTTTCCCTTAGAGCTCTCGTCTATGTACTTTGATTTCATGTTATGAAGTGCTTGTGAATTTGGATATTCCGGTAAAATGAAATTATTGATATGAAGTGCTCTTTATTTATAGTAATACTTTTTACCTTCAAGTCTCCTGTGTTAGCATAAACTTTTTATTTGGTTTATGTTTGCTCAATATATTTTGTTCCATTGTTTCACTTTTGATATCTTTGTACCGTTAGGTTTTAAGTAGCTTTCAGTTTTTATATTAGTTATGAATAAAATGAGTTAATTTTTGGTTCAATATTTTTCTCCATTCAGTTGTTCCAACACTCTTTATTATATAATGCATATTTTCCCACTGATCTAAGGAAGATATTTTTATTTTACCAAATTTCCATATGCATTTGAGTCTATTACTCGACTTCGTTTTCTGTTCCATCAGTTTATCTATTCACAGGACATAATCCAAGTTGTTTTAATTACTGTAGCTTTATAACACAACTAGAAGCCTGATGCATGAAGATTCATGCAAGAATGGGCCTTCCTTAACCTGGCTGCCAGCACTGCCTTCGTTCTGGAGCCACCTTTCCGCCTTTCCATGCTGCCCAGAGGCCCGGAGTGGCTGGGGCAGTGTAGAACGCCTGCATCGTTGCCATGGCAATGATGCAAGGGTCCCAGGCCACCCCTAGCTGCTCTGCGCCTGCAAATTAACCTGCCATATTTGTTGGGTTAATTTGCACACTCACTCCTGATTGGCTGGTTGGCATCGCAAAGATATAGTCAATTTGCATCTTACTCTTTTATTAGTGTAGATACATTATTCTATCTGTTTGGGTAGCTTTTATTCATTCATTTTTTTTTCAGAATTTTATTTAAAAATATTTTTATTAATTTCAGAGAGGAAAGGAGAGGGAGACAGAGAAACATCAATGGTGAGAGAGAATCATCGATCAGCTGTCTCCTGCATGCTCCCCACTAGGGAGATCAAGCCTGAAATCAGGACATGGGACCTGACCAGGAATCAAACTGTAACCTACTTATTCATGGGTCAACCACTGAGCCATGCTGGCCAGGACAGAAATTTCTTTTACATTTTTCATTTTACCATGTGAACTTAAATGAGCTTGTTTTGGTCTTAAAAATCTTGCTGATATTTTAATCAAATCATAATAAATTTATAAACAACATTGGGAGATTGACATCATTATGTTTTGGGGTTTTTTTTTACCCAAGAATATGATGTTACTGTCCAGTTGTTCAAGTGTCAGTTATTGGGTAGCATTTAAAAATTTTATTTATACAGATTGTGCACATTTTTGTTAAGATCATTCCTAGACATCTTATGTTTTGTTGCCATTGAACATTTTTTTATTATATATTTCATGTACTGTTTTAAAGGATATGTATTTATATGCATATTATCTCTCTCTTCCTCTCTGAAATAAATAAAAAAGATATTAAATGAGTAAGATTATTGATTGTTAGTAAAAAAGTCAATATGAACTTTTGTTTCTTCACCATATAAGCAAGTATTCAGACATTTTGGGAGTACATGTCTATCACCATTTCCTGAACAAAGATTTTTAAAAATATATGGTAATAGTGACTTTCAGAGAGAGGAAAGGAAAGAGAGAGAGAGACTGAAACATTGATGAGATAGAGATATCACTTCAATCGGCAGCTTCCTGTGTGCCCCCTTCTGGGGATTGAACCCACAACCCTGGCATATGCCCTGACCAGGAATTGAACCAGCAACCTCTTGTTGTCTGAGAGAATACTCAATACACCGAGCCACACCAGCCAGGCTGAACTGAGATTTAACAATTAAACTAAAGTAACTTATTCTCAACTGAATGATTATGTCAATGAATGCGGAACAATCTACTAATTTATCTTGTGGGTGTAAAACTTTTATTTAAAGTTTCAAAGGTGGGAGAGCACTGTTGGACTTGTAAGGATATAGGCTGCTTGAGAAAGGGGGCAGGCAGACTGCCTTAGACAGTGCTGGAATTGGTGGTGCTGAGTAGAGGTAGGAAAGAGGCAGCCAGCCAGTTCATTTGGCTGCAGCTGGCCACTGAGTAAGATGCGCTTTAATTCCTCTCTGAGAGCCAGCCCATTTTATCCAGTTCGGTCAACATGGATTTCAGGGAAATTCTCATGATAGCTTCTAAAGGACAAGGAACCAACAGCATACCAAAAAGGTATAGTTTGGCACTGGGTCCTCCCAAAAAATACCCCAAAGTTAAAGGTGTCCAATCAGCAGCATACAAGCTTTTCTCAGAAGAAAAGTGGAGGAGCTTGGACAAAAAGACTTAGAGAAAAAAAGGAGAAGAGAAGAACTAGTGAAAAAGTAGCTTTGGCCCTTGTCAGAGCTCAAGGTTCATGAGCCTTCTGCGATCCTTGTTTACACTTTTCTGATAGGGAAGGCAATGGATAGCTTCAACATCTCCCCCTTCTCTTTTTATTAATAAATGTTGAAAAGTCAATGCCACCTGAAGGGTTCAAGTCCTTTTAAGCCTCTTCATTCCACATCTGCAGACTAGAAATAAACATAAGAATAAAAATGAGACAAGCAATAGTGGTTAGGCTGAGAGGCAAATGTAAGGAAATCCAGTGGAAGAGATTAAATTCTTTCATTTCTTTTTTAAATTTCTGCCAGGCATCTAAGGAATTAGTTTGTAAGTTTGCCTGGGATAATTGTACATTATGCTCTTGTAATTCTAAAATATCAAGGGTTGTGTTACCTTTACCCCAAGCATCAAGAAAATGATTTTTTATTGATTCCCAATAGGGAACGGGCCGGGGATGTGACACAAATCTGGGAAAAATAATGACACTACAAAGATATTCTTTGCTGTAAGCTGTGGATTTTATCACCCATCCACAAAACTGTAGACTTTAATGCTGATAATTCTATTTCAAACTGGCTATCAATTCTTTTTTGTATAGACAGGTCTTAGTTACATTTTCCTTACCTGGTTATACAAACTGAGAAGTTTGAACAGTTTGTACCATGGGTGAAGCAGCAATGCCCACAGAAGTAAGTAACGTTACAAGGGCAAAGAGTCCTGCAATTAACATTCCAGGAAATCTTTTTTGTCTTTTTAAGATTTTTACCAAATCCTGTAACAGTTAGTAGGTTTGATGAGATTCCCAAGGCTCAGTTATGTTAGTAGGAAACTAAGCAAAAGCTGGTTGTTTTAAAACGATGAGGGAATCCTTTTGGAATGTAAAATTAATACAATGGGATAGTGTGAAGCCTGTGCATGACACCTCATACAGATGGCTTGTAATATTAAGGTGCACCTGGATGGGGCCTGTGAGGAGTACAAACAGATCAGATACACAGGTGGTGGCAAATACTGTCTTATTGGAAGTTCCCCATAAGGTACGAATGGAATTATCTGAGCTATAGTTAAAACTATACTATTTAATAGGTGCAAGTGCAGCAGCTAATTTCCATTGTGTATTTTGTAGGGGCCAATTGTCATGTTGAAATTGAGATCCAACAAATCCTCCTCCATGCCATGAAATGGAGTGATAGCTTCAACATATAGATAGGATGTATACCCCTTCCATTTTAGGGTGCGATTGTTACCCTAACAATATAGATTGTTACTATATGCAAACCCATAGGGGCTCCAATCCACAAAGGAAAAACTGTTATTAAGTTTGCTGCTGGTGGGGTGGTCACCATAACAGTCTTGTCAATTAATTTCTTCCTCGGTGGTGTGCCATTCATAAGATTTTTTGCATAACGGCTTAGTGTGGGAGGGTGTCTTAGTAAAGTTACATTTTCTGCACCTCTCCCCAGAGCAAGTAGTGATAGTAGATGTATTTGTGCTTTTGCTTCCCCCTCCTTTGGTGTCCATGTTAGCCAGAAGCCTCTTTTTAATTTTACACACAAAGGAGCTGTGGTTTGGCTCTGTGTCATACAAAAGGGAAGCTAGGTGGTGATACCCATGCAATTATACTTTGCCCATATATGTCCTTGCCCCACCTGTGGTCCTCCTGGGTGACCAAGGTGTTTGGTGTTATTGGTGACTACATTAGGCAGGGGATCAGCCAACGTAAGGTGTCTTACCCATGGAGGGTCAGGAACATAAGTCCAAAATACTTCCCCATTTGCCTGGTAGCATTACCGCACAGCTGATGATTGCCAGCAGGGAAAGAAAGATGTTCTCAGGCATTCTCGGGGTTCTGGTCTCCTCACAAATTCTCTCAGCTTTCTGGACCATCTTCTTCACCATCCTGCAGGTGACCTCTGGGCTATTTGTCTCGTCCTCCTCCCATTCCTTATCTTCAGTGGCTTGCTTGGGGCTGCTGCTACCTGCGGCTGGGGTAGTCGATTGTCTGCAGCTGTTAGGCATGGCACCAGGTGCAAGGTCCTCATTATCCTGGCCAGTTCATCCCTCAGATCCATGTTGAAGTTTAATATTTCTTGTGGGAATCCACATGGGCTTCGAGACATTTTCTGGAAATATACAAGTGTAGCCTTGACCAAATGTTAACAGGGGGTTGGGGCCCTTCCATAAACCAGACTCGGGATCTTTCCATTTAACCAGACCATTTTCCTTTGGCTTATTCTGACACCAGTTTATTTCCATGGGTGTCTTGCATTCGGCATCACAAGTGAAAAGATTAAAAGTAATTAAGGCTTAGTGTAGTCTACCTACAGGCGAGTTCTCCATATTCCACTTTTCTGTTTTTCAACGCCTATGATGCTGGCGTTCTATAACTGCCTGTCCCTGCGAATTATATGGTATCCATGTAATGTGCTGAATTTTCCACTTTTCACAAAATTGCTGGAAATGACATGTTGTGTAAGCTGTTCCATTGTTGGTTTTAATGATTTTTGGAAGTGCCATGATGGCAAAAGCATCTAGCAATGATTAATAACCTGTTTTGCCATTTCCCCTGTAGATGCAGTAGCCCATAGGCCCTTTGAAAAGGTATATACAGAGACATGCAATGCCCCAGGGTGTCCAAAAGGAGTATAATGTGTTACATCCATTTGCCAGATATGTTTCCTTATCAATCCTCAAGGGTTAATTCCTATATTAGGCCCTTGAGGCAGATGTAACATGTCAATGGGACATTCTCTGGTAATCTGTTTTGCCTGCTGTCAAGTGATGGAGAATTGTTTGGACAACATTTCCAAATGTTCCAGGCTGATGAGATTCTGAGGCCTGTTTTAATAAAGCAACCAATTGGTCAGCATGTGCATTTCCTTTGTTAGCCGGCCAGATAATACACTGTGAGACCTGATGTGAGTGTACAATCTGCTGAACTTGTTTAAATAGTAAAAAATAAACTTTGGTCACTGAGCCATTTTAACCGAGCAGTTTCAATTCTATTCACTAGGCCCACAGCATAAGAAGAGCCAGAGATAATATTAAGAAGCTCTTGGAAATCCTGCAATGCAGTCTTAATAGCCTCTAATTCAATTTTTGTACAGACGTATGACTGGTCAGTATGACTCGATCTGAATTCATTGTATGATAGGCAGCTTTACCATTCGATGACCCATCAGTAAAAACAGTTAATGCACCAGGAATAGGTTCCTGCCTAGTATTTTTTGGTATAATAAGGGGGTAGAATATAAAAATTGTAGTAATTTGTCTTTTAATAGGTGACAACTAAGTTCTCTTGAATATCCACTTAGTCCAATTTGCCAATTCAAATCAGTTTGAAATAATATTTCTAATTTCTTCCCAGTGAGGGGAAGGTAAATGCATTGGGGTTCTTCTCCTCTAAGCTGTCTGCAGCGCTTTCTAAGTTGAGGTATCAACTGAGCCATAAGTTCTATATATGTAATTGCAGTTTTAGAGGATTGATGCCCTAGGCGGGCCCATTCAATAATAGCAGGAGCTTTTTTTGGAAGATGACTCCAATGGGAATATTTGCAGTAGGGTTAATCTGTCCCAATAAAGGCAATTCAGGCTCTACCCATGCTACTTGGGCTGAGGAGATTGCCTGCTCAATTCTTAACAACTCCTTCCTAGCTTCATCTGTTAATGTTCAGGATGAGGAAAGATTAGAGTCACCCCTAAGTATATTAAATAAATTTGTCATTTCTCCTGTAGAGATTTTCAGATAAGGTCTTAACCAGTTAATGTCCCCTAATAAGTTTTGAAAGTCAGTTAAAGTTTTAAGGCAATCTTATTTCCACCTTTTGAGGCCTAATACGTTGGTTTTCAATTATGGTTCCCAGATATTTGAAAGGTGTTTCTTTCTCTACCTTTTCTGGAGCAATTTTTACATTGCCAAAGTCTGCTCTTTCCATGGACTTGCTAAGAGCAAGTCATCCATATAATGAATAATGTAACATCAGGAATATTTGTCCCTTAAAGGCTGAACAGCTTGAGCTACATATTTTTGACACTAGGTGGGGCCATTGGCCATTCCTTGAGGCAAAACTTTCCATTGATATCTTTTCATGGGTTCTATATTATTAATAGCTGGCACTGAAAATGCAAATCTCTGTTTACCTTGAGGTGCCAAGGGAATGGTGAAGAAACAATCCTTAAGATCTACTACTATAAGAGATCAACCTATAGAGATTTGCAAAGGCCCTGGGAGTCTAGGCTGTAAAGCTCCATGTTATGCATAGTAGTGTTAACTGCTCTAAGATCATGTAACAATTGCCATTTCCTGCTGCCTTCTAAGGTATAGTACATATAGGTATATTCCAAGGACTATTGGAAGCTCTGCGTGGTCAGCCTCTATTTGTTCCTGTATTAATTAATGAATATGATCTAATTTCTCCTTGGTTAATGGCCACTGATCCAACCATATAGGTCTATCATCTTTCCATTGTATAGGATCTGCATGAGGGTGAGGAGATTGAGCAGTGACCACTCCTCAAAAGGTTGATATCCTAATCCTCGTCTTCCTGGGTTTCCTTTGGCTTGAATGGGCTCTTTAATTCCTTGATTATTTTTTCCTAAGCTTTGACCAGTTTGATATCCCATCTGAGTTATTAACTGCTGTCCTTTGCCGGTAATAATACAAGCTTGTAAAGCTTCTAAAACATCCAAGCCCCATAAATTGACTGCAATCCCAGAGACTATGTAAGGCTGAAACCATCCTGTCTGTCCTTCTTCATCTTGCCACCTTAACACTGCAGCACTGCGTTGTGTATTATCTATCAAGAACTCCACCCCCTTGATAAAGCTTATGGCTTCTACCATGGACCAACTTGAAGGCCAGAATTCTTTGCTGATAATGCTGACATCCGCTCCAGTGTCTATTAAACCTTTAAGCCATTTTCTCTCTATTCTTAAATTAATAATAGGATGGGTTTTGCTAATTCATGTATCCAATAGATATCTGAGTTTCCAAATCCTTGTGTTCCTCTTTTCCTATTTATAGCTTCGCCTTGCTGAATAAAAGGTAGATGTAGTATCTGAGCAATTTTTTGTCATGAAGTAATTTGCATAATATGATTACATTCTAATATTACCTCAATTGCTCCCTCCTAGTCTGAAACTATGACTCCAGGCAGAACAGTTAGTCCTTTCAGAGTTTTTCCACTTCTCCCTAAGATTAATCCTAAAGTTCTTGGTGGCACAGGTCCCCAGATCCCTGTAGGAACAGCTAGCCAAGCCATATTGGGGGTCAAAGTGACCACTATCATACTGTTAAGAACTAGGCCTGCACTCCCTGAAGTGGCTCAGATGAGGGAGTCCACTTTGGGCCCTGCAGGGAAAATTTCCCCTATTGATGACGTGGCTGGGGGGCCATTTCCCTGTGGTTGGCCATTCCCTATGTCGTGATCTAATGGCTTCCCATTTTTATGAAATTTCTATCTACATTAACCAACCCAATGGTTTCCCTTCTGACTTCTAGGACACAGAGAGGTTTAATCTGTGTTGATTGAATTGGGAGGCAGAATGCTCATGCCTTTCCCTAGATCGCCACCTTGTGTCCTTGGTTGCCTACATTCTTTTTTAAAATGTCCTGTGCTTGAAAAGTGCCTGACCCCACATTCTGACATGCTCGAATCATTTCTGTAATGGTACTATTTTTCCTCAGAGGTGTCAGGCATTTCTTACAATCAGCATTGGCATTTTCATAAGCTAATTGCTGAATTAAAATGTCTCTTGCTATTTCATATTGAATCTCTCATCTCACTGCTTGAGTGAGGCAAGCCACAAAGTCACAAAATGACTCTGTAGGCCCCTGCATACATTTACTAAAAGCTCCCTCAGGGTCCCCTTTTGATGGTAAAGCCCACCAAGCTCTTCTGCCACAAAGTTTAATTTGCTCATATGCCGGCTGCACATAATTTAGCTGATTTTGCATGTCATTATATTGTCCCAGTCCTGTCAGCATTTCATAAGTTATTTGAGCATTCAGCCCGCGGTTTGCATGGGCTTCCTCCTGACATTTCTCCAAAAATTCTCCCTTCCATAGTAAATAATCTCCTCCAGCCAGAGTTGTGTGAGCCAGAGAATACCAATCATAAGGAGCTAAGAGTGCTTCAGAAATAATAGTCATAATTTCTCTGGTAAAAAATCTATAGGACCATTCTGGACTAGGCTTTCACGGAAGGCCTTTATAATTTTATTTTATTTTATTGTTTAAAGTATTACATATATTAGTACATATATCTCCTTTTTACCCCCCCCCATTGACCTTCCCTCAGCCTCCCCTAACCTCCGTCGCATGCCCTCATCCCACCCCCCGCCCATAGTGTCTTGAGTCCATTGGTGTGCTTATATGCATGCATATAAGTCCTTTGGTTGATATATTTCCATTCTTCCCCAACACTCCCCAGCCTTCCCGCTGTAATGTGACAGTCTGTTCAGTGCTTTACTGCCTCTGTATATATCTTTTTATTCATCAGGTTATAATGTTCTTTATTTTGCATAAGTGAGTGTAATCATGTGGTATTTTTCTTTCATTGCCTGGCTTATTTCACTTAACATAATGCTCTGCAGTTCCATCCATGCTGCTGCAAATGGTAAGAATTCCTTCTTTTTTATAGCAGCGTAGTATTCCACTGTGTAGATATACCATAGTTTTCTAATCCACTCATCTGCTGATGGGCATTTGGGCTGTTTCCAAATCTTAGCTATGGTGAATTGTGCTGCTATGAACATAGAGGTGCATATATCCTTTCTGATTGGTGTTTCTAGTTTCTTGGGATATATTCCCAGAAGTGGGATTACTGGGTCAAATGCAAGCTCCATTTTAGTTTTCTAAGGAAACTCCATACTGTTCTCCACAGTGGCTGCACCCTCTGCATTCGCACCAGCAGTACACAAGGGTTCCTTTTTCTCCTCATGCACACCAGCACTTGTTGTTTGTTGATTTGTTGATGATTGCCATTCTGAAAGGTGTGCGATGGTACCGCATTGTCGTTTTGATTTGCATCTCTCGGATAATTAGTGACTTTGAGCATGTTTTCATGTGTCTCTTGGCCTTCCTTATGTCTTCTTTCAAAAAGATTCTATTTAGGTCTGTTGCCCACTTTTTTATTGGATCATTTATCTTCCTTTTATTAAGTAGTATAAGTTGCTTATAGATGTTAGAGATTAAACCTTTATCAGTGATAACATTTGCAAATATGTTCTCCCATACAGTGGGCTTTCTTGTTGTTTTGTTAATGTTTTCTTTTGCTGTGAAGAAGCTTTTTATTTTGATGTAGTCCCATTTGTTCATTTTCTCTTTAGCTTTCATTGCCCTAGGAGCAGTATCGGTGGAGAAATTGCTTTGGCATATGTCTGAGATTTTGCTGCCTGTGGATTCCTCTGGTATTTTTATGGTTTCTCGTCATATGTTTAAGTCTTGTATCCATTTTGAGTTTATTTTTGTGTATGGTGTAATTTGGTGGTCTAGTTTCATTTTTTTGCATATATCTGTCCAATTTTCCGAACACCATTTATTGAAGAGACTGTCTTGACTCCATTGTATGTTCATGCCTCCTTTGTCAAATATTAATTGAGCATAATGGTTTGGGTCGATATCTGGATTCTCTATTCTATTCCATTCATCTATATGTCTGTTCTTGTGCCAGTACCAGGCTGTTTTGAGAACAGTGGCTTTGGAATACAGCTTGAAATATGGTATTGAGATCCCAACTACTTTATTCTTCTTTCTCAGGATTGCTGTGGCTATTTGGGTTTTTTTTATTCGAGATGAATATTTGGAGAGGTCTTTCTTGGTCTGTGAAATATGCCGTTGGTATTTTAATGGGGAGTGCATTGAATCTATAGATTGCTTTGGGTAGTATGGACATTTTAATGATGTTGATTCAACCAATCCATGAACATGGTATGTTCTTCCATCTGTTTACGTCTTCCACTATCTCTTTTTTCAGTGTCCTGTAGTTTTCCGTGTATAGGTCTTTCACCTCCTCGGTTAAGTTTATTCCTAGGTATCTTAATTTTTTTGGTGCAATGGTAAATGGGATTGCTTTTTTAGTCTCTCTTTCTGTAAGTTCACTATTGGTGTATAGAAATGTCATAGATTTCTTGGTGTTAATTTTGTATCCTGCTACATTGCCAAATTCATTTATTAAGTCTATGACTTTTTTGATGGAGTCATTCGGGTTTTGTATGTACAATATCACGTCATCTGGGAATAAGCACAGTTTTACGTCTTCTTTTCCAATTTGGATGCCTTTTATTTCTTCTTCTTGTCTAATCACAATGGCTAATACTTCCAGTACTGTGTCAAACAGGAGTTGTGAGAGTAGGCATCCCTGTCTTGTTCCTGTTCTTAGGGGAAATGATTTTAGTTTTTGCCCATTAAGTATGATGTTGGCTGTGGGTTTATCATATATGGCTTTTATTACGTTGAGGTATGATCCTTCTATTCGCATCTTGCTGATAGTTTTTATAAAGAAAGGGTGTTGGATTTTGTCAAATGCTTTTTCTGCATCAATTGATATGACTATGTGGTTTTTATCTCTCAATTTGTTTATGTGATGTATCATGTTTATTGATTTGGGATATTGTACCATCCTTGCATTCCTGGAATAAATCCTACTTGTTCATCATGGTGCATTATCTTTCTGATGTACTGCTGGATTCGATTTGCTAGAATTTTGTTGAGGATTTTGGCATCTATGTTCATGAGGGATATTGGCCTGTAATTCTCTTTCATTGTGTTGTCTTTACCTGGTTTTGGTATTAGGGTGATGCTGACTTCATAGAAGGAGCTTGGAAGTGTTCCTTCCTCTTGAATTTTCTGGAATAGTCTGAGGAGGATAGGTTTTAGTTCTTCTTTGAATGTTTGGTAAAACTCCCCTGTGAAGCTGTCTGGCCCCAGGAGTTTTTGCTGGAAGCTATTCGGTGACTGCTTCCATTTCTTCCATAGGTATTGGCCTATTGAGGTGTTAAGATTCTTCCTGATTGAGTTTTGGAAGGTTATACTTTTTTAGGATTATGTCCATTTCCTCCAGGTTGTCCACTTTGTTGGAATAGAGTTGTTCATAGTATTTTCTAACAATCCTTTGTAATTCGATGGGGTCTGTTGTTATTTCACGTCTTTCATTTCTGATTTTGTTTATTTGGGTCCTCTCTCTTTGCTTCTTGGTGAGCCTGGCTAGAGGTTCATCGATCTTGTTTATCCTTCCAAAGAACCAGCTCTTGGTTTTGTTGATCTTTTGTATTGTTTTTTCAGTCTCTATGTCGTTTATCTCCACTCTGATCTTTATTATTTCCTTCCTTCTGCTTACACTGGGATTTTCTTTTTCTTTTTTTTTTATTGTTTAAGTATTACAAATAGTTGTACATATGTCTCCTTTTTTCTTTTTTTCCCCATTGACCTCCCCCTGACCTCCCCTACCCCCGGTTCATGCCTTCACCTGCCCGCCACCCCCCCCCCCCCCCCCCAGTGTCTTGTATCCATTGGTTGTGCTTATATGCCTGCGTATAAGTCCTTCGGTTGGTCTCTTACAGACCCCCTCGCCCAACCTCCCCTGTCTTCCCAATGTAGTTTGACAGTCTGTTCAATGCTTCTTTGCCTCTGTATCTTTTTCCCACCATTTCTTTCCTTTAAAAAGCTTTGCCTTTGCAAACTAGAAATAAACATATAATAACAAAACAAGATAAAACAAAAAAAATGTTTGAGTCCCAATTTCAATGTCCAACAGTTCTGAGTCCCCGTTTCAATGTCTAACAGTTCCTTATGTGTACATGTCAGCAATGATATCTGGATGGTGGGCACATGTTGGCAATGCAGGTCCGACCCTCTCTGGTTTGGTCCTAGGTAACCTGCAGCGGTGCACAGCTGCTGACTGCTCGCATGGCAAGGCGTTGTCAGCGTCTTCCACCTCTGGACTGTTTTTTCCTCTTGTCTTAGTGGTTGGAGCACACCTGTCAATTCCTCTCTGTTGCAGGAATCCACCTGGTCTTGGGGTTGTTTTCTGAAAATATACAAACATATTCTCGACCACAACTTAATAAAGGAATCTTTTCTATATAATTGATTTAGGGTCCTTTTTATTTTTGCCCAAACGATTTTCCTTTGTCTTATTTAGATACCATGTGTGTTTTTCATGGCTATCTTGCTGTCAGCATTACAAATGAAAATTAATTTTGTAAAGTAAAAATTTTCTAGATGTAATTTACTTATAGGATATTTTTCCTTACATGATATTACTCTACTATCCCCCCCTTTTTTTTTATTAATGGAGGTTTTTGAAAATTTTATAATGCAGTCTTGATAACTTTAAATTTTAATTTTTTTTTTTGCCCCAAAATATGACTGCTTTAGGTTCATTGCATATTCAGGAATTTTACCATGAGATGAACTACCAATAGAAATTTTAGTTATTACTTTAAGAACAGCTTTTTGTCCAGTACAATTAAATTTACTTGAATATTCACTTATTTCAATTAGCCTATTTAAATTAATCTGAAAACTTGATTACTATTTTACTGTCAAAATTAATACTCTACCAACAATCTTAGTTTACCCTGTAAATATTAGTGGGAAGGATTATTTGCATTCTTGAGTGGGCCCTGAGCATTCCTGATGCTAGGCTGAATTTAGATATAGGGCAGCTGCTGTCGGCCAAGTCTCTTGTCTGTTACCTGGGTCCCGATCTGAGCTGGGCCAAGTCTCTGTCTGTCACCTGTATCTCGATGTGAGCTGGGCCAAGTCTCTTTCTGTTGCCTGGGTCCCAATCTGAGCTGGGTGTAGGAAGCACAAAGTAGCCATGGGGGCAGGAGACCTCCTTCAGAAGGGGCGAGGGTTCAAGCCCCTGCAATGTTGGGGGGGGTAAGGGTCTGTGCCCCACTTCTATTGCACCCCCAAGTTCTCTCCTGATGGCCCCTCTGCGACTGTGCCTGTTCCTTCCTTGAGGAATATTACCCATCTCTGGCTAACCAGCCATCCTCCAGGGCCAACCAGGGTGATGTGAGGTTCAATTCTGTCTCCTTGGTAGCCTATACCCCCAAGGTCTCCACACCCACACCCGTGGGAACCCCTGGCCTGATGGCAGGGTCTCGGTGCTGATCACATATCTCAGGGAACTCAGGTTTCTTCTCCAGTGAGGGCCCAGCTCACACCATTGGGTGTAAGACAGATCCATGGTACCAGTCCCCATGAGGCTTCAAGCTCAGCATGAACAGAAAACTCAGGCAACAGCTGAGGGCAATTGGATTGTGAGAAGAGGGTTCGTCTTGGCACAAAAGGCAAGAGGGGCCAATATAGGATGCTCAAGTGCCTTCCTAGTGCCTTAATTCCTTCTGAAAGGGATTAAATCCTTTCATGTATTTTTTTTAATTGCTGCCAACCATTCAAAGATTTAGTTTGTAAGTTTGTTTGGGATAATTGTACAATATGCTGTTGTAAAATATCTAAAATCATAATGACACTGTAGAATAATATCATGTAAGGATATTCTTTGCCCTAGGCCCTGGCAATTCCATTTCAAACTGGCTGTCAATTTCTTTTTGTAGCTTTATATAAACTTTGTCAGGGAGGCAAAAACACAAATTACTTACTTTAGTTCAAGAGGCCAAATATATTGTCTTTCAGTTACAATCCTTATGAATTTTGAAGGAAACTTCTCTTTGTTTCCTTCCAAAATAATTTTCAGGCTACAGAGAGTTTCATTTAAAAATTTTTGTCACATGAAATAATTTCTCTTAAGGTTATGGTGACCACTAGTATTGATTAGATTTAGTATTTTATTTTTATTTTATAATTTTTTAATTTTTATTTTTTGCATATGTGTCCTTATTTCCCTATAACCTCCACTCCCCACTTATGCCCCACCCCCTTGGTGTCTGTGTCCATTGATTAGGTTCATATGCATGCATACAAGTCCCTTGGTTGATCTCTCCACCTTACCCCCACCCTCCCCTACCTTACCTGAGGTATGATGTTCTGATCGCCATTTCTCAGCCTCTGGATCTGTTCTTGTTCATCTGTCTATGCCGTTCATTATATTCCACAAATGAGCGAGATCATGTGATGTTTATCTTTCTCTGCCTGGCTTATTTCACTCAACATAATATTCTCCATCTCCATCCATATTGTTGCAAATGGTAGGAACTCCTTTTTTACCGCAGCGTAGTATTCCACTGTATAGATATACCACAGTTTTTTAATCCATTCATCTGCTGATGGGCATTTAGGCTGTTTCCAAATCATAGCTATGGTGACTTGTGCTGCTATGAACATAAGGGTGCATATTTCCTTTCTGATTCGTGTTTCTAGATTCTTGGGATATATTCATAGAAGTGGGATCACTGTGTCAAATGGGAGTTCCATTTTTAGTTTTTTGAGGAAGCTCCATACTGTTCTCCACAGTGGCTGCACCATTCTGCATTCCCACCCACGGTGCAAAAGAGTTCCTTTTTCTCCGCATCCTCGCCAACATTTGTTGTTTGTTGATTTGTTGATAATAGCTGTTCTGACAGGTGTGAGATGGTATCTCATTGTTGTTTTGATTTGCATCTCTCTGATGATTAGTGACTGTGAGCAGGTTTTCATATGTCTCTTGGCCTGCTTTCTGTCTTCTTTTGAAAAGTATCTATTTAAATCAGTTGCCCATTTTTTGATTGGGTTGTTTATCTTCTTTTTGTTAAGTTGTATGAGTTCTCTGTATATGTTGGAGATTAATCCCTTATCATTGATATCATTGGCAAATATGTTCTCCCATGCAGTGGGCTTTCTTGTTGTTCTATTGATGGTTTTCTTTGCTGTGCAAAAGCTTTTTATTTTGATGTAGTCCCATTTGTTTATTTTCTCTTTAGCTTCCATTGCTCTAGGAGTACTATCAGTAAAGAAGTTCTTTCAGCATATGTCCGAGGTTTTGCTGCCTGTGGATTCCTCTAGTATTTTCATGGTTTCCCATTTTATGTTTAAGTCCATTATCCATTTTGTGTTTATTTTTGTGTATGGTGTAAGTTGGTGATCCAGCTTCATTTTTTTGCATGTATCTGTCCAATTTTCCCAACACCATTTGTTGAAGAGACTGTCTTGATTCCATTGAATGTTTGTGCTTCCTTTGTCAAATATTAATTGAGCATATTGATTTGGGTCAATTTCTGGGTTCCCTATTCTATTCCATTGATCTATATGTCTGTTCTTGTGAAAGTACCAGGCTGCTTTGAGAACAGTGGCTTTGTCATACAGCTTGATATCTGGTATTGAGATCCCACCTACTTTGTTCTTCTTTCTCAGGATTGCTGTAGCTATTCGGGTTCTTTTTTTATTCCAGATGAATTTTTGGAAAGTTTGTTCTAGGGCTGTGAAATATGTCATTGGTATTTTAATGGGAAGTGCATTGAATCTATAGATTGCTTTGGGTAGTATGGACATTTTGATGATGTTGATTCTACCAATCCATGAATATGGTATGCTCTTCCATCTGTTTATGTCTTCCTCTATCTCTTTTTTCAGTGTCGTGTAGTTTTCTACATATAGGTATTTTACCTCTTTAATTAAGTTTATTACTAGGTATCTTAGTTTTTTTGGTGTGATGGTAAATGGGATTTCTTTTTTAGTCTCTCTATCTGTAAGTTCATTATTGGTGTATAGAAATACCATAGATTTCTTGGCATTAATTTTGTATCCTGCTACATTACCAAATTCATTTATTAAGTCTATTGCTTTTTTTATGCACTCTTTAGGGTTTTCTATGTACATTATCATGTCATCTGCGAATAAGGACAGTTTTACTTCTTTTTTACCAATTTGGATGCCTTTTATTTCTTCTTCTTGTCTGATCGCAATGGCTAGTACTTCCAGTACTATATTGAACAGGAGTGGTGAGAGTGGGCATCCCTGTCTTGTTCCTGTTCTTAGAGGAAATGGTTTTAGTTTTTGCCCATTGAGTATGATGTTGGCTGTGGGTTTATCATATATGGCTTTTATTACGTTGAGGTATGATCCTTCTATTCGCACCTTGCTGAGAGTTTTTATCAAGAAAGGGCGTTGGATGTTGTCAAATGCTTTTTCTGCATCAATTGATATGACTATGTGGTTTTTATCTCTCAATTTGTTTATGTGATATATCACGTTTATTGATTTGGAATATTGTACCATCCTCGCATCCCTTGAATAAATCTTACTTGGTCATGGTGTATAATCTTTCTGATGTACTGCTGGATTCGATTTGCTAGAATTTTGTTGAGGATTTTGGCATCTATGTTCATGAGGAATATTGGCCTGTAATTCTCTTTCATTGTGTTGTCTTTATCTGGTTTTGGTATTAGGGTGATGCTGGCCTCATAGAAGGAGTTTGGAAGTGTTCCTTCTTAAATTTTCTGGAATAGTCTGAGGAGGATAGGTTTTAGTCCTTCCTTGAACTTTTGGAAAAACTCCCCTGTGAAGCCGTCTGCCCCTGGGCTTTTGTTTGCTGGAAACTTTTTGATGACTGCTTCCATTTCTTCCACAGTTGTCAGCCTATTGAGATTTTTGGAATCTTCCTGAGTGAGTTTTGGAAGGTTGAATTTTTCTAGGAATGTGTCCATTTTCTCCAGATTGTGTAGTTTGTTAGAATAGAGTTGTTCATAGTATTTTTTAACAATCTTTTGTATTTCTGTAGGATCTGTTGTTATTTCACCTCTTTTATTTCTAATTTTGTTTATTTGGGTCCTCTCTCTTAGCTTCTTGGTCAGCCTGGCTAGAGGTTCATCAATCTTGTTTATCCTTTCAAAGAACCAGCTCTCAGTTTTGTTGATCTTTTGCATTGTTTCTTTGGTCTCAATGTCATTTATCTCCGCTCTGATCTTTATTATTTCCTTCCTTCTGCTTACACTGGGCTTTTCTTGTTGCTCTTTTTCTAACTTTTTGAGTTGTAGGGTTAGGTAATTTATTACCATTGTTGTTTCTTTTTTGCAGTATGTTTGTAGAGCTCTGAACTTCCCTCTCAAGGCTGCTTTTGCTGTGTGCCATAGATTTTGGATTGTTGTGTTTTCATTGTCATTTGTTGCCATGATGTTTTTTATTTCTTCCTTGATCTCTCTGGTAACCCAGTCATTGTTTAAGAGCATGCTGTTTAGTCTCCATGTGTTTGACTTCTTTAGATTGTTTTTATTGTGGTTGATTTCCAGTTTTATGCCACTGTGGTCTGAGAAGATGCTTGATATGATTTCTATCTTCTTGAATTTGAAGAGACTTTGCTTATGTCCCAACATATGGTCTATCTTTGAAAATGAGCCATGTGCACTTGAGAAGAATGTATATTCTGTGGCTTTGGGGTAAAATGTCCTGAAGATGTCACTTAATTCCATCTGGTCTAGTGAGACATTTAGGATTGACGTTTTTTTGCTGATTTTTTGTTTAGAGGATTTGTCCAATGGTGATAGTGGGGTATTATAGTCTCCTACTATGATGGTATTGCTGTCACTCTCTCCCTTGATATCTTCCAGGAGTTTTTTTTTTAATGTATCTGAGTGCTCCTATATTGGGTGCATATATGTTTACCAGAGTTATATCTTCTTGTTGGATTGCTCCCTTTAATATTATGAGGTGGCCTTCCTTATCTCTTGTTATGTCCTTCATTTTGAGATCTAATTTGTCAGATATAAGTATTGCTACCACAACTTTTTTTTTCATTTCCATTCGCCCTGAAAACCCTTTTTCCATCCCTTCACCCTCATTCTGTGTGTGTCTTTTTTTCTCAGGTGGGTTTCTTATATACAGCAGATATATGGGTTGTGTTTTCTTATTCAATCCATTACCCTATGTCTTTTGATGGGGGAATTTAATCCATTTACATTTAAAGTTATTATTGATAGGTCCTTATTTGTCATGATTTTTATTCTTTTAATTTTTTAAAAAAATATTTATTCAGATTATTACAACTGTTTCTCTTTTTTCCCCCCATAGTTCCCCTCCACCTGGTTCCCACCCCACCTTCTGCCCTTACCTCCCCCTGACTCTCCTCATCCATAGGTGTACGATTTTTGACCATTCTCTTCCTGCACCCCCTTACCCATTTCCCCCTGAGAATTATCAGTCCACTCCCTTTCTATGCCCCTGATTCTATTATATTCACCAGTTTATTCTGTTCCTCGGGTTTTTAATTCACTTGATTTTTAGGTTCACTTCTTGATAGATATGTATTTGTTGTTCATCATTTTTATCTTTACTTTTTTCTTCTTCCTCTCCTTAAAGAATACCTTTCAGCATTTCATAAAATACTGGTTTGGTGGTGATGAACTCCTTTAGATTTTTCTTATCTGTGAAGCTCTTTATCTAACTTTCAATTCTGAATGATAGCTTTGCTGGGTAGAATAATCTTGGTTGTAGGTTCTTGCTATTCATCACTTTGTAGATTTCTTGCCACTACCATCTGGCCTGCATAGTTTCTCTTGAGAAACCAGCTGACAATCATATAGGTGCTCCCTTGTAGGTAATTAACTGTTTTTCTCTTGCTGCTTTTAATATTCTCTCTTTGTCTTTTGCTCTTGGCATTTTAATTATGATGTGTCTTGGTGTGGTCCTCTTTGGACTCCTTTTGTTTGGGGTTCTATGCACTTCCTGGACTTGTAAGGCTATTTCTTTCACCAGGTGGGGGAAGTTTTCAGTCATTATTTCTTCAAATAGGTTTTCAGTATCTTGGTCTCTCTCTTCTTCTGGCACCCCCATAATTCTGATGTTGGTACACTTGCAGTTGTCCCAGAGGTTTCTTACACTATCTTCAACTTTTTGGATTTTTTTTTGCTTTTTGCTTTTTCGGTTGGTGATTTTTGCTTCTTTGTATTTCAATTCTTTGACTTGTTTCTTGTGTTCCTCTAGTCTGTTGTTGGGTCTCTGTATAATATCTTTTATTTCACTCAGTGTATATTTAATTTCTAGTTGGTCCTTTTTCATATCTTCGAGGGTCCCATTATATTTATTGGCCCTTTCTAGGATATTCTTGAAAAGCCTTATAACCGTGGTTTTGAATTCTATATCCAGTCATTTGTTTTCCTCCATTTCTTTCATTTGTGACCTGTTTCTTTGTCGCTGCATTTTCAGTGCTTCCCTGAGTTGGTAGGGTAGCTTTGTGTGCTAGGTTTCCTATATGGCCCAGTGGGTCGGCCTCCCCAGTTAACCTTAGGTAGACACTCTTGGGGATCCCCTTTGTGGACTGTATGTACAGCCTTGTTGTAGTTAAGTCTTGATTGTTGTTGGTATCACTGGGAGGAATTGACCTCCAGGCCAGTTGGCTGTGAGGATCAGCTGTGTCTATGCTGGGAGAAGTTTGGTGCTGGAGACAGCCTTTAGAATTAGATTTGCCAAGTTGCAAAAGCCTCTGTGCTCAGCTTGGATGGGGTGGAGTCTCAGGGCGGAGCAGACAGTCTTGGCTTCCTGTCAGTCCTGCCCTTGCACACGCATGCCTGCAGACTTCTGCCCTCCCCAGCTCCCGAGCCTCTGCCCGAGAGTCCAGATTACCCCCTCAAGATTGTGGGTCCCTAGGGGCTCACCTGGAACTGGGGTTCTGTGCAGTAAGAACTGGGGCAACCTGGCAGTCTTTATGCACACTAGCTTGCGTGCTTCCAGATCCCTGCCCACTGGTGCTCCCCCAGGTCTCCCCCAGGTTCTGAGTCTCTGAGTGCCTTTCTCTCTACCTGACAGTCCAGACTTCCCCTGTATAAGCCTGGGTCCATGGGGTTTTGCCCAGAACCGGGGTTCAGTGCAGTCGGAACTGGTGTTCAGTGCAGTCGGGGGCTTCCTTCCCCCTCCCGCCAGAGAAAGTCAGCCAGGCTCTCAGCCGCCCTTCCTCTCTGCATGCACAAAGACCCTATTCCGTACCTCAACCCTTTGCCATTCCTCCAATTCTCAGTGAGCTTTATTCTTTCCTTCTAGTTGTAGAATTTCCACTCAGCCAGCTTTCCTGTGGTTCTGGATGGTGTCCCTTCTGTCTTTTAGTTGTAGTTTTGAAAATGTTGTGCAAGGCAGCAGTTTAGGTGCTTACCTATGCTGCCATCTTGGTTTCTCCTCGCCATTTTTATTCTTTACTCCTGTGTTCCTTCTTCGCTTCCTATTTCTTTTTTTTACAACAGACCCTTTAGTATTTCTTGCATTGCTGGTTTGGTGGGAATAAATTCCCTTAGTCCTTTGTTATCTATGAAGCTCCTGATTTCACCTTCAATTTTGATTGATACCTTTGCTGGGTACAGTATTCTTGGATTCAGACCATCCTTTGCATGACTTTTTATATTTCATTCCATTCCCTTCTGGCCTGATGAGTTTCTGTTGAGAAATCAGTCACTAGTCTGATGGGGGTTCTTTGTAGGTAACTTTCTGTCTCTCTCTGGCTGCTTTTAAGATTCTTACTTTGTCATTGGTGTTTGCCAGTTTAATTATAATGTGCCTTGGCGTTGGTCTTTTGAGGTTCATTTTGCTTGGGACTCTGTGAGCTTCTTGGATTTGTGTGGGGTTTTTCTTCCCTATATCAGGGAAGTTTTCTGTCATTATTTCTTCAAACAGGTTTTCTATTCCTAGCTCAGTTTCCTCTCCTTCTGGAACCCCTATTATGCGGATGTTGTTTTGTTTTGTGTTGTCCCAAAGTTCCCTTAGGCTCTCTTCCTGCTCTTTAATTTATTTTTTCTAGAATCTGCTCTACTTGGGTATTTTTTCCTACCTTGTCTTCTATCTCACTGATGCGGTCCTCTGCTTCTTCTACTCTACTCTTCATGCTTTCTATTGAGTTCTTTACAGCAGCAATGTCATTTTTCATTTTTTCTTGGTTCTTCTTCATTTCCTCTTGGTTCTTACTCATATTGTCGAATTTGTCATCCATTCTTTTCAGCCACCTTATGACCATTTTTCTGAATTCTTTCACTGGCAGGTTGCTTGCCTCCGTTTCGTTTACTTCCTTTCTGGTTATGCCTGCTTTTCTTTCATATGAGGGCTGTTTCTTTGTCTCCCCATGGTCTCTCTTCTCCGGGTGTCTGGTTATGTAGTTCTCTCTCTCCTTACGCCAGGTTAAATCTGACCCCTCTGTGGTGGAGTGTATAGCTCCTCTGAATCCACATGTTTGTGCCAATTTGGGACCGGTGTTCTGGAGTTTGCAGCTGTTCAGTGGGTCCCATAGTTGCAGATTTTCAGGCTTCTGATAATATCCACTTTCCCCTTCAAGATACCGTGGTCTCCGCGTCTGAGCCGGTGGCTCCAGGAGAGGACCCAGCAGCAGTGGGGGCTGCCACATTAGGGGAGCCCCGTCCATCAGTCCCCCATCTTCTCCTGGAGTATAGCTGTCACTTAACTCAACAACAAACACTCCCCGTGAGACCCTCAACTACTCTTTCTATCTGCCCCAGGACAAGGCTTGGGACACATCCATCTGTTCTGCTGCCATATTTCCCCCCCAAGGCCTTTATCATTTTAAAGTCAAATTTTTCATGCTGTCTTTTTACATGATTCAGAAGCTGTGGGTGAGCTACTTGGATAATAGGAAAAGCAAGTTGTTCCTCCGCCGTCATGTCCTTTAATCCTTCTCGGATAGCTCTTTGCATAGGTGATTCCATTAATGGTGAATTAAATGTTTCAGGATTAGGACATGGAGGGGGAGGGGGCCATGAAGGCCATTCCTCCAATTTTTCCTTTTGCTCCACTTTAGGAGAGCAAGGTCCAAGGGGAGGGGTTTTATCCTCTTTTGTTTCTCTAAAAGGCTCTAACAAATCCAATACCATGTTCCACAAGGAGAAACAATTTGGAGGCAAATTTTCCCCCTGCTGCTGAGGTTTTTTCAAGTTCTGACTAACTCTTTCCCAACATTCAACATCTAATGTACCTTCTTCAGGAAACCAGGGATTATGTTCTATAATAATATGCAAAAACTGTAAGAGAATACCTTCTGACACTTTAATTCCTTTATCCTTAAGCATGCAAACCAAAAGTCTACAATAAAGCTTCTCCCCTTTTGACAAATTCTGCCCTATTAGCCTGGATAAAAAATGTTCCCACCCTACTTACAGATCTCAACTTCTGCAGCTGGCTGTGGGCTTTGCACGCAGCAAATTTCCCCACCTATTCAGTGAATTCTTTTTCCCCACCTTGCTGGTGAAACGTTGTTTTTCTGCTCCAGGCAAATCTTCTCCAGATATCCATCATTCGAGGTGCCAGATGTGAGAGTCCATGTCCTGGATGGCTCAGGGTTTGGGATCTGGAGAAGGTCCGTGGTCAAATGATGATACAAGACAAGAAATAATAATTTGGAAACAATGGGGGGCCAGGAAGAGAGTCCAAAGCAAGGGCAAGGACTTCACTGGTGCCCACACCCTGCCAGTCTTTTATTCAATCTTAGATACACATATTGCCCTTAGTCAGGCAGGCAATTCTAGTAACAGAAAGACTATCTTCAAGTTCAGTAAATATTACTAAAGATTTACTTTGAGTCTATTTGGTCAGGAAATTGCTTGAGCTACCATTGTGTCAACTAAACAATCAGTGCATAGCTTTGGCCCTTGCCAGAGCTCAAGGTTCATGAGCCTTCTGCATTCCTTGTTTACACTTTTCTGATAGGGAAGACATTGGCTAGCTTCCAACAGTATGAACCAGTGGCAATCAAGGTAGTGGGGGAAAAAACACAGAAAAGTGGCCTATGATTGTACAAGAACTTAGGGAGTGAAAACTTCTTGAATAAAGGCATATGAAAAAGAAGCCTGAAGCAGATGCAGGACTATCTCTGACCAAAATGGTATCTTCTCATACAGAAGGTATGGGCATAAAACCTAGCAGAATTTCCAGGGACAAGCATCCTTTTCCCAAAGGTACTCCCCTTCCTCATGCTGAGAAGAAATCCAGACCCAGCACAGATAATAAGAAACATTTAGGTTTGTTTTCATCCAAATCCATGCCAGGAGAGAGGACCAAAGTAGGATCTAGCAATTGCTACCAAGCCTCACTTCAGAAGGACTATGACAGGCCTGTTTTCAATGGGAATGGAAAGACCCACTTGAGCACCTTTTCACCAAGTGTTCCAAAGACTTCTGCTAAAGGGACTCAGAAATCTGTTACTGAGCACACAGCCAAAAAAATCTCCTCTCCATCCTAGCCATTCCAGACCTGGACCTGTGGTCTCCCCACATAAGGCTAAGAGTCCAAGTGTCAGGCAGTCAGGCAGCAGCTCCAGCTTAGCTCCTTGGCAGCCCATCACAGGGAGTCTTCGGCCTATGGTTAGTTCTGGCTCCGTTCCCAGGCACCAGAATGGCAGCTCCAGCTCAGGACCTGAGCGATCAAACAGTGGGACCAAGAGGCCAGGCAGTGACTTAAATCCTCCTGGAAGGACAGTCAGCAGTACAGGTGGCTCTGGATGACCCATCAGTGTCCCAGGTGGTTCTAGGAAGTCAGTGGTCAGTTCTGGTGACTCTGGGTGGCCTGTGCACAATCCACATAACCGACAACCAACGAGTGGCTCAGTGCCCCCCAGGCGGTCAGTCAGTGGCTCTGGGAGATCAGCAAGTGGCACAATTTCAGCGGGACAGACTTTCAGCTGTTCAGGCCCTAGAACACCAGTGAGCAGCTTGGGACCTGGGTGAATAGTTAGTAGCTTAGATCCCCCCATAAGCCCAAATGCACATTTGTCTCAGAAACAATATCTTCTAAGAATATCATTACCCAGACCACCAATAGAGAGATGAATGGAATGAAGCCTTCTTTAGCTGGCTACAGATCTGCCCAACATTCTCCAGGGTTTCCCTTCCCTAGCGGTTACAAAAGACAGTGGGAATATGAAGAGGAGGAAGATGAGAACTATGACTCCAAAATGGAAGATTTTATCAAAGATGAAGGAGAATCTCATGACGAAATATCTGAGCACATTCTTTGGCTATGACCAAAAAAAATACAAAGATGAAGAAGCAAAGAGTTTAAGACGAGGTATGCAAGAGGACTTAGAGGAAATGAGATGGGAGGAAGAAGCAACGAAATGCAGAGAGGTCAAGAAGCTGAAAAGACATTAGCTGCTGCTTTTACTTATTTTTGTGAAACACTGGAGACATTCTACTGCAAAGAAGTCCTGCCTTTGGACTGAAGAAGCCCATTATCATTTTAGATTTACTAGTGGCCCTGTGCACGAAATTCGTGCACAGGGGTGGGGGGAAGGTGTCCCTCAGCCTGGCCTGCACTCTCCCAAATCTGGGACCCCTTGGGGGATGTGAGGGATCGGGCCTATGCCAGGAGTTGGACATCCCTCTCACAATCCAGGACTGCTGGCTCGTAACCGCTTGCCTGCCTGCCTGCCTGATTGCCCCTAACCGCTTCTGCCTGCCAGCCTGATCACCCCCTAACCACTCCCCTGCCAGCCTGATTGACACCTAACTGCTCCCCTGCTGGCCTGTGAGGGATGTCCAACTTCCCATTTAGGCCCGATCCTACCTGGTAGAATATGAAGAGGAGGAAGATGAGAACTATAACTCCAAAATGGAATATTTTATCAAAGATGAAGGAAAATCTCATGAAGAAATATCTGAGTACATTCTTTGGCTATGACCGAAAAAAATACAAAGACGAAGAAGGCTAGTAGGATCAGGCCTAAACGAGAAGTCGGACATCCCTCAAGGGATCCCAGATTGGAGAGGGTGCAGGTTAGGCTGAGGGACACACACACCCCGTGCATGAATTTCATGCACCAGGTCTCCAGTATATATATATTAAAGGCCCAATGAGTGCATAAATTTGTGCATGGGTGGGGTCCGGCCAGCCTGGCCAGAGGGAGGGGACATGGGTGGTTGGCCGGCCTGCCTGCTGGTCAAGGGGACAATTTGCATATTAGCTTTTTATAATATAGGATATACACTAAGTGGCCAGATTATTATGTGTTCAGAGATCATAATAATCCGGCCACTCAGTGTATATTTTGAGCATAAAGTATTTTAAATACTTTACAGGGTGAAAGCTGTAGTACAGATGACATAATGCCCAGTGATTGCTCTTAGGAAGTTAACTGCTCACAGGTGCCACCCTTGATCCTGATAAGCTATGCACTCTAATGTGGGGCCCACTCAACAACCAGCCAATCTTCTTTTGTTCCTTTGCTATTTTAAAAAGGAAAAAATATTGCCTCTTGACTTCCATAATTCTGTTAATGGGTGAGTAGGACAATGGCCGGCTCCCAATCAAACTTATTTTGTCTTTTTATGAGGAATCTGGCCCTTCCATGAATATTGTCAGCAATAAAGTGACCTGTTCTAATCTATATATTTGGCTTGAGATCTTGAAAATGTACTAGAGGCCCAATGCATGAAATTCGTGCATGGGGATGTGTGTCCCTCAGCCCAGACTGCACCCTCTCCAATCTGGGACCCCTTGAGGGATGTCTTATGTTTATTGATTTGTGGATATTGTACCATCCTTGCATCCCTGGGATAAATCCTACTTGGTCATGATATGTGAATTTTTCTGATGTAATGCTGGATCTGATTTGTTACAGTTTTGTAGAGGATTTTGGTATCTATTTTCATGAGGGATATTGGCCTATAATTCTCTTTTTTGGTATTGGTATTAGGTTTTGGTATTAGGGTTTTTTTAATGTATTTGGGTACTCCTGTATTTAGTGCCTATATGTTTACCAGGGTTATATCCTTTTGTAGTACCGATCCCTTTAGTATTATGTAGTGGCCTTCTTTATCACTTGTTATGGCATTTACTTTGAGGTATATTTTGTGATATCTAAGTATTGCTTTCCCAGCTGTTTTTTCTTCATTTCCATTTGCCTGGAAGATATTTTCCCATCCCTCCACTTTCAGTCTGTGTGAGTTCCTTGTTCTAAGGTGGGTCTCTTGTAGACAGAAAATGTATGGGTCATGTTTTCTTATCCATTCAGCCACTCAATGTCTTTTGATTGGATCATTTAGTTCATTTATTTTTAAAGTTATTATTGATGGGTTGTTGTTTGTAGCCATTTTTATTTTTCGTGCCTATGTTCCTCCTTCCTTTTTTATTTCTTATTTTTATACCATTCCCTTTAGCATTTCTTGCATTGCTGGCCTGGTGGTGATAAACTCCCTTAGCCTTTATTTATTTATTTTTTGTCTGTGAAGCTCCTTATTTCCCCTTCAATTTTGAATGATAGCCTTGCTTAATGTAATATTCTTGTATTCAGTCCCTTGCTTGGAATCACTTTGTAAAGTTCCTTCCATTCCTTTCTGTCCTGATGTATTTCTGTTGAGAAAACATTTGATAATCTAATGTGAGATCCTTTGTATATAACTTTCTGTTTCTCTCTTACAGCCTTTAAGACTCTCTCTTTGTAAACTAGAAACACAAACCAGAAAGGATATATGCACCCCTATGTTCATAGCAACACAAGTCACCATACCTAAGATTTGGAGCCTAAGTGCCCATCAGCAAATGAGTGGATTAAAACACTGTGGTACATCTACACAATGGAATATGATGCTATGGTGAAAAAGAAGTAGTTCTTACCATTTGCAACAACATGGATGGAGCTGGAGAGCATTATACTAAGTGAAATTGGCAGAGAAAGATAAATATCACATGATCTCACTCATTTATGGAATATAATAAACAACATAAATTGATGAACAAAAACAGATCCAGAGACAGAGAAACATCAATCAGAATGTCAAAAATTCAGGGAAGGTAGGGGATGGTGGAGGTAAGAAGGAGAGATTATCCAAAGGACTTATATGCATCCATATAAGCATAATCAATAGATACAGACAACAGGGGGTTAAGGGCATGAATGGGGGGTTCGGGGGTAATGGGAAAATAACAACACATATGTAATACCTTTATCAATAAAGAAATTTTTAAAAATTCTCTCTTTGTTGTTAACAATTGCCATTGTAATTATGACGTGTCTTGGTGTGGATCTTTTGGGTTCATCTTGTTTGGGACTCTCTATGCTTGTGTGACTTTTTTCTTCTCCACATCAGGAAAGTTTTCTGAGGTTATTACTTCAAATATGTTTTCTAATCCTTGTTCCTCTTCCTGTCATTGTGGCACCTCTATTATTTGTATGTTGCTTCATTTAATGTTGTCCAAAAGTTCCCTTAGGCTCTCTTCTAATTCATTAATTCAGTATTCCACTTCTCCTAGTCTACTGTTGAAACTTTCCATAGTGTTTTTTATTGAAGCTACACACTCTTTATTTCTTCTTGGTTTTTACATAAGTTGTTGATTTTTTCATCTATCTGGTTTATGAACTGTATAACACTTATTTTGAATTCTTTTGCTGACATATTACATACCTCTGTTTCACTTAGCTCAGTTTCTGGCAATTCCTTCTTTTCTTTCCTTTGGGGATTTCTTTGTCTCCCCATTTTTGCTCTCACTGAAGGACCTAGGTGTCGAGTCATGCGGGGGCTGCACTTCAGGCAGCAGTGGCTTCTTGGGTGGTGGCTGCTCCTCAGGCAGTCATGGCAGTGGCTGCTCCTCAGTTGGCAGAAGCTCCTCTAGTGGGTGCTGCTCGTGCCGCTGCTTGCAGCAGTAGTGGCTCCTCTGGCTGGTGGGGTGGGCTGATCTTCCATCTGCTGCTCCTTGGACAGGGGGAGGCTGCTTATGAAGCTGCTGCTCCTTGGATGGTGGCGGACAGCTCATGCAGCTGCTGCTCCTCGGATGGGAGCGGACTGTGCAAGGCTGCTGCTCATTGAATAGGGATGGGCAGTTCACACAGTTGCTGCTCCCCAGACAGGGGAAGGTGGCATGCAGCTGCAGACCCTTGGATGCATACAGGCTGCTTGTGAGGCTGTTGCTCCTCAGATGAGGGTGGGCTTGCAAGGCTGCTACTCCTCAGATGGGAACACACTGCTCACAGAACTGCTGTTCCTAAGTTCTGAAGACTAGAAGGCCAATATCAAGGTGTCACTGTCAGGTTTGAATTTCCATAAGGACTCTGTTCCTTGTATATAGATGTCCACTTCTTTACTGTGTCCTCACATGGCTTTTCTTCTCTCTCTGGGCTTTACTAGTATTTATACCATGATGAAGTGGCTCTCACTACTTCCTCAAGTTGGCGGAGAAGAAGTGTGAAGGTGCTGAGTGGCTCTTAAAGTTGCAAAAACAGCCTGGTGGCCACATCTCTTCCAAGATGTTCTGAAGGCTCCCCCAAGATGAGTGTGCAAAACTCAGAGCTCCGTGGAGGCTGCCCTGGCCTAGGAGAGGAATCCAAACCAGGCCCTTTAGCAGCTGCAGGCCCTGGATCTACCCATGCACTGTGCACTAAATTGTGTGCTATTGCCTCCTTTGTCAAATATAAATTTAGCATAATTTCTTGGGTTGATTTGTGGGTTCTCTGTTATGTTCCATTGGTTAATATGTCTGTTCTTGTGCCAGTACCAGGCAGTTTTGAGAACAATGGCTTTGTAATATATCTTGATATCTGGTATTATAATTCCCCCAACTTTGTTCCTCTTTCTCAGGATTGCTGAGGCTATTTGGGGTCTTTTCCAGTTCCATATGAATTTTTGGAGAGTTTGTTCTAGGTCTATGAAATATGCCATTGGTTTTTTAATGGGGATGGCATTGAATCTATAGGTTACTTTGGGTAGTATAGACATTTTAATAATGTTGAGTCTACTAATCCATGAACACGGTATATTCTTTCATTTGTTTACATCTTCCTCTATCTGAGTTTTCAATGTCCTGTAGTTGTCTGACTACAGGCCTTTTACCTCCTTACTTAAGTTAATTCCTAGGTATCTTTGTTTTTTGTTGTTGTTGTTTTGTTTTTGCAATGATAAATTGAATTATTTTTTACTTTCTCTTACTGTGAGCTCATTATTGGTGTATAGAAAGCCATACATTTCTGAGTGTTTATTTTGTGTCCTGCTACATTGACAAATTCATTTAAGTCTAGTAGTTTTTTGATGGAGTCCTTAGGGTTTTCTATGTACAATATCATGTCATCTGTGAATAATGACAATTTTACTTCTTCTTTGGGGAACAGGAGTGGTGAAAGTGGGTATCCCTGTCTTGTTCCTGTTCTTAGGGGAAATGGTTTTAGTTTTTGCCCATTGAGTATGCTGTTGGCTGCCAGTTTGTCATAGGCCCTTATTATGTTGAGGTATGATCCCTCTATTCCCACTTTGCTGAGAGTTTTTATCAAGAAAGGGTGTTGGATTTTTTCAAGTGCTTTTTCTGCATCAATTCATATGACTCGGTGATTTTTGTCTCTCAATTTGTATATGTGATGTATCACGTTGACTGATTTGTGGATATTATACTAGCCTTGCATCCCTGGAATAAATCCCACTTGGTCATGGTGTATGATCTTTTGAATGTAATGCTGGATCAAATTAGCTAGAATTTTGTTGAGTATATTAGCATCTATGTTCATCAGGAATATTAGCCTGTGATTCTCTTTGGGGTGTCTTTATCTGCTTTTGGGATTAGGGTAATGCTGGCTACATAGAAAAAGCTTGGAAGTGTGCCTTCCTCTTTAATTTTTTGGAATAGTCTCAGGAGGGTAATTTTAGTTCATTGAATGTTTGGTAAAACTCCACTGTGAAACTGTCCAGTTCAGGTCTTTTGTTTGCTGGAAGTTTTTTGATTACTGCTTCCATAGTTATTGGCCTTTTCAGATTTTTTAATTCTTCCTGATTGAGTTTTGGAAGATTGTACTTTTCTAGGAACATGTCCATTTCCTCTAGGTTGTCCAGTTTGTTGTAATGGAGCTGTTCATAGTAATTTTTTTACAATCCTTTATATTTCTGTGGAGTTGGTTATTACTTCACTTGTTTCATGTCTGATTTTATTTATTTGGGCCATCTCTCTTTACTTCTAGGTGGTCCTTGCTAGAAATTCAACAATCTTGTGTATCTTTTCAAAGAAATTGCTCTTGGTTTTATTGAACTTTTTTCTCTCTAAGCAATCTATTTTTGCTCTGATGTTTATTATCTCCTTCTTTCTGATTACTCTGGGCTGCTCTATTTTCAATTCTTTAAGTTGTAGGGTTAGATAATTCATTACCTGTTTTTCTTGTTTTGTGAGGTAGACCTGTAGTGCTATGAACTTCCCTCTCCCGACTGCTTTCAATGTGTCTCATCATTTTTGGATTGTTGTGTTTTCATTGTCATTTGTTTTCAGGATGTTTTTTATTTCTTATTTGATCTCTTTGGTAACCCAATCATTTGTTTAATAACATGCTATTTAGCCTCCCAGTGTTTGATTTTTATAAAATTGTTTTTATTGTAGCCGATTTCTAATTTTATGCCATTGTGATCTAAGAAGATACTTGATATGATTTCAATCTTCTTGAATTTGTAGAGACTTAGCCTATGTTTTTATATGTGGTCTATCTATGAAAATGCCCCAGGTGCACTTAAGAAGAATGTATATTCTGTGGCTTTGAGGTAAAATGTTCTGAAGATGTCAATTAATTCCAACTGATCTAGTGAGTCCTTTAGATTGCTGTTTCTTTGTGGATTTTGTGTCTAGATTTATCCAGTGTTGTCAATGGGATATTAAAGTTTGCTAATATGAATGTATTGCTGTGGATTTCTCCCTTAATAACTTCCATAACTGTTTTATGTATTTGGATGCTCCTGCATTGGGTGCATATATGATTACCAGAGTTATATCCTCTTGTTGTACCAATCCCTTTAGTATTATGAAGTAGCCTTCCTTATCTTTTGTTATGGCCTTCACTTTGAGGTCTATTTTGTGATATATAAGTATTGCTACCCCAGCTTTTTAAAATTCATTTTCATGTGCCTGAAAAATTTTCTCCCATTCCTTCACTTTTAGTATTGTGAGTGCCTTGTTCTGAGGTGGGTCTCTTGTAGAGAGCATATGTATGGGTCATGTTTTCTTTCCATTTAGCCACTTGATGCCTTTTGATTGGAACCTTTAATCCATTAATGTTTAAGATTATTATTGATAAGTTCTTGTTTGTAGCAATTTTAATTTTTATGCATGTGTTCCTTCTTCTCTTCCTATTCTTTTTATGACAGTCCCTTTAGAATTTCTTGCATTGCTGTCTTGATAGTAATAAATTTCCTTAGACTTTTCTTGTCTGTGAAGCTCCTGATTTCTCTTTCAATTTAAATGATAGCCTCACTGGAAAGAGTATTCTTGAAGTCATTCCCTTGCTTTGTATCACTTTCTATACTTCATTCCATTCCCTTCTGGCCAGATGTGTTTCTGTTGGGAAGTAAGTTGATAGTCTAATGGGAGATCCCTTGTTGGTAACTCTTTCTCTCTTGCAGCCTTTAAGATTCTCTCTTTGTCACTAACAATTGCCATTGTAATTATGATGTGTCTTAGTGTGGGTCTTTTTGGGTTCATCTTGTTTGGGACTCTATGTGTGACTTTTTTCTTCTCCAAGTTAGTGAAGTTTTCTGTCATTATTTCTTCAAATAGGTTTTCTAATCCCTACTCCTCTTCCTCTCCTTCTGGCAACCCTATTATATAGATGTTGCTTCATTTCATGTTGTCCCAAATCTCTCTTAGGCTCTTCTCCTGATTTCTAAAAGTTTTTCTTCAATTGCTGTTCTGATTTGGTATGTTTTAAACCCTGTCTTCTAACTCACTGATTCGGTCCTTTGTTTTTTCTAGTCTACTAGTGAAATCTTGCATTGTGGTTTTTATTTTAGCTATATCATTCTTCATTTTTTCTTGATTCTTACATATGTTGGTAATTTTCTCATCCAGTCGGTTTAGGAACTGCATGACCCTTACTCTGAATTATTTCTCTGACATATTGCTTGCTTCCATTTCATTTAGTTCCATTTCTGGTGATTGCTCCTTTTCTTTCCTTTGGGGGTTTTACTTTGTCTCCTCTTTCTGGCCCTGGACTCCCTGCTTGGGATCCAAGTGGTTGAATCCCCAAGTGGTCCAATGATCTGGAACTCGCGAGGCCAGAGGCTGGGTGTGCCTCGAATTTAACGCCTTTATCATCTGCTCTGAGTTGTACTCCCTTCTCCCATGATTCTGGTCCTTCAGTTGTCCACTTCAGATTCTTGGGGTGTTGGGGGTGCATGCACAGTTCCTCTGGCATGCAACTCCCCATGATGACCCAGAGCCCTGTGGCATGCAATTCACTCTGCAGCCCCAGCACTCAAGGCAGGATGGTGCCCTAGGACCCTCTCGCACATGCAGCATGGTCTTGTGACCTGTGGCTGGGCATACCAGGTCACACCAGTAACTCTGACCTGGGCTCAGGGTAGGGCATGTGCTGTGTGACAGCTCTGTGGGTAGCCTGAGGGTGGAGCACATACTGACTGAAGGTGCTGTATGTGTGTGGGGGAGGTCAGGACTTTCTTTAAAAATATATTTTTATTGATTTCAGAGAAGAAGGGAGAGGGAGAAGATAGAAACAATGATGAGAGATTGGCTGCCTCCTGCACGTCCCACCCTGGGGATCAAGCCCACAGCCTGGGCATGTGTACTAACAGAGAATTGAACCATGACCTCCTGGTTCATGGGTTGATGCTCAACTGAGCCACACCATCCAGGCTGCCAGGAGTTTCTTGATATGCCTATCTTACCTCCCTCATCATATAGTTTTTTGGATTACCTAAGTAAAATTAACATGCCACATATCCTGTACTTTTCCGAAATATTACCCATTTCTCCTCTACAATCTAAGTCCCTGTTTCCCCATTTTCTGTTCCTAATATTACCTCATGGTCTTTGGTATTCATTTGTATGTGAGTTTTCCTTGTGCATGGATTAAGCATTATACATCTCTTGTTAATTTGATCATGTCAATTTGGTTATTAGCGCAGTTGTTAGAATTTATAAGATATGAGGTAAATAAGAGCCGGCCTTGTGAAATTATGAGCTGTGACATGGTTAACTTCTACAGCCAAGAGATAATGGATACCTGCCAGCAAAAGTAAGCATTATTATTATAATTTTCATTCTGCTAGCCTTTTGTGAGTAGTACTGCAGGGTTTGGCAGAATTTTGAAGTTCTGCAAGGTACTTTTTCCTCTTATACATTCACATTTGCATACAAAAAGTATTTGTGAAACTAGCTGCTTGGGCTTAGAGTGACATGGGTTCCCTTTATTGAATCATGGATTTGTGTACAACGTGAGGATCTGGTTCAGTTCATGCATCTGGCATCCGGCAACTAAGGTCTGTTGTCTGTCTCCAACTCCACATTGTGGCTATGGTGTCTTAATTATAGATCCCTGTTATATATCCAGGGCCCATGGTTTCAGATCAAATATGTATTCAGCTGTGTGTCTGGCATTTTGGGTCTCTTTGGGTATGACTTTGTGTCTGGGGTTCTTGTGTGGGGTTCAAATGCAGCTATAGATTCAGATTCTAGTGTATGGAATCTGGTGTTAAGAATTAGCTATCAGTCTCTGGCATCTGGTTTCTGGCTTTTGTGGTGCATAGTATGCTTGAGTCAGAGGAATCACTTTGAGTTTGAGTCCCAGGGCCGGGGCCCAGCTTTTGATTTGTGGTTGCTGTAGGGTACAGCTTCTGGAGTCCAGGGTGTGTGTTTGGGTCCTGATTTTGTCTCTGGTGTCTAGTGTCTGTCAACTGATCGTCATTGTGTTGAGTTCAATACTAACAAGAGTCCCCGAGTTTATAGAGTTGGGGCATGTTATTAAAAAGCTAGGAAAATTCCTTGACAAGTGGAATGGGAAATCTGAGACTCTAACAGGGCCTAGTAATTTATAGGCACAACTACTAAATCACAAGAACTTATCTTCCCTAACCTAGGATGCTTATGCGCAAATGGGTTACATGTTCCAGACCATGCCCAGCAGACCCATGTTGCTTCAAATCCCTTTCCAGTGACATTTTTTAAGGTGAAACTGATCAGAGGATGACCCACATCACTGTATATATTCATTGTAATACATCAGCATATCAAATGACACAGCTGGAGAGTTGATGAATATTCTATTGAGATATTCCATTGAGGCCTCCTCTAAAATTGCCACTGTTAAACACCAGGTAAAATCTTTGCCTGGCCATTGTGACTACCTTCACTGAATGTTGTCCCATGTATCAAAAGGTCACCTGTTCAATTCCAGGTTTGGACACATGTCCAGGTTGTGGGTTCAACAAGAGGCAACTGATTGATATATCTCTCACATTGATGATGTTTCTCTTTTTTCCTCTCTCTCTGAAATCAATAAAATCATATTTTAAAAATCAAACAAATGAAACAGGTAAAACAAAGGTGTGTATTGTTGCTTACACCTGTGTGTTCCCTTCTCTTATTTCCTATCTTTACTTTGTTTCTCCTAAGCTCTAAAGGACACTATGAGACTTGCAACCAGGGGATCAGTGGGCAGTGGCAGCTTGTCCCAGGCTAACCCCTTGAACCTGTCTCCAGGGCCCCCTTGACCTTTTTTGTTCCATTTTAATCCCTCCCTTTGCTTCACTATGTGGATGAAAATGGGCCACATGCTAACCTGACAAGGTTAAGGGTTAACAGAATCCAGGCTATAAGGTGAGACAGGAGGAAAAATGGTTGGCTGGTATTTAAATGTCCCTTTTCCACTGGCATTGCTTTCTGAGAATCTGAGTAAATGCCTTTGCAGTATAAATGAGAGCTGAACTCATTCAGCTCTGAAGATAAGGGGCACATCCTCCCTACAGCCAGAATCTCAGATGCTCTTAGGTGACTTAAGAATCTTTATGGAGGTGTCAGAGGTCATTCCTCATGACGTGTAGGGTCCCCATAGGAAATCTCCAACTCAACTGTAATTAAGAAATTGACTCATCCAGGGATGCCCGTATAAAGGTTGATCATGTATTGTTTCCGAATCCTCACTCACAGCTGTATGAGATAGCCAGGGAGAGAAACCAAGGCATGTAAGAAGGTTGAATGCCACTTGAGGACTAAGAGCCTCATGGTATTCATAAGCAGCAGACTTTGACCCACTACATTACCACCCTAGAGAATTTACTCAGACTGCCAATGTTAAAAAAACAAAAACAAAAAACCATTACAATTAATATGGGAAATTGTGCCTCCAAGGCCAGAAACTTCCAGAGCCCAGCTCTCATTAATACTCCTGATAGAAATCCTGTTACCTCTGATAGAAATCCTGTTACTGGTAATTGCTTTACAGAAATACCAAGATCTCACTAGAAATCTCATTTTAAAATGGCCATATTGCAGTGGTCTCTGGTTGCCTATATTTAAAATAATAAAATATATTAATAAAGTTGTAGGAAATATTGGTTGCTTAATTTTTTACTATCATTGAAAATTTAAAAAATGAAAATACCATCATGTCTGGTGTGCTCAGTGGTTACAGCATTGTCCTATGCATCAGAGGGTTGCAGGTTTGATTCCCAGTCAAGGGCATGTACCTGGGCTGCAGGTCTGATCCCACTTTCAGTCAGGGCATGTGTGGGAGGCAACCAATAGATGTGTCTCCGTCACATTGATGTTTCCCTCTCTCCCCTCCTCCCTTGTCCCATTCTCTAAAAATCAATGGAAAAAAATATCCTCTCTCCTCACATGAGGATTAAAAAAATATGGAAATATATATTTAAGGGAAAAAGGTGAATTACTCTTGAATTATGTATATGGTCTGTAGCATTTGTATGATATGTATTCATCTTTGTATTATGTGTTGTACATTTTCTCTCTCCTAATGGCATTATAGGATATAATTATTTACTGGCCTAAAAAAAATAAAATACTTATGTAAATTAAACAAAATCTTATAGTCTTGATAAAATATTTAATACTAACACTATTTTAAAGTTTAATTGATGTCTTACCCAGTTTTTACAAAATGTATATCATAATAATTAATTATTAGAGGCCCCATGCATGAAATTCATTCAAGAGTAGGCCTTTCTTCCCCCTGCTGCCGGCACTGGCTTCCTTCTGGAACCTGGAACCCAGGCTTCCCTTGCAGCCCTGTGTTCATCCAGAAGGTTGTCTGGAAGGACATCTTGTCTAATTAGCATATTAAGCTTTCATTATTATAGAAGCTTGTTTTACAACCTTTTCAAATTTAAGAGACTTTTTAATTGACTGAAAAATATCTAAGTTATTCCAATGGATCCTGAAATACCTGCAAAATTTAATCTCTCTCTTTACTAAAGGGTTTTAAAAGTAATTATTACTGGAGAGGTGCTGCTCCTGCCTGCAGTGGGAGGGCAGATGGGGTGGTGGAACAGCCAGGCCAGGGCTGGTGCTGTTTGTCTTTTACTTTCCTTGTATTTTAATAGGTATTTGGTATTTTAATAGGAATTGCATCAAATCTATAGATTGCTTTGGGTCTTACAGAACACCGGAAAAAAACCCCAAGCCATGCTTAATGAAAGGGAGTTACATTTTATTAAGTGCAGGGCCAAAGGAAAATGTGCCTTTCAAATTCTGGGCCCCCCAACATGGAGGAAACCTTTTCTATTTTTACTTTTCCTAGCTCTTTTGTCTCCCAAATTTGGAATGAGACTTCTGGGCCTTCTGGGAAAGAAGGCGTATGTGCTGGGAAGGGGCCATGAGACCATATCTGAAGGCCTGGCCTGGTGTCAGCACTGACAACTCTGTCTGAGGCATAGTCCATGGCTTCTCTGGAATGGGAGCACCCTTATTCTTCTTATTATTTAAGCAAGCAAGCATTTACAGAAGCCAAAATGGCAGGGTTAAAATTTCAAACAGCAGTTTTTATATAAGATGGATGCTTCATTACCCACTGGTTTTATGTGCATGAGTCAAATCATTGACTCTTTTGGGTCACTGTTGGCGAGGGAGTTATATTCACCCATGAGGACTATAATCTTGATAGAATTAATTCTCTGCTGAATAAAGTCAGTAGGCCTGTTTATAAGATAAGGGCCCAGAATGAGGGCCAGGACTAATCTTTAGAGGGTCTGAAGAGTCCTGGACTCTCTATTTTGCCTGGGCGTCTTAAGCCAGGTGTGATGAAGCCACGTCGGGATCCTATCGACCTTGACTGCTGTGGGGGTGGTCCTTTCCAGGTAGGACTCAGTCCTTGTGTGGCGAATTTCTTTACCCAGTTAGCAGGGTGGAAGGATGGACCACATCAGAAGTTGGTATAGGAAGAGTACTTGGACATGCTTCTGGACTGCTTTCTGGGTAGACTGTAAAGCCTGTAAGAACTTGAGTAAAGATTGGTTATGGATTTCAGCTTTTCTAGATTGGGTTTCCTTGTAAGCTGGTGAGGTGGGTAGGTCAGGGTTTGGAAGAGTTACTAGACTCTGTAGAGGTCCCACTGGTTTTAGGGCAGCCTCCCGGGCTGCTTTATCTGCAGCCTCATTCCCTCTTGCTTCTGGGGAGTCCTCTTGTCTCACATAGGTAGAGATGGAAAGACTTAATTACATCTGGTAGTGCTAGCTGGCCCATCGTCCTTGCTCTGCTCATATCTATCTAACTGCCTAATATATTACCTGAAGGATCCTGGCTCTGAATTCTTTTAGGGAAAATGGACATCGGTGGGCTCTTCTAGCTACTTCCTGCGGAGGCGGGTCAGAGCCAAGAGATCCTTGCTGTCTGTCAGAGGGACAATGAGGCCTGGGCACAGAAGGAGGTGGGCTTGTGACCTGGCAGAAATAAACTCGAACAAATGGTTTGGTGGAAGGCAAAGAAAACTTTTCATCTTTAATAACTTCTATTGAAATAGAATTTTTCTCCTCAAAATTACCTCCATGTTTATCAAAAGAGCCAAATCAAGACTAATTTATCTATTGTATTTAATTTGGCCTGATTGTTTGCATAAACATAACAATAATGGTAATTGACTACCTTTGCCAGAATTTCATGATTGAATCTTAATGTGCCCCATAGGGCCAGGAAGCCAAGCCATCCAGCTGCCGTCAGGCCTGCCTGTAGTATCTGCTAAGTTAGGTGAAGTCCTCACCTGTAGTGGCTCTACCCAGGCCTATGCCCTAGGCTTCAAGGCCCATCTCAGCCCTCCTACTCGTCTCATCTCAGAGTGCGTGGGGGTCCTGCAGGGATGCAGAGGTGCCCTTATTGCTCCCCTTCTACTCTAACCAACTGCCAGTGATGGTAGGGTATGGGCCTGATGCTCGAGCATCACCTATTTTAAGGGCTACCAAGCAGGATACCAGACTTTCTCCATGGCATTCTTATTGGCTTCAAGTCTTCAGAGTTCAGGCAGGGCTCTTTAAAACATGATACTCCAGTCAAAGTTTCTGGTTAATAAAACCACTATTAGAAACCGGTCTTATTGAATTTATGCAAAGAAATGTATTGCAATGATTTATTTTTTAAGTATTGCCAAATTTCAGAGGAATTATATAAGGAGAAAAATATACTGACCTGCTTTAAGATAGAATTTTCCTTGCCAGTCCTTTTTATGGACTTTCCAAAGTAATATTTTCTGAATGTATTATAACAAACAGTAACTGTTAGATTTATTTTATCAGTCCCTCCCTAAGTACTTTGGCATAACTATTTACCCTCTGTTTAGGGAGGCAGAATGTAAAGTATTTACTCTTCCTGGTTTACTGGCCTGTATAATTCGATTTCCTTTCAGCATTTCTCTTCTCCTTCTTATTACATACACAACCTTTATAAATTTTACACTTCCAAGTTAGCCTTCAAACCTTCTTTCTATGTCCTTTAAAAATGCATAACCATGCCTCAGACCTTCTACTCAGTATTCCTTATTCATTGAAACCTCAATCCTTTAATGATTCCTAAAAAAGTAAACAGCCAGAATTTCTTAGATTAACATGTATTCCTTTGCTGAATATTCCACCACCACCAAGAAGTACCCAGTAACCCTGCCATGCCAGGCTTGGACAATGAGATTTTCTTTATGTGTATTAGAAGTGTTAAAAAGAATAAAACAGGGCAGAGGAAGATCCACTGTGTTGTGCAGAAAGCCTTGAGTGAGCAGGTTATAGCCAGCAAAATCAACAAAAACCTATCTCTCCCTGCTCTCCCCGCCAATGCCCACCCCTCCCCCTTTTCTTCATTAACCATTTACTCTGTCCTTAGCAGGGCAAATAAGGCAAGCGGTCTGAGATCCTGTATAACCAGGCTTTTTACACTTAAGGAAAAGCTGCTCTGCCTCCCAGATTTTCCTTCTTTACTTCAAGGCCCCAGAAGATCTCAAATCCTCCTCCTCCTTCACCACTTCTGATATATCCAACCATCCCCTTGTCCCCCAGCCTAGGGCTTCTCTATCTCAGCAGGCTGAGAGTGAATTCCACCGCCTCTACCCTTTCTCACACCTGCTCCAGAGCAGTTTTTGGCTCTTCCTCCCCCAGAGACCCACTGTAAATCTATCAGGAAGGGCAGGCAGGTCGCAGTTCTCAGCACCACATGATTCTCTGTTTGCTAGCAGGGCTAAAAAAGGCAGCCTACAAAGCAGTTAATTATGACTAATCTTAACCCAACAAGCCTTTGTTTAAATGTATCTGGATTGGATACCCTTAAATTAACCCTAGAATTCCAAAATTTTAAACTAACACAGCAAAATTATAAATCAAGGAAAAACAATTAAAAGTTCTCTACTGTCTTCCCCCTAAAGCGGGGTTTGCACTATCTTTCACACAGACTCTCCACTTACATTTATACACCAGACAGTCTGAGTTTTTTACTTCTACCAGATATTTACTCAGTGTTTAAACAGTCCACCTGATTCCTGATTAATCGCCTGAGGAAGTCCTTGACTTCCAGGGAGGTGATCAAGCTTCCCTCTTCCACTCACTCAGAGCAGGCCCAACTGAAAGGGGCCCCTACCTTACAGTTTCTGTCGACAGGTCCAGAAGTGTACATCCACTCTCTCCAGATGCTGGCCGGGTCCTAGGCTGAGGTCCGGGAGCACCCAGAGTCCCCCAGTTCAATTCTGCTAAATCAGTAGAGCGGCACCTCCCAGAGGCCTGTACAGCTCCCCCAGGCCCCAAACCTGGTCCACTCACTGGAGGCCAAAAGGCCAGCATGTTTGGCATTCTTCTAGGTCAGGGAACCATTATGTTACAGAAGACTAGAAAAAAAACAAGCCATGCTTAGAGAAAGGGAGTTACATTTTATTAAGTGCAGGGCCAGAGAAAAATATGCCTTTCAAATTCTGCCCCCCCCCCCCACATGGAGGAAACCTTTTCTATTTATACTTTTGCTAGCTCTTTTGTCTTCCAAATTTGGAATGAGACTTCCAGACCTTCTGTGAAAGAAGGCCTAGGTGCTGGGAAGGGGCCATGAGACCATATCTGAAGGCCTGGCCTGGTGTCACCACTGACAACTCTGTCTGAGGCATAGTCCACAGCCTTTCTGGAATGGGAGTAGTCTTATTTTCCTTATTATTTAAGCAAGCAAGCATTTACAGAAGCCAAAATAGCAGGGTTAAAATTTCAAACAGCAAGTTTTATATAAGATGGATGCTTCATGGGTAATATGAACATTTTAATATGTTGATTCTACCAATCCATGAACATGGTATATTCTTCCACTTGTTTATATCTTCCTTATCTCTTTTTTCAATGTCCTATAGTTTTCTTAGTACAGGTCTTTTACCTCCTTGGTTAAGTTTATTCCTAATTATCTTAATTTTTGGTTAAAAATATTTTGGTAAATGGGATTGTTTTCTTGCTTTCTCTTGCTGGGAGTTCATTGTTGGTGTATAAAAATGCCATCAATTTCTGGGTGTTAATTTTGTATCCTGCTACATTTCTGAATTTATGTATTGAATCTAGTTATTTTTTGATGGAGTCTTTAGGGTTTTCTATGTACAATATCATGTCATCTGCGAGTAATGACAGTTTATTTTCTCCTTTCCAATTTAGATGCCTTTTATTTCTTCTTGTCTAATCGCTATGGCTATGGCTTTTAATACTATGTTGAACAAGAGTGGTGAAAGAGGGCATCCATGTCTTGCTCCTGTTCTTAGGAGAAATGGTTTTAGTTTTTTTCATTGAGTATGATGTAGGCTGTCATATACTGCTTTTATTATGTTGAGATATGATCCCTCTATTCTCACTTTGCCAAGAGTTGTTATCAAGAAAGGGTGTTGGGTTTTGTTAAATGCTTTTTCTGCATCAATTGATATGATCATGTGATTTTTGTCTTGCAATCTGTTTATGTGATGCAACACGTTTATTGATTTGTGAATATTGTACCACCTTGCATACCAAAGTGGAAAAATCCCACTTGGTCACGGTGTATGATCTTTGTAATGTATTGCTGGGTCCAAATTTGCTAATATTTTGTTGAGAATTTTAGCATCTATGTTCATGGGGATATTGGTCTGTAGTTCTCTTTCTCTGTGGTGTCTTTATCTGGTTTTGGAATTAAGGTAATGCTTGTCTCAGAGAAAGAGCAGGGAAGTTTTCCTTCCTCTTGAATTTTTTGCAATAGTTTGAGGAGTATAGGTGTTAGTTCTTCTTTGAATGTTTGGTAAAACTCTCCTGTGAAGCCAGCTGGGCCAGGGCTTCTGTTTTCTGGAAGTATTTTTTAATTATTATTATTGCTTCAATTTCATCAGTCATTATTGGCCTATCAGAATTTCCTGATTCTTCCTAATGGAGTTTGGAAGACTGGAATTTTTCTAGAAATATGTCCATTTTGTCCACGTTGTCCATTATTTTGGAATAAAGGCATTCATAGTATTTTTTATGATTCTTTGTATTTATGTGGGGTCACTTTTTGGTTTATTGATCTTTTGTTTGTTTTGTGTTGTTTTGTTTTAGTCTCTATGTCATTTATTTCTACTCTGATCTTTAGTATTTCCTTCCTTCTACTTTGGTCTTTTCTTGTTCTCTTTCTAATTCTTTAAGTTTTAGGGTTATTTAACTGATTACAAGTCTTTCTTTCTTTTCTTTCTTTCTTTTCTTTTCTTTTTTTCAGGTTGGGCTGTAGTGCTGTGAAGTTCCCTCTCAATGCTGCTTTTTCTGTGTCCCATAGATTTGGGTTTGTTGTGTATTCACTTTCATTTGTTTCCAGTATGTGTGTTATATCTTCTTTGATCTCTTTGGTAGCCCATTTATTATTTAATAGCATGCTACTTAGTCTACATGTGTTTGATTGTATTTGAGTGTTTTTATTGTAGCTGATTTTTAATTTCATGTGATTGTGATCTGAGAAGATGCTTGATATGATTTAAATATTCTTGAATTTGTAGAGACTTAGCTTGTGTCCTAACATGTGGCCTATCTTTGAAAATGTCCCATGTGCACTTGAGAAGAAAGTATATTCTTTAGCTTTAGAATGAAATGTCCTGAAAATGTCAATTAATTCCATCTGATCTAGTGTGTCATTTAAGGTCGCTATTTCCTTATTGATTTTTTTTTGTCTAGAATTTCTATCCTGTGATGTCAGTGGTGTGTTAAAGTCCCCTACTATGATTATATTACTGTTGACCTCATCCAAGAGTTTTTTTTTATGTATTCAGGTGCTCCTGTATTGGGTTCATACATGTTTACCAGAGTTATATTTTCTTGTTGTATCAATCCCTTTAGTGTTATTATGGGGCCTTCATTATTTTTTATTATGGCCTTCACTTTGAAGTCTATTTTGTCAGATATGAGTATTGCTACCCCAGTTTTCTTTTCATTTCTATTTTCCTGGAATTTTTCCCCCCATCTCTTCACTTTCAGTTTGAGTGAGTCCTTTTTTCTAAGGTGGGTCTCTTGTAGACAGCGTATATATAGGTCATGTTCCTTTTATTAATTTCGCTACCCTATGTCTTTTGATTGGAGCATTTAATCCATTTACATTTAAAGTACTTGAGAAGTACTTGTTTGTTGCCATTTTTATTCTTTTTTTTTTGCCATTTTTATTCTTTATGTCTGTGTTCCTCCTTCTCTTTCCATTTCTTCTTTTTACAACAGCCCTTTTAGCTTTTCTTGGGTCAAAACCACATTCATAAGGGCTTGATTTTTTTGGCATAAACATTTGTTTGGGGAAGATAAAATGTGATTATTACAAGTAAAGATGCTAGTATTGATATATAAAGTAAGTACAAGGTTAATTATTCTTTTTTGAATTTTACCAAAACTGACTAATTGGAAGTCAGTTGTACTAATTAATACTAAAAGAATAGGATCCTCGTTGATAAATAAGGATATATAAGAGTAGTCATATGACATCTACAAAGTGTCATTATCAGGCAGCAGCTTCAAATCCAAAATGATGAGATGTGACGTGGAATTTTAGTTGTTGTAGGAGTTATACAATAAGGAAGGTAGAGCCAATAAACCCTGTGCCTATAAAGGGCGTTGACCTGTAGACACCATCTGAGATAGAAAACGATGTTTCTTGATATTCTGAGGTTTGAAGCAATGTGAAGTATAAGCCTAAACAAATCTTAATGAATAGTGCTTGAACCATGTGCTTGCAACTCTTTAATATTAAACTATAATGAGCTGAAGAGATAGAGATGCCAGAGCAGATGTATTTAGATGAGGTACTTCTAAGGGATTAAGAGGATTGATGCCTGATGGGGATCAATATTCACCTAGTTCTGGAGTATGGACTAGCTTTGAATGATAGAAAGCTCAGAAAAATCCTGAAAAGAAAAACACTTCAGAGACGATAAATAAAAAAATTATGTTGTAATGGAGTCCTTGTTGTACAATTGGTGTATGGTGGCCTTAAAATGTGCTTTCTCAAACAATATCTCATCAGCACTGGTAAATGGTTAATATATTAGTAACCAGGCCTACAGTTAATAATAATAGTGAGTTAAAGTGAAATCATATAACTAAGCCTGCTGTTATGATGAGGGCTGATAGGACTCCTGTAAGTCATAAGGGGTAGAGTTGACTATGCGGTATACGTGCATTTGGTGGGTCACTAACCATTGTCATGAAGATGAAGACTAACCAGTAAGGTGAATACATAAGCTTTAATTATAGCTTCTCACAAATTCTAGAATAGTTAATAGGATAAGAACAATCAATGTCATGAGGGCGCTGGTTATACTAATGCTTATTACAGCTGGGGTTGCTCTCCCATTAAGTGGATAAGTAGGTGATCTGCAGTAAAGTTGGCTGTCATTTGTACTGCTATTACTAATATGGAGATAAATGGAATTGGGGTTCCTTGTAGTAAAAAGTGTGCAAGTGTGCTTTGGTTTCATGTCGAAAGCCAAAAATTACTGTGTGCTCATACTAGTAGAGGGAAAGCTATTCCAAAATTCATTGAGAGTTGAGTTGAGCAGTAGGAGTAAATGAATGGGGTAAAAAAGTCTAATAAATTTGTTAAACCAAAACATATAATTAGTAAGATTAATATAAGCTTTCAAGTGTGGCCCTTTTTACTATGAATTAATACTTTTGTTGTTGTTAAGTGAATTAAGTCATTGTTGAATTGTGACTAGGAGGTTGTTAATATAAGCTATGTAGTTGATGGAAAGAGCGTATTTGGAAATATAATTAAAATGACAAAGGGTAAGCCTATTACCATAGGGGTAATGAAAGAGGCAAATAGATTTGAGTTCATTTAGTTTCTCAAAGGGTTGAATGTTTTAGCGATTTAATTGTTAGAGGTTCTTGGTTTGAATAGTAAGAGTGTTTTGAAATTTTAAGTTGTATTATCCTAATATATAAAAACCCTGGGCCCGTCACATCCACAACAACTGGGAGGCTTGATCGTTCACCAGGCTGTGCACGCAGCAGGTGAGCAGGCTGAACTGCTTACCTCTGAGAGAAAGAAAGAGAGAGGCAGGGCTGATCAGCAGTGGCAGCGGCTGCTGGCGAAGCCCAGATAGAGAAGCAGGGTGATCAGACCCTGTTTCTCTCTCACTCGCCAGCAGCCAAGTCTCTCTCTCTCTCAGAGGTCAGCAGTTTAGCTGCTCACGAGCAGCCTTGGGTGGCTGCTAGCCAGCCGTGCCTCTATGATCAGGCCTGGAGATAGGCCCAGAGATGCTGACTGGCATAGAAACCAACCAATCAGAACCAAATTGGCCAGCAGAGTAGGGCAGTTGGGGGCGAGATCAGGCCGGCAGAGGAGGGCAGTTAGGAGTGATCAGGCTGGCAGGGAAGGGCAGTTGGTGGGGACCAGGCCTGCAGGGGAGGGTAGTTGAGGGTGACCAGTCCATCAGGGGAGGGCAGTTGGGGGCAATTGGGCCTCCAGGGGAGCAGTTAGCTGTTAATCAGGCTGGCAGGGGAGTGGTTAGAGGTTGATCAGGCTGGCAAGCAGAAGCAGTTAGGGGAAATCAGGCAGGCAGGCCAGAAGAGCGGTTAGGAGCCAGCAGTCCCAGATTGTGAGAGGGATGTCCAACTGTCGGTTTAGGCCCGAGGCATTGGGCCTAAACCAGCAGTCAGACATCCCCCAAGGGGTCCCAGATTGGAGAGGGTGCAGGATGGGATGAGGGACACCCCCCCTTCAGTGCACAAATTTCATGCACTGGGCCTCTAGTTATAAATAATCTAAGAATTATTGATAAAATTGTGATAAATAAATTGATTTATCTAATTGAGGCATATCATTAAGAGGTTAAAAATAAAAAGGGACATATGTAATATTTTCAACAATAAATATTTAAAAAAGAGAGAAAGAAGTTTTAAGCTTCCAATGTCCAACTTAAAAGGTTAATGCTAATTAGCTTCTTAATGAAATTATACTAAGGAGGATGATCATTTTTGAAATATTTTAGTGGGATTATTTGAAGAATGATTGGCATAAAACTTTGATAGATCCACAGATTTCAGAGCACTCCCCATAATATAAGCCGTTTTGGGTGGATAGGGGTGTTGTTTGAACTGGGAAGGGCCCAGAATAGCATCTGCTTTTAATCCTAGTGGAGGGATAGCTCTTGAGTGTAGTACATCTTTGGATGAGATTAATATTCGAATTGTAATCTCTATAGGCAATACTACTTGGTTATCAACCTCTAGAAGACTGAGCTCTCTGGATTTAGGTCAGATGTGGGGATTATGTTTGAGTCAAAATTAAGGTCTTCATAATCTGTATATTCATTGCTTCAGTACCATCAGATGCCTATTGTTTTAATAGTTATGGAAGGGTTGTTAATTTTGTCTATTATATAAAGAATTCATAGGTAGAACAATTGCAATTAGAATAGTAGCTGGTAGAATTGTTCCGATAGTTTCTACTTCTTGTGCATCTACAGTACTTGTATGAGTCAGGATGGCAATATAAGTGAAATAATGTATAGTACAAGAGAGCTAATTAGAAAAAACAATTATTAAGGTCTGATCCTGGAAGTGTTATCATTCTTCCATAATTGATGATGCTGTGTCTTGAAAGCCTATTTGAAATGGCTATGTCATAGAGGTATATAGGGGTTCCACTTATAATTTATTTTTGACAAAGTTATATAAATTTTACTAATATCTTAATTTTAGAGAAAGACAGTATGCTTATGACATTGGCTTGAAATCAATTTAAGAGGGCTTGATTCCTTCCTTTCTTACTTGGGATTTATGTCTGTAGGCTCTTCAAATGTGTGGTAAGGTGGAGGACATCTGTGTAGCCATGCAAGATTGGTTGTTGGTAATTTTACTGTTAAGACTTCTGGTTTAGATGCAAATGCTTCTCATATCATGAAGACTGTAAGTATAACAGTAATTAGTGAAATGAATGAACCTATAGATGATACAGTATTTCAAGTTGTATAAGTGAGTAATCAGAGTAGCATCATGGCTTATTTTTGATAAGCCTAAGAAATGTTGAGGGAAAAAGGTTATATTAAGGACTACAAATGTAATCAAGAAATGGATCTTTGCTCTCAAGTTGTGTTTAATGTATAACCTGAAGATGAGGAAACTCAGTGCATGAATCCACCCTTAATAGCAAGTACAGCTGCCATAGGAAAGCCATAGTGCAAATGTGCTACTGCATGAAGTAAGTGTATGGTGCAGAGCGGGCCACAGTCCAGGCATCAAGGGCTGCTGTGGATAGAGGGTGCACAGAAACACAGAACACAGCTTTTCTTGATGTTTGTGATTCCATTGCTTCATCAGCAGCGCCTGGACCAGAACTCATGTGAGCCATGGAATCACAAACACCAAGAATCCTCCCTTCAGTTGGTATTTGTGTGCATCTCTTTCAATAGCTGCCCTCAATTCCTCAACTGTTGTGCATTGTGTACCTTAAACTTTAACTTTTATGTATGTTGAGTATGATGCTCATTAGACCCCCTACTGTGAATAGAAAGATAAAGCCCAGTCGTCAGAGTATAGCTGGAGATCGTTTAATGTTACCTCAAAGAAGGTAAGAAGGGTTGCTAAACAGCTAAATACTTCCACTCCAGTTGGGATAGCAATGCTTATAGTAGCTGATGTAAAGTATGCTTATGTGTCAACATCCATGCCTACCATAAATATGTTATGGGCTCAGACAATAAAATCCAATGGACATTATAGCTCATACCATTCCCATATACCTGAAAGGGTCTTTTCCCCCTAAATAATATGTGACAATGTGTGAAATAATTCCAAATCCAGGGAGGATAAGGATATAAACTTCTGGATGACCAAAAAGTCAGAATAAATGTTGATATAAGATGGCGTCTCCTCCTCAAGCAGGATAAAAAACAGTAGTGTTTAAGTTCCAGTCTGTTACTAGTATAGTAATTCCAGCAGCTACAACTGGGAGAGAGAGCAGGAGTAAAACTATTGTAATTAAAACTCATCAGACAAATAACGGTGTTTGATATTGAGAAACGGCTGGTGGTTTTATATTAATAATAGTGGTGATAAAATTATTCGCACCCAAAATTGATGAAACACCTGCAAAGTGCAGGGAGAAAATAGTTAAGTCAATGGAGGTTCCCATGTCGGCAAGGCTGCGGGCTAAAGGGGGATAAACTGCTCAGCCAGTTTCTGCTCCACCTTCTGCTATAGAAGAGGCGAGTAGGAGTATTTTTGAGTGACTTCCTGGGGTAGAAACCAAATTTAATATATTAAATACAGGTATACACGCTTGTGATACATATATATATATGTGCTGCAAGGTGTCCCCAAAATATATGTACTACAGGGTGTCCTCCTAAAATGTACACACACTTTAACAGCTGATAACTCAATTTTCACTCCTTCTCAGAGTTAATGGAATTGTTGCAATGGGTGAAGCCAGGCTAAGCTCTGAACAAACATGTGTTCTCTGGACTTTCTTATGGGGACACATACAGGATGAAGTGCATGGTGCAGAGCGGGCCACAGTCCAGGCATCCAGGGCCACTGTGGACAGAGGGTGCACAGAAACACAGAACGCAGCGATTCTCGATGTTTGTGATTCCATTGCTTCAGCAGCAGCAGCACCTGGACCAGAACTCACGTGAGCCATGGAGTCACAAACACCAAGGATCCTTCCTTCGGTTGGTATTTGTGCATATCTGTTTCAATAGCTTCCCTCAATTCCTCAACTGTTGTGCATTGTGTACGCTAAACTTGAACTTTTGTGTATCCCCAAAGCTTAGTCTGTCTTCACCCATTTCTTGAAATCAGTTAAACCTGAAAAGGAGTGAAAATTAAGTGAGTTATCAGCTGTTAAAGTGTGTACCTTTTTGGGGGGACACCCTATATTTACATCAATTGGCAATCTTACTCTTGGGGAGTCTCACCTGCTGTGTATGTGGCTGGGTTCCTGACACAGCATTCCTGTTGTTTACTAAAGGGCTCTTCCTGGGATGTACTAAACCTGGTGATTTGGGTTTTATAAATACGTTTTCCTTTTGAGTTAATGTACTGAGAGAGAATTGGGTATGCTAACATGGTCTGTTTTCCAAGTACTTTGAGGTGTGTATTAAATAGCCATTGATTCTGGAACACAAGGATAGGTTTGTAATAAAATGAGATGGAGTAGAAGTGAGTCCTAGTTTTCCTCGCTGCTTGTCACTGGCAGCGTTGTCAGGCTCTGGGCTCCCTGCCTCAGCCCCCAGGTTCCCCCGCATCAGCCCCCCAGGTTCCTCACATCAGCCCCCCAGGCTCCTGGGCCCCTGGAATCCTGACCTTTCTTGACCACCCGGTCAGGGAATGGGGAAGCGAGGCTTCCTGTTTACCAGGCAGTAGCTTTATCTAGACTTGTGTGTATTTTATATTTCCATAAGTTGAATCCCATTTTGATATGTGATTTATATCACAGCAGGAGCTCAGCTTAAAATGATACTTTGGATTTTTTACTCAACTAGAAAGAGATAGATGAGGGAGGAGGATGGCATGTGCAGATCCCCTCCTGACTTAATCTCATGGTGGCCTGTCAAGCTGCCACCTGCATGTCCCTTCCTTCCTCACCAAAACTTCTTCTGTAAGGTTCCTCCTCTGGCCTCCTTTCCCATTCTTTCCCAAGGCCCTGCATCTGTGGGAGTCGCCCACTCAGCGAGCTACCCTCCCCAATGCTTGGAGCCAAACTGAGCAGCAGCCCCTGCAGGCCTCCTCCCCTGAACCTTTGGTTTGGAGGGTCTTACACTGGCCAGTCACCCCTGGGAGCTCTCAACCTGTGTCCCATGATTCTCTCCCCTCTGGGATGGCTCTTCCTTGGCTCACACTTGCCAGTCCCTTAGTCAGTCCCTCATTCCTTCCACAAACACTCATTGAAAGCTTCCTGTCACTCCTGGGTTCCACCATGGCTTCCTCCACTGTCCCTGGCTCCTCTGAGCTCCCTACTTAACCAAGGACATCAGCTGTCAATCACAGAATTCAAATGTGTGTGATGCAGGCTTGATCCCTCCTCTCTCCACTTCACACATTTGATAGATCCCTTGAACCTGAGAATGGGTCTGGAACCTGCTGCCCCTTCTTAGCTGACTGTTCTCATGCCAAGTCCACACACACCCCTGTCCCTGGGTCTTCACAGGGGCTTGTCAACTGATCTGCCTGCCTCTCAGCCCTAGGGCTCCTCTGGGTATCCACCCCGGTGACCTTCCTTTTTGAACCTCTCTTCCCTGAGCCTCCACACTAGCTACACCCATCCCTTTGTGGCCTAGCTTCTCCATGTGGCTCAACTTGTAGAGCCTTAGTAATGATCCATGCTGCCAATAGAAATGCAGATTCTTTCTTGTGGACCTGAATTAATAGGTTCCCTCTCATCCAACATGTCCTCAACCATTAATTATTTCCACACATGTTGTATATTTTTCTTTCTGGGTAAGTTACAGTATGCACATAGTTCTTCTACAGAGTAGCACACTACTTCAGAGGCCATGCTTTCCCCTCACCTTTAGTTTTCTGTGGAGATTTGAGTCTAGTCAAGGTGGCAGCTGCCACAGGAGAGGTCACTGCCTTTATTACCCTTATGTGTTCCCTCTTGCACATTTCTCCAGTCTCTGACAAATCCTGAATTATTCCTGTTTTATCCCATATCGGTTACAACACTCCCATGATCCATCCCATTTTTTCTCACATCTGGCTTGAAGCCATTGTGAAAATAGATCTATTCATGTCCTGTATCTCTTCAAGCTAAATGAGGTGTGCTGGCTAGAAACAAGGGAAACCATCCCTGTCTGCTGTTGTAGATTACGCAGCAATTTTCAGAATGTCTATGTCATCACCACAGATATGGAAACAATGACCAAAAAACCCATTGGATTCTCACTGCGGCACTCACTCCTCCATCTAGTGATGCTGTAGCCCAGTATTTAGATATTGTCTTGAGTGGACTCTGGAATTAGACTTGTTTATTTAAAACTAAATGATTGATTTTCTTTCTATGTTATAAACTCTATTCCTCATTGAAATTTATGTTTCTATGAACATTACCCTCCACCATTAATTAATTCCACACTTATTTCATGTTTTTCTGCTTTTGTGTATTAGAGAACTCACATAGTTTTTCCAAAGAGCAGCACACTTTTCAAGGGCCACACTTTGTCTCTCACCTTGAGTGTCCTGCTCTGATGGGCATCTAGTCAAGCTGGCTGTTGCCACAGGAGAGGTCACCACAGTGATTCCCCTTGTGTGTCTACCAGGAAACTTTCCAATGTTTTCCACATCTGGCTGGAAGCATAGAAATAAGCTGTTCATGCCCTGAAGCTCCTCAACAAGCAGCATCTGGAGCCCTGGACAGGAGTTCAGCAAGCGATCTCAAGTGATGAGAAGGAGTGTGTCCATGTGTGCTGAGGGGACCACTCAGAACGATTTCAGATTGCATGTCATCACCAGAGACATAGGAACTAGATGTAGGAAACCTGCCGGGTTCCCACAGCAGTCCTCACGTCTCCATCTAGTGATGCTGTAGCCCCGTGTCTAGAAATTGCCTTGCTTGGCATGAGCCTGAAATCTAAACTGGGTTTTGCAACAATTAATCATGATTTCTTTCCTTTTCAAACACACAGTTCCTCACTAATTCTCTGAAAGTTAGTGCTCTCGAGCACTACAGCCCAGCTTCAACAGCTTATTCACCTGATTTTTATTGAATGAATGATAGGTAAATAAAATATGTTTATAGTTTTCAAACACAGAAAAATGTCTCTTCATTTTTTAAGCAAGCATGGGACTAACAAAGTTTATTTTTAAAATTATTTCATTATTACATTTTTGGGTTAATCACATTATAAAACTTCACTTGTACAACTATATAACACAACAGAGCACACTCTGTTATGTTATGTGCTCACCACCCAATGTCTGTCTCCTCTGTCCCCAGGTAGTTGACCCCTTTTATTCACCTGGCCCTCCCTCATGTTTTCCTTTTTTTAACCACCGTGATTCCATTTGTATGTAGGAGACTTTGTTTCTTTTGTTTGTGTTTCTACATTCCATTGATGAGGGAAAATATGGAATCTGCCACTTGATACTTTTGAGTAATGAAATCTTCCACTTTGAGGTTTCACTCTGATGAGCATTATATGAGACACAAATATCTTTGAATATTTTTGACCACTGAGTGAGAACATCTAATAAACTTTTGCTCAAAAAGTTTCTGAAGGATCTCCTATTTATGTCCTTCTCAATGTCTCTGCCTAATGTTGCAAAATACTAAACAGAGCCATGAGTCAGTATCTCCTTCCATAGCTGGACAGAGTGAATGATAAGGTGAACTGCCCCAACCTCTGTCCATTGTGAAGGTTTTGTTACCCACTGTCCTTCACAGATGTCCAGAGATGGTCTGTCGTGCTGCAGCTGTCTACTTTTTGGTTGGCCATCAATACCATGCATAATAATTAGTAATCCAGGCCACAACTTTACTTCCTTTGTATTGAGGTCATAGGACACTTTCCAGGAATCCATAGGTCTAGGCTAAAAGATAGATTCATTGTATAGTAGATGGTACTGAAGTAAACTGGGTCACAGGTTATATTACTCCCAGGGTTGATCACGCTTGACACCACACCCAGGTCATAACAGACAATTCAGGTAGCATGGAAACTTGGGTACCCATCTTTAAACACTCCTTCTTTCAAACCAAGGGACAAATCTCAGTCCATTTTCAGTGTGATGACAGCTCATTGCCCTGAATATTTGCCCCTCCTACCTAAGACTACTTTGGGCTAAAGAAGGGATAGAAGCCATCAGTGATGCCCAGGTGGACATCAGCCTGGAATCATTCAGGCCCTATAGGTCTGGGAGCCAGGACATCTAGGCAGCTTGGCCTCTAAGGTTGTTTCTAGCCCAGCTCTCCCCAACCCAGGGAATCATGAGATCGGTTGCCAGCTTTCTACCATGAATCATTCCAAATGATCTATCACATCTGTTTTGGAACCATTTAGACAAGTGTCTGCTCGTGTCCAGAAGATCTTCAAGCTGAACATGGGACCTTGGATGTAAAGCAATAAGCAATCCATGTCTGCTGTTTGCAGACCACTCAGAAAATTTTCAGAACGTCGATGCCATCACCACAGGCATGTAAGCTAGAAACAAAAAAGCACATTGGATTGCTACAGCGGTCCTTACTCCTCCATCTAGCGATGCTGTGACCACATTTAGAAATTGTCTTGTTTGGCTTGACTCTAGAATCTCAACTTGGTATTAACTCATAATGAAGGATTTTCTTAGACAATGTTCCTCTTTAAATATCTGATGGTTAGAGCCCTACAGTACACCTGCTACTGCCCAGTTATAGCAGAGACTTCACCTGATCCTTAGTTCCCAAAAGGAAAGTAAACAAAAATATACTCATGTTATTCCAAAACTAAAAAGTCTCTTCTTTCCTTAAACAAGAGGGAGAGTGACAAAATTTCTTTGTGGAATTATTTCATTATTTATTATTGAGGGATAGCCTTAATAACATTATACAAATGTCACCTGTACTATGTAACAGTACAACCTCGTATACTCTTTATGTGCTCACAGCCCCAAGTCCAGTCTCCTTGTATTTGAGCCGCTTTGCCCCCTTATCATCACTCATGATTTCCCTCTCTCGAAACCAGCATGATTGCTTTTACATGTCAGTGATTTTACTTGTAGCATTGTTTTGCTTCTGGCTTTTCCATTCCATAGATGAGGGAAAATACAGAATATGCCAACATACCCCCTGGATTAATTAAGTCCTCCACTCTAAGGATATTTTGTGATAAGCATCCTAGGAGGCACAATAGGTTTTCATATTTTTGCCCATTGAGTGAAAGCTGTCCTCATACCTCTGTCCCTTGCTGTTGATGGGAAATAGTGGCAGAGCCATGAATCAGCATATGCTGTCATGTCAGATCATTTGACCTTCAAGCACAGTGACTGAGGAGGTGACCTGCAGGAAGCTGCCCACTGTGATAGTTTCCTCCCCCCTGTTGTTCAAGGACATTTACAGGGCCTCTGTCATGCTGCAGCTATGCACTCTGCAGTTGTTCACCAAAATCTCTTATATCGTACACATTGAGTGAAAACTCTCCTCACGCCTATGCCATATTCCAATGTGAATAATTTCCCATTCATGCTTCTTTTCTGCCTATCTCTATGGTAGACATTTTGGCCAGAGCCATGAATCAGCATGTACTTGCATCTCAGATCATTTGTTGTTCAAGCAGAGTGAGTGATAGTGACCTGCTGGGAACTCTGGCCCCTGGGATGGGTTACCTGGCCCTGCCCTTCAAGAATGTCTGCAGGGCTCTGTCAGGCTGCAGCTGCTCACTCTCTTCTTGGTCATCAAGATCATGCTAGCTTATTGCTAAGCCAGGCCACATCATTTCTCCCCTTGTCAACAGGTCATCAGGAGTTTCTCATGGGTCCAAAGCTAGGCCACAAGCGGGATCTAGGACAATTAGGCAAGCACTTACATGGCTTCCCTGAGCTTCCTGAGTCCTCCCAGGTGAGATCACGTATGAACCTCTTTAGATGGATGTTGTAGTCATTCTGTGTGTCACCAACCTTATGGCTCCATGGGTTCCATCACACCCATGTCATAATGGACAGCTGAGTTGCCTGGTCACTTGAAGGCCCATGGTTAGACTTTTCCTCTTTGAAACCAAAGAAACCCTTTGAGACAAACCTCAGTGCATTTTGAGGAGCGACAGGATCGTCCCCTGCCTCTTTGACCCTTATACCAGGGTGACTTTGGGCTGAAGGGCATTTGGAAACCATCTGTGTGGTGCTCATGCAACTGAGAAAGGGAATGTTTCCCTTGACACTTAGAGGCCCCTGAAGGACCATGGCATCTGGGGTTACTTCTCCCAAGCACTGTGCAGCACAATGCAATATGAGGCTCTGGTTTGCCTGCTTCTGACTCAGTTCCTGCTGTTTCTCTGTGGCTCAGGAGGTGGGAACATCGTAGAGGGATTCTGCTGCCCTGTGTTGTTGTCTTCTTTCGTTTTCTCATTCTGGACACTAAAGTGACAAAAGAGGGAACTCTTAAGTGCTGTTTTAGTGGATGGAAAAGATTTTGCATGATGAATGATGTTCTAAACATGTGGCTTTCTTATTAAGAAAGAACTTTAGCCCTAGCTGGTTTTTCTCAGTGGATAGAGCATCAGCCTGTGACTGAAGGGTCCCAGGTTCAATTCTGGTCAAGGGCACATGCTCGATCCCCAGCAGGGGGCACGCAGGAGAGAACCAATCAATGATTCTCTCTCATCATTGATGTTTCTTTCTCCCTCTCCCTCTCCCTTCCTCTCTGAAATCGATAAAAATATATTTTTGTTAAAAAAGCACTTTATTTGCCCAATTTGACACAAAGGAGGCCACAGTGATTCCTCAAAAGAACAATAGTTATTTGTTGATGATTTCAAGACCTTGGTTATAAAGTTTGAGCATTTACACTTTTTTTTTCACCCACAGGTCTTTCTAAGGTCCCAAACAGAATCACTATCTGCCAGAGATACTCAGAGGACCATCATGTCTGCTGGGTATATGGACCCGGTCACAGAACAGCTTGCACAGCAGCCTGGACCTGTTTCAGTACCCTGTGTTTTTTCAGGCCCAACTGAAATGGAGCAGACCTTATCATCTCTCCATAAATTTGCTAGAGTCACATGCTCCACTGAGGAATCTACTGCCTCTAAAATCCAGAGGCGTACTGGGCACTGTGCCTCCATCATTGTCTCTGCGGGGGCTGGATGACGGCAATTATTTTTTCTTAATATATTTTCATTGATCTCAGAGAAAAAGGGAGAGAGAGAGAGAAGCATCAATAATGGGAGAGTCATCGATCCGCTGCCTTCTGCATGCCCCACACTGAAGATCCAGCCCACAACCCAGGCATGTGCCCTGACTAGGAATCGAACCATGACCCTCTGGTTCGCAGGTCAATGTTCAACCATGGAGCCACGCTGGCCAGGTGGCAGCAATTATTTTCTATCTCAAAACAGCTACTTCTCCTGCTGAATACCACTGGACACAGAAATATTTCACTGAGTGAGAGGAATTCTGAATTTTAGTCAGATTTCTTCTTAAAAACTACTCTCTCTAAAAGTCTAGCACATCTAGTGTTGGTTCCCACTCACTAGGTATAGTGAGCCTAATATCATCTATGTAATGGACCAACAGGAAGTACATCCTGTGGATGGAAAAGATATTCAAGACCTCTGCAAAGGGCAGAAAGCTGTAGAGCTGACTCACCCCAGAAGTGAGATAATGAAGGTATATGCTGGCCTTGCCAGCAGAGGGAAGGCAACTTAGATTGAACCATGAAACACAAGGAGGAGGCATTGCCTGCACTGTAACCACATTGGTCCAGCAGCAGCACTTCAGGTCACCTGTAGTTACAGTCTGGGTGAATAAACAACCATTTTCTATGTTGTTTCCTCATTTATTTTTCTCCTTCTCCCTTTCCCACTCTTCTCCTCATTTTTCTTTCTCCTTTTGCACAAGCCAAATCAAAAGCTTACTGAGAGTGTGTTGCAATTGGCACTTCCTGCATATTTGAAAACTTTCCCAGTGGCACAAATCTCTTCTATTCATCTAGGTATGTGGTACAGCTTTTCATTTACCTAGTTACAGACAGTTCTAATGGCTTCTGATTAGACTCTCTCATAGTAGCCCTTACTCAGCATTAATGATTATGGGAGATCATTCTGGCGTCCTGGCTATTTCAGTCATGCATAGAACCAGGGGCAACTATAGTGCTCCACACTCCCAGAAAGTGATAACAGCACACTTTCTGGTGGGTTATCAAATTGATACTGGGCTACAGTATCAATGCTGTAGCCCAGGACTTAAAAACTGCCTTGCTTGGTAGGAGTCTGGGATCAGAGCTGGGTTTGGTAACCCTTAGCTATTTGTTCTTTTTTCTTTTCTTAGACACGATTCCACCATAATTATCTGATGGCTGACACCCTATAGCACACCTTCTACTGCCCAGTCTCAACAGATGACTTACCTGACCCTTGTTGAACAAAAGGTAGGTAAATAAAAATATATTTATATTATTCAAAACCTGAAAAAAGTATCTCCTCTTTTCTGAAGCACATGTGGGACTAAGAGAGTTGCTTTAAATATTACTTCATTATTAGAATTTGGGGGGGTAACGTGGTTAACCTCATTATATAAATTACAGTTGTTCAAGTTTATGGGTACAACATGGCACCCCGTGTTATGTGCTCACCAGGAAAGTGTGGTCTCCTCTGTCTTCTTCAAGACCGCCCTTATCCTTTCTCAGGCTTTTCCTTTTCTTGTAACCACCATGGTTTGGGCTGTATAGAAGATATTTTATTTGTTTTTTTTCTCTCTTTTGTGTGTGGTTTTATATTCCATAGATGAGGGAAAATATAGAATGTGCCACTTTATCCTCTTGTTTAATGAAATACTCAACTGTGAGAATTTACTGTGAGGAATAGTATATGAGACACAAATATCCTTGTATATTTTTTGCCCATTCAGTGAGAACTGTCCAACAAACTTGTCCAATGTCATTGTGAAGGATCTTCCAATCATGTCTCCTTCTTGTCCCTACTTTGCAAAATAATGGCCAGCACCATGAATCAGTATCTCCTTACACGTCTGGTCATTTGTCATCCCTGCAAAGTGAATGTGGAGATGAATAGCCCCCAAATCCGCCTATTGTAAAGGTTTCATTATCCACAATCCTTCACAAATGTCCAGAGAGGGTTGACAATGCGGCAGCAGCACACTTTCTGGTGGGTTATCAAATTCATGCAAAATCATTGGTACCCAGGCCTCGACGTTCCTTCCTCTGCCAAAAGGTCATATGGAGCCTTCCATGAGTCCACAGGTCTAGGCTGAGAGAAGGATTCATTGTTGGCAGTAGGGCTGGTGGGAATTTGGACCACCTCTATATAACTGCTTTGATCCCCCCCAGGTTAGATCTTGTATGGGCTACTTTAAGCTGATGTTGTCTTCTTGTACATGACCTCTTTGTGACCCTCATGCTAGACATCACACCCAGGTCATTATGCATAGTTCAGGTTGCATGGTAACTTGATAACCCATGGTTAAGCACCTGAAATAACTCTTTCTGACCAATTAGAGCTTATCTTCAGGGCAATTACAGCCCCGTGCCATAAATATTAGCTCATCTTAGCTAGTGCTGCTTTGGTCTAAAGAGGGGATAGAAGCCACCAGTGATGCCCAGATGGACCTCAATCAGAGACTGGAAATGGTGCCTCCCCCAGTTCTTCGGGGAGCCAGGGCCTCTATGGAGCTTAGCTTCTAGGGTTACTTCTTGCTTTACTCATAGTCTGTAAGAGAGAGGCCCAGGGCTAAGGCTGCCCTGGTCTTGGGCCTTGCTCCGACTCTCTAAGAGAGAGTCCAAGGGACTTGCCTACTAATCCTTTGAGCTTCACTAATATTCTCAAAAAGAGAGGCTGAACTCCACTATTTACTTGTTTGTTTTTTAAATCACTATTGGTGAAAGTGTTACATATGTTCCCTTTTTCCCCCAGTGGCCTCTCCCAGCCTGCCCCCACCCCTCACACCAGGCTTTCATCACCCTATTGTCTGTGTCCATGGGTTAGGCATATAATTCATGCAAGTTCTTTGGTTGATCTCTCTCTTTTTTTCATGGAAAATCATACTTTTATTTATTTGTTTTATTTTTTAATTTAATAAATCTTTATTGTTCAGATTATTACAATTGTTTCTCCTTTTTCCCTCCCATAGCTCCCCTCCACCCAGTTCCCACCCCATTACCTTCCCCCCGCCCTTACCTTCCCCCCACTGTCCTCATACATATGTGTATGATTTTTGTCCAGTCTCTTCCCGCACTCCCCTTACCCCATTCCCCCTGAGAATTATCAGTCCACTCCCTTTCTATGCCCCTGATTCTATTATAGTCACCAGTTTATTCTGTTCCTCAAATTTTTAATTCACTTCATTTTTAGGTTCACTTGCTGATAGATGTGTATTTGCTATTCATAATTTTTATCTTTACTTTTTTCTTCTTCTTCCTCTTCTTAAAGAATACCTTTTAGCATTTCATATAATACTGGTTTGGTGTTGATGAACTCCTTTAGCTTTTTCTTATCTGTGAAGCTCTTTAAGTAACCTGCAATTCTGAATGATAACTTTGCTGGATAGAGTAATCTTGTTTGTAGGTTCTTGCTATTCATCACATTGAATATTTCTTGCCCCTCCCATCTGGCCTGCAGAGTTGCTGTTGAGAAATCAGCTGACAATCATATGGGTGCTCCCTTGTAGGTAATTAACTGTTTTTTCTCTTGCTGCTTTTAATATTCTCTCTCTGTCTTTTGCTCTTGGCATTTTAATTATGATGTGTCTTGGTGTGGTCCTCTTTGGACTCCTTTTGTTTGGGGTTCTATGCACTTCCTGGACTTGTAAGTCTATTTCTTTCACCAGGTGGGGGAAGTTTTCAGTCATTATTTTTTCGAATAGGTTTTCAGTATCTTGCTCACCCCCATAATTCTGATGTTGGTATGCTTGAAGTTGTCCCAGTGGCTTCTTACACTATCTTCAATTTTTTGGATTATTTTTTCTTTTTGCTTTTCCAGTTGAGTGTTTTTTGCTTCTTTGTATTTCAAATCTTTGACTTGATTCTTGCATTCCTCTAGTCTGCTGTTGGGTCTCTGTATAATATTTTTTATTTCAGTCAGTGTATGCTTAATTTCTAGTTGGTCCTTTTTCATATCCTTGAGGGTCTTGCTAAATGTATCAGACTTTTCTAGGAAATTCTTGAAAAGCCTTATAACCGTGGTTTTTAATTCTATATCCAGTCGTTTGTTTTCCTCCATTTCTTTCGTTTGTGATCTGTTTCTTTGTCGCTGCATTTTCAGTGCTTCCCTGAGTTGGTAGGGTAGCTTTGTGTGCTAGGTTTCCTATATGGCCCAGTGGGTCGGCCTCCCCATTTACCTGAGGTGGACACTCTTGGTGCACCCCTTTGTGGACTGTGTGTACAGCCTTGTTGTAGTTAAGTCTTGATTGTTGTTGGTATCACTGGGCGGAATTGACCTCCAGGCCAGTTGGCTGTGAGGATCAGCTGTGTCTACGTGGGGAGAACTTCTGTGCTGGAGACAGCCTTATGAGACAAGACTTGCAAAATTGCAAAAGCCTCTGTGCTCAGATTGGATGGGGTGGAGTCTCAGGGCTGAGCAGACAGTCTTGGCTTCCCGTCAGCCCTGACCTCTGAGGCCCCTGGGCCTCAGTGTCCCTCGGTAATCACTGCAAGCACCTCTGAGAGAAAGCCACCCTCGAGTTTCACCCGCTGCCAGACAGTCCAGTTTCTCCCCCAATGAATCTGGATTCCCAGATTCTCGCCCAGAACTGGAGTTCAGTGCAGTCAGGAGTTCCAGTTCCCTCCAGCTAGAGAAAGCCAGTGGTACACTCAGCAGTCAGTCTTTTCTGTGGACACTTGCGTGCACACCTCCAGACCTCTGCCTTTCGTGGCTCCCCTAAGTTTCCACCTGACAGTCCAGATTCCCCCCATAAGAGTCTGGGGTTAGTTGCAGTCAGGAGTTTCCAACTTCCTCCCACTAGGAAAAGCCAGCGGCAACCTCAGCAGCCAGTCCTCTCTGTGTGTACTCGTGCGCTCATGCCCCCAGACCACTCCACTCCGCAGCTCCCCCGGGTCTCCGTGTGCCTTTCTCTCTACCTGACAGTCCAGACTCCCCCTGTATGAGCCTGGGTCCACAGGGTCTTGCCCAGAACTGGGGTTCCGTGCAGTCAGAACTGGGTTTCAGTGCAGTTGCGAGCTTCCTTCTCTCTCCCGGCAGAGAAAGCCAGCCAGGCACTCAGCCACCCTTCCTCTCTGCGAGCATGTCTCCATAGCTCAGCCCTTTGCAGCTCCTCTGATTCTCCGTGAGCTTTTCTCTGTCCTTCTAGTTGTAGATTTTCCACTCAGCCAGCTTTCCTGTGGTTCTGGATGATGTCCGTTCTGTCATTTAGTTGTAGTTTTGAAATTGTTGTGCGAGGCAGCAGTTTAGGTGCTTACCTATGTCGCCATCTTGGTTTCTCCCCTGGTTGACCTCTTCACACCCACCCATCCTCCCCTGCCTTCCCTCTGTGTTTTAACAGTCTGTTTGATGTTTCTTTGTCTGCAGATTTATTTTTGTTCATCAGTTTATTTTGTTCATTAGATTCCACATATGAGTGAAATCATGTGATACTTACCTTTCTCTGACTGGTTTATGTCTCTCAGCATAATGCTCTCCAGGTGCATCCATGCTGCTGCAAATGGTAAGAGTTCTTTCTTTTTTACAGCTGTGTAGTACTACATTCTGTAGATGTATCGCAGTTTTTAATGCCCTCATAGGCACATAGGCTGTTTCCAAATCTTAGCTATTATAAATTGCACTGCTATGAACATAGGGGTGTAAGTATATGATCACTGGCTCATATGGAAGTTCCATATTTACTTTTCTGAGGACACTCCATACTGTTTTTCACAGTAGCTGCACCAGTATGCATTCCCACCAGCAGTGTTCCCTTTTCTCCATATCTTCACCAGCACTTGTCATTTGTTGATTTGTTAGTGGTAGCTATTCTGACATGTTTGAGGTGATACCTCATTGTCATTTTAATTTGCATCTCTTAGATGGTTAGTGACTTTGAGCACTTTTTCATATGTCTCTTGACCTTTTATATGTTTACTTTGTTAAGGTCCTTTACCCATTTTTAAATTGGGTTGTTTGTCTTCCTTTTATTAAGTTGTATGAGTTCCTTTTATGTTTTTGAAATTAACCCCTTATCAGATTTATCATTGACAAATACGTTCTCCAATGCAGTGGGCTCCCTTTTCATATCGTTGATGGTTACTTTTGTTAGGCAGAGGCTTTTTATTTTGACATAGTTCCATTTGTTTATTTTCTCCTTAGTTTCTTTTGCCCTAGGAGATGTACTGGTAAACATATTGCTGAAAGAGATGTCTTGAGATTTTGCTGGCTATCATTACTTCTAAGATTTTTATGGTTTCACAACTTACATTTTGGTCTTTTATCCATTTTGAGTTTATTCTTGTGTATGGTGTAAGTTGGTGATCTACTTTTATTTTTTATTTTTTGCATATACCTGTCCAGTTTTCCCAATCCATACATTGAAGACACAGTCTTTACTACATTGTATGCTCTTGCCTCCTTTGTCAAATATTAATTTAGTGTAATGGCTTGGCTAGATTTTCTGGGGTCTTTGTTCTGTTCCATTGATCTATATGCCTATTCTTGTGCCAGTACCAGGCTGTTTTGAGTACAGGGACTTTGTAGTATACCTTGATATCTGGTATTTTGATTCCTCCTGTTTTGTTCTTCTCTCTCAAGATTTTACATGACTATTAAGGGTATTTTTTGGTTCCATATAATTTTTGGACTGTTTGTGCTAGACTTTCGAAATATGCTGTTGGTATTTGTATAGGAATTGCATTGAATCTGTAGATTGCCTTGGGTAGTATGGACATTTTAATGATGTTGATTCTACCAATCCATGAACATGGTATATTCTTCTACTAGTTTATATCTTCCTCTCTTTTTTCAACATCCTGTAGTTTTCCAAGGATAGGTCTTTTACCTCCTTGTTTAAGTTTATTGCTAAGTATCTTAATTTTTTTGTTGCAATAGTAAATGGGATTGTTTGGTTTATCTTTTGGAGAGTTCAGACTCATTGATGCTGCTTTGACTTGCAGTCTTTCAGTGTGATCAGATCTACCATGAGTTTGGTGGTTGCATTCCCTGCATCACCTGGGTATCCATAGATGCTATCACATTTAGATTTTTCCTTTGAGAGGTTTCAGTTTCCAATGTCTAGCCTTCATAGAAGCATCAACACACAGATCTTCAAACATGCCATTTCCACTCTTAAATATATTTTGCAATGTATTGGTGAAAGTTATGCCAGGTGTACATGCACAGAGTTTGGAATAGGACTCTTATGACCAATCCACTCTAACATTCTCCCTTCCATAAAATTTTGAACTGCTTGCTCTTTATTAAAACTAGAGACAGTGGGCATTTCCATGTCACATTTATTGGGCCATGATTCAATGCATTTGTCAGCCCATCATCCCTATAAGCATTTAGAGCCTTTTCTAAACACCCACTTGGGAAATTTAAATGCAGAGTCTCTGTCTGGTGAGCTAAAATTAATACATTCCCTCTCATCCAAATTTATGTACCTTGTAACATTTCCCCCAACATTAATTATTTCCCCACATATTCTATACTTTTCTGCTTGTGTAAATTATTGTACTCGTGTAGTTCTTCCAAAAAGTAGCACATTTCCTCAGGGGTCACATTTCATCCTTCACCTTTCATGTCCTGCTGACAGTTGCATCTATTCACGTTGGCAACTGCCACAGGAGACATCACTGCCATTATTACCGTTGCGTGCTTCCTCTTTATTGCACACTTTTCCTTTCCATGACAAATCATGAATTATTTTAGTTTCCTTCCTTATCAGTTACAACTGTACTAGGAACCTATCCAATTTTCCTCATATTTTGTTGAGCCATTGAAAAAAAATAATTTGTTCATGCCCTGAATCTCTTCAGTCTGATTCTGGATATGAATTAAGTGATGAGCAAGAGCACATCCATGTCTGCTGCAGGGGACCACTTGGAAATTTTTCAGAATCTATGTTATCACCACAGACACGGGAACTAGAATGCAGGAAACCCATTGGATTGTCCAGTGCTCTTCACTCCCCAGCTACTGAAGCTGTAGCCCAGTACTTGGAAATTGCCTTGCTTGACAGGAGTCTGGATGCAGAGCTGGGTTTGATAACATTATGAATTTTTTTTATTTTTCTAAACACTACTCCTCACTAACAGTCTGATGGCTAAGACCATGCCACCCATGTTCTTTCACCAAGTCTCAGGTGATTATCCTCATTCTGGTTGAACAAATTGTAGATAAGCAAAAATATGTTGATCCAAAAACAGAAAAATATCTTCTTTTCATGAACAAGAGTGGGAGGTAATGTGGTTAATAATATTAAATAAATGTCATATCATGACTCTATAGTACAACATAGCATAATCCATTATGTGCTCAACTCCCAAAGTCTAGCCTCCTCTGTCCTCTTGTATTTTACCCCTTTACCTCCTTTCCTCCTTCATGTTTTTCCCCTCTTGTACCCACCATGATTTCATCTCTATGTGGGAGGTTTTGCTTGTTTGTTTGTGGTTTTACATTCCATATATGAGGGAATATATAGAATGTGCCACTTTATCTTATTTTTTATTATAGATATATTTTTTATTTATTTCGGAGAGGGAGAGGCAGAAATAGAAACATCAAGATGAGAAAGAATCATTGATTTGCTGCCTCCTGCACGCATCCTACTGGGGATTGAGCCTGCAACCTTGCCATATTCCCTTGATCAGAATCAAACCCAGGACCCTTCTGTCCAGAGGCCGATGCTCTACCCACTGAGCGAAACCTTCTGGGACCACTTTCTAGTCTTGATTAATGAAATCTTCAACTGTGAGAATTCACTGTTATAAACAGTATATGCAACACAAATATCTGTATTTCATGCCCATTTTTTGAGAAGAGTCTAAGAAACTTCTGCCCAAATATCATTGGGAATGATCTTCCAATAATGTGTCTTTCATGTCTCTGAGTACAATTGCAAGATCATGGCTGGAGCCACGAATCAGAATATGATGGCAAATCTGGTCATTTGTCATCTAAACAAAGAGAATTGAGGCCCCAAGCTCTGCCCATTGCTATGGTTTCATTACCACTGTTCTTCACAAATATCCAGAATAGCCTGTTGTATCGCAGCAGTGCACTGTCTGGTTGGATATTGACATCATGCAAAGCCACTCCACAACTTTCCTTCCTCTGTTAGTAGGTCATAGGGAGCCTTCCATAAGCCCATAAATCTAGGCTGAAAGAAGAGAAGGAAGTGTTGGGCAGTAGGGCCCAAGGGTAATTGGGACACCTCTTATATAACAGCTCTGATCCTCCAAGGTCCCGTCATGTATGTACTATTTTAAATTCATGTAGTCTTCTGTGTGTGGCTCCTTTGGGACTCCGTGAGTGACATCATACAGCCAGGTTGCATGATAACTTAGGGGCACATAGTTAAGCACTTCCTTTTTGAAACCCAGATAACTCTTTCAGAAAAGTCACAGGCCATCATCAGCGTGAGTACAGCACCTTACCCTCACTATCTGCCTCTTAATGCTAGGGCGGCTTAGGCCTAAAAAGGGGATGGAAACCACCAGGGATACCCAAGTGGACCTCAGCCAGAAATCTTGCCCCTTCAGTCCTCTAGGGACTCTGGATTTCTATGGGGCTTGGCCTCTAAGAACTTACTGACTCTTTAGAAGTTTCTAAGAGAGGCCCAGGGCCAAGGTTGCCAGGGCCCTGGGCCTTGTTAGGAATCTGTGATAGAGAGACTAAGGGAGTAGTGTGCAAAGGGACTCCTGAGACTCACTGAGAGAAAGGCCCAGGGCCCAGTCTGTCATTGCTTAAGACTGTGCCTGTATTCTCCCTAAGCAAAGCTCGTCCCTTTGGTGATAGGCTCAACTATGTGGGGCTAGGCTGGTCTCTCCAAGTGTGGAGATTTGGCTCAGAGGCTGTGATTCTAGGCTAGACTTTGAGGTTTGCATTGTCTTTAATGATGTCATGCTGCACATTGAAAGTCACAGAACCTTAATATCTGTGGGACAGTGTTAAAAGAGCTGTTAACTGATTAGGATTGTGTTTATAATATTTATAATTCAGACACAACACTTAGAATACATGTTTGTAGAACCTTAATATCTGTGAGGCAGTGTTGAAACACTAAGAATTTGTGTTCAAAGATGAGTTTATATGTCAGTCACAATGAGTTTGCGTTTTATGAAGAAAGTTGTTTACAAAACAAAGAATTCATATTCACAGAACACAGTTAACTGTATGAAAGTGGTTAGAACTCTCAGAACTCACAATGATAGACCAGGGAAACTTTTTGGAATATGCTTGAAACAAACACTTGGAATACAAGTTTTGCAGCCTTAATATCTATGGGGCTGTGGTGAAGCACTGAGAATTCATGTCCAAAGGAACATTTATAAGTCAGTATCTTTTTTTTTAATTTATTTTTTTATTGTTTTAAGAATTACAAATAGTAGTACATATGTCTCCTTTTGTTTTCCCCCATTGACCTCCCCCCGACCTCCCCTACCCCCCAGTACATGCCTTCACCTGCCCGCCCTCCTCCCCTCCCCCACCAGTGTCTTGTATCCATTGGTTGTGCTTATATGCATGCATACAAGTCCTTTGGTTGGTCTCTTACAGCCCCCTCGCCCAACCTCCCCTGTCTTCCCAATGTAGTTTGACAGTCTGTTCAATGCTTCTTTGCCTCTGTATCTTTTCCCCACCATTTCTTTCCTTTAAAAAAGTTTGCCTTTGCAGACTAGAAATAAACATATAATAACAAAACAAAACAAAACAAAAAAATGTTTGAGTCCCAATTTCAATGTCCAACAGTTCTAAGTCCCCGTTTCAATGTCTAACAGTTCCTTATGTGTACATGTCAGCAATGATATCTGGATGGTGGGCACATGGTGGCAATGCAGGTCCGACCCTCTCTGGTTTGGTCCTAGGCAACCTGCAGCGGTGCACAGCTGCTGACTGCTCACGTGGCAAGGCGTTGTCAGCATCTTCCATCTCCGGACTGTTTTTTCCTCTTGTCTTCGTGGTTGGAGCACACCTGTCAATTCCTCTCTGTTGCAGGAATCCACCTGGTCTTGGAGTTGTTTTCTGAAAATATATAAACATTCTCTACCACAAGTTAATAAAGGAATCTTTTCTATATAATTGATTTGGGATCCTTTTTATTTTTGCCCAAACAATTTTCCTTTGTCTTATTTAGACACCATGTGTGTTTTTCATGGCCGTCTTGCTGTTAGCATTACAAATGAAAATTAATTTTGTAAAGTAAAAATTTTCTAGATGTAATTTACTTATAGAATATTTTTCCTTACATGATATTACCCTACTATCCCCCCCTTTTTTATCAATGGAGGTTTTTGTAAATTTTATAATGCAGTCTTGATAACTTTAAATTTAAATATTTTTTTGGCCAAAAATATGACTGCTTTATGTTCATTGTGTTATTCCCAGATTTCAAGATCCCCAAAGACCACCAGGGACCCAAGTCAGATGCAAATGCAAAGAGCCTTTATTCAAGCTTGGGCTTGGTCTCTCAGCCCCCACCAGTGTGGCAGTAGGATGCAAGAGAGCCCCGAGCTTCAAAAGCACAGCAATTTTATAGGGCTGGTCGGGTGGTGGGGTGATACTCGGACCACTGAGTTGGCCGATTCCAATTGGTGAGGGCTAGGTTCTAGTTATACAAAGACAGGATGCGGTCAGCATATCTTTTTGGCCTTGGGTTAGTTCCCCTTGCATTCCCATTGGCTGATTTAGGGGTGGGGTGAGTGACCGGTACATTCCCTGGTTCTCCCTGGAACTCCCTGCCGTCCTTCCCATATGAAAAAAGAAATTTTTCTCTCCAGCCTGCCTGAACAGTGAGGAAGATAAACCTCGCTGTCCGACATTGTAGGCCAGCGACTAGATATGCCCATGCCAGGAGCAATTTTTTAAATTGGATAGAGCTGTGTTGTTGTCAAGGCCTGCAGCAAGATAACTACTCAGTGCACGAAGGGCTGGCTCTTTAATAAGAAGGGAAGTTCTGCTTGAAGTCTGGCTTAGAATTTGAATTCACTTTCTCCAAGCCACGGCAGCAAACAAAGTGCCACCCCAAGCTCTCTGGCATTGTTTGATTTTTCTGGTTCTCTGTAACAGTTACACAAGATGGAGGACACAGTACAAAATGGAGTCAGTTCTGTTCTGCCCTTTCATTCCCCCCTTGTCTTGGAACTTACGTCTCAATCATGAGACGGACTGCATTTCTACCTCGCCTTCTACTTCTAAAGGCTTGTACTGGGCATGCAGAACCATCAACTGAACTATCCCGATACGCTCTTTAACAAATTAGACTAGCCTGTTGATAATGTAAGGGCCAAAGGTCAACAGCATTAGTAGGATTACTAGGGGTCCGACGAGGGCGGAAATAAGAGTGGTCAACCACGGGGACCAGTTAAATAAAGATTCATACCAAGACTGAGATTGCTCTCTCTCTAGCTTCTGCTTCAGCAGTCCTTCTCTTATGAGGGCCATGGATTCTTTAACAACTCCTGAATGATCAACATAAAAACAACATTCTCCCCTAGGGCCGCACATAGGCCTCCTTGCTGCAGGAATAGTAAGTCTAATCCTCTTCTGTTCTGGAGTACTACCTCAGATAAGGAAGTAAGGGAGTCTTGCAGGTGGGTGATGGATTTTTCAATTCTTTCTATGTCTAGATCAATGGCTGCTCTTAGGGTTGCATAGTTTTTGTCTTGTATGACAAGCGAGGATATCCTGGTTCCTGCCCCTGCTAGTCCCAGCCCTAAGAGCGCGGCCAGAGTTAGGGCTGTGACAGGTTCTATCCTACTTTGGGGGTTAGCAGAACCTAATCTGCTAAGTACTTCCTCTCCTGAATGGTATACTAGCTTGGGGATAAGCTGGATGAGTATGCAAAAACCTTCTTTTGGGGAGTTGAGGATTTGGGAGTGGACGCAGGGAGCGAGGCCACTGGAACAGGCCCACCATGCATTTTTAGGAGGCAGCAGGTAAGCTGTCCCACTAGGGACTGATAGAGTGTTATTACAAAGATATGATTGTTCAGGGGGCATTCGACCTATGCAAATACCTTGCCCTATTACTGCCTGTAGGGTTAGTCTAGCAGTGGTCTGCTGCCATCTGCAGGAGCTGGAATTGGAGGCCGTTATATAATTGCCTTTAAAAGCAATACCTTCATAATATGGTGGCCTGACATCGAGACAGAGCCAACAGGACTCGGTCAGGTCGGGACGGGAAGTGTTTTAAACGTAATATGCTCCCATGATTATATTCCACAGAGGGTCTGTGTGCGTTGAAATACGGAACGGGGTAGAAGATGATGCCCCGCTATGGACAAGGGATGCGGAGGGCTTCGAGGTTGGGGCCCGGGTGCTCTTGGGTGGGGGTGCTTGGGTAGGGACAGGTTGGGGGGCCAGCACTTGGTTAGGCCCTACTCCTGCTGGAGTCTGTTGGCGAGGGGGTGCTGCTTGTACCCGGATGGTGAATAGCATCCCCTGGTCTTGGGCTACCTTGTCATATATTCTGATCCCCCAGATTTTGCCAGTATCCCATCCTGTTGCTTTCTTCCCCTGCTCTGTGAAGGATATCCATACAGGGTTGTAGCTCTCATAGGGGGGCAGGCAGGGCCCGTAAATCCTTGAACAAGGCGGTGCCTCCGCTCGAGTTACGGTTATCAGGTCACCAGTTTTCGGGGGCGTCCACCCGATGTGTCCAGTGGAGACACATGACCAGGAGGTGCAGAAGTAGTTCTTTGCTCCCCCGCATGGGGCCCATGAGTGCCCAGGGCAAACATAGAAATAGATGGATCTGAGGTCCTTAGGTCCCATCATCAGAGACTGGGGGAGGCCGGGAAAAAGGGTAAGGAGGTCTATGTAGAGGTTCGGGTACTAGGTGTTCTTAGGGTGAATCTGGGAAATCTGGTTAAGTACTGTTCCCGAGCTAGTGTCTATGATCTGCCAGGTAAGGTTGTAGGGGGCGTGGGGGCTCCCGGCAGTATGGGTGGCAGCAAACAGAGTCAATAGAGTTACCAACATCAGGCGGGTTGTATGCGCCATAGCTTGAGCTTGAGTGGGTTGTGCTGATTGCGTTCAAGGCTCCATTGTGTGATGAGGTCCTCCTGGATTGCATAGGGATCAGCTGGGCAGACGTGGGTGTGATGAATCCAGGTTGCAACGCTGTCTACCTTGAGAGTGGTGGGCGTAGTCAGCACTACGATGTAGGGGCCCTTCCAACGCAGCTCAAGGGTCTCCTGGCGGTGCCTCTTGACAAACACCCAGTCTCCCGGTCTGTACTGATGAGGCGTCGGGGTCGGGCCAGCCTCGTAGATGGCGCGGAGGCGCGGCCAAATGTCCTCATGTGCTCTCTGGAGCCCTCTTAAGAGAAAAGATATTTCTTGATTTTCAAACTCAGCAAGAAGCTCAGCTTTAAGGTTAGGAATGATAGGGGGTGGCCTGCCAAAGATGATCTCATAGGGAGTAAAACCCATGGTGTAGGGGGAGTTCCTCACCCAGTAAAGGGCATACAGAAGGAGAGCCACCCAGTCCCCGCCAGTCTCCATGGTTAATTTGGTAAGGGTCTCTTTTAGAGTAACTTCTGCTGTCAGTAACCCCCTCTCCTGATAGATTGCCCCATGAACATGAGCTGTGGTGAACGCATAACGGCTATCTGTGTAGATGTTTAGCTGTTTTCCAGCTCCCAGCGTCAGCACCTTAGTGAGGGCGATAAGCTCTGCTTGCTGGGCTGATGTCCTGGAGGGTAGAGCCTCTGCCCATACAGTGTCCATTTCAGTGACTACCGCTGCCCCCGCATACCTGTGTCCGTCACGTATGAAGCTGCTCCCATCCATGAACCAAGTGGCTTCGGCATCTCGAAGGGGCCAGTCTGTCAAGTCCTTTCGGACTCCATGTACTTGCTCTAGGATTCCCGCACAGTCATGTAGTGGGGCGTCTAGGTCTGGGTCAGGCAGCAAAGTGGCAGGGTTAAGGGCCGCACTAGGGTGGAATTGCACTCTAGGAGGGTTGAGTAGGAGGCTCTGATAGTGGGTCATTCGTGCGTTGCTCGTCCATCTATCAGGAGGCTGTTTCAGGACTCCCTCAATGGCATCCGGGGTTGTGATCCAGATTTCCTGCCCCAGGGTCAGTATGTTGGCATCCTTGACTAAGAGCGCTGTTGCCGCAATAATTCTAAAGCACAGCAGCCAGCTGGAAGCTACTGGATCTAGCTTTTTAGACAAGTAAGCTACTGGGTGGCTCCAGGGGCCTAAGGCTTGAGTTAAAACCCCCTTCGCTATTTCTTTGTGTTCGTCTACAAAGAGGTGAAAGGGCTTTGTAATGCCTGGCAGGCCCAGGGCTGGAGCAGCTAGGAGGGCTTTCTTTAACTGATTAAAGGCAGTCTCTTCTTTCTCAGTCCATTCAAATGCCCTCCCCTCTTTGGTAATTTCATATAGGGGCCTGGCAATCTCAGCAAAACCTGGTTTCCAGAGGTGGCAGTAGCCGGCCAATCCTAGAAATTCCCTTACTTTCCTTCGGGAGGTGGGAGTAGGGATCTTCAAGACAGTATCTTTTCTGGCATCTGATAACTGCCGCTGTCCGCCCTCTAGGATATATCCCAGGTAACTTACCCTCTCTCTGCATATCTGAGCCTTCTTCGCAGATGCCCGGTACCCCAAGGCCCCAAAGGTGGCCAGCAGATTCTGGGTCCCCTGCTCACAGTCCTCGGCCGTGTCAGCGGCAATCAGGATGTCATCTACGTACTGGAGGAGGGTGAGGCTGGAGTGTTCCCTCCTGTACTCACCCAGGTCCTCGTGTAGCGCCTCGTCAAAGATAGTGGGGGGATTTTTGAACCCCTGAGGCAACCATGTCCAGGTTAATTGTCCACTGTAGCCCTCCTCTGGATCGTGCCATTTAAAGGCAAATAAAGGTTGGCTCCAGGGCACCAGTGGCAGACTGAAGAAGGTGTCCTTTAAGTCTAATACGGTATACCAGACTCTGGAGGGTGCCAAAGAGCTCAAGAGAGTATATGGGTTAGGAACAGTTGGGTGTATGTCCATGACTCTTTTATTTACTTCCCGGAGGTCCTGACTGGTCAATAGTCATTCGTGTGAGGCTTCCTAACTGGCATGAGGGGGGTGTTACAGGCAGATTGGCAGGGAACTAGTACCCCTAGGCTTCGCAATCTCCTGATGTGAGGCTGGATTCCCTTCCGGGCCTCCTGAGGCATAGGGTACTGCTTGATTCTTATCGGGCCTTCTCCTGGTCTTAGCTCTACCAGGATTGGGGCCCTGTGAGTGGCTAGTCCTACCTCCCACCCCCGTCTCTGCCCAAGCTGTGGGGAACTCTTGTAGCCATCTGTCCATGTTGTTCTCTACTGGGGACGCCTTCTGGTGGAGGCGATACTCATCCTCCAGTCTCAGAGTCAGGACTTGGATGGGGTGGCCTTTGCCATCAGTAACCTGAGGCCCCCCTTGACTGAAAATTATCTGAGCTCCAATTTTGGTCAGTAAGTCCCATCCTAATAGTGGGTAGGGGCATTCCGGTATCACCATAAAGGAGTGGGATACCTGGCCTGGCCCTAGATCTACCATTCTTTGGGTAGTCCATGAATACTGGCTCATACCAGTTGCCCCTTGTACCCAGGACTTCTTGTTTGCGAGCTTCCCTTGTGGTGTGCGAAGGACTGAATGTTGCGCTCCAGTGTCAACAAGGAAGTCAACAGGGGCCCCTCCACTCTAAGAGTTAACCTGGGCTCCAGGAGGGGGTCTGAACCCTGACTCCCCTAATCACTCAGTTCATCTAGCTCTAAGACTTTCACTCGATCAGTTTTACTTCCCTTCCCTCCAGCCCTCTTTGGACATTTTTGGGCCCAATGCCCTATCTCCTTGCAGTAAGCACACTGATTCTTCTGCAGCCTCTGCCTCCCTTCCCTGGCGGTCTCCTCACCTCCTTTCTGGTCATTCGCAAGCTGTTGGAGGCGGCGGTCCTATTCCTCAGGAGAGTCCGCGGTGGTAGCCAGCAGGATCCTGGCCAGGTCTGGGGTTTTCTTACTGCTGGTAGCCACCACGGCACGAGCCTGTTTATCCTCAGGGGGCTCCCGGTTGTTGTACACCTTTTAGGCTACTACCAGCAAGTCCTGCAGACTTTTCTCTCCTAATCTCTCTATCTTTTGCAGTTTTCTCCTAATGTCTGCAGAAGATTGGTTTACAAAGGCCACGATAACAGTCTCCTTGTTTTCGGGAGCCTCTGGGTCCATGGGGGTGTAGGTATGAAATGCCTCCATGACCCGCTCTAGGAAGGCCGCTGGAGATTCATCCTTCCCCTGCTGTACGCCTCCTACCTTAGCCAACTTGGTCAGCTTCCTAGCAGCCATCCAAAGACCCCCCGTTAGAGTCTGGCAGTAGACCCGGAGTCTCTCCTTACCTTCTGCCATGTTGAAATCCCATTCAGGTCTAGTTAGAGGAAAAGAGGTGTCTATCTGAGCCTGGTTGGTAGTAGGATTCTTGTCCATGCCCGGAACTAGCTTCCAGGCCTCATTAAGGATCCTCTCTCTCTCCTCGGTGGTGAATAGGACCTGTAAAAGCTGCTGACATTCGTCCCAGGTAGGCTGATGGGTGAAAAGAACAGAGTCTAGTAAATCAATGAGCCCTGCCGGCTTCTCAGAGAACTTAGGATTTTGAGCTTTCCGATTATAAAGGTTGCTATTAGCAAAAGGCCAGTAGTGATGGGGCTGATTTCCCCTTTCATCTGGGGGGCTGGTGGCCCACAGGGGTAGAGTATTAACAGTGGAGTTGACAATGGAGGCAGACTGCTCCCTCTGAGCCCTTTGTCTGGTATAGGGCGGGTTTCCCATCAGAACTCCTCCCCTTTCCGCTCTCGGAGCAGCGTCTGCTTTCCCGGATGGGGGTTGGCTGGGTCCCTCTGGCACTCTAGGGGACTGATATGGGGGAGGAAAAATTAGTTCTTCTTCAGTTCCCCCCTGCAAGACAGGGTAGAGGGGAGCTGATGGCTGGGTGATCTTCTTCTCCTCCTTCTTCCCCTGCAAAGCAAGAATAGGTCTCGGCTCCGGAGGGCGTGGGGCCAGGAAGGGCTTAAGCCAAGAGGGTGGGTCCTCCACAAGGTCCTGCCAAGTAATAATGTAAGGGAGTTGATTAGGATGACCCCCCTTGGGCTGAGAGACAATGTCCCTGACCTGGCGAATGGTAGGAAGGTCGAAAGTTCCCTCTGGCGGCCATCCCACATTGAAAGCTGGCCAATTGCTAGAACAGAAAGTCTGCCACCGACCCTTCCGGACCTCCACACTGAGGTTGTCGGCTCTTCCCCTAATCTCTTTGAAATGATCAATCATAATACTTAAAGGAGTAGTCTGAGTCTGTCCCGTAATGTCTGTCCAGTAAGTCCACAGAATAAAACAACAAAAACAAAAAAAAACCACAAACACAGACCAACAAAGGGCCCCAAAGAAAAGCCTTCCAATTCCACGGAAACAAAACCAAAAGCTAGACGACGACCTCACGCCACGTCCCTCCAGTCAGTGAGGGGATTCCATGTCCCTCGAGGATCGGAACGTATTCCGAGTCCCCCGGCCCTTGGCCCACTAGTGTGTCCACCTAGACCGCTTCGGGCAGTACCAGAAAGTGAGGGGATTCCACGTCCCTCCAGAAATGAGCTCACACAGAACACACAAACACAGAAACACAGAGACATCTACCGCAGTCAGTCAGGCTCTCTAGGTCGGGGTCCCTCGTGGGTCTTGGGGGTCCAGAGCAAGCCCCCAAATGTTATGCCCAGATTTCAAGATCCCCCAAGACCACCAGGGAGCCGAGTCCAATGGAAATGCAAAGAGCCTTTATTCAAGCTCGGGCTTGGTCTCTCAGACCCCACCGGTGCAGCAGTAGGATGCAAGAGAGCCCCGAGCTTCAAAAGCACAACAATTTTATAGGGCTGGTCGGGTGGTGGGGTGATAGATACTTGGACCACTGAGTTGGCCGATTCCGATTGGTGAGGGCTAGGGTCTGGTTATACAAAGACAGGATGCGGTCAGCATATTTTTTTGGCCTTGGGTTAGTTCCCCTTGCATTCCTATTGGCTGATTTAGGGGTGGGGTGAGTGACCGCTACACTCCGTGGTTCTCCCTGGAACTCCCTGCCGTCCTTCCCAGACGTAATTCACTTTCTCCAAGCCGCGGCAGCAAACAAAGTGCCACCCCAAGCTCTCTGGCATTGTTTGATTTTTCTGCTTCTCTGTAACAGTTACACAAGATGGAGGACACAGTACAAAATGGAGTCAGACCTGTTCTGCCCTTTCAATTGCATATTCAGGAATTTTACCATGAGATGAACTACCAATAGAAATTTTAGTTATTACTTTAAGAACAGCTTTTTGTCCAGTACTATTAAATTTACTTGAATATTCTCTTATTTCAATTAGCCTATTTAAATTAATCTGAAAACTTTATTACTATTTTACTGTCAAATTTAATACTCTACCAACAGTCTTAGTTTATCCTGTAAATATTAGTGGGAAGGATTATTTGCATTCTTGAGTGGGCCCTGAGCATTCCTGATGCTAGGGTGAATTTAGATATAGGGCAGCTGCTATGGGCCAAGTCTCCTGTCTGTTACCTGGGTCCCGATCAAAGAGTAGATGTGTTTCTAAGAAAGTTTTTCACAATTCTAAGAATTCATGTTCACAGAAATCTGTTAACTGAGTGAAAGTGCTTAGAACTATCAGAATTCACGATGATAGACCAGGGAAACGTTTTGGAATGTGCTTGAAACAATTGGAATACAGGTTTCTAGAACCTCAATATCTGTGGGGCAGTGTCTTAACACTGAGACAGTCTAAATGACTTGGCATTTTTGGAAGAATGTTGGTGAAACATTTAAAAATTCATTTTCATAAAGCTGATACAACTGCATGAAAGTATTCAAAACTCTTAGAAATCACAATGATAATAATAATTTATGCTTAAAGAGCTGGCATATATGTAAAAACGCTGTATAAACACTAGAAATTCAAAATGAATGAGCTTGATTCACTGGACAAAAGCAAATGAAACGCTGAGAATTCACAATGATTGGGAAAATATTTAGCAATGTGCTTGAAACACGAGGAACACATGTTCATAGAGACTTAATATCTGAAGGACAATGTTTAATCACTGGGAAATTGTGTTGAAAGAGCTGAGTGCAATACTGTTGCAATTATAATTCAGTCTCAATGTGTAGGCATTTTTGAAAGAAGCTTAAAAACGTAAACATTCATTTTCATAGGGCTAATATACCTATATGAAAATGTACAAACTCTCAGAGCTAAAATGAAAGATCAATGAAATGTCTAGGAATCCATATGACTCATATGGAATATATTTGTGGAAACTTAATGTCTCTAGTGCGTGTTTACATACTGAGAATTTGTATTCAAAGAGCTATGAAAGGTAGGATCGTCTTGAAAATAGAAATAATTCATGTTTAAAGAGCAAGTATATAGGGAAAACACAGTATAAACACTTGGAATTCACAATGAATGAGCTTGAATCACTGGACAGCAGTGAATCAAACTCTCAGAATTCACAAAGATTGACTACGGAAACATTTAGGAATATGCTTGAAACACTAAGATTACATATTCATAGAGCCTTAATATCTGAAGGACACTGTTTAATCACTGGGAAATCATGTTCACAGAGCTGAGAATGGAGTGCGGTACTGGGTACTTTTATAATTCAGTCATAATGAGTTGGCGTTTTTGGAAGAAAGTTGGTGAAACACTGAATACATTTTCATCGTGCTGATATAACAGTGTGAAATGATTGAAAATGCAAAGAAATCAAAATGATAGTTCAGCTAGTGTTCAAAATAGTAATAATGTACCTTTAAGGACCCGGTATGATACCTGTATTAAAATGATAAAAGTCTCAGAACTCAAAAAACCGGTCCAGGGAAATGTGTAGGAGTGTTTCTGAAACATTTGGAATAATTGGTAGAACTGTAACCTCTCTACTGCATTTTGCATTACTAAGAATTTGCATTCAAAGCACTGTAAATGGTAGGATACTCTTTACAATGGTAATAACTCTCTTTTAAAGAGCTGGTATATATGGAAAATGCTGTACACACACTTGGAATTCACAAGAAATGGGCTTGAGTCATGGGACAACAGTGATTCAAACTGAGAATTCACCATGATTGAGTGGAGAAATATTTAGCAATATGCGTGAGAAACTAAGAGTACATATTCATAGAGCCTTAATATCTGAAGGACACTGTTCAATCTGTGGGAAATGGTGTTCAAAGAGCTCAGTGCGATACTGTTTATATTTATAATTCTGTCTCAATGTGTTGCTGTTTTTGAAAGAGGGTGAAACATTTAAAAAATCCTTTTCATAGGGCTCAGCTACTTACATGAAAATGTTCAAAGTCTCAGAGCTCAAAAAGACAGATCAGGGATTGTCTGACCCTCTTGTAATACGTTTGTCGATATTTAATGTCTCTAGTGATGCTGAAATACTGAGAATTTCTATTCAAAGGGTTGTGAAAGGTAGGATCCTCTTCAAAATTGTATTTATTCACATGTTAAATAGCTAGTACACGTGAGAAAACACTGTGTAACCACGAGGAATTCAGAAATAATGAGCTTGAATCACTGGACAACAGTGAATCAAACTCTGAGAATTCACCATGATTGACTGTGGAACGATTTTTGCAATGTGCTTGAAAATGTAGGCATACCTTAGCAAAGAACCTTAATATCTGCAGGACAATGTTTAATTACTGCGAAATCATGATCAAAGTGCTGAGAACTGAGTTGGATACTGGTTGCATTTCTACTGCAGTCTAAATGAGTTGGGGTTTTTAAAATAAACTAAGTTAAACATTTAATTCTTTTTCTTAGAGCAGATATCACAGGAGGAAAGTATTCCAAACTATTACATATCCCAATGACAGTTAGGCTAACGATTCAAGTAGTAATAATTAACGTTGAAAGAGCTGGTATATATGGGGAAACACTGTGTGAAAACACTTGGAATTCACAATGAATGAGCTTGAATCACTGCACAACAGTGAATCAAACTCTGAGAATTCACAAAGATTGACTGGGGAAATATTTAGTAATGTGCTTGAAAATGTAGGAGTTCATTAGTAAAGAACCTTAGAATCTGTAGGACAATGTTCAATTACTGAGAAATTGTGTTCAAAGAGCTGACAAGTGAGTTGGATACTGGTTGCATTTATGATTCAGTCTAAATGAGTAGGCGTGTTTGGAATAAAGTGGATTAAACATTTAATTTATTTTCACAGATCAGAAGAAACAGGGGGAAAGTACTCCAAACTATTAGAAATCCCAATGATAGTGAAGCTAACGATTCAATTAGTACTAATTAACATTAAAAGAGCTGGTATATATGGGAAAACACTGTGTAAAACCTTGGAATTCACAATGAATAAGCTTGAATCACTGGACAACTGTGATTCAAACTCTGAGAATTCACAAAGATTGCGGAAATATTTAGGAATGTGATTGAAACACTGAGAATACATACTCATCGAGCCCTAATATCTGAAGGACACTGTTCAATCTGTGGGGAATGGTGTTCAAAGAGCTGAGTGCGATACTGTTGATATTTATAATTCTGTGCCAATGTGTTGCGGTTTTTGAAAGGAGAGAGAAACACTTACACATTCCTTTTCATAGGGCTCAGATACTTGTATGAAAATGTTCAAAGTCTCACAGCTGAAAAAGACAGATCAGGGAAATGTCTAGGAATCCGTGTGACCCTCTGGGAATACGTTTGTAGACATTTACTATCTCTAGTGATGTTGAAATACGGAGAATTTCTATTTAAACGGTTATGAAAGGTAGGCTCGTCTTCAAAATGGAATTATTTAGCATTTTACAGAGCTGGTAAACGTGGGGGAAAACTGTGTAAACACGTGGAATTCAGAATGAATGAGCCTGAATCACTGGACAAGAGTGAATCAAACTCTGATTATTCACCAGGATTGTGGTACAATTTAGCAATGTGCTTGAAAATGTAGGCATGCATTAGTGAAGAACCTTCAAATCTGTAGGAGAATGTTTTATTCCTCTGAAGTCGTGCTCAAACTGCTGAGAACTGAGTTGGATACTGGTTGCATTTATGTTTCAGTGTAAATGAGTTGGCGTTTTTAGAATAAAGTAGGTTAAACATTTAATTCTTTTTCGTAGAGCGGATATCACAGGAGGAAAGTATTCCAAACTATTACATATCCCAATGATAGGCTAACAATTCAAGTAGGAATAATTAAGGTTGAAAGAGCTGGTATATATGGGGAAACATTGTGTGAAAACACTTGGAATTCACAATGAATGAGCTTGAATCACTGGACAACAGTGAATCAAACTCTGAGAACTCACAAAGATTGACTGGGGAAATATTTAGTAATGTGCTTGAAAATGTAGGAGTTCATTAGTAAAGAACCTTAGAATCTGTAGGACAATGTTCAATTACTGAGAAATCGTGTTCAAAGAGCTGACAAGTGAGTTGGATACTGGTTGCATTTATGATTCAGTCTAAATGAGTAGGCGTGTTTGGAATAAAGTGGCTTAAACATTTAATTTATTTTCATAGATCAGAAGAAACAGGGGGAAAGTACTCAAAACTATTAGAAATCCCAATGACAGTGAAGCTAACGATTCAATTAGTACTAATGAACACTTAAAGAGCTGGTATATATGAGAAAACACTGTGTAAAACCTTGGAATTCACAATGAATGAGCTTGAGTCACTGGACTACTGTGATTCAAACTCTGAGAATTCACAAAGATTGACTGCGGAAACATTTAGGAATGTGCTTGAAACACTAAGACTGCATATCCACAGTGCCTCAGTATCTGAAGGATACTGTTTAATCCCTGCTAAATCGTGTTCACAGAGCTGAGAAGTGAGTGCGGTACTGTATACTTTTATAATTCAGTCAAAATGAGTTGGCTCTTTTGGAAGAAAGTAGGGGAAACACTCAATTCATTTTCAGAGTGTTGATATAACAGTGCAAAAGGATTCAAAACACTAAGAAATCAAAACGATAGTTCAGCTAGTGTTCACAATAGTAATAATATACCTTTAACGACCCGGTGTGATACCTGTATTTAAAGGTTAAAATTCTCAGAACTCAAAAAACCGTTCCAGGGAAATGTGTAGTAATGTTTCTGAAACACTTGGAATAAGAGGTAGAACTGTAATCTCGCTACTTCCTGTTAAAATACTGAGACAGCATTCAAAGCGCTGTGAAAGGTAGGATTGTCCTTACAAGAGTAATAACTCCCTTTTACAGAGCTGGTATATATGGAAAACCTGTACATACACTTGTACAGGGATTCACAATAAATGAGCTTGATTCAGTGGAAAACAGTGAATCCAACTCTGAGAATTCACCATGATTGTGCAACTCTTTAGCAATGTGCGTGAGAAACTGGGAATAATTATTAATAGAGCCTTAATATCTGAAGGACACTGTTCAATCTTTGGGAAATGGTATTCAAAGAGCTGAGTGCGATACTGCTTACATTTATAATTCTGTGCCAATGTGCTGCGGTTTTTGAAAGAAAGAAAAACACTTAAACATTCCTTTTCATAGAGCTCAGATACTTATATGAAAATGTTCCAAGTCTCAGAGTTCAAAATGACAGATCAGGGAAATGTCTAGGAATCCGTCTGACCCTCTTGGAATACGTTTGTAGACATTTAATATCTCTAGTGATGCTTAAATACTGAGAATTTCTATTTAAACGATTGTGAAAGGTAGGATCCTCTTCAAAATGGACTTAGTTTGCAATTTAAAGAGCTGGTATATGTGGGGGAAAACTGTGTAAACAACTGGAATTCAGAATGAGTGAGCTTGATTCACTGGACAACAGTGAATCTAACTCTGAGTAACCACCATGATTGTGGAACTATTTAGCAATGTGCTTGAAAATGTAGGCATACATTAGGAAAGAACCCCAGAATCTGTAGGACAATGTTTAATTACAGCGAAATCGTGCTCAAAGTGCTGAGGACTGAGTTGGAAACTGGTTGCATTTACGTTCCGGTATAAATGAGTTGGCGTTGAGGAGAATCCAAGATGGCGGCGTAGGTAAACACCTAAACTGCTGCCTCCCACAACAATTTAAACTGCAACTAAAAGACAAAACGTCTATCACCCAGAACCACGGGAAAGCTGGCTGAGTGGAAGTTCTACAACTAGAAGGAAAGAGAAAAGAGCTTTGAGACGTGCACGAGCGCTGAAAAGATGAGGTACGGAGGCGCATGATCTGGGCTAGCTGTGGGCGACTGGGTGCATTGCTTTTTTCAACCCGAACGGAGACAAGCCCCCGATTACTCTGAAATCCAGTCTCTGGGGAGACGCAGGGGACCCAAACTCCTACGGGGAGAAGCTGGACTGTCTGCCAGCGAGGGTGGCTTGCTTGCAGAGCTGCGCACAGGAATAATTGTTTACTGCACTGGGGCATGGGACTCACGGATGCCTTTGGGAACACAGAGCTGGCTAACTAGCAGCCATTGCTGTTTGCCACGCCCTAACCTAGTGACGCCCTGAGGCCCAGCCCTGCACAACCTACAAACCCACCCAAACTCCAAGCAACCGAGTTAGCATAAGAAAAGCCTGCCCTATTGCAGCTTAACCTAGCAAACTTGCAGCCCGGGTCAGACAGTTCCAAAACCTCCAAACCCCAAGCAAAGAGGAGAAAACTGCAGCTCTCACTGTAGCTCCTGCTGGGTGGCCTCAGACAGTAGCTGACCTGCACCCCATTGGAGATCCAGAAGCCAGTGTACCTAGTGGTCAGTGTGAGACACCAGATTTCAACTCCTCACATCCATAAGTGACACATTCAAGAGGCAAACTCAGTGAGCACCGAAGCCCCACTGAAACAAGTCCTGCGTGTCTTCAGCACAGCAGTTCTTCCATTATAGACACAGGGAGTGCTCACAGCTAATTGGCCAGGAGGTCAATTCCTCCTAGTGTACCAACAGCAATTAAGGCTTAACTACACCAAGACTTTACACTCAGCCCACAAAGGGGTGTACCAAGAGCATCCACCTCAGGTGATTGGGGAGGCTGAGCTACTGCCCCCTATAGGTCACCTACCACACAAAGCCACTCCATCAACACAGGGAAGCAGCCAAAATGCAGAAACAAAGAAACATGTCACAAATGAAAGAAACGGAGGAAAGCAAACTACTGGATGACATAGAGTTCAGAACCACATGTATAAGGTTACTCAAGAATCTTCTAAAAACCGCTGAGAAACTTGATGACACTTCTGAGGAGCTTAGTAAGACCTTCAAGGACCTTAATGAGAATGCCAAAAAAATGGAAAAGGATCAGTCAGAAATGAAGCATACACTGTCTGAAATAAAAAATATACAGAAACTCAACTGTAGATCAACGTACCCCAAGAATCAAACCAAAGATCTGAAATATGTGGAAACAAAAAACATCCAACCAGAAAAACAAAAAGAAAAAAGAATCCAAAAATATGAAGATAGTGTAAGGAGCCTCTGGGACAACTTCAAGCAAACCAACATCCGAATTTTTGGGGTGCCAGAAGAAGGGAGAGAGCAAAATATTAAAAACCTATCAGAACAAATAATGACAGAAAACTTTCCCTACCTGGTGAAAGAAATAGACTAACAAGTTCAGGAAGCACACAGAACCCCATACAAGAGGAACCCAAAGAGGACCACACCAAGACACATCATAATTAAAATGCCAAGGGCAAAAGACAAAGAGAGAATATTAAAAGCAGCAAGACAAAAACAGTTAATTACCTACAAGGGAGTACCCATACGACTGTCAGCTGATTTCTCAACAGAAACTATGCAGGCCAGAAGAGAGTGGCAAGAAATATTCAAAGTGATGAACAGCAAGAACCTACAACCAAGATTACTCTACCCAGCAAAGCTATCATTCAGAGTTGAAGGTCAGATAAAGAGCTTCACAGACAAGAAAAAGCTAAAGGAGTTCAACGCCACCAAACCAGGATTACATGAAATGCTGAAGGGTATTCTTTAAGAAGAGGAAGAAGAAGAAAAAAATAAAGATAAAAATCATGAACAACAAAATGACAGCAAATACATACCTACCAACAAATGAATCTAAAAATCAAGTGAATAAAAAATCTGAAGAACAGAATGGACTGGTGAATATAATAGAATCAGGGACATAGAAAGGGAGTGGACTGACGATTCTCAGGGGAAGCAAGTGTGAGGGGTGCGGGAAGAGATTGGACAAAAATCTTACTCCTATGGATGAAGACAGTGGCGGGGGGTAAGGGCATGGGGTGGGGTGGGGAATCAGGTGGAGGGGAGCTATGGGGGGGGGGGGAAGTGGAACACCTGTAATAATCTGAACAATAAAGACGTATAAGAAAAAATAAATAAATAAATGAATTGGCGTTTTTAGAATAAAGTAGGTTAAACATTTAATTCTTTTTCATAGAGCGGATATAACAGGAGGAAAGCATTCCAAGCTATAACAAATTCCAATGGTAGTTAGGCTAACGATTCAAGTACTAGTAATTAACATTGAAATTGCGGATATATATGGGAAAATTCTGTGTAAAACACTTGGAATTCACAACGAATGAGCTTGAATCATGGAAAAACAGTGAATCAAACTCGGAGGATTCACCATGATTGGGGAAATATTTAGCAATGTGCACGAGAAACTAGGAATACTTATTCATAGAGCCTTAATATCTGAAGAACACATGGGAAATGGTGTTCAAAGAGCGGAGTGCGATACTGTTTACATTTGTAATTCCATGTCATGTGTTGATGTTTTTGAAAGGGAAACACAAATATTCCTTTTCAAAGGGCTCAGATACTTATATGAAGATGTTCAGTCTCAGAGTTCAAAAAGACAGATCAGAGAAATGTCTAGGAATCCCTCTGACCCTCTTGTGATACGTTTGTAGACATTTAATATCTCTAGTGATGTTCAAATACTGAGAATTTCTATTTCAACGGTGGTGAATGGTAGGACCGTCTTCAAAATGGTATTATTTTAAATAGCTGGTATATGTGGGGGAAAACTGTGTAAACACGTGGAATTCAGAATGAATGAGCTTGAATCACTGGACAACACTGAATCAAACTGAGAATTCACAAAGATTGACTGCGGAAACATTTAGGAATGTGCTTGAAACACTAAGAATACACATTCATAGAGCCTTAGTATCTGAACGGCACTGTTTAGTCACTGGGGAAGCGTGTTCACACAGCTGAGAAGTGAGTGCGGTACTGTGTAATTTTACAATTCAGTCAAAATGAGTTGGCGTTTTTGGAAGAAAGTTGGTGAAACACTGAATTCATTTTTATAGTTCTGATATAACAGTGCGAAAGGATTCAAAATTCTACGGAATCAAAATGATAGTTCGGCTAGTGTTCAAAACTGGAATAATGTACCTTTAAGGACCCGGTAAGGCACCAGTATTAAAATGTTAAAAGTCCCAGAACTCAAAAAACCGGTCCAGGAACATGTGTAGGAGTGTTTCTGAAACTCCAGGAATAAGCTGTAGAACTGTCACCTCTCCACTGCATGTTGAAATACTGAGAAGTTGCATTCAAAGCGCTGTGAAAGGTAGGATAGTCTTTAAAATAGTAACAATTCACTTTTAAAGAGCTGGTATATATGGAAAACGCTGTCCGTACACTTGGGATTCACAAGAAATGAGCTTGACTCAGTGGAAAAGAGTGAATCCTACGCTGAGCATTCACCATGATTGTGCAACTCTTTAGCAATGTGCGTGAGAAACTAGGAATAATTATTAATAGAGCCTTAATATCTGAAGGACACTGTTCAATCTTTGGGAAATGGTATTCAAAGAGCTGAGTGCGATACTGCTTACTTTATAATTCTGTGCCAATGTGCTGCGGTTTTTGAAAGAAAGAAAAACACTTAAACATTCCTTTTCATAGAGCTCAGATACTTATATGAAAATGTTCCAAGTCTCAGAGTTCAAAATGACAGATCAGGGAAATATCTAGGAATCCGTCTGACCCTTTGGAACACGTTTGTAGACATTTAATAGCTCTAGTGATGCTTAAATACTGAAGATTTCTATTTAAACGGTTGTGAAAGGTAGGATCGTCTTCAAAATGGACTTATTTTGCAATTTAAAGAGCTGGTATATGTGGGGGGGAAACTGTGTAAACAACTGGAATTCAGAATGACTGAGCTTGAATCACTGGACAACAGTGAATCAAACTCTGAGTATTCCCCAAGAGTGTGGAACTATTTAGGAATGTGCTTGAAAATGTAGGCATACATTAGGAAAGAACCTCAGAATCTGTAGGACAATGTTTAATTACTGCGAAATCGTGCTCGAAGTGCTGAGGACTGAGTTGGAAACTGGTTGCATTCATGTTCCAGTCTAAATGAGTTGGCGTTTTTAGAATAAAGTAGGTTAAACATTTAATTCTTTTTCGTAGAGCGGACATCACAGGAGGAAAGTATTCCGAACTATTACATATCCCACCGACAGTTAGGCTAACGATTCAAGTAGTAGTAATTAATGTTGAAAGAGCTGGTATATATGGGAAAACACTGTGTAAAACACTTGGAATTCACAACGAATGAGCTTGAATCACTGGACAACAGTGAATCAAACTCTGAGAATTCACAAAGATTGACCGGGGGAAGTATTTAGCAATGTGCTTGAAAAAGTAGGAATACATTAGTAAAGGGACCTTAGAAGCTGTAGGACAATGTTTAATTACTGCGAAATCGTGTTCAAAGAGCTGAGAAGTAAGTTGGATACTGGTTGCATTTATGATGCAGTCTAAATGAGTGAGCGTGTTTGGAATAAAGTGGGTTAAACATTTAATTCATTTTCATAGATCAGATATAGCAGGAGGAAAGTATTCCAAACTATTAGAAATCCAAATGATAGTTAGGTTAACGGTTCAAGTGGAACTACTTAGCTTTTAAAGAGCTGGTATATAAGAAAAAACACTGTGTAAATACTTGGAATTCACAATGAGTGACCTCGAATCACTGGACAACAGTGAATCAAACTCAGAAGTCACAAAGATTGACTGCGGAAACACTTAAGAATGTGCTTGAAACACTAAGAATACACATTCATAGAGCCTCAGTACCTGAAGGACACTGTTCAATCCGTGGGAAATGGTGGTCAAAGAGCTGAGAGCGATACTGTTTACCTTTATAATCCTGTCTCAATGCGTTGCGGTTTTGGAAAGGAGGAGAAGCACAAACATTCCTTTTCATTGGGCCCGGATTCCTCTATGAAAATGTTCAAAGTCTCAGAGCTCAAAAAGACAGATCAGGGAAATGTCTAGGAATCCGTCTGACCCTCTTGGAATACGTTTGTAGACATTTAATATCTCTAGTGATGCTTAAATACTGAGAATTTCTATTTAAACGGCTGTGAAAGGTAGGATCCTCTTCAAAATGGACTTAGTTTGCAATTTACAGAGCTGGTATATGTGGGGGGAAACTGTGTAAACAACTGGAATTCAGAATGAGTGAGCTTGATTCACTGGACAACAGTGAATCTAACTCTGAGTAACCGCCATGATTGTGGAACTATTTGGCAATGTGCTTGAAAATGTAGGCATACATTAGGAAAGAAACTTAATATCGGTAGGACAATGTTTAAGTACTGCAAAATCGTGCTCAAAGTGCTGAGAACTTCGTTGGATACTGGTTGCATTTACGCTCCAGTCTAAATGTATTGGGGTTTTTAGAATAAAGTAGGTTAAACATTTAATTCTTTTTCGCAGAGCGGATATAACAGGAGGAAAGTATTCCAAGCTATTCGAAATTCGAATGGTAGTTAGGCTAACGATTCAAGTACTAGCAATTAACATTGAAATTGCGGGTATATATGGGAAAATACCGTGTAAGACACTTGGAATTCAAAACGAATGAGCTTGAATCATGGAAAAACAGTGAATCAAACTCGGAGGATTCACCATGATTGGGGAAATATTTAGCAATGTGCACGGGAAACTAGGAATACTTATTCATAGAGCCTTAATATCTGAAGAACACTGTTCAACCTGTGGGAAATGGTGTTCAAAGAGCTGAGTGCGATACTGTTTACATTTGTAATTCTGTGCCAATGTGCTGCGGTTTTTGAAAGAAAGAAAAACACTTAGACATTCCTTTTCATAGAGCTCAGATACTTATATGAAAATGTTCCAAGTCTCAGAGTTCAAAATGACAGATCAGGGAAATATCTAGGAATCCGTCTGACCCTTTGGAACACGTTTGTAGACATTTAATAGCTCTAGTGATGCTTAAATACTGAAGATTTCTATTTAAACGGTTGTGAAAGGTAGGATCGTCTTCAAAATGGACTTATTTTGCAATTTAAAGAGCTGGTATATGTGGGGGGAAACTGTGTAAACAACTGGAATTCAGAATGACTGAGCTTGAATCACTGGACAACAGTGAATCAAACTCTGAGTATTCCCCAAGAGTGTGGAACTATTTAGGAATGTGCTTGAAAATGTAGGCATACATTAGGAAAGAACCTCAGAATCTGTAGGACAATGTTTAATTACTGCGAAATCGTGCTCGAAGTGCTGAGGACTGAGTTGGAAACTGGTTGCATTCATGTTCCAGTCTAAATGAGTTGGCGTTTTTAGAATAAAGTAGGTTAAACATTTAATTCTTTTTCGTAGAGCGGACATCACAGGAGGAAAGTATTCCGAACTATTACATATCCCACCGACAGTTAGGCTAACGATTCAAGTAGTAGTAATTAATGTTGAAAGAGCTGGTATATATGGGAAAACACTGTGTAAAACACTTGGAATTCACAACGAATGAGCTTGAATCACTGGACAACAGTGAATCAAACTCTGAGAATTCACAAAGATTGACCGGGGGAAGTATTTAGCAATGTGCTTGAAAAAGTAGGAATACATTAGTAAAGGGACCTTAGAAGCTGTAGGACAATGTTTAATTACTGCGAAATCGTGTTCAAAGAGCTGAGAAGTAAGTTGGATACTGGTTGCATTTATGATGCAGTCTAAATGAGTGAGCGTGTTTGGAATAAAGTGGGTTAAACATTTAATTCATTTTCATAGATCAGATATAGCAGGAGGAAAGTATTCCAAACTATTAGAAATCCAAATGATAGTTAGGTTAACGGTTCAAGTGGAACTACTTAGCTTTTAAAGAGCTGGTATATAAGAAAAAACACTGTGTAAATACTTGGAATTCACAATGAGTGACCTCGAATCACTGGACAACAGTGAATCAAACTCAGAAGTCACAAAGATTGACTGCGGAAACACTTAAGAATGTGCTTGAAACACTAAGAATACACATTCATAGAGCCTCAGTACCTGAAGGACACTGTTCAATCCGTGGGAAATGGTGGCCAAAGAGCTGAGAGCGATACTGTTTACCTTTATAATCCTGTCTCAATGCGTTGCGGTTTTGGAAAGGAGGAGAAGCACAAACATTCCTTTTCATTGGGCCCGGATTCCTCTATGAAAATGTTCAAAGTCTCAGAGCTCAAAAAGACAGATCAGGGAAATGTCTAGGAATCCGTCTGACCCTCTTGGAATACGTTTGTAGACATTTAATATCTCTAGTGATGCTTAAATACTGAGAATTTCTATTTAAACGGCTGTGAAAGGTAGGATCCTCTTCAAAATGGACTTAGTTTGCAATTTACAGAGCTGGTATATGTGGGGGGAAACTGTGTAAACAACTGGAATTCAGAATGAGTGAGCTTGATTCACTGGACAACAGTGAATCTAACTCTGAGTAACCGCCATGATTGTGGAACTATTTGGCAATGTGCTTGAAAATGTAGGCATACATTAGGAAAGAAACTTAATATCGGTAGGACAATGTTTAAGTACTGCAAAATCGTGCTCAAAGTGCTGAGAACTTCGTTGGATACTGGTTGCATTTACGCTCCAGTCTAAATGTATTGGGGTTTTTAGAATAAAGTAGGTTAAACATTTAATTCTTTTTCGCAGAGCGGATATAACAGGAGGAAAGTATTCCAAGCTATTCGAAATTCGAATGGTAGTTAGGCTAACGATTCAAGTACTAGCAATTAACATTGAAATTGCGGGTATATATGGGAAAATACCGTGTAAGACACTTGGAATTCACAACGAATGAGCTTGAATCATGGAAAAACAGAGAATCAAACTCGGAGGATTCACCATGATTGGGGAAATATTTAGCAATGTGCACGGGAAACTAGGAATACTTATTCATAGAGCCTTAATATCTGAAGAACACTGTTCAACCTGTGGGAAATGGTGTTCAAAGAGCTGAGTGCGATACTGTTTACATTTGTAATTCCGTGTCATGTGTTGCGGTTTTTGAAAGGGAAACACAAATATTGCTTTTCATAGGGCTCAGATACTTATATGAAGATGTTCCGTCTCAGAGTTCAAAAAGACAGATCAGAGAAATGTCTAGGAATCCCTCTGACCCTCTTGTGATACGTTTGTAGACATTTAATATCTCTAGTGATGTTCAAATACTGAGAATTTCTATTTCAACGGTGGTGAATGGTAGGACCGTCTTCAAAATGGTATTATTTTAAATAGCTGGTATATGTGGGGGAAAACTGTGTAAACACGTGGAATTCAGAATGAATGAGCTTGAATCACTGGACAACACTGAATCAAACTGAGAATTCACAAAGATTGACTGCGGAAACATTTAGGAATGTGCTTGAAACACTAAGAATACACATTCTCATAGAGCCTTAGTATCTGAACGGCACTGTTTAGTCACTGGGGAAGCGTGTTCACACAGCTGAGAAGTGAGTGCGGTACTGTGTACTTTTACAATTCAGTCAAAATGAGTTGGCGTTTTTGGAAGAAAGTTGGTGAAACACTGAATTCATTTTTATAGTTCTGATATAACAGTGCGAAAGGATTCAAAATTCTACGGAATCAAAATGATAGTTCGGCTAGTGTTCAAAACTGGAATAATGTACCTTTAAGGACCCGGTAAGGCACCAGTATTAAAATGTTAAAAGTCCCAGAACTCAAAAAACCGGTCCAGGAACATGTGTAGGAGTGTTTCTGAAACTCCAGGAATAAGCTGTAGAACTGTCACCTCTCCACTGCATGTTGAAATACTGAGAAGTTGCATTCAAAGCGCTGTGAAAGGTAGGATAGTCTTTAAAATAGTAACAATTCACTTTTAAAGAGCTGGTATATATGGAAAACGCTGTCCGTACACTTGGAATTCACAAGAAATGAGCTTGACTCAGTGGAAAAGAGTGAATCCTACGCTGAGCATTCACCATGATTGTGCAACTCTTTAGCAATGTGCGTGAGAAACTAGGAATAATTATTAATAGAGCCTTAATATCTGAAGGACACTGTTCAATCTTTGGGAAATGGTATTCAAAGAGCTGAGTGCGATACTGCTTACATTTATAATTCTGTGCCAATGTGCTGCGGTTTTTGAAAGAAAGAAAAACACTTAGACATTCCTTTTCATAGAGCTCAGATACTGATATGAAAATGTTCCAAGTCTCAGAGTTCAAAATGACAGATCAGGGAAATATCTAGGAATCCGTCTGACCCTTTGGAACACGTTTGTAGACATTTAATAGCTCTAGTGATGCTTAAATACTGAAGATTTCTATTTAAACGGTTGTGAAAGGTAGGATCGTCTTCAAAATGGACTTATTTTGCAATTTAAAGAGCTGGTATATGTGGGGGGAAACTGTGTAAACAACTGGAATTCAGAATGACTGAGCTTGAATCACTGGACAACAGTGAATCAAACTCTGAGTATTCACCAAGAGTGTGGAACTATTTAGGAATGTGCTTGAAAATGTAGGCATACATTAGGAAAGAACCTCAGAATCTGTAGGACAATGTTTAATTACTGCGAAATCGTGCTCGAAGTGCTGAGGACTGAGTTGGAAACTGGTTGCATTCATGTCCCAGTCTAAATGAGTTGGCGTTTTTAGAATAAAGTAGGTTAAACATTTAATTCTTTTTCGTAGAGCGGACATCACAGGAGGAAAGTATTCCGAACTATTACATATCCCACCGACAGTTAGGCTAACGATTCAAGTAGTAGTAATTAATGTTGAAAGAGCTGGTATATATGGGAAAACACTGTGTAAAACACTTGGAATTCACAACGAATGAGCTTGAATCACTGGACAACAGTGAATCAAACTCTGAGAATTCACAAAGATTGACCGGGATAAATATTTAGCAATGTGCTTGAAAAAGTAGGAATACATTAGTAAAGGGACCTTAGAAGCTGTAGGACAATGTTTAATTACTGCGAAATCGTGTTCAAAGAGCTGAGAAGTAAGTTGGATACTGGTTGCATTTATGATGCAGTCTAAATGAGTGAGCGTGTTTGGAATAAAGTGGGTTAAACATTTAATTCATTTTCATAGATCAGATATAGCAGGAGGAAAGTATTCCAAACTATTAGAAATCCAAATGATAGTTAGGTTAACGGTTCAAGTGGAACTACTTAGCTTTTAAAGAGCTGGTATATAAGAAAAAACACTGTGTAAATACTTGGAATTCACAATGAGTGACCTCGAATCACTGGACAACAGTGAATCAAACTCAGAAGTCACAAAGATTGACTGCGGAAACACTTAAGAATGTGCTTGAAACACTAAGAATACACATTCATAGAGCCTCAGTACCTGAAGGACACTGTTCAATCCGTGGGAAATGGTGGTCAAAGAGCTGAGAGCGATACTGTTTACCTTTATAATCCTGTCTCAATGCGTTGCGGTTTTGGAAAGGAGGAGAAGCACAAACATTCCTTTTCATTGGGCCCGGATTCCTCTATGAAAATGTTCAAAGTCTCAGAGCTCAAAAAGACAGATCAGGGAAATGTCTAGGAATCCGTCTGACCCTCTTGGAATACGTTTGTAGACATTTAATATCTCTAGTGATGCTTAAATACTGAGAATTTCTATTTAAACGGCTGTGAAAGGTAGGATCCTCTTCAAAATGGACTTAGTTTGCAATTTACAGAGCTGGTATATGTGGGGGGAAACTGTGTAAACAACTGGAATTCAGAATGAGTGAGCTTGATTCACTGGACAACAGTGAATCTAACTCTGAGTAACCGCCATGATTGTGGAACTATTTGGCAATGTGCTTGAAAATGTAGGCATACATTAGGAAAGAAACTTAATATCGGTAGGACAATGTTTAAGTACTGCAAAATCGTGCTCAAAGTGCTGAGAACTTCGTTGGATACTGGTTGCATTTACGCTCCAGTCTAAATGTATTGGGGTTTTTAGAATAAAGTAGGTTAAACATTTAATTCTTTTTCGCAGAGCGGATATAACAGGAGGAAAGTATTCCAAGCTATTCGAAATTCGAATGGTAGTTAGGCTAACGATTCAAGTACTAGCAATTAACATTGAAATTGCGGGTATATATGGGAAAATACCGTGTAAGACACTTGGAATTCACAACGAATGAGCTTGAATCATGGAAAAACAGTGAATCAAACTCGGAGGATTCACCATGATTGGGGAAATATTTAGCAATGTGCACGGGAAACTAGGAATACTTATTCATAGAGCCTTAATATCTGAAGAACACTGTTCAACCTGTGGGAAATGGTGTTCAAAGAGCTGAGTGCGATACTGTTTACATTTGTAATTCCGTGTCATGTGTTGCGGTTTTTGAAAGGGAAACACAAATATTGCTTTTCATAGGGCTCAGATACTTATATGAAGATGTTCCGTCTCAGAGTTCAAAAAGACAGATCAGAGAAATGTCTAGGAATCCCTCTGACCCTCTTGTGATACGTTTGTAGACATTTAATATCTCTAGTGATGTTCAAATACTGAGAATTTCTATTTCAACGGTGGTGAATGGTAGGACCGTCTTCAAAATGGTATTATTTTAAATAGCTGGTATATGTGGGGGAAAACTGTGTAAACACGTGGAATTCAGAATGAATGAGCTTGAATCACTGGACAACACTGAATCAAACTGAGAATTCACAAAGATTGACTGCGGAAACATTTAGGAATGTGCTTGAAACACTAAGAATACACATTCTCATAGAGCCTTAGTATCTGAACGGCACTGTTTAGTCACTGGGGAAGCGTGTTCACACAGCTGAGAAGTGAGTGCGGTACTGTGTACTTTTACAATTCAGTCAAAATGAGTTGGCGTTTTTGGAAGAAAGTTGGTGAAACACTGAATTCATTTTTATAGTTCTGATATAACAGTGCGAAAGGATTCAAAATTCTACGGAATCAAAATGATAGTTCGGCTAGTGTTCAAAACTGGAATAATGTACCTTTAAGGACCCGGTAAGGCACCAGTATTAAAATGTTAAAAGTCCCAGAACTCAAAAAACCGGTCCAGGAACATGTGTAGGAGTGTTTCTGAAACTCCAGGAATAAGCTGTAGAACTGTCACCTCTCCACTGCATGTTGAAATACTGAGAAGTTGCATTCAAAGCGCTGTGAAAGGTAGGATAGTCTTTAAAATAGTAACAATTCACTTTTAAAGAGCTGGTATATATGGAAAACGCTGTCCGTACACTTGGAATTCACAAGAAATGAGCTTGACTCAGTGGAAAAGAGTGAATCCTACGCTGAGCATTCACCATGATTGTGCAACTCTTTAGCAATGTGCGTGAGAAACTAGGAATAATTATTAATAGAGCCTTAATATCTGAAGGACACTGTTCAATCTTTGGGAAATGGTATTCAAAGAGCTGAGTGCGATACTGCTTACATTTATAATTCTGTGCCAATGTGCTGCGGTTTTTGAAAGAAAGAAAAACACTTAGACATTCCTTTTCATAGAGCTCAGATACTGATATGAAAATGTTCCAAGTCTCAGAGTTCAAAATGACAGATCAGGGAAATATCTAGGAATCCGTCTGACCCTTTGGAACACGTTTGTAGACATTTAATAGCTCTAGTGATGCTTAAATACTGAAGATTTCTATTTAAACGGTTGTGAAAGGTAGGATCGTCTTCAAAATGGACTTATTTTGCAATTTAAAGAGCTGGTATATGTGGGGGGAAACTGTGTAAACAACTGGAATTCAGAATGACTGAGCTTGAATCACTGGACAACAGTGAATCAAACTCTGAGTATTCCCCAAGAGTGTGGAACTATTTAGGAATGTGCTTGAAAATGTAGGCATACATTAGGAAAGAACCTCAGAATCTGTAGGACAATGTTTAATTACTGCGAAATCGTGCTCGAAGTGCTGAGGACTGAGTTGGAAACTGGTTGCATTCATGTCCCAGTCTAAATGAGTTGGCGTTTTTAGAATAAAGTAGGTTAAACATTTAATTCTTTTTCGTAGAGCGGACATCACAGGAGGAAAGTATTCCGAACTATTACATATCCCACCGACAGTTAGGCTAACGATTCAAGTAGTAGTAATTAATGTTGAAAGAGCTGGTATATATGGGAAAACACTGTGTAAAACACTTGGAATTCACAACGAATGAGCTTGAATCACTGGACAACAGTGAATCAAACTCTGAGAATTCACAAAGATTGACCGGGATAAATATTTAGCAATGTGCTTGAAAAAGTAGGAATACATTAGTAAAGGGACCTTAGAAGCTGTAGGACAATGTTTAATTACTGCGAAATCGTGTTCAAAGAGCTGAGAAGTAAGTTGGATACTGGTTGCATTTATGATGCAGTCTAAATGAGTGAGCGTGTTTGGAATAAAGTGGGTTAAACATTTAATTCATTTTCATAGATCAGATATAGCAGGAGGAAAGTATTCCAAACTATTAGAAATCCAAATGATAGTTAGGTTAACGGTTCAAGTGGAACTACTTAGCTTTTAAAGAGCTGGTATATAAGAAAAAACACTGTGTAAATACTTGGAATTCACAATGAGTGACCTCGAATCACTGGACAACAGTGAATCAAACTCAGAAGTCACAAAGATTGACTGCGGAAACACTTAAGAATGTGCTTGAAACACTAAGAATACACATTCATAGAGCCTCAGTACCTGAAGGACACTGTTCAATCCGTGGGAAATGGTGGTCAAAGAGCTGAGAGCGATACTGTTTACCTTTATAATCCTGTCTCAATGCGTTGCGGTTTTGGAAAGGAGGAGAAGCACAAACATTCCTTTTCATTGGGCCCGGATTCCTCTATGAAAATGTTCAAAGTCTCAGAGCTCAAAAAGACAGATCAGGGAAATGTCTAGGAATCCGTCTGACCCTCTTGGAATACGTTTGTAGACATTTAATATCTCTAGTGATGCTTAAATACTGAGAATTTCTATTTAAACGGCTGTGAAAGGTAGGATCCTCTTCAAAATGGACTTAGTTTGCAATTTACAGAGCTGGTATATGTGGGGGGAAACTGTGTAAACAACTGGAATTCAGAATGAGTGAGCTTGATTCACTGGACAACAGTGAATCTAACTCTGAGTAACCGCCATGATTGTGGAACTATTTGGCAATGTGCTTGAAAATGTAGGCATACATTAGGAAAGAAACTTAATATCGGTAGGACAATGTTTAAGTACTGCAAAATCGTGCTCAAAGTGCTGAGAACTTCGTTGGATACTGGTTGCATTTACGCTCCAGTCTAAATGTATTGGGGTTTTTAGAATAAAGTAGGTTAAACATTTAATTCTTTTTCGCAGAGCGGATATAACAGGAGGAAAGTATTCCAAGCTATTCGAAATTCGAATGGTAGTTAGGCTAACGATTCAAGTACTAGCAATTAACATTGAAATTGCGGGTATATATGGGAAAATACCGTGTAAGACACTTGGAATTCACAACGAATGAGCTTGAATCATGGAAAAACAGTGAATCAAACTCGGAGGATTCACCATGATTGGGGAAATATTTAGCAATGTGCACGGGAAACTAGGAATACTTATTCATAGAGCCTTAATATCTGAAGAACACTGTTCAACCTGTGGGAAATGGTGTTCAAAGAGCTGAGTGCGATACTGTTTACATTTGTAATTCCGTGTCATGTGTTGCGGTTTTTGAAAGGGAAACACAAATATTGCTTTTCATAGGGCTCAGATACTTATATGAAGATGTTCCGTCTCAGAGTTCAAAAAGACAGATCAGAGAAATGTCTAGGAATCCCTCTGACCCTCTTGTGATACGTTTGTAGACATTTAATATCTCTAGTGATGTTCAAATACTGAGAATTTCTATTTCAACGGTGGTGAATGGTAGGACCGTCTTCAAAATGGTATTATTTTAAATAGCTGGTATATGTGGGGGGAAAACTGTGTAAACACGTGGAATTCAGAATGAATGAGCTTGAATCACTGGACAACACTGAATCAAACTGAGAATTCACAAAGATTGACTGCGGAAACATTTAGGAATGTGCTTGAAACACTAAGAATACACATTCTCATAGAGCCTTAGTATCTGAACGGCACTGTTTAGTCACTGGGGAAGCGTGTTCACACAGCTGAGAAGTGAGTGCGGTACTGTGTACTTTTACAATTCAGTCAAAATGAGTTGGCGTTTTTGGAAGAAAGTTGGTGAAACACTGAATTCATTTTTATAGTTCTGATATAACAGTGCGAAAGGATTCAAAATTCTACGGAATCAAAATGATAGTTCGGCTAGTGTTCAAAACTGGAATAATGTACCTTTAAGGACCCGGTAAGGCACCAGTATTAAAATGTTAAAAGTCCCAGAACTCAAAAAACCGGTCCAGGAACATGTGTAGGAGTGTTTCTGAAACTCCAGGAATAAGCTGTAGAACTGTCACCTCTCCACTGCATGTTGAAATACTGAGAAGTTGCATTCAAAGCGCTGTGAAAGGTAGGATAGTCTTTAAAATAGTAACAATTCACTTTTAAAGAGCTGGTATATATGGAAAACGCTGTCCGTACACTTGGAATTCACAAGAAATGAGCTTGACTCAGTGGAAAAGAGTGAATCCTACGCTGAGCATTCACCATGATTGTGCAACTCTTTAGCAATGTGCGTGAGAAACTAGGAATAATTATTAATAGAGCCTTAATATCTGAAGGACACTGTTCAATCTTTGGGAAATGGTATTCAAAGAGCTGAGTCGATACTGCTTACATTTATAATTCTGTGCCAATGTGCTGCGGTTTTTGAAAGAAAGAAAAACACTTAGACATTCCTTTTCATAGAGCTCAGATACTGATATGAAAATGTTCCAAGTCTCAGAGTTCAAAATGACAGATCAGGGAAATATCTAGGAATCCGTCTGACCCTTTGGAACACGTTTGTAGACATTTAATAGCTCTAGTGATGCTTAAATACTGAAGATTTCTATTTAAACGGTTGTGAAAGGTAGGATCGTCTTCAAAATGGACTTATTTTGCAATTTAAAGAGCTGGTATATGTGGGGGGAAACTGTGTAAACAACTGGAATTCAGAATGACTGAGCTTGAATCACTGGACAACAGTGAATCAAACTCTGAGTATTCCCCAAGAGTGTGGAACTATTTAGGAATGTGCTTGAAAATGTAGGCATACATTAGGAAAGAACCTCAGAATCTGTAGGACAATGTTTAATTACTGCGAAATCGTGCTCGAAGTGCTGAGGACTGAGTTGGAAACTGGTTGCATTCATGTCCCAGTCTAAATGAGTTGGCGTTTTTAGAATAAAGTAGGTTAAACATTTAATTCTTTTTCGTAGAGCGGACATCACAGGAGGAAAGTATTCCGAACTATTACATATCCCACCGACAGTTAGGCTAACGATTCAAGTAGTAGTAATTAATGTTGAAAGAGCTGGTATATATGGGAAAACACTGTGTAAAACACTTGGAATTCACAACGAATGAGCTTGAATCACTGGACAACAGTGAATCAAACTCTGAGAATTCACAAAGATTGACCGGGATAAATATTTAGCAATGTGCTTGAAAAAGTAGGAATACATTAGTAAAGGGACCTTAGAAGCTGTAGGACAATGTTTAATTACTGCGAAATCGTGTTCAAAGAGCTGAGAAGTAAGTTGGATACTGGTTGCATTTATGATGCAGTCTAAATGAGTGAGCGTGTTTGGAATAAAGTGGGTTAAACATTTAATTCATTTTCATAGATCAGATATAGCAGGAGGAAAGTATTCCAAACTATTAGAAATCCAAATGATAGTTAGGTTAACGGTTCAAGTGGAACTACTTAGCTTTTAAAGAGCTGGTATATAAGAAAAAACACTGTGTAAATACTTGGAATTCACAATGAGTGACCTCGAATCACTGGACAACAGTGAATCAAACTCAGAAGTCACAAAGATTGACTGCGGAAACACTTAAGAATGTGCTTGAAACACTAAGAATACACATTCATAGAGCCTCAGTACCTGAAGGACACTGTTCAATCCGTGGGAAATGGTGGTCAAAGAGCTGAGAGCGATACTGTTTACCTTTATAATCCTGTCTCAATGCGTTGCGGTTTTGGAAAGGAGGAGAAGCACAAACATTCCTTTTCATTGGGCCCGGATTCCTCTATGAAAATGTTCAAAGTCTCAGAGCTCAAAAAGACAGATCAGGGAAATGTCTAGGAATCCGTCTGACCCTCTTGGAATACGTTTGTAGACATTTAATATCTCTAGTGATGCTTAAATACTGAGAATTTCTATTTAAACGGCTGTGAAAGGTAGGATCCTCTTCAAAATGGACTTAGTTTGCAATTTACAGAGCTGGTATATGTGGGGGGAAACTGTGTAAACAACTGGAATTCAGAATGAGTGAGCTTGATTCACTGGACAACAGTGAATCTAACTCTGAGTAACCGCCATGATTGTGGAACTATTTGGCAATGTGCTTGAAAATGTAGGCATACATTAGGAAAGAAACTTAATATCGGTAGGACAATGTTTAAGTACTGCAAAATCGTGCTCAAAGTGCTGAGAACTTCGTTGGATACTGGTTGCATTTACGCTCCAGTCTAAATGTATTGGGGTTTTTAGAATAAAGTAGGTTAAACATTTAATTCTTTTTCGCAGAGCGGATATAACAGGAGGAAAGTATTCCAAGCTATTCGAAATTCGAATGGTAGTTAGGCTAACGATTCAAGTACTAGCAATTAACATTGAAATTGCGGGTATATATGGGAAAATACCGTGTAAGACACTTGGAATTCACAACGAATGAGCTTGAATCATGGAAAAACAGTGAATCAAACTCGGAGGATTCACCATGATTGGGGAAATATTTAGCAATGTGCACGGGAAACTAGGAATACTTATTCATAGAGCCTTAATATCTGAAGAACACTGTTCAACCTGTGGGAAATGGTGTTCAAAGAGCTGAGTGCGATACTGTTTACATTTGTAATTCCGTGTCATGTGTTGCGGTTTTTGAAAGGGAAACACAAATATTGCTTTTCATAGGGCTCAGATACTTATATGAAGATGTTCCGTCTCAGAGTTCAAAAAGACAGATCAGAGAAATGTCTAGGAATCCCTCTGACCCTCTTGTGATACGTTTGTAGACATTTAATATCTCTAGTGATGTTCAAATACTGAGAATTTCTATTTCAACGGTGGTGAATGGTAGGACCGTCTTCAAAATGGTATTATTTTAAATAGCTGGTATATGTGGGGGAAAACTGTGTAAACACGTGGAATTCAGAATGAATGAGCTTGAATCACTGGACAACACTGACTCAAACTGAGAATTCACAAAGATTGACTGCGGAAACATTTAGGAATGTGCTTGAAACACTAAGAATACACATTCTCATAGAGCCTTAGTATCTGAACGGCACTGTTTAGTCACTGGGGAAGCGTGTTCACACAGCTGAGAAGTGAGTGCGGTACTGTGTACTTTTACAATTCAGTCAAAATGAGTTGGCGTTTTTGGAAGAAAGTTGGTGAAACACTGAATTCATTTTTATAGTTCTGATATAACAGTGCGAAAGGATTCAAAATTCTACGGAATCAAAATGATAGTTCGGCTAGTGTTCAAAACTGGAATAATGTACCTTTAAGGACCCGGTAAGGCACCAGTATTAAAATGTTAAAAGTCCCAGAACTCAAAAAACCGGTCCAGGAACATGTGTAGGAGTGTTTCTGAAACTCCAGGAATAAGCTGTAGAACTGTCACCTCTCCACTGCATGTTGAAATACTGAGAAGTTGCATTCAAAGCGCTGTGAAAGGTAGGATAGTCTTTAAAATAGTAACAATTCACTTTTAAAGAGCTGGTATATATGGAAAACGCTGTCCGTACACTTGGAATTCACAAGAAATGAGCTTGACTCAGTGGAAAAGAGTGAATCCTACGCTGAGCATTCACCATGATTGTGCAACTCTTTAGCAATGTGCGTGAGAAACTAGGAATAATTATTAATAGAGCCTTAATATCTGAAGGACACTGTTCAATCTTTGGGAAATGGTGTTCAAAGAGCTGAGTGCGATACTGCTTACATTTATAATTCTGTGCCAATGTGCTGCGGTTTTTGAAAGAAAGAAAAACACTTAGACATTCCTTTTCATAGAGCTCAGATACTGATATGAAAATGTTCCAAGTCTCAGAGTTCAAAATGACAGATCAGGGAAATATCTAGGAATCCGTCTGACCCTTTGGAACACGTTTGTAGACATTTAATAGCTCTAGTGATGCTTAAATACTGAAGATTTCTATTTAAACGGTTGTGAAAGGTAGGATCGTCTTCAAAATGGACTTATTTTGCAATTTAAAGAGCTGGTATATGTGGGGGGAAACTGTGTAAACAACTGGAATTCAGAATGACTGAGCTTGAATCACTGGACAACAGTGAATCAAACTCTGAGTATTCACCAAGAGTGTGGAACTATTTAGGAATGTGCTTGAAAATGTAGGCATACATTAGGAAAGAACCTCAGAATCTGTAGGACAATGTTTAATTACTGCGAAATCGTGCTCGAAGTGCTGAGGACTGAGTTGGAAACTGGTTGCATTCATGTCCCAGTCTAAATGAGTTGGCGTTTTTAGAATAAAGTAGGTTAAACATTTAATTCTTTTTCGTAGAGCGGACATCACAGGAGGAAAGTATTCCGAACTATTACATATCCCACCGACAGTTAGGCTAACGATTCAAGTAGTAGTAATTAATGTTGAAAGAGCTGGTATATATGGGAAAACACTGTGTAAAACACTTGGAATTCACAACGAATGAGCTTGAATCACTGGACAACAGTGAATCAAACTCTGAGAATTCACAAAGATTGACCGGGATAAATATTTAGCAATGTGCTTGAAAAAGTAGGAATACATTAGTAAAGGGACCTTAGAAGCTGTAGGACAATGTTTAATTACTGCGAAATCGTGTTCAAAGAGCTGAGAAGTAAGTTGGATACTGGTTGCATTTATGATGCAGTCTAAATGAGTGAGCGTGTTTGGAATAAAGTGGGTTAAACATTTAATTCATTTTCATAGATCAGATATAGCAGGAGGAAAGTATTCCAAACTATTAGAAATCCAAATGATAGTTAGGTTAACGGTTCAAGTGGAACTACTTAGCTTTTAAAGAGCTGGTATATAAGAAAAAACACTGTGTAAATACTTGGAATTCACAATGAGTGACCTCGAATCACTGGACAACAGTGAATCAAACTCAGAAGTCACAAAGATTGACTGCGGAAACACTTAAGAATGTGCTTGAAACACTAAGAATACACATTCATAGAGCCTCAGTACCTGAAGGACACTGTTCAATCCGTGGGAAATGGTGGTCAAAGAGCTGAGAGCGATACTGTTTACCTTTATAATCCTGTCTCAATGCGTTGCGGTTTTGGAAAGGAGGAGAAGCACAAACATTCCTTTTCATTGGGCCCGGATTCCTCTATGAAAATGTTCAAAGTCTCAGAGCTCAAAAAGACAGATCAGGGAAATGTCTAGGAATCCGTCTGACCCTCTTGGAATACGTTTGTAGACATTTAATATCTCTAGTGATGCTTAAATACTGAGAATTTCTATTTAAACGGCTGTGAAAGGTAGGATCCTCTTCAAAATGGACTTAGTTTGCAATTTACAGAGCTGGTATATGTGGGGGGAAACTGTGTAAACAACTGGAATTCAGAATGAGTGAGCTTGATTCACTGGACAACAGTGAATCTAACTCTGAGTAACCGCCATGATTGTGGAACTATTTGGCAATGTGCTTGAAAATGTAGGCATACATTAGGAAAGAAACTTAATATCGGTAGGACAATGTTTAAGTACTGCAAAATCGTGCTCAAAGTGCTGAGAACTTCGTTGGATACTGGTTGCATTTACGCTCCAGTCTAAATGTATTGGGGTTTTTAGAATAAAGTAGGTTAAACATTTAATTCTTTTTCGCAGAGCGGATATAACAGGAGGAAAGTATTCCAAGCTATTCGAAATTCGAATGGTAGTTAGGCTAACGATTCAAGTACTAGCAATTAACATTGAAATTGCGGGTATATATGGGAAAATACCGTGTAAGACACTTGGAATTCACAACGAATGAGCTTGAATCATGGAAAAACAGTGAATCAAACTCGGAGGATTCACCATGATTGGGGAAATATTTAGCAATGTGCACGGGAAACTAGGAATACTTATTCATAGAGCCTTAATATCTGAAGAACACTGTTCAACCTGTGGGAAATGGTGTTCAAAGAGCTGAGTGCGATACTGTTTACATTTGTAATTCCGTGTCATGTGTTGCGGTTTTTGAAAGGGAAACACAAATATTGCTTTTCATAGGGCTCAGATACTTATATGAAGATGTTCCGTCTCAGAGTTCAAAAAGACAGATCAGAGAAATGTCTAGGAATCCCTCTGACCCTCTTGTGATACGTTTGTAGACATTTAATATCTCTAGTGATGTTCAAATACTGAGAATTTCTATTTCAACGGTGGTGAATGGTAGGACCGTCTTCAAAATGGTATTATTTTAAATAGCTGGTATATGTGGGGGAAAACTGTGTAAACACGTGGAATTCAGAATGAATGAGCTTGAATCACTGGACAACACTGACTCAAACTGAGAATTCACAAAGATTGACTGCGGAAACATTTAGGAATGTGCTTGAAACACTAAGAATACACATTCTCATAGAGCCTTAGTATCTGAACGGCACTGTTTAGTCACTGGGGAAGCGTGTTCACACAGCTGAGAAGTGAGTGCGGTACTGTGTACTTTTACAATTCAGTCAAAATGAGTTGGCGTTTTTGGAAGAAAGTTGGTGAAACACTGAATTCATTTTTATAGTTCTGATATAACAGTGCGAAAGGATTCAAAATTCTACGGAATCAAAATGATAGTTCGGCTAGTGTTCAAAACTGGAATAATGTACCTTTAAGGACCCGGTAAGGCACCAGTATTAAAATGTTAAAAGTCCCAGAACTCAAAAAACCGGTCCAGGAACATGTGTAGGAGTGTTTCTGAAACTCCAGGAATAAGCTGTAGAACTGTCACCTCTCCACTGCATGTTGAAATACTGAGAAGTTGCATTCAAAGCGCTGTGAAAGGTAGGATAGTCTTTAAAATAGTAACAATTCACTTTTAAAGAGCTGGTATATATGGAAAACGCTGTCCGTACACTTGGAATTCACAAGAAATGAGCTTGACTCAGTGGAAAAGAGTGAATCCTACGCTGAGCATTCACCATGATTGTGCAACTCTTTAGCAATGTGCGTGAGAAACTAGGAATAATTATTAATAGAGCCTTAATATCTGAAGGACACTGTTCAATCTTTGGGAAATGGTGTTCAAAGAGCTGAGTGCGATACTGCTTACATTTATAATTCTGTGCCAATGTGCTGCGGTTTTTGAAAGAAAGAAAAACACTTAGACATTCCTTTTCATAGAGCTCAGATACTGATATGAAAATGTTCCAAGTCTCAGAGTTCAAAATGACAGATCAGGGAAATATCTAGGAATCCGTCTGACCCTTTGGAACACGTTTGTAGACATTTAATAGCTCTAGTGATGCTTAAATACTGAAGATTTCTATTTAAACGGTTGTGAAAGGTAGGATCGTCTTCAAAATGGACTTATTTTGCAATTTAAAGAGCTGGTATATGTGGGGGGAAACTGTGTAAACAACTGGAATTCAGAATGACTGAGCTTGAATCACTGGACAACAGTGAATCAAACTCTGAGTATTCACCAAGAGTGTGGAACTATTTAGGAATGTGCTTGAAAATGTAGGCATACATTAGGAAAGAACCTCAGAATCTGTAGGACAATGTTTAATTACTGCGAAATCGTGCTCGAAGTGCTGAGGACTGAGTTGGAAACTGGTTGCATTCATGTCCCAGTCTAAATGAGTTGGCGTTTTTAGAATAAAGTAGGTTAAACATTTAATTCTTTTTCGTAGAGCGGACATCACAGGAGGAAAGTATTCCGAACTATTACATATCCCACCGACAGTTAGGCTAACGATTCAAGTAGTAGTAATTAATGTTGAAAGAGCTGGTATATATGGGAAAACACTGTGTAAAACACTTGGAATTCACAACGAATGAGCTTGAATCACTGGACAACAGTGAATCAAACTCTGAGAATTCACAAAGATTGACCGGGATAAATATTTAGCAATGTGCTTGAAAAAGTAGGAATACATTAGTAAAGGGACCTTAGAAGCTGTAGGACAATGTTTAATTACTGCGAAATCGTGTTCAAAGAGCTGAGAAGTAAGTTGGATACTGGTTGCATTTATGATGCAGTCTAAATGAGTGAGCGTGTTTGGAATAAAGTGGGTTAAACATTTAATTCATTTTCATAGATCAGATATAGCAGGAGGAAAGTATTCCAAACTATTAGAAATCCAAATGATAGTTAGGTTAACGGTTCAAGTGGAACTACTTAGCTTTTAAAGAGCTGGTATATAAGAAAAAACACTGTGTAAATACTTGGAATTCACAATGAGTGACCTCGAATCACTGGACAACAGTGAATCAAACTCAGAAGTCACAAAGATTGACTGCGGAAACACTTAAGAATGTGCTTGAAACACTAAGAATACACATTCATAGAGCCTCAGTACCTGAAGGACACTGTTCAATCCGTGGGAAATGGTGGTCAAAGAGCTGAGAGCGATACTGTTTACCTTTATAATCCTGTCTCAATGCGTTGCGGTTTTGGAAAGGAGGAGAAGCACAAACATTCCTTTTCATTGGGCCCGGATTCCTCTATGAAAATGTTCAAAGTCTCAGAGCTCAAAAAGACAGATCAGGGAAATGTCTAGGAATCCGTCTGACCCTCTTGGAATACGTTTGTAGACATTTAATATCTCTAGTGATGCTTAAATACTGAGAATTTCTATTTAAACGGCTGTGAAAGGTAGGATCCTCTTCAAAATGGACTTAGTTTGCAATTTACAGAGCTGGTATATGTGGGGGGAAACTGTGTAAACAACTGGAATTCAGAATGAGTGAGCTTGATTCACTGGACAACAGTGAATCTAACTCTGAGTAACCGCCATGATTGTGGAACTATTTGGCAATGTGCTTGAAAATGTAGGCATACATTAGGAAAGAAACTTAATATCGGTAGGACAATGTTTAAGTACTGCAAAATCGTGCTCAAAGTGCTGAGAACTTCGTTGGATACTGGTTGCATTTACGCTCCAGTCTAAATGTATTGGGGTTTTTAGAATAAAGTAGGTTAAACATTTAATTCTTTTTCGCAGAGCGGATATAACAGGAGGAAAGTATTCCAAGCTATTCGAAATTCGAATGGTAGTTAGGCTAACGATTCAAGTACTAGCAATTAACATTGAAATTGCGGGTATATATGGGAAAATACCGTGTAAGACACTTGGAATTCACAACGAATGAGCTTGAATCATGGAAAAACAGTGAATCAAACTCGGAGGATTCACCATGATTGGGGAAATATTTAGCAATGTGCACGGGAAACTAGGAATACTTATTCATAGAGCCTTAATATCTGAAGAACACTGTTCAACCTGTGGGAAATGGTGTTCAAAGAGCTGAGTGCGATACTGTTTACATTTGTAATTCCGTGTCATGTGTTGCGGTTTTTGAAAGGGAAACACAAATATTGCTTTTCATAGGGCTCAGATACTTATATGAAGATGTTCCGTCTCAGAGTTCAAAAAGACAGATCAGAGAAATGTCTAGGAATCCCTCTGACCCTCTTGTGATACGTTTGTAGACATTTAATATCTCTAGTGATGTTCAAATACTGAGAATTTCTATTTCAACGGTGGTGAATGGTAGGACCGTCTTCAAAATGGTATTATTTTAAATAGCTGGTATATGTGGGGGAAAACTGTGTAAACACGTGGAATTCAGAATGAATGAGCTTGAATCACTGGACAACACTGACTCAAACTGAGAATTCACAAAGATTGACTGCGGAAACATTTAGGAATGTGCTTGAAACACTAAGAATACACATTCTCATAGAGCCTTAGTATCTGAACGGCACTGTTTAGTCACTGGGGAAGCGTGTTCACACAGCTGAGAAGTGAGTGCGGTACTGTGTACTTTTACAATTCAGTCAAAATGAGTTGGCGTTTTTGGAAGAAAGTTGGTGAAACACTGAATTCATTTTTATAGTTCTGATATAACAGTGCGAAAGGATTCAAAATTCTACGGAATCAAAATGATAGTTCGGCTAGTGTTCAAAACTGGAATAATGTACCTTTAAGGACCCGGTAAGGCACCAGTATTAAAATGTTAAAAGTCCCAGAACTCAAAAAACCGGTCCAGGAACATGTGTAGGAGTGTTTCTGAAACTCCAGGAATAAGCTGTAGAACTGTCACCTCTCCACTGCATGTTGAAATACTGAGAAGTTGCATTCAAAGCGCTGTGAAAGGTAGGATAGTCTTTAAAATAGTAACAATTCACTTTTAAAGAGCTGGTATATATGGAAAACGCTGTCCGTACACTTGGAATTCACAAGAAATGAGCTTGACTCAGTGGAAAAGAGTGAATCCTACGCTGAGCATTCACCATGATTGTGCAACTCTTTAGCAATGTGCGTGAGAAACTAGGAATAATTATTAATAGAGCCTTAATATCTGAAGGACACTGTTCAATCTTTGGGAAATGGTATTCAAAGAGCTGAGTGCGATACTGCTTACATTTATAATTCTGTGCCAATGTGCTGCGGTTTTTGAAAGAAAGAAAAACACTTAGACATTCCTTTTCATAGAGCTCAGATACTGATATGAAAATGTTCCAAGTCTCAGAGTTCAAAATGACAGATCAGGGAAATATCTAGGAATCCGTCTGACCCTTTGGAACACGTTTGTAGACATTTAATAGCTCTAGTGATGCTTAAATACTGAAGATTTCTATTTAAACGGTTGTGAAAGGTAGGATCGTCTTCAAAATGGACTTATTTTGCAATTTAAAGAGCTGGTATATGTGGGGGGAAACTGTGTAAACAACTGGAATTCAGAATGACTGAGCTTGAATCACTGGACAACAGTGAATCAAACTCTGAGTATTCACCAAGAGTGTGGAACTATTTAGGAATGTGCTTGAAAATGTAGGCATACATTAGGAAAGAACCTCAGAATCTGTAGGACAATGTTTAATTACTGCGAAATCGTGCTCGAAGTGCTGAGGACTGAGTTGGAAACTGGTTGCATTCATGTTCCAGTCTAAATGAGTTGGCGTTTTTAGAATAAAGTAGGTTAAACATTTAATTCTTTTTCGTAGAGCGGACATCACAGGAGGAAAGTATTCCGAACTATTACATATCCCACCGACAGTTAGGCTAACGATTCAAGTAGTAGTAATTAATGTTGAAAGAGCTGGTATATATGGGAAAACACTGTGTAAAACACTTGGAATTCACAACGAATGAGCTTGAATCACTGGACAACAGTGAATCAAACTCTGAGAATTCACAAAGATTGACCGGGATAAATATTTAGCAATGTGCTTGAAAAAGTAGGAATACATTAGTAAAGGGACCTTAGAAGCTGTAGGACAATGTTTAATTACTGCGAAATCGTGTTCAAAGAGCTGAGAAGTAAGTTGGATACTGGTTGCATTTATGATGCAGTCTAAATGAGTGAGCGTGTTTGGAATAAAGTGGGTTAAACATTTAATTCATTTTCATAGATCAGATATAGCAGGAGGAAAGTATTCCAAACTATTAGAAATCCAAATGATAGTTAGGTTAACGGTTCAAGTGGAACTACTTAGCTTTTAAAGAGCTGGTATATAAGAAAAAACACTGTGTAAATACTTGGAATTCACAATGAGTGACCTCGAATCACTGGACAACAGTGAATCAAACTCAGAAGTCACAAAGATTGACTGCGGAAACACTTAAGAATGTGCTTGAAACACTAAGAATACACATTCATAGAGCCTCAGTACCTGAAGGACACTGTTCAATCCGTGGGAAATGGTGGTCAAAGAGCTGAGAGCGATACTGTTTAACTTTATAATCCTGTCTCAATGCGTTGCGGTTTTGGAAAGGAGGAGAAGCACAAACATTCCTTTTCATTGGGCCCGGATTCCTCTATGAAAATGTTCAAAGTCTCAGAGCTCAAAAAGACAGATCAGGGAAATGTCTAGGAATCCGTCTGACCCTCTTGGAATACGTTTGTAGACATTTAATATCTCTAGTGATGCTTAAATACTGAGAATTTCTATTTAAACGGCTGTGAAAGGTAGGATCCTCTTCAAAATGGACTTAGTTTGCAATTTACAGAGCTGGTATATGTGGGGGGAAACTGTGTAAACAACTGGAATTCAGAATGAGTGAGCTTGATTCACTGGACAACAGTGAATCTAACTCTGAGTAACCGCCATGATTGTGGAACTATTTGGCAATGTGCTTGAAAATGTAGGCATACATTAGGAAAGAAACTTAATATCGGTAGGACAATGTTTAAGTACTGCAAAATCGTGCTCAAAGTGCTGAGAACTTCGTTGGATACTGGTTGCATTTACGCTCCAGTCTAAATGTATTGGGGTTTTTAGAATAAAGTAGGTTAAACATTTAATTCTTTTTCGCAGAGCGGATATAACAGGAGGAAAGTATTCCAAGCTATTCGAAATTCGAATGGTAGTTAGGCTAACGATTCAAGTACTAGCAATTAACATTGAAATTGCGGGTATATATGGGAAAATACCGTGTAAGACACTTGGAATTCACAACGAATGAGCTTGAATCATGGAAAAACAGTGAATCAAACTCGGAGGATTCACCATGATTGGGGAAATATTTAGCAATGTGCACGGGAAACTAGGAATACTTATTCATAGAGCCTTAATATCTGAAGAACACTGTTCAACCTGTGGGAAATGGTGTTCAAAGAGCTGAGTGCGATACTGTTTACATTTGTAATTCCGTGTCATGTGTTGCGGTTTTTGAAAGGGAAACACAAATATTGCTTTTCATAGGGCTCAGATACTTATATGAAGATGTTCCGTCTCAGAGTTCAAAAAGACAGATCAGAGAAATGTCTAGGAATCCCTCTGACCCTCTTGTGATACGTTTGTAGACATTTAATATCTCTAGTGATGTTCAAATACTGAGAATTTCTATTTCAACGGTGGTGAATGGTAGGACCGTCTTCAAAATGGTATTATTTTAAATAGCTGGTATATGTGGGGGAAAACTGTGTAAACACGTGGAATTCAGAATGAATGAGCTTGAATCACTGGACAACACTGACTCAAACTGAGAATTCACAAAGATTGACTGCGGAAACATTTAGGAATGTGCTTGAAACACTAAGAATACACATTCTCATAGAGCCTTAGTATCTGAACGGCACTGTTTAGTCACTGGGGAAGCGTGTTCACACAGCTGAGAAGTGAGTGCGGTACTGTGTACTTTTACAATTCAGTCAAAATGAGTTGGCGTTTTTGGAAGAAAGTTGGTGAAACACTGAATTCATTTTTATAGTTCTGATATAACAGTGCGAAAGGATTCAAAATTCTACGGAATCAAAATGATAGTTCGGCTAGTGTTCAAAACTGGAATAATGTACCTTTAAGGACCCGGTAAGGCACCAGTATTAAAATGTTAAAAGTCCCAGAACTCAAAAAACCGGTCCAGGAACATGTGTAGGAGTGTTTCTGAAACTCCAGGAATAAGCTGTAGAACTGTCACCTCTCCACTGCATGTTGAAATACTGAGAAGTTGCATTCAAAGCGCTGTGAAAGGTAGGATAGTCTTTAAAATAGTAACAATTCACTTTTAAAGAGCTGGTATATATGGAAAACGCTGTCCGTACACTTGGAATTCACAAGAAATGAGCTTGACTCAGTGGAAAAGAGTGAATCCTACGCTGAGCATTCACCATGATTGTGCAACTCTTTAGCAATGTGCGTGAGAAACTAGGAATAATTATTAATAGAGCCTTAATATCTGAAGGACACTGTTCAATCTTTGGGAAATGGTGTTCAAAGAGCTGAGTGCGATACTGCTTACATTTATAATTCTGTGCCAATGTGCTGCGGTTTTTGAAAGAAAGAAAAACACTTAGACATTCCTTTTCATAGAGCTCAGATACTGATATGAAAATGTTCCAAGTCTCAGAGTTCAAAATGACAGATCAGGGAAATATCTAGGAATCCGTCTGACCCTTTGGAACACGTTTGTAGACATTTAATATCTCTAGTGATGCTTAAATACTGAGAATTTCTATTTAAACGGCTGTGAAAGGTAGGATCCTCTTCAAAATGGACTTAGTTTGCAATTTACAGAGCTGGTATATGTGGGGGGAAACTGTGTAAACAACTGGAATTCAGAATGAGTGAGCTTGATTCACTGGACAACAGTGAATCTAACTCTGAGTAACCGCCATGATTGTGGAACTATTTGGCAATGTGCTTGAAAATGTAGGCATACATTAGGAAAGAAACTTAATATCGGTAGGACAATGTTTAAGTACTGCAAAATCGTGCTCAAAGTGCTGAGAACTTCGTTGGATACTGGTTGCATTTACGCTCCAGTCTAAATGTATTGGGGTTTTTAGAATAAAGTAGGTTAAACATTTAATTCTTTTTCGCAGAGCGGATATAACAGGAGGAAAGTATTCCAAGCTATTCGAAATTCGAATGGTAGTTAGGCTAACGATTCAAGTACTAGCAATTAACATTGAAATTGCGGGTATATATGGGAAAATACCGTGTAAGACACTTGGAATTCACAACGAATGAGCTTGAATCATGGAAAAACAGTGAATCAAACTCGGAGGATTCACCATGATTGGGGAAATATTTAGCAATGTGCACGGGAAACTAGGAATACTTATTCATAGAGCCTTAATATCTGAAGAACACTGTTCAACCTGTGGGAAATGGTGTTCAAAGAGCTGAGTGCGATACTGTTTACATTTGTAATTCCGTGTCATGTGTTGCGGTTTTTGAAAGGGAAACACAAATATTGCTTTTCATAGGGCTCAGATACTTATATGAAGATGTTCCGTCTCAGAGTTCAAAAAGACAGATCAGAGAAATGTCTAGGAATCCCTCTGACCCTCTTGTGATACGTTTGTAGACATTTAATATCTCTAGTGATGTTCAAATACTGAGAATTTCTATTTCAACGGTGGTGAATGGTAGGACCGTCTTCAAAATGGTATTATTTTAAATAGCTGGTATATGTGGGGGAAAACTGTGTAAACACGTGGAATTCAGAATGAATGAGCTTGAATCACTGGACAACACTGACTCAAACTGAGAATTCACAAAGATTGACTGCGGAAACATTTAGGAATGTGCTTGAAACACTAAGAATACACATTCTCATAGAGCCTTAGTATCTGAACGGCACTGTTTAGTCACTGGGGAAGCGTGTTCACACAGCTGAGAAGTGAGTGCGGTACTGTGTACTTTTACAATTCAGTCAAAATGAGTTGGCGTTTTTGGAAGAAAGTTGGTGAAACACTGAATTCATTTTTATAGTTCTGATATAACAGTGCGAAAGGATTCAAAATTCTACGGAATCAAAATGATAGTTCGGCTAGTGTTCAAAACTGGAATAATGTACCTTTAAGGACCCGGTAAGGCACCAGTATTAAAATGTTAAAAGTCCCAGAACTCAAAAAACCGGTCCAGGAACATGTGTAGGAGTGTTTCTGAAACTCCAGGAATAAGCTGTAGAACTGTCACCTCTCCACTGCATGTTGAAATACTGAGAAGTTGCATTCAAAGCGCTGTGAAAGGTAGGATAGTCTTTAAAATAGTAACAATTCACTTTTAAAGAGCTGGTATATATGGAAAACGCTGTCCGTACACTTGGAATTCACAAGAAATGAGCTTGACTCAGTGGAAAAGAGTGAATCCTACGCTGAGCATTCACCATGATTGTGCAACTCTTTAGCAATGTGCGTGAGAAACTAGGAATAATTATTAATAGAGCCTTAATATCTGAAGGACACTGTTCAATCTTTGGGAAATGGTGTTCAAAGAGCTGAGTGCGATACTGCTTACATTTATAATTCTGTGCCAATGTGCTGCGGTTTTTGAAAGAAAGAAAAACACTTAGACATTCCTTTTCATAGAGCTCAGATACTGATATGAAAATGTTCCAAGTCTCAGAGTTCAAAATGACAGATCAGGGAAATATCTAGGAATCCGTCTGACCCTTTGGAACACGTTTGTAGACATTTAATAGCTCTAGTGATGCTTAAATACTGAAGATTTCTATTTAAACGGTTGTGAAAGGTAGGATCGTCTTCAAAATGGACTTATTTTGCAATTTAAAGAGCTGGTATATGTGGGCGGAAACTGTGTAAACAACTGGAATTCAGAATGACTGAGCTTGAATCACTGGACAACAGTGAATCAAACTCTGAGTATTCACCAAGAGTGTGGAACTATTTAGGTATGTGCTTGAAAATGTAGGCATACATTAGGAAAGAACCTCAGAATCTGTAGGACAATGTTTAATTACTGCGAAATCGTGCTCGAAGTGCTGAGGACTGAGTTGGAAACTGGTTGCATTCATGTTCCAGTCTAAATGAGTTGGCGTTTTTAGAATAAAGTAGGTTAAACATTTAATTCTTTTTCGTAGAGCGGACATCACAGGAGGAAAGTATTCCGAACTATTACATATCCCACCGACAGTTAGGCTAACGATTCAAGTAGTAGTAATTAATGTTGAAAGAGCTGGTATATATGGGAAAACACTGTGTAAAACACTTGGAATTCACAACGAATGAGCTTGAATCACTGGACAACAGTGAATCAAACTCTGAGAATTCACAAAGATTGACCGGGATAAATATTTAGCAATGTGCTTGAAAAAGTAGGAATACATTAGTAAAGGGACCTTAGAAGCTGTAGGACAATGTTTAATTACTGCGAAATCGTGTTCAAAGAGCTGAGAAGTAAGTTGGATACTGGTTGCATTTATGATGCAGTCTAAATGAGTGAGCGTGTTTGGAATAAAGTGGGTTAAACATTTAATTCATTTTCATAGATCAGATATAGCAGGAGGAAAGTATTCCAAACTATTAGAAATCCAAATGATAGTTAGGTTAACGGTTCAAGTGGAACTACTTAGCTTTTAAAGAGCTGGTATATAAGAAAAAACACTGTGTAAATACTTGGAATTCACAATGAGTGACCTCGAATCACTGGACAACAGTGAATCAAACTCAGAAGTCACAAAGATTGACTGCGGAAACACTTAAGAATGTGCTTGAAACACTAAGAATACACATTCATAGAGCCTCAGTACCTGAAGGACACTGTTCAATCCGTGGGAAATGGTGGTCAAAGAGCTGAGAGCGATACTGTTTACCTTTATAATCCTGTCTCAATGCGTTGCGGTTTTGGAAAGGAGGAGAAGCACAAACATTCCTTTTCATTGGGCCCGGATTCCTCTATGAAAATGTTCAAAGTCTCAGAGCTCAAAAAGACAGATCAGGGAAATGTCTAGGAATCCGTCTGACCCTCTTGGAATACGTTTGTAGACATTTAATATCTCTAGTGATGCTTAAATACTGAGAATTTCTATTTAAACGGCTGTGAAAGGTAGGATCCTCTTCAAAATGGACTTAGTTTGCAATTTACAGAGCTGGTATATGTGGGGGGAAACTGTGTAAACAACTGGAATTCAGAATGAGTGAGCTTGATTCACTGGACAACAGTGAATCTAACTCTGAGTAACCGCCATGATTGTGGAACTATTTGGCAATGTGCTTGAAAATGTAGGCATACATTAGGAAAGAAACTTAATATCGGTAGGACAATGTTTAAGTACTGCAAAATCGTGCTCAAAGTGCTGAGAACTTCGTTGGATACTGGTTGCATTTACGCTCCAGTCTAAATGTATTGGGGTTTTTAGAATAAAGTAGGTTAAACATTTAATTCTTTTTCGCAGAGCGGATATAACAGGAGGAAAGTATTCCAAGCTATTCGAAATTCGAATGGTAGTTAGGCTAACGATTCAAGTACTAGCAATTAACATTGAAATTGCGGGTATATATGGGAAAATACCGTGTAAGACACTTGGAATTCACAACGAATGAGCTTGAATCATGGAAAAACAGTGAATCAAACTCGGAGGATTCACCATGATTGGGGAAATATTTAGCAATGTGCACGGGAAACTAGGAATACTTATTCATAGAGCCTTAATATCTGAAGAACACTGTTCAACCTGTGGGAAATGGTGTTCAAAGAGCTGAGTGCGATACTGTTTACATTTGTAATTCCGTGTCATGTGTTGCGGTTTTTGAAAGGGAAACACAAATATTGCTTTTCATAGGGCTCAGATACTTATATGAAGATGTTCCGTCTCAGAGTTCAAAAAGACAGATCAGAGAAATGTCTAGGAATCCCTCTGACCCTCTTGTGATACGTTTGTAGACATTTAATATCTCTAGTGATGTTCAAATACTGAGAATTTCTATTTCAACGGTGGTGAATGGTAGGACCGTCTTCAAAATGGTATTATTTTAAATAGCTGGTATATGTGGGGGAAAACTGTGTAAACACGTGGAATTCAGAATGAATGAGCTTGAATCACTGGACAACACTGACTCAAACTGAGAATTCACAAAGATTGACTGCGGAAACATTTAGGAATGTGCTTGAAACACTAAGAATACACATTCTCATAGAGCCTTAGTATCTGAACGGCACTGTTTAGTCACTGGGGAAGCGTGTTCACACAGCTGAGAAGTGAGTGCGGTACTGTGTACTTTTACAATTCAGTCAAAATGAGTTGGCGTTTTTGGAAGAAAGTTGGTGAAACACTGAATTCATTTTTATAGTTCTGATATAACAGTGCGAAAGGATTCAAAATTCTACGGAATCAAAATGATAGTTCGGCTAGTGTTCAAAACTGGAATAATGTACCTTTAAGGACCCGGTAAGGCACCAGTATTAAAATGTTAAAAGTCCCAGAACTCAAAAAACCGGTCCAGGAACATGTGTAGGAGTGTTTCTGAAACTCCAGGAATAAGCTGTAGAACTGTCACCTCTCCACTGCATGTTGAAATACTGAGAAGTTGCATTCAAAGCGCTGTGAAAGGTAGGATAGTCTTTAAAATAGTAACAATTCACTTTTAAAGAGCTGGTATATATGGAAAACGCTGTCCGTACACTTGGAATTCACAAGAAATGAGCTTGACTCAGTGGAAAAGAGTGAATCCTACGCTGAGCATTCACCATGATTGTGCAACTCTTTAGCAATGTGCGTGAGAAACTAGGAATAATTATTAATAGAGCCTTAATATCTGAAGGACACTGTTCAATCTTTGGGAAATGGTATTCAAAGAGCTGAGTGCGATACTGCTTACATTTATAATTCTGTGCCAATGTGCTGCGGTTTTTGAAAGAAAGAAAAACACTTAGACATTCCTTTTCATAGAGCTCAGATACTGATATGAAAATGTTCCAAGTCTCAGAGTTCAAAATGACAGATCAGGGAAATATCTAGGAATCCGTCTGACCCTTTGGAACACGTTTGTAGACATTTAATAGCTCTAGTGATGCTTAAATACTGAAGATTTCTATTTAAACGGTTGTGAAAGGTAGGATCGTCTTCAAAATGGACTTATTTTGCAATTTAAAGAGCTGGTATATGTGGGGGGAAACTGTGTAAACAACTGGAATTCAGAATGACTGAGCTTGAATCACTGGACAACAGTGAATCAAACTCTGAGTATTCACCAAGAGTGTGGAACTATTTAGGAATGTGCTTGAAAATGTAGGCATACATTAGGAAAGAACCTCAGAATCTGTAGGACAATGTTTAATTACTGCGAAATCGTGCTCGAAGTGCTGAGGACTGAGTTGGAAACTGGTTGCATTCATGTCCCAGTCTAAATGAGTTGGCGTTTTTAGAATAAAGTAGGTTAAACATTTAATTCTTTTTCGTAGAGCGGACATCACAGGAGGAAAGTATTCCGAACTATTACATATCCCACCGACAGTTAGGCTAACGATTCAAGTAGTAGTAATTAATGTTGAAAGAGCTGGTATATATGGGAAAACACTGTGTAAAACACTTGGAATTCACAACGAATGAGCTTGAATCACTGGACAACAGTGAATCAAACTCTGAGAATTCACAAAGATTGACCGGGATAAATATTTAGCAATGTGCTTGAAAAAGTAGGAATACATTAGTAAAGGGACCTTAGAAGCTGTAGGACAATGTTTAATTACTGCGAAATCGTGTTCAAAGAGCTGAGAAGTAAGTTGGATACTGGTTGCATTTATGATGCAGTCTAAATGAGTGAGCGTGTTTGGAATAAAGTGGGTTAAACATTTAATTCATTTTCATAGATCAGATATAGCAGGAGGAAAGTATTCCAAACTATTAGAAATCCAAATGATAGTTAGGTTAACGGTTCAAGTGGAACTACTTAGCTTTTAAAGAGCTGGTATATAAGAAAAAACACTGTGTAAATACTTGGAATTCACAATGAGTGACCTCGAATCACTGGACAACAGTGAATCAAACTCAGAAGTCACAAAGATTGACTGCGGAAACACTTAAGAATGTGCTTGAAACACTAAGAATACACATTCATAGAGCCTCAGTACCTGAAGGACACTGTTCAATCCGTGGGAAATGGTGGTCAAAGAGCTGAGAGCGATACTGTTTACCTTTATAATCCTGTCTCAATGCGTTGCGGTTTTGGAAAGGAGGAGAAGCACAAACATTCCTTTTCATTGGGCCCGGATTCCTCTATGAAAATGTTCAAAGTCTCAGAGCTCAAAAAGACAGATCAGGGAAATGTCTAGGAATCCGTCTGACCCTCTTGGAATACGTTTGTAGACATTTAATATCTCTAGTGATGCTTAAATACTGAGAATTTCTATTTAAACGGCTGTGAAAGGTAGGATCCTCTTCAAAATGGACTTAGTTTGCAATTTACAGAGCTGGTATATGTGGGGGGAAACTGTGTAAACAACTGGAATTCAGAATGAGTGAGCTTGATTCACTGGACAACAGTGAATCTAACTCTGAGTAACCGCCATGATTGTGGAACTATTTGGCAATGTGCTTGAAAATGTAGGCATACATTAGGAAAGAAACTTAATATCGGTAGGACAATGTTTAAGTACTGCAAAATCGTGCTCAAAGTGCTGAGAACTTCGTTGGATACTGGTTGCATTTACGCTCCAGTCTAAATGTATTGGGGTTTTTAGAATAAAGTAGGTTAAACATTTAATTCTTTTTCGCAGAGCGGATATAACAGGAGGAAAGTATTCCAAGCTATTCGAAATTCGAATGGTAGTTAGGCTAACGATTCAAGTACTAGCAATTAACATTGAAATTGCGGGTATATATGGGAAAATACCGTGTAAGACACTTGGAATTCACAACGAATGAGCTTGAATCATGGAAAAACAGTGAATCAAACTCGGAGGATTCACCATGATTGGGGAAATATTTAGCAATGTGCACGGGAAACTAGGAATACTTATTCATAGAGCCTTAATATCTGAAGAACACTGTTCAACCTGTGGGAAATGGTGTTCAAAGAGCTGAGTGCGATACTGTTTACATTTGTAATTCCGTGTCATGTGTTGCGGTTTTTGAAAGGGAAACACAAATATTGCTTTTCATAGGGCTCAGATACTTATATGAAGATGTTCCGTCTCAGAGTTCAAAAAGACAGATCAGAGAAATGTCTAGGAATCCCTCTGACCCTCTTGTGATACGTTTGTAGACATTTAATATCTCTAGTGATGTTCAAATACTGAGAATTTCTATTTCAACGGTGGTGAATGGTAGGACCGTCTTCAAAATGGTATTATTTTAAATAGCTGGTATATGTGGGGGAAAACTGTGTAAACACGTGGAATTCAGAATGAATGAGCTTGAATCACTGGACAACACTGACTCAAACTGAGAATTCACAAAGATTGACTGCGGAAACATTTAGGAATGTGCTTGAAACACTAAGAATACACATTCTCATAGAGCCTTAGTATCTGAACGGCACTGTTTAGTCACTGGGGAAGCGTGTTCACACAGCTGAGAAGTGAGTGCGGTACTGTGTACTTTTACAATTCAGTCAAAATGAGTTGGCGTTTTTGGAAGAAAGTTGGTGAAACACTGAATTCATTTTTATAGTTCTGATATAACAGTGCGAAAGGATTCAAAATTCTACGGAATCAAAATGATAGTTCGGCTAGTGTTCAAAACTGGAATAATGTACCTTTAAGGACCCGGTAAGGCACCAGTATTAAAATGTTAAAAGTCCCAGAACTCAAAAAACCGGTCCAGGAACATGTGTAGGAGTGTTTCTGAAACTCCAGGAATAAGCTGTAGAACTGTCACCTCTCCACTGCATGTTGAAATACTGAGAAGTTGCATTCAAAGCGCTGTGAAAGGTAGGATAGTCTTTAAAATAGTAACAATTCACTTTTAAAGAGCTGGTATATATGGAAAACGCTGTCCGTACACTTGGAATTCACAAGAAATGAGCTTGACTCAGTGGAAAAGAGTGAATCCTACGCTGAGCATTCACCATGATTGTGCAACTCTTTAGCAATGTGCGTGAGAAACTAGGAATAATTATTAATAGAGCCTTAATATCTGAAGGACACTGTTCAATCTTTGGGAAATGGTGTTCAAAGAGCTGAGTGCGATACTGCTTACATTTATAATTCTGTGCCAATGTGCTGCGGTTTTTGAAAGAAAGAAAAACACTTAGACATTCCTTTTCATAGAGCTCAGATACTGATATGAAAATGTTCCAAGTCTCAGAGTTCAAAATGACAGATCAGGGAAATATCTAGGAATCCGTCTGACCCTTTGGAACACGTTTGTAGACATTTAATAGCTCTAGTGATGCTTAAATACTGAAGATTTCTATTTAAACGGTTGTGAAAGGTAGGATCGTCTTCAAAATGGACTTATTTTGCAATTTAAAGAGCTGGTATATGTGGGGGGAAACTGTGTAAACAACTGGAATTCAGAATGACTGAGCTTGAATCACTGGACAACAGTGAATCAAACTCTGAGTATTCACCAAGAGTGTGGAACTATTTAGGAATGTGCTTGAAAATGTAGGCATACATTAGGAAAGAACCTCAGAATCTGTAGGACAATGTTTAATTACTGCGAAATCGTGCTCGAAGTGCTGAGGACTGAGTTGGAAACTGGTTGCATTCATGTTCCAGTCTAAATGAGTTGGCGTTTTTAGAATAAAGTAGGTTAAACATTTAATTCTTTTTCGTAGAGCGGACATCACAGGAGGAAAGTATTCCGAACTATTACATATCCCACCGACAGTTAGGCTAACGATTCAAGTAGTAGTAATTAATGTTGAAAGAGCTGGTATATATGGGAAAACACTGTGTAAAACACTTGGAATTCACAACGAATGAGCTTGAATCACTGGACAACAGTGAATCAAACTCTGAGAATTCACAAAGATTGACCGGGATAAATATTTAGCAATGTGCTTGAAAAAGTAGGAATACATTAGTAAAGGGACCTTAGAAGCTGTAGGACAATGTTTAATTACTGCGAAATCGTGTTCAAAGAGCTGAGAAGTAAGTTGGATACTGGTTGCATTTATGATGCAGTCTAAATGAGTGAGCGTGTTTGGAATAAAGTGGGTTAAACATTTAATTCATTTTCATAGATCAGATATAGCAGGAGGAAAGTATTCCAAACTATTAGAAATCCAAATGATAGTTAGGTTAACGGTTCAAGTGGAACTACTTAGCTTTTAAAGAGCTGGTATATAAGAAAAAACACTGTGTAAATACTTGGAATTCACAATGAGTGACCTCGAATCACTGGACAACAGTGAATCAAACTCAGAAGTCACAAAGATTGACTGCGGAAACACTTAAGAATGTGCTTGAAACACTAAGAATACACATTCATAGAGCCTCAGTACCTGAAGGACACTGTTCAATCCGTGGGAAATGGTGGTCAAAGAGCTGAGAGCGATACTGTTTAACTTTATAATCCTGTCTCAATGCGTTGCGGTTTTGGAAAGGAGGAGAAGCACAAACATTCCTTTTCATTGGGCCCGGATTCCTCTATGAAAATGTTCAAAGTCTCAGAGCTCAAAAAGACAGATCAGGGAAATGTCTAGGAATCCGTCTGACCCTCTTGGAATACGTTTGTAGACATTTAATATCTCTAGTGATGCTTAAATACTGAGAATTTCTATTTAAACGGCTGTGAAAGGTAGGATCCTCTTCAAAATGGACTTAGTTTGCAATTTACAGAGCTGGTATATGTGGGGGGAAACTGTGTAAACAACTGGAATTCAGAATGAGTGAGCTTGATTCACTGGACAACAGTGAATCTAACTCTGAGTAACCGCCATGATTGTGGAACTATTTGGCAATGTGCTTGAAAATGTAGGCATACATTAGGAAAGAAACTTAATATCGGTAGGACAATGTTTAAGTACTGCAAAATCGTGCTCAAAGTGCTGAGAACTTCGTTGGATACTGGTTGCATTTACGCTCCAGTCTAAATGTATTGGGGTTTTTAGAATAAAGTAGGTTAAACATTTAATTCTTTTTCGCAGAGCGGATATAACAGGAGGAAAGTATTCCAAGCTATTCGAAATTCGAATGGTAGTTAGGCTAACGATTCAAGTACTAGCAATTAACATTGAAATTGCGGGTATATATGGGAAAATACCGTGTAAGACACTTGGAATTCACAACGAATGAGCTTGAATCATGGAAAAACAGTGAATCAAACTCGGAGGATTCACCATGATTGGGGAAATATTTAGCAATGTGCACGGGAAACTAGGAATACTTATTCATAGAGCCTTAATATCTGAAGAACACTGTTCAACCTGTGGGAAATGGTGTTCAAAGAGCTGAGTGCGATACTGTTTACATTTGTAATTCCGTGTCATGTGTTGCGGTTTTTGAAAGGGAAACACAAATATTGCTTTTCATAGGGCTCAGATACTTATATGAAGATGTTCCGTCTCAGAGTTCAAAAAGACAGATCAGAGAAATGTCTAGGAATCCCTCTGACCCTCTTGTGATACGTTTGTAGACATTTAATATCTCTAGTGATGTTCAAATACTGAGAATTTCTATTTCAACGGTGGTGAATGGTAGGACCGTCTTCAAAATGGTATTATTTTAAATAGCTGGTATATGTGGGGGAAAACTGTGTAAACACGTGGAATTCAGAATGAATGAGCTTGAATCACTGGACAACACTGAATCAAACTGAGAATTCACAAAGATTGACTGCGGAAACATTTAGGAATGTGCTTGAAACACTAAGAATACACATTCTCATAGAGCCTTAGTATCTGAACGGCACTGTTTAGTCACTGGGGAAGCGTGTTCACACAGCTGAGAAGTGAGTGCGGTACTGTGTACTTTTACAATTCAGTCAAAATGAGTTGGCGTTTTTGGAAGAAAGTTGGTGAAACACTGAATTCATTTTTATAGTTCTGATATAACAGTGCGAAAGGATTCAAAATTCTACGGAATCAAAATGATAGTTCGGCTAGTGTTCAAAACTGGAATAATGTACCTTTAAGGACCCGGTAAGGCACCAGTATTAAAATGTTAAAAGTCCCAGAACTCAAAAAACCGGTCCAGGAACATGTGTAGGAGTGTTTCTGAAACTCCAGGAATAAGCTGTAGAACTGTCACCTCTCCACTGCATGTTGAAATACTGAGAAGTTGCATTCAAAGCGCTGTGAAAGGTAGGATAGTCTTTAAAATAGTAACAATTCACTTTTAAAGAGCTGGTATATATGGAAAACGCTGTCCGTACACTTGGAATTCACAAGAAATGAGCTTGACTCAGTGGAAAAGAGTGAATCCTACGCTGAGCATTCACCATGATTGTGCAACTCTTTAGCAATGTGCGTGAGAAACTAGGAATAATTATTAATAGAGCCTTAATATCTGAAGGACACTGTTCAATCTTTGGGAAATGGTGTTCAAAGAGCTGAGTGCGATACTGCTTACATTTATAATTCTGTGCCAATGTGCTGCGGTTTTTGAAAGAAAGAAAAACACTTAGACATTCCTTTTCATAGAGCTCAGATACTGATATGAAAATGTTCCAAGTCTCAGAGTTCAAAATGACAGATCAGGGAAATATCTAGGAATCCGTCTGACCCTTTGGAACACGTTTGTAGACATTTAATAGCTCTAGTGATGCTTAAATACTGAAGATTTCTATTTAAACGGTTGTGAAAGGTAGGATCGTCTTCAAAATGGACTTATTTTGCAATTTAAAGAGCTGGTATATGTGGGGGGAAACTGTGTAAACAACTGGAATTCAGAATGACTGAGCTTGAATCACTGGACAACAGTGAATCAAACTCTGAGTATTCACCAAGAGTGTGGAACTATTTAGGAATGTGCTTGAAAATGTAGGCATACATTAGGAAAGAACCTCAGAATCTGTAGGACAATGTTTAATTACTGCGAAATCGTGCTCGAAGTGCTGAGGACTGAGTTGGAAACTGGTTGCATTCATGTTCCAGTCTAAATGAGTTGGCGTTTTTAGAATAAAGTAGGTTAAACATTTAATTCTTTTTCGTAGAGCGGACATCACAGGAGGAAAGTATTCCGAACTATTACATATCCCACCGACAGTTAGGCTAACGATTCAAGTAGTAGTAATTAATGTTGAAAGAGCTGGTATATATGGGAAAACACTGTGTAAAACACTTGGAATTCACAACGAATGAGCTTGAATCACTGGACAACAGTGAATCAAACTCTGAGAATTCACAAAGATTGACCGGGATAAATATTTAGCAATGTGCTTGAAAAAGTAGGAATACATTAGTAAAGGGACCTTAGAAGCTGTAGGACAATGTTTAATTACTGCGAAATCGTGTTCAAAGAGCTGAGAAGTAAGTTGGATACTGGTTGCATTTATGATGCAGTCTAAATGAGTGAGCGTGTTTGGAATAAAGTGGGTTAAACATTTAATTCATTTTCATAGATCAGATATAGCAGGAGGAAAGTATTCCAAACTATTAGAAATCCAAATGATAGTTAGGTTAACGGTTCAAGTGGAACTACTTAGCTTTTAAAGAGCTGGTATATAAGAAAAAACACTGTGTAAATACTTGGAATTCACAATGAGTGACCTCGAATCACTGGACAACAGTGAATCAAACTCAGAAGTCACAAAGATTGACTGCGGAAACACTTAAGAATGTGCTTGAAACACTAAGAATACACATTCATAGAGCCTCAGTACCTGAAGGACACTGTTCAATCCGTGGGAAATGGTGGTCAAAGAGCTGAGAGCGATACTGTTTAACTTTATAATCCTGTCTCAATGCGTTGCGGTTTTGGAAAGGAGGAGAAGCACAAACATTCCTTTTCATTGGGCCCGGATTCCTCTATGAAAATGTTCAAAGTCTCAGAGCTCAAAAAGACAGATCAGGGAAATGTCTAGGAATCCGTCTGACCCTCTTGGAATACGTTTGTAGACATTTAATATCTCTAGTGATGCTTAAATACTGAGAATTTCTATTTAAACGGCTGTGAAAGGTAGGATCCTCTTCAAAATGGACTTAGTTTGCAATTTACAGAGCTGGTATATGTGGGGGGAAACTGTGTAAACAACTGGAATTCAGAATGAGTGAGCTTGATTCACTGGACAACAGTGAATCTAACTCTGAGTAACCGCCATGATTGTGGAACTATTTGGCAATGTGCTTGAAAATGTAGGCATACATTAGGAAAGAAACTTAATATCGGTAGGACAATGTTTAAGTACTGCAAAATCGTGCTCAAAGTGCTGAGAACTTCGTTGGATACTGGTTGCATTTACGCTCCAGTCTAAATGTATTGGGGTTTTTAGAATAAAGTAGGTTAAACATTTAATTCTTTTTCGCAGAGCGGATATAACAGGAGGAAAGTATTCCAAGCTATTCGAAATTCGAATGGTAGTTAGGCTAACGATTCAAGTACTAGCAATTAACATTGAAATTGCGGGTATATATGGGAAAATACCGTGTAAGACACTTGGAATTCACAACGAATGAGCTTGAATCATGGAAAAACAGTGAATCAAACTCGGAGGATTCACCATGATTGGGGAAATATTTAGCAATGTGCACGGGAAACTAGGAATACTTATTCATAGAGCCTTAATATCTGAAGAACACTGTTCAACCTGTGGGAAATGGTGTTCAAAGAGCTGAGTGCGATACTGTTTACATTTGTAATTCCGTGTCATGTGTTGCGGTTTTTGAAAGGGAAACACAAATATTCCTTTTCATAGGGCTCAGATACTTATATGAAGATGTTCCGTCTCAGAGTTCAAAAAGACAGATCAGAGAAATGTCTAGGAATCCCTCTGACCCTCTTGTGATACGTTTGTAGACATTTAATATCTCTAGTGATGTTCAAATACTGAGAATTTCTATTTCAACGGTGGTGAATGGTAGGACCGTCTTCAAAATGGTATTATTTTAAATAGCTGGTATATGTGGGGGAAAACTGTGTAAACACGTGGAATTCAGAATGAATGAGCTTGAATCACTGGACAACACTGAATCAAACTGAGAATTCACAAAGATTGACTGCGGAAACATTTAGGAATGTGCTTGAAACACTAAGAATACACATTCTCATAGAGCCTTAGTATCTGAACGGCACTGTTTAGTCACTGGGGAAGCGTGTTCACACAGCTGAGAAGTGAGTGCGGTACTGTGTACTTTTACAATTCAGTCAAAATGAGTTGGCGTTTTTGGAAGAAAGTTGGTGAAACACTGAATTCATTTTTATAGTTCTGATATAACAGTGCGAAAGGATTCAAAATTCTACGGAATCAAAATGATAGTTCGGCTAGTGTTCAAAACTGGAATAATGTACCTTTAAGGACCCGGTAAGGCACCAGTATTAAAATGTTAAAAGTCCCAGAACTCAAAAAACCGGTCCAGGAACATGTGTAGGAGTGTTTCTGAAACTCCAGGAATAAGCTGTAGAACTGTCACCTCTCCACTGCATGTTGAAATACTGAGAAGTTGCATTCAAAGCGCTGTGAAAGGTAGGATAGTCTTTAAAATAGTAACAATTCACTTTTAAAGAGCTGGTATATATGGAAAACGCTGTCCGTACACTTGGAATTCACAAGAAATGAGCTTGACTCAGTGGAAAAGAGTGAATCCTACGCTGAGCATTCACCATGATTGTGCAACTCTTTAGCAATGTGCGTGAGAAACTAGGAATAATTATTAATAGAGCCTTAATATCTGAAGGACACTGTTCAATCTTTGGGAAATGGTGTTCAAAGAGCTGAGTGCGATACTGCTTACATTTATAATTCTGTGCCAATGTGCTGCGGTTTTTGAAAGAAAGAAAAACACTTAGACATTCCTTTTCATAGAGCTCAGATACTGATATGAAAATGTTCCAAGTCTCAGAGTTCAAAATGACAGATCAGGGAAATATCTAGGAATCCGTCTGACCCTTTGGAACACGTTTGTAGACATTTAATAGCTCTAGTGATGCTTAAATACTGAAGATTTCTATTTAAACGGTTGTGAAAGGTAGGATCGTCTTCAAAATGGACTTATTTTGCAATTTAAAGAGCTGGTATATGTGGGGGGAAACTGTGTAAACAACTGGAATTCAGAATGACTGAGCTTGAATCACTGGACAACAGTGAATCAAACTCTGAGTATTCACCAAGAGTGTGGAACTATTTAGGAATGTGCTTGAAAATGTAGGCATACATTAGGAAAGAACCTCAGAATCTGTAGGACAATGTTTAATTACTGCGAAATCGTGCTCGAAGTGCTGAGGACTGAGTTGGAAACTGGTTGCATTCATGTTCCAGTCTAAATGAGTTGGCGTTTTTAGAATAAAGTAGGTTAAACATTTAATTCTTTTTCGTAGAGCGGACATCACAGGAGGAAAGTATTCCGAACTATTACATATCCCACCGACAGTTAGGCTAACGATTCAAGTAGTAGTAATTAATGTTGAAAGAGCTGGTATATATGGGAAAACACTGTGTAAAACACTTGGAATTCACAACGAATGAGCTTGAATCACTGGACAACAGTGAATCAAACTCTGAGAATTCACAAAGATTGACCGGGATAAATATTTAGCAATGTGCTTGAAAAAGTAGGAATACATTAGTAAAGGGACCTTAGAAGCTGTAGGACAATGTTTAATTACTGCGAAATCGTGTTCAAAGAGCTGAGAAGTAAGTTGGATACTGGTTGCATTTATGATGCAGTCTAAATGAGTGAGCGTGTTTGGAATAAAGTGGGTTAAACATTTAATTCATTTTCATAGATCAGATATAGCAGGAGGAAAGTATTCCAAACTATTAGAAATCCAAATGATAGTTAGGTTAACGGTTCAAGTGGAACTACTTAGCTTTTAAAGAGCTGGTATATAAGAAAAAACACTGTGTAAATACTTGGAATTCACAATGAGTGACCTCGAATCACTGGACAACAGTGAATCAAACTCAGAAGTCACAAAGATTGACTGCGGAAACACTTAAGAATGTGCTTGAAACACTAAGAATACACATTCATAGAGCCTCAGTACCTGAAGGACACTGTTCAATCCGTGGGAAATGGTGGTCAAGAGCTGAGAGCGATACTGTTTACCTTTATAATCCTGTCTCAATGCGTTGCGGTTTTGGAAAGGAGGAGAAGCACAAACATTCCTTTTCATTGGGCCCGGATTCCTCTATGAAAATGTTCAAAGTCTCAGAGCTCAAAAAGACAGATCAGGGAAATGTCTAGGAATCCGTCTGACCCTCTTGGAATACGTTTGTAGACATTTAATATCTCTAGTGATGCTTAAATACTGAGAATTTCTATTTAAACGGCTGTGAAAGGTAGGATCCTCTTCCAAATGGACTTAGTTTGCAATTTAAAGAGCTGGTATATGTGGGGGGAAACTGTGTAAACAACTGGAATTCAGAATGAGTGAGCTTGATTCACTGGACAACAGTGAATCTAACTCTGAGTAACCGCCATGATTGTGGAACTATTTAGCAATGTGCTTGAAAATGTAGGCATACATTAGGAAAGAAACTTAATATCGGTAGGACAATGTTTAAGTACTGCAAAATCGTGCTCAAAGTGCTGAGAACTTCGTTGGATACTGGTTGCATTTACGCTCCAGTCTAAATGTATTGGGGTTTTTAGAATAAAGTAGGTTAAACATTTAATTCTTTTTCGCAGAGCGGATATAACAGGAGGAAAGTATTCCAAGCTATTCGAAATTCGAATGGTAGTTAGGCTAACGATTCAAGTACTAGCAATTAACATTGAAATTGCGGGTATATATGGGAAAATACCGTGTAAGACACTTGGAATTCACAACGAATGAGCTTGAATCATGGAAAAACAGTGAATCAAACTCGGAGGATTCACCATGATTGGGGAAATATTTAGCAATGTGCACGGGAAACTAGGAATACTTATTCATAGAGCCTTAATATCTGAAGAACACTGTTCAACCTGTGGGAAATGGTGTTCAAAGAGCTGAGTGCGATACTGTTTACATTTGTAATTCCGTGTCATGTGTTGCGGTTTTTGAAAGGGAAACACAAATATTCCTTTTCATAGGGCTCAGATACTTATATGAAGATGTTCCGTCTCAGAGTTCAAAAAGACAGATCAGAGAAATGTCTAGGAATCCCTCTGACCCTCTTGTGATACGTTTGTAGACATTTAATATCTCTAGTGATGTTCAAATACTGAGAATTTCTATTTCAACGGTGGTGAATGGTAGGACCGTCTTCAAAATGGTATTATTTTAAATAGCTGGTATATGTGGGGGAAAACTGTGTAAACACGTGGAATTCAGAATGAATGAGCTTGAATCACTGGACAACACTGACTCAAACTGAGAATTCACAAAGATTGACTGCGGAAACATTTAGGAATGTGCTTGAAACACTAAGAATACACATTCTCATAGAGCCTTAGTATCTGAACGGCACTGTTTAGTCACTGGGGAAGCGTGTTCACACAGCTGAGAAGTGAGTGCGGTACTGTGTACTTTTACAATTCAGTCAAAATGAGTTGGCGTTTTTGGAAGAAAGTTGGTGAAACACTGAATTCATTTTTATAGTTCTGATATAACAGTGCGAAAGGATTCAAAATTCTACGGAATCAAAATGATAGTTCGGCTAGTGTTCAAAACTGGAATAATGTACCTTTAAGGACCCGGTAAGGCACCAGTATTAAAATGTTAAAAGTCCCAGAACTCAAAAAACCGGTCCAGGAACATGTGTAGGAGTGTTTCTGAAACTCCAGGAATAAGCTGTAGAACTGTCACCTCTCCACTGCATGTTGAAATACTGAGAAGTTGCATTCAAAGCGCTGTGAAAGGTAGGATAGTCTTTAAAATAGTAACAATTCACTTTTAAAGAGCTGGTATATATGGAAAACGCTGTCCGTACACTTGGAATTCACAAGAAATGAGCTTGACTCAGTGGAAAAGAGTGAATCCTACGCTGAGCATTCACCATGATTGTGCAACTCTTTAGCAATGTGCGTGAGAAACTAGGAATAATTATTAATAGAGCCTTAATATCTGAAGGACACTGTTCAATCTTTGGGAAATGGTGTTCAAAGAGCTGAGTGCGATACTGCTTACATTTATAATTCTGTGCCAATGTGCTGCGGTTTTTGAAAGAAAGAAAAACACTTAGACATTCCTTTTCATAGAGCTCAGATACTGATATGAAAATGTTCCAAGTCTCAGAGTTCAAAATGACAGATCAGGGAAATATCTAGGAATCCGTCTGACCCTTTGGAACACGTTTGTAGACATTTAATAGCTCTAGTGATGCTTAAATACTGAAGATTTCTATTTAAACGGTTGTGAAAGGTAGGATCGTCTTCAAAATGGACTTATTTTGCAATTTAAAGAGCTGGTATATGTGGGCGGAAACTGTGTAAACAACTGGAATTCAGAATGACTGAGCTTGAATCACTGGACAACAGTGAATCAAACTCTGAGTATTCACCAAGAGTGTGGAACTATTTAGGAATGTGCTTGAAAATGTAGGCATACATTAGGAAAGAACCTCAGAATCTGTAGGACAATGTTTAATTACTGCGAAATCGTGCTCGAAGTGCTGAGGACTGAGTTGGAAACTGGTTGCATTCATGTTCCAGTCTAAATGAGTTGGCGTTTTTAGAATAAAGTAGGTTAAACATTTAATTCTTTTTCGTAGAGCGGACATCACAGGAGGAAAGTATTCCGAACTATTACATATCCCACCGACAGTTAGGCTAACGATTCAAGTAGTAGTAATTAATGTTGAAAGAGCTGGTATATATGGGAAAACACTGTGTAAAACACTTGGAATTCACAACGAATGAGCTTGAATCACTGGACAACAGTGAATCAAACTCTGAGAATTCACAAAGATTGACCGGGATAAATATTTAGCAATGTGCTTGAAAAAGTAGGAATACATTAGTAAAGGGACCTTAGAAGCTGTAGGACAATGTTTAATTACTGCGAAATCGTGTTCAAAGAGCTGAGAAGTAAGTTGGATACTGGTTGCATTTATGATGCAGTCTAAATGAGTGAGCGTGTTTGGAATAAAGTGGGTTAAACATTTAATTCATTTTCATAGATCAGATATAGCAGGAGGAAAGTATTCCAAACTATTAGAAATCCAAATGATAGTTAGGTTAACGGTTCAAGTGGAACTACTTAGCTTTTAAAGAGCTGGTATATAAGAAAAAACACTGTGTAAATACTTGGAATTCACAATGAGTGACCTCGAATCACTGGACAACAGTGAATCAAACTCAGAAGTCACAAAGATTGACTGCGGAAACACTTAAGAATGTGCTTGAAACACTAAGAATACACATTCATAGAGCCTCAGTACCTGAAGGACACTGTTCAATCCGTGGGAAATGGTGGTCAAGAGCTGAGAGCGATACTGTTTACCTTTATAATCCTGTCTCAATGCGTTGCGGTTTTGGAAAGGAGGAGAAGCACAAACATTCCTTTTCATTGGGCCCGGATTCCTCTATGAAAATGTTCAAAGTCTCAGAGCTCAAAAAGACAGATCAGGGAAATGTCTAGGAATCCGTCTGACCCTCTTGGAATACGTTTGTAGACATTTAATATCTCTAGTGATGCTTAAATACTGAGAATTTCTATTTAAACGGCTGTGAAAGGTAGGATCCTCTTCCAAATGGACTTAGTTTGCAATTTAAAGAGCTGGTATATGTGGGGGGAAACTGTGTAAACAACTGGAATTCAGAATGAGTGAGCTTGATTCACTGGACAACAGTGAATCTAACTCTGAGTAACCGCCATGATTGTGGAACTATTTAGCAATGTGCTTGAAAATGTAGGCATACATTAGGAAAGAAACTTAATATCGGTAGGACAATGTTTAAGTACTGCAAAATCGTGCTCAAAGTGCTGAGAACTTCGTTGGATACTGGTTGCATTTACGCTCCAGTCTAAATGTATTGGGGTTTTTAGAATAAAGTAGGTTAAACATTTAATTCTTTTTCGCAGAGCGGATATAACAGGAGGAAAGTATTCCAAGCTATTCGAAATTCGAATGGTAGTTAGGCTAACGATTCAAGTACTAGCAATTAACATTGAAATTGCGGGTATATATGGGAAAATACCGTGTAAGACACTTGGAATTCACAACGAATGAGCTTGAATCATGGAAAAACAGTGAATCAAACTCGGAGGATTCACCATGATTGGGGAAATATTTAGCAATGTGCACGGGAAACTAGGAATACTTATTCATAGAGCCTTAATATCTGAAGAACACTGTTCAACCTGTGGGAAATGGTGTTCAAAGAGCTGAGTGCGATACTGTTTACATTTGTAATTCCGTGTCATGTGTTGCGGTTTTTGAAAGGGAAACACAAATATTCCTTTTCATAGGGCTCAGATACTTATATGAAGATGTTCCGTCTCAGAGTTCAAAAAGACAGATCAGAGAAATGTCTAGGAATCCCTCTGACCCTCTTGTGATACGTTTGTAGACATTTAATATCTCTAGTGATGTTCAAATACTGAGAATTTCTATTTCAACGGTGGTGAATGGTAGGACCGTCTTCAAAATGGTATTATTTTAAATAGCTGGTATATGTGGGGGAAAACTGTGTAAACACGTGGAATTCAGAATGAATGAGCTTGAATCACTGGACAACACTGACTCAAACTGAGAATTCACAAAGATTGACTGCGGAAACATTTAGGAATGTGCTTGAAACACTAAGAATACACATTCTCATAGAGCCTTAGTATCTGAACGGCACTGTTTAGTCACTGGGGAAGCGTGTTCACACAGCTGAGAAGTGAGTGCGGTACTGTGTACTTTTACAATTCAGTCAAAATGAGTTGGCGTTTTTGGAAGAAAGTTGGTGAAACACTGAATTCATTTTTATAGTTCTGATATAACAGTGCGAAAGGATTCAAAATTCTACGGAATCAAAATGATAGTTCGGCTAGTGTTCAAAACTGGAATAATGTACCTTTAAGGACCCGGTAAGGCACCAGTATTAAAATGTTAAAAGTCCCAGAACTCAAAAAACCGGTCCAGGAACATGTGTAGGAGTGTTTCTGAAACTCCAGGAATAAGCTGTAGAACTGTCACCTCTCCACTGCATGTTGAAATACTGAGAAGTTGCATTCAAAGCGCTGTGAAAGGTAGGATAGTCTTTAAAATAGTAACAATTCACTTTTAAAGAGCTGGTATATATGGAAAACGCTGTCCGTACACTTGGAATTCACAAGAAATGAGCTTGACTCAGTGGAAAAGAGTGAATCCTACGCTGAGCATTCACCATGATTGTGCAACTCTTTAGCAATGTGCGTGAGAAACTAGGAATAATTATTAATAGAGCCTTAATATCTGAAGGACACTGTTCAATCTTTGGGAAATGGTGTTCAAAGAGCTGAGTGCGATACTGCTTACATTTATAATTCTGTGCCAATGTGCTGCGGTTTTTGAAAGAAAGAAAAACACTTAGACATTCCTTTTCATAGAGCTCAGATACTGATATGAAAATGTTCCAAGTCTCAGAGTTCAAAATGACAGATCAGGGAAATATCTAGGAATCCGTCTGACCCTTTGGAACACGTTTGTAGACATTTAATAGCTCTAGTGATGCTTAAATACTGAAGATTTCTATTTAAACGGTTGTGAAAGGTAGGATCGTCTTCAAAATGGACTTATTTTGCAATTTAAAGAGCTGGTATATGTGGGCGGAAACTGTGTAAACAACTGGAATTCAGAATGACTGAGCTTGAATCACTGGACAACAGTGAATCAAACTCTGAGTATTCACCAAGAGTGTGGAACTATTTAGGAATGTGCTTGAAAATGTAGGCATACATTAGGAAAGAACCTCAGAATCTGTAGGACAATGTTTAATTACTGCGAAATCGTGCTCGAAGTGCTGAGGACTGAGTTGGAAACTGGTTGCATTCATGTTCCAGTCTAAATGAGTTGGCGTTTTTAGAATAAAGTAGGTTAAACATTTAATTCTTTTTCGTAGAGCGGACATCACAGGAGGAAAGTATTCCGAACTATTACATATCCCACCGACAGTTAGGCTAACGATTCAAGTAGTAGTAATTAATGTTGAAAGAGCTGGTATATATGGGAAAACACTGTGTAAAACACTTGGAATTCACAACGAATGAGCTTGAATCACTGGACAACAGTGAATCAAACTCTGAGAATTCACAAAGATTGACCGGGATAAATATTTAGCAATGTGCTTGAAAAAGTAGGAATACATTAGTAAAGGGACCTTAGAAGCTGTAGGACAATGTTTAATTACTGCGAAATCGTGTTCAAAGAGCTGAGAAGTAAGTTGGATACTGGTTGCATTTATGATGCAGTCTAAATGAGTGAGCGTGTTTGGAATAAAGTGGGTTAAACATTTAATTCATTTTCATAGATCAGATATAGCAGGAGGAAAGTATTCCAAACTATTAGAAATCCAAATGATAGTTAGGTTAACGGTTCAAGTGGAACTACTTAGCTTTTAAAGAGCTGGTATATAAGAAAAAACACTGTGTAAATACTTGGAATTCACAATGAGTGACCTCGAATCACTGGACAACAGTGAATCAAACTCAGAAGTCACAAAGATTGACTGCGGAAACACTTAAGAATGTGCTTGAAACACTAAGAATACACATTCATAGAGCCTCAGTACCTGAAGGACACTGTTCAATCCGTGGGAAATGGTGGTCAAAGAGCTGAGAGCGATACTGTTTACCTTTATAATCCTGTCTCAATGCGTTGCGGTTTTGGAAAGGAGGAGAAGCACAAACATTCCTTTTCATTGGGCCCGGATTCCTCTATGAAAATGTTCAAAGTCTCAGAGCTCAAAAAGACAGATCAGGGAAATGTCTAGGAATCCGTCTGACCCTCTTGGAATACGTTTGTAGACATTTAATATCTCTAGTGATGCTTAAATACTGAGAATTTCTATTTAAACGGCTGTGAAAGGTAGGATCCTCTTCCAAATGGACTTAGTTTGCAATTTAAAGAGCTGGTATATGTGGGGGGAAACTGTGTAAACAACTGGAATTCAGAATGAGTGAGCTTGATTCACTGGACAACAGTGAATCTAACTCTGAGTAACCGCCATGATTGTGGAACTATTTAGCAATGTGCTTGAAAATGTAGGCATACATTAGGAAAGAAACTTAATATCGGTAGGACAATGTTTAAGTACTGCAAAATCGTGCTCAAAGTGCTGAGAACTTCGTTGGATACTGGTTGCATTTACGCTCCAGTCTAAATGTATTGGGGTTTTTAGAATAAAGTAGGTTAAACATTTAATTCTTTTTCGCAGAGCGGATATAACAGGAGGAAAGTATTCCAAGCTATTCGAAATTCGAATGGTAGTTAGGCTAACGATTCAAGTACTAGCAATTAACATTGAAATTGCGGGTATATATGGGAAAATACCGTGTAAGACACTTGGAATTCACAACGAATGAGCTTGAATCATGGAAAAACAGTGAATCAAACTCGGAGGATTCACCATGATTGGGGAAATATTTAGCAATGTGCACGGGAAACTAGGAATACTTATTCATAGAGCCTTAATATCTGAAGAACACTGTTCAACCTGTGGGAAATGGTGTTCAAAGAGCTGAGTGCGATACTGTTTACATTTGTAATTCCGTGTCATGTGTTGCGGTTTTTGAAAGGGAAACACAAATATTCCTTTTCATAGGGCTCAGATACTTATATGAAGATGTTCCGTCTCAGAGTTCAAAAAGACAGATCAGAGAAATGTCTAGGAATCCCTCTGACCCTCTTGTGATACGTTTGTAGACATTTAATATCTCTAGTGATGTTCAAATACTGAGAATTTCTATTTCAACGGTGGTGAATGGTAGGACCGTCTTCAAAATGGTATTATTTTAAATAGCTGGTATATGTGGGGGAAAACTGTGTAAACACGTGGAATTCAGAATGAATGAGCTTGAATCACTGGACAACACTGAATCAAACTGAGAATTCACAAAGATTGACTGCGGAAACATTTAGGAATGTGCTTGAAACACTAAGAATACACATTCTCATAGAGCCTTAGTATCTGAACGGCACTGTTTAGTCACTGGGGAAGCGTGTTCACACAGCTGAGAAGTGAGTGCGGTACTGTGTACTTTTACAATTCAGTCAAAATGAGTTGGCGTTTTTGGAAGAAAGTTGGTGAAACACTGAATTCATTTTTATAGTTCTGATATAACAGTGCGAAAGGATTCAAAATTCTACGGAATCAAAATGATAGTTCGGCTAGTGTTCAAAACTGGAATAATGTACCTTTAAGGACCCGGTAAGGCACCAGTATTAAAATGTTAAAAGTCCCAGAACTCAAAAAACCGGTCCAGGAACATGTGTAGGAGTGTTTCTGAAACTCCAGGAATAAGCTGTAGAACTGTCACCTCTCCACTGCATGTTGAAATACTGAGAAGTTGCATTCAAAGCGCTGTGAAAGGTAGGATAGTCTTTAAAATAGTAACAATTCACTTTTAAAGAGCTGGTATATATGGAAAACGCTGTCCGTACACTTGGAATTCACAAGAAATGAGCTTGACTCAGTGGAAAAGAGTGAATCCTACGCTGAGCATTCACCATGATTGTGCAACTCTTTAGCAATGTGCGTGAGAAACTAGGAATAATTATTAATAGAGCCTTAATATCTGAAGGACACTGTTCAATCTTTGGGAAATGGTGTTCAAAGAGCTGAGTGCGATACTGCTTACATTTATAATTCTGTGCCAATGTGCTGCGGTTTTTGAAAGAAAGAAAAACACTTAGACATTCCTTTTCATAGAGCTCAGATACTGATATGAAAATGTTTCAAGTCTCAGAGTTCAAAATGACAGATCAGGGAAATATCTAGGAATCCGTCTGACCCTTTGGAACACGTTTGTAGACATTTAATAGCTCTAGTGATGCTTAAATACTGAAGATTTCTATTTAAACGGTTGTGAAAGGTAGGATCGTCTTCAAAATGGACTTATTTTGCAATTTAAAGAGCTGGTATATGTGGGGGGAAACTGTGTAAACAACTGGAATTCAGAATGACTGAGCTTGAATCACTGGACAACAGTGAATCAAACTCTGAGTATTCACCAAGAGTGTGGAACTATTTAGGAATGTGCTTGAAAATGTAGGCATACATTAGGAAAGAACCTCAGAATCTGTAGGACAATGTTTAATTACTGCGAAATCGTGCTCGAAGTGCTGAGGACTGAGTTGGAAACTGGTTGCATTCATGTTCCAGTCTAAATGAGTTGGCGTTTTTAGAATAAAGTAGGTTAAACATTTAATTCTTTTTCGTAGAGCGGACATCACAGGAGGAAAGTATTCCGAACTATTACATATCCCACCGACAGTTAGGCTAACGATTCAAGTAGTAGTAATTAATGTTGAAAGAGCTGGTATATATGGGAAAACACTGTGTAAAACACTTGGAATTCACAACGAATGAGCTTGAATCACTGGACAACAGTGAATCAAACTCTGAGAATTCACAAAGATTGACCGGGATAAATATTTAGCAATGTGCTTGAAAAAGTAGGAATACATTAGTAAAGGGACCTTAGAAGCTGTAGGACAATGTTTAATTACTGCGAAATCGTGTTCAAAGAGCTGAGAAGTAAGTTGGATACTGGTTGCATTTATGATGCAGTCTAAATGAGTGAGCGTGTTTGGAATAAAGTGGGTTAAACATTTAATTCATTTTCATAGATCAGATATAGCAGGAGGAAAGTATTCCAAACTATTAGAAATCCAAATGATAGTTAGGTTAACGGTTCAAGTGGAACTACTTAGCTTTTAAAGAGCTGGTATATAAGAAAAAACACTGTGTAAATACTTGGAATTCACAATGAGTGACCTCGAATCACTGGACAACAGTGAATCAAACTCAGAAGTCACAAAGATTGACTGCGGAAACACTTAAGAATGTGCTTGAAACACTAAGAATACACATTCATAGAGCCTCAGTACCTGAAGGACACTGTTCAATCCGTGGGAAATGGTGGTCAAAGAGCTGAGAGCGATACTGTTTACCTTTATAATCCTGTCTCAATGCGTTGCGGTTTTGGAAAGGAGGAGAAGCACAAACATTCCTTTTCATTGGGCCCGGATTCCTCTATGAAAATGTTCAAAGTCTCAGAGCTCAAAAAGACAGATCAGGGAAATGTCTAGGAATCCGTCTGACCCTCTTGGAATACGTTTGTAGACATTTAATATCTCTAGTGATGCTTAAATACTGAGAATTTCTATTTAAACGGCTGTGAAAGGTAGGATCCTCTTCAAAATGGACTTAGTTTGCAATTTAAAGAGCTGGTATATGTGGGGGGAAACTGTGTAAACAACTGGAATTCAGAATGAGTGAGCTTGATTCACTGGACAACAGTGAATCTAACTCTGAGTAACCGCCATGATTGTGGAACTATTTAGCAATGTGCTTGAAAATGTAGGCATACATTAGGAAAGAAACTTAATATCGGTAGGACAATGTTTAAGTACTGCAAAATCGTGCTCAAAGTGCTGAGAACTTCGTTGGATACTGGTTGCATTTACGCTCCAGTCTAAATGTATTGGGGTTTTTAGAATAAAGTAGGTTAAACATTTAATTCTTTTTCGCAGAGCGGATATAACAGGAGGAAAGTATTCCAAGCTATTCGAAATTCGAATGGTAGTTAGGCTAACAATTCAAGTACTAGCAATTAACATTGAAATTGCGGGTATATATGGGAAAATACCGTGTAAGACACTTGGAATTCACAACGAATGAGCTTGAATCATGGAAAAACAGTGAATCAAACTCGGAGGATTCACCATGATTGGGGAAATATTTAGCAATGTGCACGGGAAACTAGGAATACTTATTCATAGAGCCTTAATATCTGAAGAACACTGTTCAACCTGTGGGAAATGGTGTTCAAAGAGCTGAGTGCGATACTGTTTACATTTGTAATTCCGTGTCATGTGTTGCGGTTTTTGAAAGGGAAACACAAATATTCCTTTTCATAGGGCTCAGATACTTATATGAAGATGTTCCGTCTCAGAGTTCAAAAAGACAGATCAGAGAAATGTCTAGGAATCCCTCTGACCCTCTTGTGATACGTTTGTAGACATTTAATATCTCTAGTGATGTTCAAATACTGAGAATTTCTATTTCAACGGTGGTGAATGGTAGGACCGTCTTCAAAATGGTATTATTTTAAATAGCTGGTATATGTGGGGGAAAACTGTGTAAACACGTGGAATTCAGAATGAATGAGCTTGAATCACTGGACAACACTGAATCAAACTGAGAATTCACAAAGATTGACTGCGGAAACATTTAGGAATGTGCTTGAAACACTAAGAATACACATTCTCATAGAGCCTTAGTATCTGAACGGCACTGTTTAGTCACTGGGGAAGCGTGTTCACACAGCTGAGAAGTGAGTGCGGTACTGTGTACTTTTACAATTCAGTCAAAATGAGTTGGCGTTTTTGGAAGAAAGTTGGTGAAACACTGAATTCATTTTTATAGTTCTGATATAACAGTGCGAAAGGATTCAAAATTCTACGGAATCAAAATGATAGTTCGGCTAGTGTTCAAAACTGGAATAATGTACCTTTAAGGACCCGGTAAGGCACCAGTATTAAAATGTTAAAAGTCCCAGAACTCAAAAAACCGGTCCAGGAACATGTGTAGGAGTGTTTCTGAAACTCCAGGAATAAGCTGTAGAACTGTCACCTCTCCACTGCATGTTGAAATACTGAGAAGTTGCATTCAAAGCGCTGTGAAAGGTAGGATAGTCTTTAAAATAGTAACAATTCACTTTTAAAGAGCTGGTATATATGGAAAACGCTGTCCGTACACTTGGAATTCACAAGAAATGAGCTTGACTCAGTGGAAAAGAGTGAATCCTACGCTGAGCATTCACCATGATTGTGCAACTCTTTAGCAATGTGCGTGAGAAACTAGGAATAATTATTAATAGAGCCTTAATATCTGAAGGACACTGTTCAATCTTTGGGAAATGGTGTTCAAAGAGCTGAGTGCGATACTGCTTACATTTATAATTCTGTGCCAATGTGCTGCGGTTTTTGAAAGAAAGAAAAACACTTAGACATTCCTTTTCATAGAGCTCAGATACTGATATGAAAATGTTCCAAGTCTCAGAGTTCAAAATGACAGATCAGGGAAATATCTAGGAATCCGTCTGACCCTTTGGAACACGTTTGTAGACATTTAATAGCTCTAGTGATGCTTAAATACTGAAGATTTCTATTTAAACGGTTGTGAAAGGTAGGATCGTCTTCAAAATGGACTTATTTTGCAATTTAAAGAGCTGGTATATGTGGGGGGAAACTGTGTAAACAACTGGAATTCAGAATGACTGAGCTTGAATCACTGGACAACAGTGAATCAAACTCTGAGTATTCACCAAGAGTGTGGAACTATTTAGGAATGTGCTTGAAAATGTAGGCATACATTAGGAAAGAACCTCAGAATCTGTAGGACAATGTTTAATTACTGCGAAATCGTGCTCGAAGTGCTGAGGACTGAGTTGGAAACTGGTTGCATTCATGTTCCAGTCTAAATGAGTTGGCGTTTTTAGAATAAAGTAGGTTAAACATTTAATTCTTTTTCGTAGAGCGGACATCACAGGAGGAAAGTATTCCGAACTATTACATATCCCACCGACAGTTAGGCTAACGATTCAAGTAGTAGTAATTAATGTTGAAAGAGCTGGTATATATGGGAAAACACTGTGTAAAACACTTGGAATTCACAACGAATGAGCTTGAATCACTGGACAACAGTGAATCAAACTCTGAGAATTCACAAAGATTGACCGGGATAAATATTTAGCAATGTGCTTGAAAAAGTAGGAATACATTAGTAAAGGGACCTTAGAAGCTGTAGGACAATGTTTAATTACTGCGAAATCGTGTTCAAAGAGCTGAGAAGTAAGTTGGATACTGGTTGCATTTATGATGCAGTCTAAATGAGTGAGCGTGTTTGGAATAAAGTGGGTTAAACATTTAATTCATTTTCATAGATCAGATATAGCAGGAGGAAAGTATTCCAAACTATTAGAAATCCAAATGATAGTTAGGTTAACGGTTCAAGTGGAACTACTTAGCTTTTAAAGAGCTGGTATATAAGAAAAAACACTGTGTAAATACTTGGAATTCACAATGAGTGACCTCGAATCACTGGACAACAGTGAATCAAACTCAGAAGTCACAAAGATTGACTGCGGAAACACTTAAGAATGTGCTTGAAACACTAAGAATACACATTCATAGAGCCTCAGTACCTGAAGGACACTGTTCAATCCGTGGGAAATGGTGGCCAAAGAGCTGAGAGCGATACTGTTTACCTTTATAATCCTGTCTCAATGCGTTGCGGTTTTGGAAAGGAGGAGAAGCACAAACATTCCTTTTCATTGGGCCCGGATTCCTCTATGAAAATGTTCAAAGTCTCAGAGCTCAAAAAGACAGATCAGGGAAATGTCTAGGAATCCGTCTGACCCTCTTGGAATACGTTTGTAGACATTTAATATCTCTAGTGATGCTTAAATACTGAGAATTTCTATTTAAACGGCTGTGAAAGGTAGGATCCTCTTCAAAATGGACTTAGTTTGCAATTTAAAGAGCTGGTATATGTGGGGGGAAACTGTGTAAACAACTGGAATTCAGAATGAGTGAGCTTGATTCACTGGACAACAGTGAATCTAACTCTGAGTAACCGCCATGATTGTGGAACTATTTGGCAATGTGCTTGAAAATGTAGGCATACATTAGGAAAGAAACTTAATATCGGTAGGACAATGTTTAAGTACTGCAAAATCGTGCTCAAAGTGCTGAGAACTTCGTTGGATACTGGTTGCATTTACGCTCCAGTCTAAATGTATTGGGGTTTTTAGAATAAAGTAGGTTAAACATTTAATTCTTTTTCGCAGAGCGGATATAACAGGAGGAAAGTATTCCAAGCTATTCGAAATTCGAATGGTAGTTAGGCTAACGATTCAAGTACTAGCAATTAACATTGAAATTGCGGGTATATATGGGAAAATACCGTGTAAGACACTTGGAATTCACAACGAATGAGCTTGAATCATGGAAAAACAGTGAATCAAACTCGGAGGATTCACCATGATTGGGGAAATATTTAGCAATGTGCACGGGAAACTAGGAATACTTATTCATAGAGCCTTAATATCTGAAGAACACTGTTCAACCTGTGGGAAATGGTGTTCAAAGAGCTGAGTGCGATACTGTTTACATTTGTAATTCCGTGTCATGTGTTGCGGTTTTTGAAAGGGAAACACAAATATTCCTTTTCATAGGGCTCAGATACTTATATGAAGATGTTCCGTCTCAGAGTTCAAAAAGACAGATCAGAGAAATGTCTAGGAATCCCTCTGACCCTCTTGTGATACGTTTGTAGACATTTAATATCTCTAGTGATGTTCAAATACTGAGAATTTCTATTTCAACGGTGGTGAATGGTAGGACCGTCTTCAAAATGGTATTATTTTAAATAGCTGGTATATGTGGGGGAAAACTGTGTAAACACGTGGAATTCAGAATGAATGAGCTTGAATCACTGGACAACACTGAATCAAACTGAGAATTCACAAAGATTGACTGCGGAAACATTTAGGAATGTGCTTGAAACACTAAGAATACACATTCTCATAGAGCCTTAGTATCTGAACGGCACTGTTTAGTCACTGGGGAAGCGTGTTCACACAGCTGAGAAGTGAGTGCGGTACTGTGTACTTTTACAATTCACTCAAAATGAGTTGGCGTTTTTGGAAGAAAGTTGGTGAAACACTGAATTCATTTTTATAGTTCTGATATAACAGTGCGAAAGGATTCAAAATTCTACGGAATCAAAATGATAGTTCGGCTAGTGTTCAAAACTGGAATAATGTACCTTTAAGGACCCGGTAAGGCACCAGTATTAAAATGTTAAAAGTCCCAGAACTCAAAAAACCGGTCCAGGAACATGTGTAGGAGTGTTTCTGAAACTCCAGGAATAAGCTGTAGAACTGTCACCTCTCCACTGCATGTTGAAATACTGAGAAGTTGCATTCAAAGCGCTGTGAAAGGTAGGATAGTCTTTAAAATAGTAACAATTCACTTTTAAAGAGCTGGTATATATGGAAAACGCTGTCCGTACACTTGGAATTCACAAGAAATGAGCTTGACTCAGTGGAAAAGAGTGAATCCTACGCTGAGCATTCACCATGATTGTGCAACTCTTTAGCAATGTGCGTGAGAAACTAGGAATAATTATTAATAGAGCCTTAATATCTGAAGGACACTGTTCAATCTTTGGGAAATGGTGTTCAAAGAGCTGAGTGCGATACTGCTTACATTTATAATTCTGTGCCAATGTGCTGCGGTTTTTGAAAGAAAGAAAAACACTTAGACATTCCTTTTCATAGAGCTCAGATACTGATATGAAAATGTTCCAAGTCTCAGAGTTCAAAATGACAGATCAGGGAAATATCTAGGAATCCGTCTGACCCTTTGGAACACGTTTGTAGACATTTAATAGCTCTAGTGATGCTTAAATACTGAAGATTTCTATTTAAACGGTTGTGAAAGGTAGGATCGTCTTCAAAATGGACTTATTTTGCAATTTAAAGAGCTGGTATATGTGGGCGGAAACTGTGTAAACAACTGGAATTCAGAATGACTGAGCTTGAATCACTGGACAACAGTGAATCAAACTCTGAGTATTCACCAAGAGTGTGGAACTATTTAGGAATGTGCTTGAAAATGTAGGCATACATTAGGAAAGAACCTCAGAATCTGTAGGACAATGTTTAATTACTGCGAAATCGTGCTCGAAGTGCTGAGGACTGAGTTGGAAACTGGTTGCATTCATGTTCCAGTCTAAATGAGTTGGCGTTTTTAGAATAAAGTAGGTTAAACATTTAATTCTTTTTCGTAGAGCGGACATCACAGGAGGAAAGTATTCCGAACTATTACATATCCCACCGACAGTTAGGCTAACGATTCAAGTAGTAGTAATTAATGTTGAAAGAGCTGGTATATATGGGAAAACACTGTGTAAAACACTTGGAATTCACAACGAATGAGCTTGAATCACTGGACAACAGTGAATCAAACTCTGAGAATTCACAAAGATTGACCGGGATAAATATTTAGCAATGTGCTTGAAAAAGTAGGAATACATTAGTAAAGGGACCTTAGAAGCTGTAGGACAATGTTTAATTACTGCGAAATCGTGTTCAAAGAGCTGAGAAGTAAGTTGGATACTGGTTGCATTTATGATGCAGTCTAAATGAGTGAGCGTGTTTGGAATAAAGTGGGTTAAACATTTAATTCATTTTCATAGATCAGATATAGCAGGAGGAAAGTATTCCAAACTATTAGAAATCCAAATGATAGTTAGGTTAACGGTTCAAGTGGAACTACTTAGCTTTTAAAGAGCTGGTATATAAGAAAAAACACTGTGTAAATACTTGGAATTCACAATGAGTGACCTCGAATCACTGGACAACAGTGAATCAAACTCAGAAGTCACAAAGATTGACTGCGGAAACACTTAAGAATGTGCTTGAAACACTAAGAATACACATTCATAGAGCCTCAGTACCTGAAGGACACTGTTCAATCCGTGGGAAATGGTGGCCAAAGAGCTGAGAGCGATACTGTTTACCTTTATAATCCTGTCTCAATGCGTTGCGGTTTTGGAAAGGAGGAGAAGCACAAACATTCCTTTTCATTGGGCCCGGATTCCTCTATGAAAATGTTCAAAGTCTCAGAGCTCAAAAAGACAGATCAGGGAAATGTCTAGGAATCCGTCTGACCCTCTTGGAATACGTTTGTAGACATTTAATATCTCTAGTGATGCTTAAATACTGAGAATTTCTATTTAAACGGCTGTGAAAGGTAGGATCCTCTTCAAAATGGACTTAGTTTGCAATTTAAAGAGCTGGTATATGTGGGGGGAAACTGTGTAAACAACTGGAATTCAGAATGAGTGAGCTTGATTCACTGGACAACAGTGAATCTAACTCTGAGTAACCGCCATGATTGTGGAACTATTTGGCAATGTGCTTGAAAATGTAGGCATACATTAGGAAAGAAACTTAATATCGGTAGGACAATGTTTAAGTACTGCAAAATCGTGCTCAAAGTGCTGAGAACTTCGTTGGATACTGGTTGCATTTACGCTCCAGTCTAAATGTATTGGGGTTTTTAGAATAAAGTAGGTTAAACATTTAATTCTTTTTCGCAGAGCGGATATAACAGGAGGAAAGTATTCCAAGCTATTCGAAATTCGAATGGTAGTTAGGCTAACGATTCAAGTACTAGCAATTAACATTGAAATTGCGGGTATATATGGGAAAATACCGTGTAAGACACTTGGAATTCACAACGAATGAGCTTGAATCATGGAAAAACAGTGAATCAAACTCGGAGGATTCACCATGATTGGGGAAATATTTAGCAATGTGCACGGGAAACTAGGAATACTTATTCATAGAGCCTTAATATCTGAAGAACACTGTTCAACCTGTGGGAAATGGTGTTCAAAGAGCTGAGTGCGATACTGTTTACATTTGTAATTCCGTGTCATGTGTTGCGGTTTTTGAAAGGGAAACACAAATATTCCTTTTCATAGGGCTCAGATACTTATATGAAGATGTTCCGTCTCAGAGTTCAAAAAGACAGATCAGAGAAATGTCTAGGAATCCCTCTGACCCTCTTGTGATACGTTTGTAGACATTTAATATCTCTAGTGATGTTCAAATACTGAGAATTTCTATTTCAACGGTGGTGAATGGTAGGACCGTCTTCAAAATGGTATTATTTTAAATAGCTGGTATATGTGGGGGAAAACTGTGTAAACACGTGGAATTCAGAATGAATGAGCTTGAATCACTGGACAACACTGAATCAAACTGAGAATTCACAAAGATTGACTGCGGAAACATTTAGGAATGTGCTTGAAACACTAAGAATACACATTCTCATAGAGCCTTAGTATCTGAACGGCACTGTTTAGTCACTGGGGAAGCGTGTTCACACAGCTGAGAAGTGAGTGCGGTACTGTGTACTTTTACAATTCACTCAAAATGAGTTGGCGTTTTTGGAAGAAAGTTGGTGAAACACTGAATTCATTTTTATAGTTCTGATATAACAGTGCGAAAGGATTCAAAATTCTACGGAATCAAAATGATAGTTCGGCTAGTGTTCAAAACTGGAATAATGTACCTTTAAGGACCCGGTAAGGCACCAGTATTAAAATGTTAAAAGTCCCAGAACTCAAAAAACCGGTCCAGGAACATGTGTAGGAGTGTTTCTGAAACTCCAGGAATAAGCTGTAGAACTGTCACCTCTCCACTGCATGTTGAAATACTGAGAAGTTGCATTCAAAGCGCTGTGAAAGGTAGGATAGTCTTTAAAATAGTAACAATTCACTTTTAAAGAGCTGGTATATATGGAAAACGCTGTCCGTACACTTGGAATTCACAAGAAATGAGCTTGACTCAGTGGAAAAGAGTGAATCCTACGCTGAGCATTCACCATGATTGTGCAACTCTTTAGCAATGTGCGTGAGAAACTAGGAATAATTATTAATAGAGCCTTAATATCTGAAGGACACTGTTCAATCTTTGGGAAATGGTGTTCAAAGAGCTGAGTGCGATACTGCTTACATTTATAATTCTGTGCCAATGTGCTGCGGTTTTTGAAAGAAAGAAAAACACTTAGACATTCCTTTTCATAGAGCTCAGATACTGATATGAAAATGTTCCAAGTCTCAGAGTTCAAAATGACAGATCAGGGAAATATCTAGGAATCCGTCTGACCCTTTGGAACACGTTTGTAGACATTTAATAGCTCTAGTGATGCTTAAATACTGAAGATTTCTATTTAAACGGTTGTGAAAGGTAGGATCGTCTTCAAAATGGACTTATTTTGCAATTTAAAGAGCTGGTATATGTGGGCGGAAACTGTGTAAACAACTGGAATTCAGAATGACTGAGCTTGAATCACTGGACAACAGTGAATCAAACTCTGAGTATTCACCAAGAGTGTGGAACTATTTAGGAATGTGCTTGAAAATGTAGGCATACATTAGGAAAGAACCTCAGAATCTGTAGGACAATGTTTAATTACTGCGAAATCGTGCTCGAAGTGCTGAGGACTGAGTTGGAAACTGGTTGCATTCATGTTCCAGTCTAAATGAGTTGGCGTTTTTAGAATAAAGTAGGTTAAACATTTAATTCTTTTTCGTAGAGCGGACATCACAGGAGGAAAGTATTCCGAACTATTACATATCCCACCGACAGTTAGGCTAACGATTCAAGTAGTAGTAATTAATGTTGAAAGAGCTGGTATATATGGGAAAACACTGTGTAAAACACTTGGAATTCACAACGAATGAGCTTGAATCACTGGACAACAGTGAATCAAACTCTGAGAATTCACAAAGATTGACCGGGATAAATATTTAGCAATGTGCTTGAAAAAGTAGGAATACATTAGTAAAGGGACCTTAGAAGCTGTAGGACAATGTTTAATTACTGCGAAATCGTGTTCAAAGAGCTGAGAAGTAAGTTGGATACTGGTTGCATTTATGATGCAGTCTAAATGAGTGAGCGTGTTTGGAATAAAGTGGGTTAAACATTTAATTCATTTTCATAGATCAGATATAGCAGGAGGAAAGTATTCCAAACTATTAGAAATCCAAATGATAGTTAGGTTAACGGTTCAAGTGGAACTACTTAGCTTTTAAAGAGCTGGTATATAAGAAAAAACACTGTGTAAATACTTGGAATTCACAATGAGTGACCTCGAATCACTGGACAACAGTGAATCAAACTCAGAAGTCACAAAGATTGACTGCGGAAACACTTAAGAATGTGCTTGAAACACTAAGAATACACATTCATAGAGCCTCAGTACCTGAAGGACACTGTTCAATCCGTGGGAAATGGTGGCCAAAGAGCTGAGAGCGATACTGTTTACCTTTATAATCCTGTCTCAATGCGTTGCGGTTTTGGAAAGGAGGAGAAGCACAAACATTCCTTTTCATTGGGCCCGGATTCCTCTATGAAAATGTTCAAAGTCTCAGAGCTCAAAAAGACAGATCAGGGAAATGTCTAGGAATCCGTCTGACCCTCTTGGAATACGTTTGTAGACATTTAATATCTCTAGTGATGCTTAAATACTGAGAATTTCTATTTAAACGGCTGTGAAAGGTAGGATCCTCTTCAAAATGGACTTAGTTTGCAATTTAAAGAGCTGGTATATGTGGGGGGAAACTGTGTAAACAACTGGAATTCAGAATGAGTGAGCTTGATTCACTGGACAACAGTGAATCTAACTCTGAGTAACCGCCATGATTGTGGAACTATTTGGCAATGTGCTTGAAAATGTAGGCATACATTAGGAAAGAAACTTAATATCGGTAGGACAATGTTTAAGTACTGCAAAATCGTGCTCAAAGTGCTGAGAACTTCGTTGGATACTGGTTGCATTTACGCTCCAGTCTAAATGTATTGGGGTTTTTAGAATAAAGTAGGTTAAACATTTAATTCTTTTTCGCAGAGCGGATATAACAGGAGGAAAGTATTCCAAGCTATTCGAAATTCGAATGGTAGTTAGGCTAACGATTCAAGTACTAGCAATTAACATTGAAATTGCGGGTATATATGGGAAAATACCGTGTAAGACACTTGGAATTCACAACGAATGAGCTTGAATCATGGAAAAACAGTGAATCAAACTCGGAGGATTCACCATGATTGGGGAAATATTTAGCAATGTGCACGGGAAACTAGGAATACTTATTCATAGAGCCTTAATATCTGAAGAACACTGTTCAACCTGTGGGAAATGGTGTTCAAAGAGCTGAGTGCGATACTGTTTACATTTGTAATTCCGTGTCATGTGTTGCGGTTTTTGAAAGGGAAACACAAATATTCCTTTTCATAGGGCTCAGATACTTATATGAAGATGTTCCGTCTCAGAGTTCAAAAAGACAGATCAGAGAAATGTCTAGGAATCCCTCTGACCCTCTTGTGATACGTTTGTAGACATTTAATATCTCTAGTGATGTTCAAATACTGAGAATTTCTATTTCAACGGTGGTGAATGGTAGGACCGTCTTCAAAATGGTATTATTTTAAATAGCTGGTATATGTGGGGGAAAACTGTGTAAACACGTGGAATTCAGAATGAATGAGCTTGAATCACTGGACAACACTGAATCAAACTGAGAATTCACAAAGATTGACTGCGGAAACATTTAGGAATGTGCTTGAAACACTAAGAATACACATTCTCATAGAGCCTTAGTATCTGAACGGCACTGTTTAGTCACTGGGGAAGCGTGTTCACACAGCTGAGAAGTGAGTGCGGTACTGTGTACTTTTACAATTCAGTCAAAATGAGTTGGCGTTTTTGGAAGAAAGTTGGTGAAACACTGAATTCATTTTTATAGTTCTGATATAACAGTGCGAAAGGATTCAAAATTCTACGGAATCAAAATGATAGTTCGGCTAGTGTTCAAAACTGGAATAATGTACCTTTAAGGACCCGGTAAGGCACCAGTATTAAAATGTTAAAAGTCCCAGAACTCAAAAAACCGGTCCAGGAACATGTGTAGGAGTGTTTCTGAAACTCCAGGAATAAGCTGTAGAACTGTCACCTCTCCACTGCATGTTGAAATACTGAGAAGTTGCATTCAAAGCGCTGTGAAAGGTAGGATAGTCTTTAAAATAGTAACAATTCACTTTTAAAGAGCTGGTATATATGGAAAACGCTGTCCGTACACTTGGAATTCACAAGAAATGAGCTTGACTCAGTGGAAAAGAGTGAATCCTACGCTGAGCATTCACCATGATTGTGCAACTCTTTAGCAATGTGCGTGAGAAACTAGGAATAATTATTAATAGAGCCTTAATATCTGAAGGACACTGTTCAATCTTTGGGAAATGGTGTTCAAAGAGCTGAGTGCGATACTGCTTACATTTATAATTCTGTGCCAATGTGCTGCGGTTTTTGAAAGAAAGAAAAACACTTAGACATTCCTTTTCATAGAGCTCAGATACTGATATGAAAATGTTCCAAGTCTCAGAGTTCAAAATGACAGATCAGGGAAATATCTAGGAATCCGTCTGACCCTTTGGAACACGTTTGTAGACATTTAATAGCTCTAGTGATGCTTAAATACTGAAGATTTCTATTTAAACGGTTGTGAAAGGTAGGATCGTCTTCAAAATGGACTTATTTTGCAATTTAAAGAGCTGGTATATGTGGGCGGAAACTGTGTAAACAACTGGAATTCAGAATGACTGAGCTTGAATCACTGGACAACAGTGAATCAAACTCTGAGTATTCACCAAGAGTGTGGAACTATTTAGGAATGTGCTTGAAAATGTAGGCATACATTAGGAAAGAACCTCAGAATCTGTAGGACAATGTTTAATTACTGCGAAATCGTGCTCGAAGTGCTGAGGACTGAGTTGGAAACTGGTTGCATTCATGTTCCAGTCTAAATGAGTTGGCGTTTTTAGAATAAAGTAGGTTAAACATTTAATTCTTTTTCGTAGAGCGGACATCACAGGAGGAAAGTATTCCGAACTATTACATATCCCACCGACAGTTAGGCTAACGATTCAAGTAGTAGTAATTAATGTTGAAAGAGCTGGTATATATGGGAAAACACTGTGTAAAACACTTGGAATTCACAACGAATGAGCTTGAATCACTGGACAACAGTGAATCAAACTCTGAGAATTCACAAAGATTGACCGGGATAAATATTTAGCAATGTGCTTGAAAAAGTAGGAATACATTAGTAAAGGGACCTTAGAAGCTGTAGGACAATGTTTAATTACTGCGAAATCGTGTTCAAAGAGCTGAGAAGTAAGTTGGATACTGGTTGCATTTATGATGCAGTCTAAATGAGTGAGCGTGTTTGGAATAAAGTGGGTTAAACATTTAATTCATTTTCATAGATCAGATATAGCAGGAGGAAAGTATTCCAAACTATTAGAAATCCAAATGATAGTTAGGTTAACGGTTCAAGTGGAACTACTTAGCTTTTAAAGAGCTGGTATATAAGAAAAAACACTGTGTAAATACTTGGAATTCACAATGAGTGACCTCGAATCACTGGACAACAGTGAATCAAACTCAGAAGTCACAAAGATTGACTGCGGAAACACTTAAGAATGTGCTTGAAACACTAAGAATACACATTCATAGAGCCTCAGTACCTGAAGGACACTGTTCAATCCGTGGGAAATGGTGGTCAAAGAGCTGAGAGCGATACTGTTTACCTTTATAATCCTGTCTCAATGCGTTGCGGTTTTGGAAAGGAGGAGAAGCACAAACATTCCTTTTCATTGGGCCCGGATTCCTCTATGAAAATGTTCAAAGTCTCAGAGCTCAAAAAGACAGATCAGGGAAATGTCTAGGAATCCGTCTGACCCTCTTGGAATACGTTTGTAGACATTTAATATCTCTAGTGATGCTTAAATACTGAGAATTTCTATTTAAACGGCTGTGAAAGGTAGGATCCTCTTCAAAATGGACTTAGTTTGCAATTTAAAGAGCTGGTATATGTGGGGGGAAACTGTGTAAACAACTGGAATTCAGAATGAGTGAGCTTGATTCACTGGACAACAGTGAATCTAACTCTGAGTAACCGCCATGATTGTGGAACTATTTGGCAATGTGCTTGAAAATGTAGGCATACATTAGGAAAGAAACTTAATATCGGTAGGACAATGTTTAAGTACTGCAAAATCGTGCTCAAAGTGCTGAGAACTTCGTTGGATACTGGTTGCATTTACGCTCCAGTCTAAATGTATTGGGGTTTTTAGAATAAAGTAGGTTAAACATTTAATTCTTTTTCGCAGAGCGGATATAACAGGAGGAAAGTATTCCAAGCTATTCGAAATTCGAATGGTAGTTAGGCTAACGATTCAAGTACTAGCAATTAACATTGAAATTGCGGGTATATATGGGAAAATACCGTGTAAGACACTTGGAATTCACAACGAATGAGCTTGAATCATGGAAAAACAGTGAATCAAACTCGGAGGATTCACCATGATTGGGGAAATATTTAGCAATGTGCACGGGAAACTAGGAATACTTATTCATAGAGCCTTAATATCTGAAGAACACTGTTCAACCTGTGGGAAATGGTGTTCAAAGAGCTGAGTGCGATACTGTTTACATTTGTAATTCCGTGTCATGTGTTGCGGTTTTTGAAAGGGAAACACAAATATTCCTTTTCATAGGGCTCAGATACTTATATGAAGATGTTCCGTCTCAGAGTTCAAAAAGACAGATCAGAGAAATGTCTAGGAATCCCTCTGACCCTCTTGTGATACGTTTGTAGACATTTAATATCTCTAGTGATGTTCAAATACTGAGAATTTCTATTTCAACGGTGGTGAATGGTAGGACCGTCTTCAAAATGGTATTATTTTAAATAGCTGGTATATGTGGGGGAAAACTGTGTAAACACGTGGAATTCAGAATGAATGAGCTTGAATCACTGGACAACACTGAATCAAACTGAGAATTCACAAAGATTGACTGCGGAAACATTTAGGAATGTGCTTGAAACACTAAGAATACACATTCTCATAGAGCCTTAGTATCTGAACGGCACTGTTTAGTCACTGGGGAAGCGTGTTCACACAGCTGAGAAGTGAGTGCGGTACTGTGTACTTTTACAATTCAGTCAAAATGAGTTGGCGTTTTTGGAAGAAAGTTGGTGAAACACTGAATTCATTTTTATAGTTCTGATATAACAGTGCGAAAGGATTCAAAATTCTACGGAATCAAAATGATAGTTCGGCTAGTGTTCAAAACTGGAATAATGTACCTTTAAGGACCCGGTAAGGCACCAGTATTAAAATGTTAAAAGTCCCAGAACTCAAAAAACCGGTCCAGGAACATGTGTAGGAGTGTTTCTGAAACTCCAGGAATAAGCTGTAGAACTGTCACCTCTCCACTGCATGTTGAAATACTGAGAAGTTGCATTCAAAGCGCTGTGAAAGGTAGGATAGTCTTTAAAATAGTAACAATTCACTTTTAAAGAGCTGGTATATATGGAAAACGCTGTCCGTACACTTGGAATTCACAAGAAATGAGCTTGACTCAGTGGAAAAGAGTGAATCCTACGCTGAGCATTCACCATGATTGTGCAACTCTTTAGCAATGTGCGTGAGAAACTAGGAATAATTATTAATAGAGCCTTAATATCTGAAGGACACTGTTCAATCTTTGGGAAATGGTGTTCAAAGAGCTGAGTGCGATACTGCTTACATTTATAATTCTGTGCCAATGTGCTGCGGTTTTTGAAAGAAAGAAAAACACTTAGACATTCCTTTTCATAGAGCTCAGATACTGATATGAAAATGTTCCAAGTCTCAGAGTTCAAAATGACAGATCAGGGAAATATCTAGGAATCCGTCTGACCCTTTGGAACACGTTTGTAGACATTTAATAGCTCTAGTGATGCTTAAATACTGAAGATTTCTATTTAAACGGTTGTGAAAGGTAGGATCGTCTTCAAAATGGACTTATTTTGCAATTTAAAGAGCTGGTATATGTGGGCGGAAACTGTGTAAACAACTGGAATTCAGAATGACTGAGCTTGAATCACTGGACAACAGTGAATCAAACTCTGAGTATTCACCAAGAGTGTGGAACTATTTAGGAATGTGCTTGAAAATGTAGGCATACATTAGGAAAGAACCTCAGAATCTGTAGGACAATGTTTAATTACTGCGAAATCGTGCTCGAAGTGCTGAGGACTGAGTTGGAAACTGGTTGCATTCATGTTCCAGTCTAAATGAGTTGGCGTTTTTAGAATAAAGTAGGTTAAACATTTAATTCTTTTTCGTAGAGCGGACATCACAGGAGGAAAGTATTCCGAACTATTACATATCCCACCGACAGTTAGGCTAACGATTCAAGTAGTAGTAATTAATGTTGAAAGAGCTGGTATATATGGGAAAACACTGTGTAAAACACTTGGAATTCACAACGAATGAGCTTGAATCACTGGACAACAGTGAATCAAACTCTGAGAATTCACAAAGATTGACCGGGATAAATATTTAGCAATGTGCTTGAAAAAGTAGGAATACATTAGTAAAGGGACCTTAGAAGCTGTAGGACAATGTTTAATTACTGCGAAATCGTGTTCAAAGAGCTGAGAAGTAAGTTGGATACTGGTTGCATTTATGATGCAGTCTAAATGAGTGAGCGTGTTTGGAATAAAGTGGGTTAAACATTTAATTCATTTTCATAGATCAGATATAGCAGGAGGAAAGTATTCCAAACTATTAGAAATCCAAATGATAGTTAGGTTAACGGTTCAAGTGGAACTACTTAGCTTTTAAAGAGCTGGTATATAAGAAAAAACACTGTGTAAATACTTGGAATTCACAATGAGTGACCTCGAATCACTGGACAACAGTGAATCAAACTCAGAAGTCACAAAGATTGACTGCGGAAACACTTAAGAATGTGCTTGAAACACTAAGAATACACATTCATAGAGCCTCAGTACCTGAAGGACACTGTTCAATCCGTGGGAAATGGTGGTCAAAGAGCTGAGAGCGATACTGTTTACCTTTATAATCCTGTCTCAATGCGTTGCGGTTTTGGAAAGGAGGAGAAGCACAAACATTCCTTTTCATTGGGCCCGGATTCCTCTATGAAAATGTTCAAAGTCTCAGAGCTCAAAAAGACAGATCAGGGAAATGTCTAGGAATCCGTCTGACCCTCTTGGAATACGTTTGTAGACATTTAATATCTCTAGTGATGCTTAAATACTGAGAATTTCTATTTAAACGGCTGTGAAAGGTAGGATCCTCTTCAAAATGGACTTAGTTTGCAATTTAAAGAGCTGGTATATGTGGGGGGAAACTGTGTAAACAACTGGAATTCAGAATGAGTGAGCTTGATTCACTGGACAACAGTGAATCTAACTCTGAGTAACCGCCATGATTGTGGAACTATTTGGCAATGTGCTTGAAAATGTAGGCATACATTAGGAAAGAAACTTAATATCGGTAGGACAATGTTTAAGTACTGCAAAATCGTGCTCAAAGTGCTGAGAACTTCGTTGGATACTGGTTGCATTTACGCTCCAGTCTAAATGTATTGGGGTTTTTAGAATAAAGTAGGTTAAACATTTAATTCTTTTTCGCAGAGCGGATATAACAGGAGGAAAGTATTCCAAGCTATTCGAAATTCGAATGGTAGTTAGGCTAACGATTCAAGTACTAGCAATTAACATTGAAATTGCGGGTATATATGGGAAAATACCGTGTAAGACACTTGGAATTCACAACGAATGAGCTTGAATCATGGAAAAACAGTGAATCAAACTCGGAGGATTCACCATGATTGGGGAAATATTTAGCAATGTGCACGGGAAACTAGGAATACTTATTCATAGAGCCTTAATATCTGAAGAACACTGTTCAACCTGTGGGAAATGGTGTTCAAAGAGCTGAGTGCGATACTGTTTACATTTGTAATTCCGTGTCATGTGTTGCGGTTTTTGAAAGGGAAACACAAATATTCCTTTTCATAGGGCTCAGATACTTATATGAAGATGTTCCGTCTCAGAGTTCAAAAAGACAGATCAGAGAATGTCTAGGAATCCCTCTGACCCTCTTGTGATACGTTTGTAGACATTTAATATCTCTAGTGATGTTCAAATACTGAGAATTTCTATTTCAACGGTGGTGAATGGTAGGACCGTCTTCAAAATGGTATTATTTTAAATAGCTGGTATATGTGGGGGAAAACTGTGTAAACACGTGGAATTCAGAATGAATGAGCTTGAATCACTGGACAACACTGAATCAAACTGAGAATTCACAAAGATTGACTGCGGAAACATTTAGGAATGTGCTTGAAACACTAAGAATACACATTCTCATAGAGCCTTAGTATCTGAACGGCACTGTTTAGTCACTGGGGAAGCGTGTTCACACAGCTGAGAAGTGAGTGCGGTACTGTGTACTTTTACAATTCAGTCAAAATGAGTTGGCGTTTTTGGAAGAAAGTTGGTGAAACACTGAATTCATTTTTATAGTTCTGATATAACAGTGCGAAAGGATTCAAAATTCTACGGAATCAAAATGATAGTTCGGCTAGTGTTCAAAACTGGAATAATGTACCTTTAAGGACCCGGTAAGGCACCAGTATTAAAATGTTAAAAGTCCCAGAACTCAAAAAACCGGTCCAGGAACATGTGTAGGAGTGTTTCTGAAACTCCAGGAATAAGCTGTAGAACTGTCACCTCTCCACTGCATGTTGAAATACTGAGAAGTTGCATTCAAAGCGCTGTGAAAGGTAGGATAGTCTTTAAAATAGTAACAATTCACTTTTAAAGAGCTGGTATATATGGAAAACGCTGTCCGTACACTTGGAATTCACAAGAAATGAGCTTGACTCAGTGGAAAAGAGTGAATCCTACGCTGAGCATTCACCATGATTGTGCAACTCTTTAGCAATGTGCGTGAGAAACTAGGAATAATTATTAATAGAGCCTTAATATCTGAAGGACACTGTTCAATCTTTGGGAAATGGTGTTCAAAGAGCTGAGTGCGATACTGCTTACATTTATAATTCTGTGCCAATGTGCTGCGGTTTTTGAAAGAAAGAAAAACACTTAGACATTCCTTTTCATAGAGCTCAGATACTGATATGAAAATGTTCCAAGTCTCAGAGTTCAAAATGACAGATCAGGGAAATATCTAGGAATCCGTCTGACCCTTTGGAACACGTTTGTAGACATTTAATAGCTCTAGTGATGCTTAAATACTGAAGATTTCTATTTAAACGGTTGTGAAAGGTAGGATCGTCTTCAAAATGGACTTATTTTGCAATTTAAAGAGCTGGTATATGTGGGCGGAAACTGTGTAAACAACTGGAATTCAGAATGACTGAGCTTGAATCACTGGACAACAGTGAATCAAACTCTGAGTATTCACCAAGAGTGTGGAACTATTTAGGAATGTGCTTGAAAATGTAGGCATACATTAGGAAAGAACCTCAGAATCTGTAGGACAATGTTTAATTACTGCGAAATCGTGCTCGAAGTGCTGAGGACTGAGTTGGAAACTGGTTGCATTCATGTTCCAGTCTAAATGAGTTGGCGTTTTTAGAATAAAGTAGGTTAAACATTTAATTCTTTTTCGTAGAGCGGACATCACAGGAGGAAAGTATTCCGAACTATTACATATCCCACCGACAGTTAGGCTAACGATTCAAGTAGTAGTAATTAATGTTGAAAGAGCTGGTATATATGGGAAAACACTGTGTAAAACACTTGGAATTCACAACGAATGAGCTTGAATCACTGGACAACAGTGAATCAAACTCTGAGAATTCACAAAGATTGACCGGGATAAATATTTAGCAATGTGCTTGAAAAAGTAGGAATACATTAGTAAAGGGACCTTAGAAGCTGTAGGACAATGTTTAATTACTGCGAAATCGTGTTCAAAGAGCTGAGAAGTAAGTTGGATACTGGTTGCATTTATGATGCAGTCTAAATGAGTGAGCGTGTTTGGAATAAAGTGGGTTAAACATTTAATTCATTTTCATAGATCAGATATAGCAGGAGGAAAGTATTCCAAACTATTAGAAATCCAAATGATAGTTAGGTTAACGGTTCAAGTGGAACTACTTAGCTTTTAAAGAGCTGGTATATAAGAAAAAACACTGTGTAAATACTTGGAATTCACAATGAGTGACCTCGAATCACTGGACAACAGTGAATCAAACTCAGAAGTCACAAAGATTGACTGCGGAAACACTTAAGAATGTGCTTGAAACACTAAGAATACACATTCATAGAGCCTCAGTACCTGAAGGACACTGTTCAATCCGTGGGAAATGGTGGTCAAAGAGCTGAGAGCGATACTGTTTACCTTTATAATCCTGTCTCAATGCGTTGCGGTTTTGGAAAGGAGGAGAAGCACAAACATTCCTTTTCATTGGGCCCGGATTCCTCTATGAAAATGTTCAAAGTCTCAGAGCTCAAAAAGACAGATCAGGGAAATGTCTAGGAATCCGTCTGACCCTCTTGGAATACGTTTGTAGACATTTAATATCTCTAGTGATGCTTAAATACTGAGAATTTCTATTTAAAACGGCTGTGAAAGGTAGGATCCTCTTCAAAATGGACTTAGTTTGCAATTTACAGAGCTGGTATATGTGGGGGGAAACTGTGTAAACAACTGGAATTCAGAATGAGTGAGCTTGATTCACTGGACAACAGTGAATCTAACTCTGAGTAACCGCCATGATTGTGGAACTATTTGGCAATGTGCTTGAAAATGTAGGCATACATTAGGAAAGAAACTTAATATCGGTAGGACAATGTTTAAGTACTGCAAAATCGTGCTCAAAGTGCTGAGAACTTCGTTGGATACTGGTTGCATTTACGCTCCAGTCTAAATGTATTGGGGTTTTTAGAATAAAGTAGGTTAAACATTTAATTCTTTTTCGCAGAGCGGATATAACAGGAGGAAAGTATTCCAAGCTATTCGAAATTCGAATGGTAGTTAGGCTAACGATTCAAGTACTAGCAATTAACATTGAAATTGCGGGTATATATGGGAAAATACCGTGTAAGACACTTGGAATTCACAACGAATGAGCTTGAATCATGGAAAAACAGTGAATCAAACTCGGAGGATTCACCATGATTGGGGAAATATTTAGCAATGTGCACGGGAAACTAGGAATACTTATTCATAGAGCCTTAATATCTGAAGAACACTGTTCAACCTGTGGGAAATGGTGTTCAAAGAGCTGAGTGCGATACTGTTTACATTTGTAATTCCGTGTCATGTGTTGCGGTTTTTGAAAGGGAAACACAAATATTCCTTTTCATAGGGCTCAGATACTTATATGAAGATGTTCCGTCTCAGAGTTCAAAAAGACAGATCAGAGAAATGTCTAGGAATCCCTCTGACCCTCTTGTGATACGTTTGTAGACATTTAATATCTCTAGTGATGTTCAAATACTGAGAATTTCTATTTCAACGGTGGTGAATGGTAGGACCGTCTTCAAAATGGTATTATTTTAAATAGCTGGTATATGTGGGGGAAAACTGTGTAAACACGTGGAATTCAGAATGAATGAGCTTGAATCACTGGACAACACTGAATCAAACTGAGAATTCACAAAGATTGACTGCGGAAACATTTAGGAATGTGCTTGAAACACTAAGAATACACATTCTCATAGAGCCTTAGTATCTGAACGGCACTGTTTAGTCACTGGGGAAGCGTGTTCACACAGCTGAGAAGTGAGTGCGGTACTGTGTACTTTTACAATTCAGTCAAAATGAGTTGGCGTTTTTGGAAGAAAGTTGGTGAAACACTGAATTCATTTTTATAGTTCTGATATAACAGTGCGAAAGGATTCAAAATTCTACGGAATCAAAATGATAGTTCGGCTAGTGTTCAAAACTGGAATAATGTACCTTTAAGGACCCGGTAAGGCACCAGTATTAAAATGTTAAAAGTCCCAGAACTCAAAAAACCGGTCCAGGAACATGTGTAGGAGTGTTTCTGAAACTCCAGGAATAAGCTGTAGAACTGTCACCTCTCCACTGCATGTTGAAATACTGAGAAGTTGCATTCAAAGCGCTGTGAAAGGTAGGATAGTCTTTAAAATAGTAACAATTCACTTTTAAAGAGCTGGTATATATGGAAAACGCTGTCCGTACACTTGGAATTCACAAGAAATGAGCTTGACTCAGTGGAAAAGAGTGAATCCTACGCTGAGCATTCACCATGATTGTGCAACTCTTTAGCAATGTGCGTGAGAAACTAGGAATAATTATTAATAGAGCCTTAATATCTGAAGGACACTGTTCAATCTTTGGGAAATGGTGTTCAAAGAGCTGAGTGCGATACTGCTTACATTTATAATTCTGTGCCAATGTGCTGCGGTTTTTGAAAGAAAGAAAAACACTTAGACATTCCTTTTCATAGAGCTCAGATACTGATATGAAAATGTTCCAAGTCTCAGAGTTCAAAATGACAGATCAGGGAAATATCTAGGAATCCGTCTGACCCTTTGGAACACGTTTGTAGACATTTAATAGCTCTAGTGATGCTTAAATACTGAAGATTTCTATTTAAACGGTTGTGAAAGGTAGGATCGTCTTCAAAATGGACTTATTTTGCAATTTAAAGAGCTGGTATATGTGGGCGGAAACTGTGTAAACAACTGGAATTCAGAATGACTGAGCTTGAATCACTGGACAACAGTGAATCAAACTCTGAGTATTCACCAAGAGTGTGGAACTATTTAGGAATGTGCTTGAAAATGTAGGCATACATTAGGAAAGAACCTCAGAATCTGTAGGACAATGTTTAATTACTGCGAAATCGTGCTCGAAGTGCTGAGGACTGAGTTGGAAACTGGTTGCATTCATGTTCCAGTCTAAATGAGTTGGCGTTTTTAGAATAAAGTAGGTTAAACATTTAATTCTTTTTCGTAGAGCGGACATCACAGGAGGAAAGTATTCCGAACTATTACATATCCCACCGACAGTTAGGCTAACGATTCAAGTAGTAGTAATTAATGTTGAAAGAGCTGGTATATATGGGAAAACACTGTGTAAAACACTTGGAATTCACAACGAATGAGCTTGAATCACTGGACAACAGTGAATCAAACTCTGAGAATTCACAAAGATTGACCGGGATAAATATTTAGCAATGTGCTTGAAAAAGTAGGAATACATTAGTAAAGGGACCTTAGAAGCTGTAGGACAATGTTTAATTACTGCGAAATCGTGTTCAAAGAGCTGAGAAGTAAGTTGGATACTGGTTGCATTTATGATGCAGTCTAAATGAGTGAGCGTGTTTGGAATAAAGTGGGTTAAACATTTAATTCATTTTCATAGATCAGATATAGCAGGAGGAAAGTATTCCAAACTATTAGAAATCCAAATGATAGTTAGGTTAACGGTTCAAGTGGAACTACTTAGCTTTTAAAGAGCTGGTATATAAGAAAAAACACTGTGTAAATACTTGGAATTCACAATGAGTGACCTCGAATCACTGGACAACAGTGAATCAAACTCAGAAGTCACAAAGATTGACTGCGGAAACACTTAAGAATGTGCTTGAAACACTAAGAATACACATTCATAGAGCCTCAGTACCTGAAGGACACTGTTCAATCCGTGGGAAATGGTGGTCAAAGAGCTGAGAGCGATACTGTTTACCTTTATAATCCTGTCTCAATGCGTTGCGGTTTTGGAAAGGAGGAGAAGCACAAACATTCCTTTTCATTGGGCCCGGATTCCTCTATGAAAATGTTCAAAGTCTCAGAGCTCAAAAAGACAGATCAGGGAAATGTCTAGGAATCCGTCTGACCCTCTTGGAATACGTTTGTAGACATTTAATATCTCTAGTGATGCTTAAATACTGAGAATTTCTATTTAAACGGCTGTGAAAGGTAGGATCCTCTTCAAAATGGACTTAGTTTGCAATTTACAGAGCTGGTATATGTGGGGGGAAACTGTGTAAACAACTGGAATTCAGAATGAGTGAGCTTGATTCACTGGACAACAGTGAATCTAACTCTGAGTAACCGCCATGATTGTGGAACTATTTGGCAATGTGCTTGAAAATGTAGGCATACATTAGGAAGAAACTTAATATCGGTAGGACAATGTTTAAGTACTGCAAAATCGTGCTCAAAGTGCTGAGAACTTCGTTGGATACTGGTTGCATTTACGCTCCAGTCTAAATGTATTGGGGTTTTTAGAATAAAGTAGGTTAAACATTTAATTCTTTTTCGCAGAGCGGATATAACAGGAGGAAAGTATTCCAAGCTATTCGAAATTCGAATGGTAGTTAGGCTAACGATTCAAGTACTAGCAATTAACATTGAAATTGCGGGTATATATGGGAAAATACCGTGTAAGACACTTGGAATTCACAACGAATGAGCTTGAATCATGGAAAAACAGTGAATCAAACTCGGAGGATTCACCATGATT